>JBBMJY010000005.1:4345381-4415258 GCA_037833715.1 Toxotes lorentzi
CACACACACACACACACACACACACACACACACACACACACACACACACACACACACACACACACACACACTTCAGTAAACTTTTGGCAAAAGATGTCTATGTTTACTTAACCTCGTTACCGCTGGCTGTAGAGAAGCAGTAGTTTTAAAAAAAGAACGTACAGAAAAAATAATAATAAATATCAAAACATTAATAAAATGATACATAATTTAAAATAAAACTAAGAACAATAAAACAAAGTGTAATGTAATGTAAGGGTGGGGGTGGGGTGGGGGGGTATGAAAATAATAATAAAATAATGCAAATATAAATTTACATCTACAAAAACATTTTTATCAAACAAAATTAAACTCAATAGGTAAATAATACCCTAATGACAATAAATAATACAATACAATTAATAACTAATATAAAATAAAATTTGAATTATGTGAGCCTTAAAACTAACTAAATAAGGGGTGTTGAAGAAGAATCAGACCATAAGGTCTTTTTAGTAGCTGGTCCAGAGCTTTCGTTCAAGTCCTGATTGCCCTTTTTTTCACTTTAAGAACGTGAAAATGAAGAAGATGAGGATCGTGTGAAATGAGAGAAAGCCCCAGAACAACTACTAAATGGACTTTGTGCTCAGGTTGTTGCTGTTCTTGGGTTAAATCAGAACCTCAAAATAATAGATAATAATAATACAACTAAAAAGGCACAGCAACACTGTACAGTGTTACTGTACAGCTGCAGTACAGTAAGTAATAGTGGTGGTACTGGTAGTAGTAGTAGTAGTAGTAGTAGTAGTAGTAATAGGATTGCAGTGGCAGCAGTATTACTTATTGCTTAATAAATCTGCACAAATCTTTGTAACAGCTCTGAGCACAGCGGCACTTTACCTGTAAAAGAACTGGTCTAATAAATGCTCTCAGCTACATGAACATGGTGCAGAATGCATGTGGGCCAACGAAGCCGTAATGACTTGAAAGTCCTTGTCATAATGGACCTCGCGTGTCGTCTCCCCTCTGCGCTCATGTTGACTGACTCTGCGTCCATCAGCTGAAACCCCCCCCGTGGGACGAAGGGTGGTTTTTCAATTTGAAATGAAATATCACGAGATCATGATGAAATGACAGTGAGTAACCCCACACCTGGGAGGGTTTACTGTGGGTCGGAGTGAGAAAGCCTCCCTCACGTGGCAGCAGGTCAGGTCTTATTATGCAACTGTCTTCATGAGTCCATCCTGTATTGTAGGTCATGGAGCTGCCTGAGCTGGTGAGTATAAGAGGATCAGGTGCAGCGTTTGAAAGGACAGACAATAAAATATCAATGAGACCATCGATTGTTTTGTTGCAGCTTCGGCTTCGACTCCATTACTTAATGAGACAGTTGTTCAATTTACTGATGTGCTGATGTGTCTTGCATAGCTTCTTCAGGGTCCTGCCCTTTGCCCTTTTGCTGTTCTTGTCATTAAGCCTATGTGTTATGAAGCCAAAGTTGTCTTGGGCCAGACATCCTTTATAGAGTGTTCACATGTTATTATTAATGGCTTTATTAACAACTGATAAATCAATGAATAATGTTTTACAGATCAGTTATGCCACAATTAGGCACCAGGTTGTTAAAAATCCCTTTTACTTACAATTCACAAACATTTACATCTGCATGTTTGATGGATTAAAAAGCCTTTATTAATGGATTATTAACATTTATAACTGCAGACTCGGTGGCGTATTAGAAAAGGAGAAATCCACCCATCCTTTGACATTATGAACATTTATAACGGCATTATTACTAAATAAAAGATAGATATGACAATATTATACAACCAAACACTTATTTTCTTGTGAGCCGTTCATACAACATCAGAAAGTAACCATTACTGTTTGATAATTGCATTAAACTGATTTAATTTTTGAATTCCCCATTCCAAAGACTCTGAAGACATCAGCGGACAGCTAAAGGCTTTTCTGGGAAAACAGGAGATAACGTTGCTTCTCTGGGATTCCCTGGAGATGGGAAATTGCTGGAAACCAGAGAATAAACAAAATAAACAAATGATAATGGGCAGATGAGATAAGAAGGGTAGTAGTGAGTATGAGACAGCAAAAAGTCGACACAGACTGAAGTTACAGGAAGAAAAGAAGAGTGAAGGATTTTATTTTTCAACGTTATACTAAGCACAAACTAAAGAAAAACGACATCAAAAGTGAAACGCCAACACATGGTCTTGAAAAGAGCTCAGTACTTGTTTAATACACCACATATCCAGTGTAATGTGGGCCACAAACAGTCCGACTGACACTAATACCTAACCCTCGATCAAGTCTCTTCTTGTCTTCCAAGAAGCAAGTTAATCAGAGTAGTCTTTTCTCTGGCCCGTCCAAAAATAAACAACCCCAGTAAGTTTAGCTCTGGACCTTTGTCTCATCCCTCTAAATGTGTAAACAGCCCTGTTAGTCTGTAACACTGCACAGATACATTACAGACTGTCAGATGCACACTTCTGCATTTTTTTTTTACCAGAAGTGATTTAAAAAAGAAGAAGAAGAAGAATTGGACGATGTTGATGCCTTCAAACCTGTCAAATGGTATGAATACGACTTTAGGTGCTCAATACAGAGTTTGAAATCTTTAACGAGGTGCCCCCATCAAGAAGAGAAGAAAAAAAGACATTACTAAACCTTAAAAGATCAGATATTCTTTTGCAAAGCCGCAAAAATACAGACTGCAGCAGCATAGTACAGAATGAAACAACCATCACAAAGAACCTCTCAAGAGTTTCGTTATTAGAGGCTTTGCGGCTGAAGCCAATCATCGGACTGATATAACCTTGGAGAATGTGTCTGAAAGCTTGTTTGGCAGCTTCTCAAACAAGCTGTCAAACCAGCAGCTGTCCGATGCTTTTATCAATGAGTCATCCTCCAGATGAGAGAAACCTTAATTTAATCTCCCCAGAAACACAGAACTCCCCCCTACTGTGCATGCACACCAGCCCCGGCCCCCCCCTGAGCATCCACATTCGACCCCACGCACAAGACGATGCCTCGATGCCACTGTCACATCTGTGCGATTAACTTCGTAACAACCAATTAGCTAAGTTTAGCGCACAGACTAGAAACATGAGGAAAGAGATAGACGCTGCAACTTTTGGTTTTTACACTTGTTTTTGGAAAGCAAACAAGAAACAGTAAGCTTTAAAGGTTCTGTTACCTTTGGACAGAGCCAGGCTAGCAGTTTCCCCTTGTCCCCAGTCTTTGTGCTAAGCTAAGCTAAGCTAAGCTAAGCTGAACTTCATAGTTACTGCACAGTTCTCATACCTCTCAACAACAATCCAAATAAGCATGTTTCCCAAACTAGAAAGAAATAATCAGAATAGTGTGACAGAAATGGTTTAACACTGCGTTTGTCTCCACATGATGAAACTATCAACAGTAAAAATCGGCAGGATAAGTTCATTTTTGGAGTTCAGGGAGGTGAGAAAAACCACTTTTCACTTTTCAAACACTTTTCACCAAGTGACAGTAGAGGGTGGATTTCAACTTTCCAGTGGTTAAGAAGTATTTCTCAAAGCATCAAATGACACTAAGGTGTAATAATGGCGAAGAGCTTCAGAGAGTGCTAATATCTGGTAACAATTAAAAAATAAGCACATACTTATATACATACATATGTCTCATACCAACAGCAAGCACATTTTCTTGCATCAAAAAACAGCTAGAATAGATTCAGCCTACAAAATTCAAGTAGTTTTGCTCAGGGAATGAGCTCTAAGCCTAAACCTAAAGTTTCATGATAGATTACGATTTTGTGGAGGTGTGATTGTACTTACTGCCAGACAGTTGTTCTAAAGCTGAAACAGATGCAAATGATTTGACATGTTGTATGTGTGGATTGTTAAAGTGACGAGCAGTCACATGGTTAAACCCAAACAAAACACAGAATGACTGGTTTTAGTCTGAGTCAACGAGATGCCGACAAAACAAGAAGAGATGCTCCTCCTCTGGCATAAACCCATCTTTGTTTTCACTGCTGTTTAGTTTTCATATCAGTGTGAGCAAACTGATTCACTGGTCGAGCTGTATAGGGGAGATCTCTGCATTCAGCGGACGCACAACACACACACACACACACACACACACACACACACACACACACACACACACACACACACACACCACCCTTCCCTCTCCGTCCTCATTTTCTCTGCTGTTCTTTCCTCTCTCTCCCTGCACCAGCTGCAGGACCCCCAGCATCTCCTGCACAGCTGACCCGGATACACTGATGGCTATGAAAAGAGCTGTTGTTGTCCACTCATGAACCCCCCTCCCACCCCTCCCCCTCCCTCCTCCTCCCTCCTCCTCCCTCCTCCTCCCTCCTCCTCATGCAGCACACACACACTAACACACACATGCACCATCACCACTTTATAGCAACAGACAACACACTGAACACACAAGCACAGACCTGTAATGGCTGTTGGTGTCGTCCTAATCCCCATTCTGACATTTTATTCTTTAAATCCTGAGATTAAATGGATGAATGTCATAAAACAATTTATTACACTGAGTCAACTGTTAAAAAAAGCCATTCATACATATCTGAGAATCTTAAATGTCCATGTTAGCATTTAAAAAAGTTTCTTCCCTGCTTTGGTTTGGCTCTACAATCATAATTTTTGGTCAGAAATCTTTTTTGCTATCATTTGCTGTTGTTTGACCTAGTTTCATTATGTAATTGCGATTTGTACTGTCATGTCCCACATTTTGCAGCCAGAGAAGACGACTGGTGCAGTCGATAAAACAAATTGTTTCCTGCTTTTCTTTTTTTTTTTTCTTTTGGACCAGTGCTTCTGCTACAAATGAAGCCCAGTAACTGTTGTAAATGATTTTTTTTTTTTTTTTTGCTCTCATCACAGACGCTTTCATCCGGATCCAAATGCACAGTGGACCTGTCGTGCCTTTCTGTCATAACCCCACTGGTTTTATTTAATTTTATTTATTTATTTTGAAACAGAGCAGCATGAATGCACTGAAAGGAAACCTAAAAGTGGGTTTCCTGTAGCAGCCGGGACTACTGCTTTCTCTGATGTTTCATTTTGGTTTTTCTTGGTGTAACTACGTCTTGCCTCTATTGTCTTTAGACATGTTTCTGAACATGCAGTAACTGTTCTATAACCTGAGGACTTGCCTGTGTGCTCCAGCCCCAGCTGGCATCTTTTCATATAGTGACTTTCAGGTGATTTGGGTTCAGTCAGTTTGTGCAGCAAAAGCAAGGAAACAAAGGCAGCCACATCAAAAACAAACTGATGAACAGCATCAGAAAAAAAAGCAAGCCATCAGAAATGAGAGAAACAAGGGCAGTGACTTCACAGAAAAGAAAGTGGGAGAAAGGCGTGAAAAGAGGACACCGACAGAAGGGAATACAGTGAGGAGAAAAAAGGCGAGGAAAAGGAGAACATGAGTGGGAAGAGAGAGTAACGGGGGCTGCAGAACGAGGGCACAGACGGGCAGAGAGGGACAATAAGCTCAGCTGTAGCCACTGCTGGATTCAGACAGGTTCACCTGATGACACATCTGTCTGTCTGACTCACCCAGACTCTCTAATCTCCCTCTTAAAGACCTGCATGGGCCAGCAGACGACACAGAGGGGAAGGACAACACATGCCACAGTGGGATTACACGATGTTTCAGGCCAGTTTCAGGCTTTTATTAAACATCAGCTCGTGGCTTCAATGATTATCCATTGCTGACCTGATGGAGGTCCCATATTAAACAGTGAAACAGAGAGTGGTCCCTTACAAACATGCTGCCATGCCTTAAGGAGTTCCAGAGACTAAAGTGATTAAATCTTTGTAGGTGGCTGAATGCAACTAAGTCCATTTATTCAAGTACATTTGAGATGTGAGTGCTCCCTCCACCACTGGTTAAGGGTTCAGTTTCCCATGATGCAACAAATCCTGGTTGAAACTCTGAACACGTCTTATGATTTCTTATGAAAAGAGACCTGACAAATGATGTGATGCCAGTTTCAGCGTGTAGACATGTGTCGGCAACACCCTGCACCACTGTCCGATCAGTGTATTGTCTGTTAGTTCAAATGCAGGGATGACGACTCATTTGAAAATAATCTGATTGCCCAGACATCACAATGAAAATGTTTCCAACATGCAGACTTTAAGCAGAGGGTTTGCAGGTACAAACTTATGTGTACTCACTTACAAAATAAATAGAAATAGTGCAGAAATGTTCATGCACACATTATGAATGATATAATTCTGCATTCAGGACTTGCATACAAAAGGTGATACTGCACTCTAGTGGACAATCAGGGCTAATTTTCTTTGGCTGAGGTGGAAACAGTAAAAGGCAGAGTCATGCGTAATTAGGGCCCGAGCACCGAGTGGTGCGAAGGCCCTATTGTTTTGTTCCACTCGTTATTCCTTCTGAAAATGTCTTAATGGCATCAAGAACATTAGAGGAACTGTTAAAGTCATAAACCATACATTCATTATTTAACTAATTACTTTCACTTCAGTTGTCTCATTGCCTGCTTTTACAAAGCACTTTATAAACAAATAAATGTAGTTTTTGAGAGACTTATCTTAAACATTGTATTGGCACAAATAATAATTATGCAAAAAATTCAAGTAAGTAAGGCTTTGTTCTCTCTCTCTTAAAATGTATTATGTTGCTGCAGCGCCACCTAAAGGCTAAATGTTTTTTTAAGGATGCACACCTGTTGAATTCGGTCACTGCTATGGGAGTTATGGTAGTTTAAGTCTCTTCTGAAAGACATTAGAAAGTAATTATTTGGTTCTCATAATCGTATTTTTTGGCTCCTTGTATGGTAATTTGGTGGCATATGTTTTATTTAAAAAAAAAAAAAAAAAAAAGGTTCAAAGTTAAAAAATGGCGGACCGTAAGTTAGCCAGGTGTTTGTGGGCGTGGCCTGTGGAATTTACGATAACATACCAACTGACAAACAAACAAACCGACGTGACCGAGTGGAAATAAAACGTTTGTGGCGAAAGTAAGACTGAAGACAGTCCAACTACGACCCACCTGCTCCCAGCGGAACAAAGTCCCAGGTAATGTGAGTTCACATCATGTTTTCTTACCGTTAGTAGGTTAATTACTTCACAGTCTGTCTTGGTTCTCTCTCCTTTTGTTAGTTAAAGAAGCAGGTTACTCCTTTTTTCCCCTTTACTTTACCTTTACAGCAGCCTGTTTGTTTTTAGTGTCTGTGACTGAAAGCCAAATATTTCAGACCGGGCTGTAGCTACCCTTAATAATGCCCGTAATAATCACGTATCATAGCGATAACAGAACACGTGTGAAGTTGTCACCTTGATGACTGTTGACTGTAAAATGTCAGAGGATAGTTAAATCAGTTTCCCAGAGTCCAGGGTGATGTCTTTAAATGTCTTGTTAACTGAACAAAGCAAATGTAAAATTGGCTTTTTATCAGGAAAGTTCAGGCTTTATGAAGCCGAAATTATAATATAATATAAATATATAATATATAAAGGGCTTTGCCTCCATCCTGAATTTACAAGTTGCACATGATGTTTTTGCCAGTACCGTCCAGTAGAGGGCGGAAGATACATGCCCTTGATTCTCCTCACACTGATGGATGTTTAATCACTGGGTGCCAGCTCAGTTTGGACTTAGCCTGTATTGGCAGTGTTTTAAATGCTTTTTATAGTAGCACTGGTCTTGGCAACAGTAGTAAAACTCACTAACTCACTGTCCATAATTAAGTGCAGGCTTATTAATACCCACTGCTTTCATCGACACTGGAGCTGGGATCAGAAATGAAGCCATGTAGAGGTAGATACAGTAAATACAGTCCCACAAATCCTGGATAATGATGACCCTGAGGGTTGCATTAAGGGAACTCAGGAGGGCCAAGTCAGTTTATTCACAGTGACTTGGCTGCATATTCATGTCTCCACGCCTGTACTGTGAACAATCATCAACAAAATCAGCAGTTTTATGGCATTAATGATTAGTTGACTCATCGATTAGGAAAAGGAAGTGGACATATGAACACTGAAAAGGGTCTTTCCTGATCATCCCTCCTCTTCACACTGACTGTGGACGGATCTTTTCTTAGTGGGCTTTCAATGTAAGTGATGGCAGACAAAATATACCACCTTCGTTTTTGTGCAAAATATGAACCAAATTTTACTGAAGCTTATACAAGGCTTCAGCAGTCATTCAAGCAACTAGGAAAACATTTTCCAAAAGATAGTGTTTCTCTGTTGAGCTGCTGTCCAGGGATAGTAACGAAAAAAGACAGTTTAGTAGTAAAATGACAGTAATTTTGGAAAATATCTGCTTTATTAGTCTAACTCATATTAACTCAGAATAAACCTTTATGTGGGATCAAACCTGGTCTGTGGAGGTGGGGCAGGGTTGGGGTTTCGGGGTCAAACCTGTTAACCTCTCTATTGAAGAACACATCATCACGGGGGGGACGATATGTTGCACACTACACCTTCAGGCACACAAACAGACACCCTGATCCCGCAGGCCGAACGTAGCTTTCAGCACCGAGCAAACATTTGATCCGACTGGGGATCAGCACACTAACCGTCATCCCCCATTAACTCGCCCAGCGCTTGTTCTTGATGGTGCACAGATTGAATGGATGAAATAGTGCTGATGGCAACATGGAGAAAAGATTTATCTCCTGAAAGATGGCAAAACACGGCCGTAAACCCGTCACCAAAAGGTGATAGGATAAATCCTATTACACCCTGTCAGGGTGTGATAGGATTTATAGGGCCAGAAAGTGAAGCCTTTCAGCCCCTGTTTTGGGATTTTGGGACAACTTGTTTGTTGTTGGAGCGCAGCCGGTGGTGTTAACCCATGACCTTGCTGCCCTTTGACCCTCAGGACGACAGCTCCATCCACGCGTCGAGGAGAAGGGCGGGAGGATCAAAAACACTGCGCGAGTTAAGAGTGTCAGGCTACCGGAAACATAATCTGTCCTCAGGAAAAGTGTGAATAGATGCCACAGGCTGCTGAGGAGAGTCAGGATTAAGGACCGGGCTTTGTTAAAGATTTCTTGGAGCCACTGGTGTGTGCAGCGAGCGTATTCAATGACCAATTAAGCTCAGGACGATGTCTTCATATTTCTCGTTTTGTTCGACTAACAGCCCACAGCCAGTTACGGCTGGTTTATTTTTTTGTTGGCTAATTGTTTCACAGGTCAAATCTATATGGCTTTAAATTCTAAGATCCCAAGCTTTCTCCAGATGCCAAATATGGTGAATCACAGTGAAAAGCAACAGAAACAACATGCACAAAATATTCAGAATTTTGAGCAGAGCAGTGTTGTCTTTAAATGTCTAGTTTTGTCCAATCAGTAGTCTTAAACCCAAAGATATTCAATTCAAGTTGAGGTAAAATAGAGAGTAGAAGTAAATCCTCACATTTTAAGAAACTGGAGTGAGCACATTTTTGCTTGTTTGATGCATTTTCACTTTTTCAAATCCAACTGACTTTGTTTTAAACACAAAAAAAGGCTTATTAAACATTTAAAAAAGGCTAAATATGCTGAATTTCAGGAAATACAATATAATATAATAGAAACATTCACATAATATTTAAAATTCTCATTTGGCGTAACGGTGCAGCCATAAAAAGGTGTGTTGAATGGAATATTTTCATTAGTTTAAGCTTCTAATAGGTTTAGTTCAAGGTCAGGACAGGAGGTGATTGAATTTGTTTTGGAGAAACATTACCTTTTTTTTTTTAACAGTGAATGTATATAGGACATTGTCTTACAGTTTGGAAAGAATGTTCCCCTTTAAGCAGAAACTGCTTGAAGGGGAACTTCAGGGGAACATTGGGGTTCAGGTGGTCACACAGTTCCTGCTTTTACATTGTTGTTTATTTTATCTGGAACTCTGCATCCCTCAGATTCTGATAGTTCACTAAATTTATCACTGTTTTTGCTGATAGCTGCCTTCCACTGAGGTCATAAGGTGGATATTTGTCATCTGTATTTCAGGTGACAAGTTTCCCCATCTACCTCGCCTGCATCTATCGGCTGAGTAACTGCCGAGCGAGGTTTTATTGCCGTCTGTGAAGCCTTCAGGCTGTCAGAGGAGAATGTGGAGGTGGGTGACCACAAACATCCGTGTGCCAGCGCAGTGCCACGCATGCATCAAACGGGGTCACATTATCTTCAAAGCCTGTCGCCTCCAACATGTGATATGACTCAGGCCTAAAAAAAAAAGGGCAGACATCTTGCATTCCAGGGCCCATTCCACAAAGTACAATAACTTCCTTGAATTCTTCAACCCTCGACGGCGGAGCCAGGGCACATCCTGTTGTCCTCGCAGCACTTCCTGCTCATGCAGCTCAATCAGTCTTCCTCGTTGCCATAGTAACTGGAAAACACTGCACTCATGCTTAATAGGCACACTAACAGGTAAGGCTCGGGTGATAATGGAGTGAGTGATGAGTGAAAGGATCTGACAGGAGTTTTACAACCAGCTTCTTACCTGTGTAATTTCAAAACCAGTCAAAGCTCCAGTCGAGGTCGAAGGTGGTTATTAATCCCTTTACATACAGTTTCCCCCTTTTAGATTTTTATTTTCCATTCCATCAATTGGAAACACTCTGTTATACACATTTCCCCAAAGCGTGTCCTGAAGTATTTTTGTGTGAGACTTAAAGCTACAATTTAAAATGAGGTTTTGTGGATTTTAACACTGTTCAGCCGGGTAGCATGGGTTTGTAACGACTCACCCACTGGCAGGTGAGTGGGGTTTCAGTGGACAAAATGTGTTGTGGTCTGTCATGTGCTCAACTGGAATACAGTTTTATTCTCTTCGTGTCCTTTCTGTCTTCCTCTTTTCCTTTTCTAATTCAGTGAGCATGCTCGCAGTGAAGTGCAGACCGGTGGAGGAATTATAAAAGTCAGGTCTCACTGCTGTTTTATACTTTATCCTAAATAAATTCAATCACTCAGTCAGAAATGGGGCAATCTCTTCATGACCATATGAAGACAATGTGGTCAAACAAGTTTGAGGAGGAAGTTTGGTGTGGTTGGGCAGATACGGTACAACTTTCACTAGTCTTAAGCTCAGTAATGTTTGATGTGGCTGGTGATATGAACAATGCAAGTAGGAGCAGACATCTTCCAAGAAGATTTTGTTGTGTTGCAAGCTGTGACGCTGAACTCAGAGGAGTAAAAATACAACAGGAGGCCTATATGACAACTTTTACTAAATCTTCTGCAGTAACACTGACACACCTGACCAGCCTGGGCTGTTGCTCACTTTTATGAAGCCTGTAATTGCTTCATACTGCATAATTTTTGGACTTACTGCATTAAGTTTGGTTTGTTTCATAACCACACACTAGCTGCCAGCCTGGCGTTCAGTTGTCAGCTTCCAGCACGGCAGCCCTGTCCAATCTTTCATCCTATTTTGTCAGAGAGAGACAGAAGGAAAGCCAGCAGGCTCCCCTGGGCATACGTTAACCCTGGAGGGATTCATTCAGTTCTGTTTCCTGCACTGCTTTTCAAGAGTCCAGAAGCCAGAGGAAATTGGACTGGCAACAGATTGTTCTGAGAGAATTTATTGCTTTGTGTAAGAATTTGTGTTTTTCATCTCGTTGAGATGATGTTTTTCCTGGCTTGCTTTTTGAAAGCTGAGGAGGGATGTTACAAGCCCTCATACCCCGATGGATTAAGGATGAGCGGCCCTTTGGTATGGACACAGCAGGCAGAGGTGGCGGTCCATGACATCATGCGCCTGGAAGCCGATACCGTCTCGTCTCTGCAGGGGCAGGGGTTGACCCGTATGCCAGCAGGCTGAGCGCCACACCTTCGTGGGCTGTCTGTAAACATGGTGGCTGACACCGGCTCTCGGAGCATTGGGCATGCTCAGAATTTGTTTATCATTCAGACAGCTGGGATTGGACCCACTCAAAATGAGTAGTTTTCCCTAAGTAATCCAGTTAATTCTCAGATGATGCCACAACAGTTGGGTCAAACACATTTTGACAGTGATCATCCAAAGCTGTAACCTTAAGGCGACGATGAGGGTATTCGTGACTACGCTTTTCCTCACGATTCATCCCGTATCTTGTCATGCTGAGGAGTTTTCACGCCGTTTGGATGAGTTGTATCAGATGGCATACCGGATGCATGCGTACCAACCAGGGCATCTCAAGAATATCCTCGGATATTCTTGAGCTCAGGTTGTTATCTGACATACCCCTACACAACCAATCCAAAACATACACAAACAACATTTTAATGCAGTGACAAGAATGCATGGATGTCCTGTATGGGTTTGTTATGACGTTTTTAGGGACTCTGGTACCAAATAATCGAGTAAACTTTGTCCTCTCTCAATGCGTCATCACAACGCATCAGGTATCGAACCCTGTCCTCCATTCAAATGAAGAAATGGAGGTGTACAATCACTGGGGGCGATCTCATATCTGAGATGGTGCTGAAATCTCTTTGACATTCCTGATCATATTGACTGTGAATGTAAAATTCTGGTCTGTAGTGCATCAAAATACACAATGAGAATTTAAGTTATTCAATTTTTGTTATTCCCAGAATTACAAAGTAAATTCTGATGGAACAGGAAGGACGTTTTCTGGCAGCCGTCCACTGTAGTCAGGAATATTATTACCTTTACATACCTTTAGTTTCAAAGGTAGTCAAGTCATTCAAACAGCTGTAAAATTAAATGGGATCATGTCAGAGTAACACAAATATCTGAAGACCAGGTCCCAGTCTGTCTAGCTCAGTATTTGAATATGTTGAAACAGATGAAATTTATGAATGTTTTCAGCGTTACAGTGATTTTTTTTTCCTTAAATGTCCTCCACTCTGTATTGAACTGGGCGACACTGTTTATTGGCTCTAACACGATCAGCGAAATCCTCTTTAAGCCTCTTCCCCTCAGCACTGCACGCTCATCAAACTTCACTCAAAAATGTTATGATCTTCTAACTGCTTTCCCCAACAGGGCAGCATGTAAGGAATGCTGCCTAATGTCACCGGCTGTCAGCCCGACTTAACGCGAGCCGCCCTGTAACGCTGCGAATATGTTAAACCCTGTGATGTCATGAGAGTTGGGGAAAGAGAAACTGTCGGCACGCGATGTTATTAATAGAGTGATGTGCATGTGTACTTGTACAGGGTGAATATGTACATGTATGTGTGTCTGTGTGCTTGTGTGCAGGAAAAGTGTGAGGAGCAGACATTGCATGGAACAGATTTGTCGAATCAGAGCCCCCAAAGGTATTTTATTAGGACTGCAGATGTGTTGGAGATCAGTGCAGATTAAGAAACGTATGTAGGAGCTCATGAAGGAATCTTCACTGTGCCTTATATAGTTTTTAAATTAGAAATGGGAGGTTTGCTTTTAAATGGTCCTAAACTAAAATTTAAGGTAAGATTCAACGTGCAAGGTTCAATTAGTCGCTGTTCTCTAGCTTTAAATCACATGAAACAGTTGAGATTATTGTGTCAGCCACTGTTTTCAAAGACAAAAATGAGCTGTGAATCACAACTTTGAAGTCTTTAAAGTGCTGTGGAAAATTGGAGCTGTCACCTGCTGATGAAAACGGTGCTGATTAGAGCAGTGAAGTACACCAAAACAATAAAGTTCTGGATATATAACTAAAACAGTGACCTTTAAGACCCACTGTTGGTATAAAAATATTGATTAAAGCAGCTTTAAGAGAAAGAGAACTGACAACTCCTTTATTGTGCTCAGATGCTTTTGTGAAACGAAAAGGTTAAAAGACACTTCTTGTTGTTCAGATAACTGAAGAGTAGAAGATTTAATCCTGGATGGAACTTGGCGTGGATGCTTTAGTGAGACAGACCTTTAATTGAATGAAGATATTTATCTTATTAGTGACACATTGCAGTCTTAAAAGTGGACTTAGTACTTGATCTGTAACCTGGAGGCTACATGTATTGTCAGCGTTTTATTTGCTCATGGTCATCTGGTTAGTAAACAGTATGGGCCCACATGTGAACGTGGGGTATGAGATGATATCTGATAACAGCCGCTCAGGTGATAACCTTGATGAAGATGGCTCCACCACATTTTGTGAGCTTTGCTTAAATGGATTTTACATTAACTGAGAATGTAGAGGTGCCGAGGGTCAAAGATGCTCCATAAAATGCTCGAGCTCGAACAAGGAAACAAGTGAGATATAACCAGATGCAAAATCTTATCAGTGTCCAAAAGCTTTAATGGTCAGAGGTGGGACAGGGGCTGCTTGTCCACAAAATGTGGGAATTAGAAATAAAGTGTAGGTTTCCACTTCACTCACTACCAGAACCTAAATGCAGGGCATTTTGAAATCTGAATCCTCTCTCACATTTAAATTGATTTAGGTTAGATACACCTAAATCAGATGTGGATTCATTAGACTTGGAGCTGTACAAATCTATGTAGTTTACCGAAATTAGTACTAGATCCAATATGTAACTGGATATTAGAGCCCAACCCAAATGACTGAAAGAGGATTCAAAAGGGCCTGTGAGTCACTCACATTTGTCTCCTTGTGGTTTTGTAACCACTTGTTTGTCCACTTAACATGTTATTTTTCTCTCTGCATTATCTCACGAGTTTATAAAATCACTCTTTTCTCCTCCTCCAGAGATGCTCGTGAGTGTTTACTGAAAAGCAAACTGATAAGCGTAGAGGAGCATAGGTATGGTGTGTGCTGTGGCCTGCAGTGCATGTGTTATTGTTGTGAAGTGTGGTGATGGTGTAGTGTTTCTTGATTGTTATCAAAGTCTAACCCTCCTGGAAAGACTGCTTAGATCCAAAGCATTTCAGCTGATAACTGTGTTGGATTCACCACAAGCTCTACATTCTTCCTGTGACTGAAGAATGAACTAACTTGTCATCTTTGTTTTGGACAGTATTAGAAAGTGTGGAGGACTGGGACTGAACTAGAACTGAGATTTTAGTATCTCAGATACAACATTCAGAGCGAGTGTTTTGTTGAGAAAGCCATAGAAACATCTTTTTTATTTTCTGAAATCCAAATGAGAAATACAGTAGCACTCAGATCAAAGTCTAAGTATAAGTGCAAACCACAAACACAACAGAACCTGTCTGCCAGTCATAATAACCAGTTATAATAACCTGGCTCGCTTCCTTTGCGTTATTGCAGAGTCTGTGTTGAGGAGGAACACGTGTGAGTGTTCCAGTTCAACCTGAATAACAAGCAAACAGCAAAACACCAGCAGAGCCAGCGAGCAAGCGAGCAGGGAAGTGGTGGAAATGCTCATTGTTTTTAAGTGTTAGAAAGAACTTGATGTTTCTCTGAGTCATCGGGCTATCGGGGACTCTCATTCCAAAAATCTTCGAAGGCTCTCGATCTGAAGCCCTCCTTCTTGTTACTTCCTCTGAACACAGAAGTTGTTTTGATTGGTTGGGAACTCCTCATGAGCAGTGGTGAGAATGTGGCTCTGGCTCGAATGCTAAAGACCTCAGGGCATCCATAGTTCAGAGAAGCTGAACGCTCACTGGCTTTGTTCAGTATTAAAAGGATGCCTCTTTGGTATCTCATTGGTGATAGTTGAAATTAGAGCTATCACGCTTTTCTGTCCTTCTATTACATATCCATGGAGTTTTAGAAACCAGGCCACAACACAGATTGGACTAAGTCTGCTTTGATTGAAGATTTTAATCTTACTAATTAACAGTTATCTGGTTTTATTCAGGACAAACAGATGCGTCTGTGGATCGTCCTGGAGGACACTTGAAATTATAGCTGACACCTTTTTGTTTCCTTTTTAGTTCCAACCGCATTTAGCAAATTTATTTTTCCATGATTTTATTCTTTATTGTGTTTTTGTCGACATTCACTTATTTTCTATTTATTTAGCTTTGTGTGTGTGTGTGTGTGTGTGTGAGAGAGAGAAATAGGCTCCTTGAAAGGTCATCGTTCAGACAACACCTAGTAGATGGATTATAATGAAATTGGGTACAGGTATGCACGGTGCCCAGGCGATGAATGCCAATGACTTTGTTGACCTCCTGCCTTTACCTCTAGCATCACCAACTGGTCAGTTTTCATTAAACCAGTAAAATGTTCCGACATCTACTGGATGGTTTGGCACAAAACCTTGAACATACATTTGTCGTTTTGCTTTGTATTTACTCTCCTAATCGGCAAACGTTGCATGTTAGCACTGTCATTGTAAGGATGCTTGGATGCTGACATTAGCATGTAGCTGAAATGGGACTAATGGTCAAATATCGAAAAAGACAACGCTGACTTGTCCTGATTTCTGCTTGATATGTGAACGTTACAGTCCCAGGCCTTGAAAAAAAAAACCTTTGCCAGTGAACATAATCCAGGGAGCAATTACATTTTCTTCTAAATACATTTTGCAAAACAATTTAGCTATATACAAATGTAATTTCTTGGAGACAGGGTTGTTTAGTACACATCCCTTCAATTTTAGCATTTAGGCCACAAATCTCAAATTTTACTGGAATCACATTTTAATTGATGTTTATAGTCCAATTTCAGCAATTGCCAGATATACCTGCTGTATCTTCCTTTTCTGTGCCTTTTATTTTTGTGAGCCTTCAGCATGAGGAGGCTTTTATTCAAGAGCCGGTATCTATATTTAAAACGATTAATCTAAGTTTGTGATGATTATGAGGGTTGGAAAACAAGTCGGTGCAAACCAGCGGTTTGTTTATGACAAGTATATCCTGCAAAGGAACAGATTCATTATGCTTCCCATAATCACATGTGGCGTCTACACTCAGTGCTGCAGTTTGTCGGCAGGAGCACACCCAAAGCGTACCAACTTGTATTATATGGTAAACAAGACATCGAATAAATTAAAACGCCTGACCTTGTTTTACATCAAAAAATGGCTCATTACTAGCATTACACAACTACATTTCCTGAGGCTTCCTCTGCTCCCTGATGATAAAAATCGATAAGCATGTTTGTTTTTGAAATGCTGGTTAGTATTTTCAAAATATTTTCATTCAGAGAGACCAGCAGCCGAGACTTTTGACATTAATTGGAAGTGCTGTGGGATTCTCGTCCAAAACAGTGGACAAAATGTATAAATATTTCACCTTTACATTCAGAACAAAATCCTTTCTGCTTTGTGATTTGCAAGGGCGTAGAGATGTACACGTGAAAAGCATTTAAAGCAGGCAGCATTCCAGAAGTTGTTGTCATTTTATGTTTTCCATTACATCAGAGCTGTGTGAGAGACATAAAGGGGAGAAAATCACTGTCAATTTGTGAGACAAATGCATCTCGTCCACATGTCATCATCAGCTCTGACATTGTCTCTTAAAGAATAAGAGGTGATTCCATGATGCACACAGGACAGAGGTTTTTGATGTGTCATGTCCCGAACACTTTGTCTTTGTCTTTGTCTCAGATTCCCGGCAGTACGTTGTCTTCAGTGGCTAAATGTTATTGGCATTATTCATTACTGGAACTTTTCATGTGGCAGCTTAAACAGCCTCAGGTCCTCATTCAGTGTGGCTCTTATCTGCAGCGCTGCAGGAGCCACTCCGTGGTTCCTGTTATTGCGATGCCTCGGTGCACAGGCAGATACTTGCACCCACTTTGGCTGCGGCCGGGCTCTCGCCTTTTCCACTGCCCGACAATTCAGATTGTATAAACCTCGATGGCAGAAAATAAGGATTGTTTGTTATTACAATGCCAGTCCACAGTGGCTTGAGCGTGCGTTGTTTTGACTCTGAGAACAATCAACTGTTGCAATAAAAGAGCCTCCCCCCCTCCTGCACAGCTCACCTCCTCCCCTCGAGCCCCCTCCACTTCCCTGTTTATTTACAGCAAGGATTCCTCTAAAAATGTCAGCATCAGATCCTCATTCTATACCCTCACTGGAACTGGGGAAACACCTCTACCTTTACTAGTTTATGTAATAAAACAAAGAAGGAGTTTCCTGTTGTGCTCACAGCTGTGACCGACCTGAATTAATCCGATAAGTAAAGGTGTGTTATGTAAAACTGGAATGAGAGCATCATGTAACCACATTTTAGATTCATATTCAAATGTGTTAAATATCAATGTAAAATGCAGACAGGAGACCACCTTGTTTTTACCTCGCTCCTGTCTCATCGTCTGCACCTGGGTTCACCTGTAACATGGAGACAGCTATGTGAATGTCCTTCAGTGGCCCAGCCAGAGCCCTGACTTGAACCCAACTGAACATCCCTGGAGAGACGTGAAAGTGGCTCTCCACCCACGGTCTCCATCCAACCTGACAGAGCTCAGAAGGATCTGTAGTGAAGATTGGCAGGAAATCCACAAATACAGGTGTACTTCATACCCGGGAAGACTTGAGACTGTAAATCTGTGCCAAAGGTTCTTCACTATGAGATGGTTTTAGTGTAGTGGCCACCGTCGGAATTGCAGATGACGTGACACACACTGTCTTAGAAAGGCTGTTTTGCTGTACGCTGTCATTACAGCAGAAACAAGAGTAAAACAAACAGTACAGTCCAAACTGTGTGAAATTACTTTCTATATTATTGGTGTTTGAGCCATTAGGTCCAATGGATCCACCGCTCAGTTGGATTTCATTAGTTTTAGCTAATAAACTGAAAAGGTATAGTGCAGTAACCATTTGGCAAGTCTGGTTTCTTTAACATTTGTAGATATGGCACCGACATTTTGGCCCTGAAACTTTTTGTTTCTATCTCTCACAGAGCTTTAGTGTGTGGGGACGTGTGAGAAAATGAAATGACAGGACTTTAAGGGCAGTTAACTGCACAAATGCTGCAGCGCACAGTCAGAAAAAGTCGATTCCATGCCCTCTCAATGTGCTGTTCCTTTAAAACTAGCCGTATCATTGTGGTTTGCACCACTTGATGTTAGGAAAGTTTGGAGTGAACAACAGGAAGCCGGGCTGCATGTTTATGGAACAGGTAGCTTACAGATGGTTACTTAGCTTTTTGTGAGCAAGATAAGACACAAAAGCTGTGAATTAAATCACTCTGCAGAGAAACCAACTGAAATGGAAAACAAATTTTCAGCTTTCCTTTCCCGACTTTCCATCCTTTTCTTATGAAACTGAAGAGGGAGGGAGGGTGTGTGTGTGTGTGTGTGTGTGTGTGTGTGTGTGTGTGTGTGTGTGTGTATTTGAGGGGCGTTGTAGGTGGATGGTGGGTAGTGGAAAGGTGGGAGTCTCTCCTTTTAAAAGAGAACAAAACAGGAAACCATCCCGTTGTTTTGGCTCGTGGTCGCTACAAGTGTTTGGAATTTTGAGGAGGTGAATTCACATGTTATGTTCATGTCTGTGTTCAGGTCAGAGCATGCACACGCAAACACAAACACATCCACGCATACATTCACACACACATTCACACACAGCGGAGGGAATGTCTGGCATGCCTCGATAAGCAGAGACACGAACACCGTGAACCCCCTGTTGATGTTATGAGGAGCCCTCGCTGAATAGACTAAATACTTACCGCAGTGGTTCTGTGACCTTGGTCGAATCTGGACTCATGTTCTTTGTGGGTCAAAGTGCTGTTGATGCATGTGTCCCTGTGAACACATGCATCGGAGCATGTGTACGGAGCTTTTATGCTCCGTAAACGTTACACAGTGACTGGAGTTTTATCTGATGCGTTTCATTTCAAATGTGTTCTCATCTTGTTTAGGAAATTGCACAAAAGCAAAGAGCGGATTCTTGGAAAATGTCTTATCACCTCCAGCAGGCACAACAGACACTAAGGAAAAGGACTTGGTCTGCGGGAATGAGCTGCTGTTGTTTTGAAATAAATCCGTTCTGTTGTTGATGTTGTTTCTAGTTAGATGTGGCTTTCCTGCACCTCCTCTGGCTTCATATTGTTTTGGCATCCCGCAGCGGTTTGTGTATTAATCAGGGACTTTCTTATGCTGAGATTAGCTGGCATCCTCCACATCTCACAGCTACTAAACAAATTGACACCTATTCTTCTCTGCTCATGTAAGAGAACCTCCCCGGTGGATACCTTCCTGTGCCTGTCAGTTCTTTGCTCGTATCCTCATGATAAACAATGTGAGGAGAGATGCCTCTCCTGATATTAAAGCTTTTTAATGCTTCCTATTATTGTGTGAAACAATTAGGTTTCGTTGGGGTCAAAGCTACAAAGAGAAAAAAAGAACTTTGGCCTGCAATTGATATAGTCTCACTGTTTCTTTAAAAGAAAGCAATGATTGAATGATGGAATCAGGTTTAGGTTAGGGTAAGGGTTAGGGTGAGGCAGTATGTTGAAGAGTGTCCTCACAACGGATGTAAGACAAGTGTGTGTGTGTGTGTGTGTGTCATCATGGTAAAAAGTGATCCTAGAGACATCAACAGTAGTAGAAACTTCCACAGAGTTGGTTTTGAGTACGTTGGCAGGTGTTTATATGTCGATAGTTTGTTGTTAATAAAATACACGTTTGATTATAGCACATATTAGTGCATAAACTAATGCACTAATATGTGCACTTTTTTAGGCAATGGACTTATAAAACAGCTGCTCTTATGTGTATAATTTATTGTAAAAATATAGAATTAATCAGAGTTATATAAAAAGTCCTAGCAATGTTTGCATTTAAAGTATTCTAGAAAAACTAATAGCATGAATAATGTGACTGCGTTTTCCTTTGTTCCTTTGAACCCAACATTTCTCTCATTACACTCAGTGTTTTTGTTTACATATAGACGTTGTCACTCAGGTTCAATAGCATTGACCTTTGACCTCGGAGAAGTACTTCCAGGTGGGGCCTCTCTGGTCTGGCCCCGACACTGAGCAGAGACCTCCTGCAGCTACACACAGATTCTCCAACCCTAAACAAACAGTGATCTGACTGCTCACAAATGTGAACATGCCAGCGCAGTCATGCAGGAGACTGAGATGCCTGAAAAATCAAAACTGCCAATGCAAACGAGGGAGATCATTTACACATCAGATTTTTGATTATTTCCTTAGGGAATGCAGCCAGTTTATATTTGTCTTGCTGATTTTATCTACTAGAACCCGACTAACAAATCGGCCAGGTGGAAATATTTCAGCTCATCTGCAGAAAAAATGGTATTGCTTTATATGTCAGCTGATAAATATCAAGAAAGTGAAGTGCAGAAATGTTTTGAAACTGTCACTATAAAATAGTTTGTTTAACCGAGTGTCCATCAACAAAGTGTCCTGCCTTGTCCGCATCTGATTTTATAATGTCTATTTCAGATTTGACATGACTGTTTTGTCAAGATTTAAACTATGAATAACTTCTTATTTGAGAGAAGACAACCAGCTCTTTTGAGAGTCCATTAAACAGACATGTTGATGTGATGTTGTCTTAGTGTGCTGATCTTTTAATCTGCAGCCAAATCATACAGGAGACCTGCTGTGACAAGTTCTAGTAAATGTGCCTTCAAAGCATCTTGCGACATACCTGTCACAGGTTTAACTCTGCATGGTCATCATTGTTCACTCACAGTTAAACCACAGGATTATACAGAATGACGCAGAGTTACATGGCATGAAGTAAACACCAAACAAAGTTAGGTTTCAGTTTCATTTCTTTTTCTTTATCACACGTTTTCTCTAAGGACTGTCTGTATGTCCGACTTTCTCCTTCTCTTTCTCTTTCAATCATAACGTTATAAAGTTATATTAAGTTAATCCCGTCCCAGCTTTAATTCACCCATACATTCTCGACATGATGATCCTGTCCAGGGTTACGGGGGTGCTGGAGAATATCCCAGCATGCACTGCAAGGCTGCATCCTGGACAGGCTGCCAGTCTGTCAAAGGGGTAGGAAATAGTCAGACATGGGGCAACTCCGTCTCTCTCCGCATTTCCTGTCTGTCTTCACTGTCAACTGCCCGATGTATGTGTTGTTCACCTAATCTGCATGTCTTTGGACTGTTGGAGGAAAACATGGAGACACGGGGAGAACAAACTGTACAGACAACCTGCAGCCACCTCGGTCAGGTTCAGGCTCTGGGCCTTTTTGCTGTGAGATAACTGTACAAACTGTACAGCTGTACCACCTGACAGCTCATTTGTCTCTTACATTTCGAAGGAGCTGATCAAAGTCGGTTTTGCATGATGACTGGGTTGATTGAATCTCTTTCCATCACAAACTGCCCTGCTTGTGGTTGCAGATGTTGACAGTGTATCGACCTGCTTCATACTCAGCACTCGCCTGTGGCTCCAGACATCATCAGTTAAAGATCAGCTGTCAGGCCATCGTTAACCACATCTGCTCCATGTGTCGGAGGAATGTGTGCAGGACAAAGGCTGTGGCTTGTTGCATTAGTGTAGCTTGAAAGAAATTATCATTCCTCCCTCCAGTACCTCAGGAATGCTAGTGTGTGAACTGAGGGGTCACTGTGGAGCACACAGAACGTGAATGTGAGGAATTTCTTTTTCCAAAATCCTTAGCAGGTGCCTGCAAGCATGCTTACTGTACATGTAATGTTCCCTGAGGGGGCTGTGGCGCCCCTCATATCACGCAAGTCTGTGTGCGACTTCTTAGTCATATCATTCTTCGTCTGCTTTACCTGCCCGTCTCCCAGCGTGTTAGCGTGCTAAACATTAATCTGACTAATAAACATTAGTCAGAGTGACTTGTACAACACTGTGTTGTGTTCAGCACTCCCAGATGCCACCTGTGAACTGGATTCCTGAAATATGGAAAACAGCTCAGTCATTACATAAACCTGCTATGTGGAAAATGTTCCAGAAGAGCTTTTGGTGCTGAAGCTGAAGCACGAAGTGTTCGCAATGGTTGAGGGGACACTTAAAGAGTTATGCAAGCGATTCCCTCCACTTTTTTCAGCTGATTTCATTCAACCTGAACATTTCAGTTCACGGAAAGTCTGCAGAGCTGCAGGGAGGTCTGTCGGCTGTAAGAGACGAGCGAACAAACAAACGTGGATGCATTAGGATGATGCTGAGAGAGGCGGCAGGCTGAGGAAGAGGATGCTGTTCACAGTGTGGCGGTGAAAGAATAGGGCCAGGTGCCACCTGCACTGGACAGACTCCACACTCTGCATTGTGTCCAGCTAAGAAGTGTTTCCCAACATTTCTGTCCTCACATTCAGCCTGTTTATGTGACTGAGTTCCAGTCAGTGGGTCAGGCATTACCAGGCACTGCCGCTCAGATTCCTATTGTTCAGTACCACCTCTGTCACTCCTCTTCCTCCTCCTGTTTCTCTTCCTCTTGTTCTGTCAACTTCTCCCTCAGCTGAAAAGCAGGAGGTAGATTTAGCAAAGGTAGGCTTCAGTTCAAAAGCCTCAGCTTTGGCCCAAACTAAACAAAATTAATACGCTTGGATTCTTCCTAGAACACAGTTTTTGTATTTCATGAATAACTGGCTTTTTATGTATTTGTTATCTGTTTTCCTCCATTTTTCATTATTCCTACTGGTTTCTGCTCTAGGGCAGAACTCAGGTACTGTTTCAGTACAGTACCTGAGTTATGAGACTGACACCAAAGTCCCAAGTCTGCAGCTCTTACCTACACATATTTAGTTTTAGTATAGTTGGTAAAAATCAGTAACACTTCTGTATTTATCTCTTGCACAAGTTGACATTTCTGAATCATGATATATTGTAAATTGTCTTTATAAATTAAGGCTATGATCATATAATTATTATTAAAGAAGTCATGTACAAGGGTAAAATATGTCAGAAGCTCAATGGTGTCATCTGTACTGCCTCTGGGCATCAGTGCTTTTACCCTAAACCTCCCCCCAACATACCCCTTCACTCATTTACCCCCTCATCCCACTGAACCTGCTGTGAGCTGCAGGATTACCCCAGTAAGAAGTTGTCTGTCGACGCCTGCGGCCTGTGGCAGCGAGGTAATGGAGCAATTAAGAGTGTTTTGAGGTGTGTATCTGTCAGACACCGTGGGGTGCTGCAGGGTCATGGCTCTGGGATTAGCGTGACACCGGAGAAAAGGGGCTGTTTCCGCAGAGCTGACTGGGTTACCTTATTGTCGGCAGAGAGGCTGCGTGCCTTTAGCCTCTCTGATCACCTCAGCAACGCAAGGAAATATTTTATAGTGCAGCGAGAAAGCAGAAAACTATAAAGTTTATAGCATGTGTTTGTGTAGCTGTTGTTTCATCTGTGTTTTTGATGGCTTTAATCATCCCACCAGGGGCCTGAACTCTGTGACCTCCGGGTCCAGCTTTGATCCATGCTGCTGTTGCCAGGGATCTCTGAGGGACAGGTCAGGAATTAGGACAGAGTTAAGCTCTGTCTGCAATCAGGCGGTGACACCGGTGCTTTGCCAAAATATTTCATGCTTAACCAGGCTTTCTCCGGCGCTCATTACCTAAGTAAGACAAGGAAGCGGGGGTGTGTGCTGCCAGTGACACCAGCATCAGGCCGAGATGAAGAATGCGGATAACGCTGTTTGTAAGGATCTGCCTGCATAGAAATTAAAAATAACAATTGTCCAAATGGAGTCGTGTGGAGTTACAAACTCTGTCAGCAGGTGTTAACAGGGATGTGCCGACAACAACAACCAGACATAATGACGCTGTCAGGTGTGAACACTTCATCTCCACGCATCAGTATTTTTAAGACCTGCATGTGTTCCTGTTTATCTTTGTTATTATAACAGAGAACTATGTGGAAACAAACAGGGGTCGTATTTCTGTATTATGTTATGCTACTTTTAAAAAAATAGATAAATTAAGTAAATGAGATATGATGTGTTAATTAGCAAGTTTTAGAGGCACTGATAAGCAGATTTTGTTACCTTTGGACAAACCTAGGCTACTTGTTCACCCCTGTTTCCAGTCTTTATGCTAAGCTAACCAGCTGCTAGCTGCACACGCAGTACAGATACAAGAGTTGTGTCAGTCTTCTCATCTAACTATCTATTTCCCAAAATGCCAGACTGTCACTTTAAGGCAGAGTGTGCAGAATTTGCATGCATGTCTGCTCAGTATTAAACAATGTGGTATCCAGTAAACAAAACATGACAACAGTGATGTTAGCAACAGAGCTGTTCTCACCGTCTGCAGGTGCACGGCACATTAAACAAATCAGCCTCTATTCACCAGATCAAATGAGCTGGAAGAAGTAAAGCTTGGTTCATCAAATATGTGCCACATGTTGAATTGTGATTTTGAAGTATTTGGTTTATTAAAGTAAGGTTGCATCGTTGGAAGTGCAGATGATTGCGATGAGTGTGGCATGACTGGAATGACTGCTGCGTTAGTCGTGTTTGCTTTAAGTGTGTTTTTCTGTATGCGTGTTTGGAGAAAGACAGAATTCAGGATAACTGCTTCATCCGATAATATCTGTATCTCGTGTCTCTGCTCTGTCTTTTCGATTCCCACAATTACAATGAATTCTAAGCATTCCAGTTATTTCAGACTATTTATCTCAGGATCAGGTGAGACCTCACAGTGGTTTACCGTAAGCAAGCGATAACATCAACATGGTAAAGTGTGTTGAAATAATAACAGGATACCGGTGTGATCTTGTCACAGCCAGGGAGAAAGTAGTCCAGGCAATTAGAAAGTGAAATACCTGTAAACTCCCTGTAAATTCACTCATTATTAGCAGTATGTAGCTGTACAGAGCAAGTGTACAGTAACGCAGGTGTCCTGTAGTTCGAGCCCACTTCATTCTGCTTTACCCCATGCTGGCCCTTTGCACTCTAACCTTCCTGGACACGTTTTGTTCTTCTCCAGCTCACTCCATTCCTCTTTCTTTCAGCCTTTTGTCCCAGACTCTTGTCTTCCTCTGGCCTTTCAGGAGAACATGCTCATTTCAGGTTCAGTGACCAACAAGCAGCCAACACAATAGTTTGAGTCTGAGAAATTGGGTTCAACTTAGTTCCTGTGTGGAGAAATCCGGTTCTTTCCAGTTTGTGAATGGCAACTGTGGTGACAGTACCATTATTAAAGACCAGAAACAAGGAGTTTGGTCTGTGTATTCAAAGCTCTCACAACAAGAACTTGGCTAATGAGAAAAGATTGATGACTGTGAAGATGACTGAATGAATCAAGTGAAACGAGATAGAAATTCAGTATGATTCGCAGGCTAATATTGGCAAACGTCCTCTCTGGAAAGCAGCCGAGAGGCAGACAGATATAAAAAGATACGGTGACATTAAGGGACTCGAGCTCTTACACACAACAATCAGTCTTCCTCTGCACCCCAAAGTGTCATGCCATCAGTCGTCTTTCACTTCCCGCCTCTCCAAAAACAACAGCAGTCACTCAGGTGCGGCGAGACGGTGGCCGGCTGCAGCATTCCTCCCAGCAGTGACTTTTGAAAAGTGGCTGTTTTGATTCTGGTGGTGAAATTGCTGCTATCTACAAAGGGACATTAGATTTTTTTTTTCTCTCCTCCGTGGTCCCTAAATGCCTTGTTAAGAATAACAAACAAGCTGCCAAGATAAATCATGCCATGTTTTTCACTCGCAGTTCTAAAGGCTGCCATTTCATCATCCTGCTGTCATCCTCGCATTGAGATTCCTGAGGCAGATAACGAGTCAAGAGACTAAGAGAGTGTAGAAAGGGATCTGTCCTTTGGCCTCATTTGCAACACACAAACACAAAGCCGGTTTGCATCCTCCTGTCTGTGACTTTTGGCAAGTAAGCGTGAAAGGGAACTTTACATTGATATGTCCGGATGTCTGCATTGCAGTGGCCAGAGCGCTGATATGAGGTGTTTTACTAAGGAGATAAAAGAACTGGACCAGGCTGCACAGCAGACTCAAGAACAGAACAGAACGGGAGCACCAGACAGGATGCAGCCAGATAAACAAATATGACTGGTGCATTGATAAATGTGTAACAATGCCATTATCACTACCGCTCACTGTGACAGACAACAAAACACTGTTCCTTTTTTTAATAATCTTTGAATACCATACTGGTGTTTTATTATGTTTTATCCTGTTAATAACACTGTTAGCACCATTAATAACAAGAGAGTTACAGTGTGGGAGGAGCTGTTTTGGATGCCCCTCATTCTGCAATCCCATTCTTGCGTGAAGAGTTTTAAGTATAAGATTATATAAAAATTTTTGGGGAAGAGTTAAACTACGACTCTCAAGGTACAATAAGTCTGTAAGTTGTAAGAACACTGTTCAGAAAAGTGAAAACACAATCTGCAGCTTAAAGCAGTTCAGCAGTTCAGCCTTATTGGCAATGGCAATATTGACCATTTCTGCAAAACCTTGCATAAAAATTATACAAGTGCAAATTAAACAACAAAACACTTTGTTTAAAACAACCCTCCAGAAACATATAGCTGTTTTCTGCTCTGACACCCCTATCGACGATACCGCAGCTACTGCCCCCGTCTCCATTTTCAAGTTTTAATGAAGTGTTAGGTGGCAATGTTGTGAGCCGTCTTAATTAGGCCTTTATATTACCCTTTTTGTTTGAAATGACTTTAGAAGACAGTGGTTTATTGCTGTAAAAGAAAAGTATGTAAAAGCAGAAGACTAATAAATTTGCACTTATCGCATTCATCATAAGATTTAGGGAATATTTGGGCTGTCATCATGGTGTTGTGATTGAACAGTGCTTCCTCTCAGACTCAGCTGGTTCCTCGCTCCCTCGTTGCTGGTGGTCTGATGCTGCTGGTGACCTGTGTGGTTTGAAACGTGGATGTCGGGGTCAGGGGAAACCATTAAGCCTTCAGGATTTATGCAGCCCAGTTAGGAGCCCATAGTGCTCAGAGGACGAGCACAGAAAAGCCAAAGACATAAAAAAGGGCTGAGTGGCTTTAAACTGCCAATGCTTGATTTGTATGTGAGTGAGTGAGTTGTCTTAAAGCAAAGCAGCACAGTTAAATATGCAGTTAATTTGTCAACAGTGTCAGTGGCTGCGTATCACCCGAGGCATAATTTATAACCAGCTAAACAAGCCTGGTGGCGTCTTTTTCACGAGAAGTGTGTGGGTACTGTTCCTCAATTACTTTGATGTAAGGTAAGGCGAAAGGATCTTTCTCCGAGACTAATCATTTTTAATTTGTCTTACCTGTACACAGGAGAAAGCACTGCGGTGTAGAAGGACATGATAAACCTTAATTAGCGGAGACAAAGCACAGAGGAATACAGCAAACTGTCGTGACAGTTTTTCCAGTGTCTCACTCAGACGTAAATGTTATTGTTGATCATCGGCTGAGCCACAAACGATTTGCTGGTGTCACATACCAAAGTGACTGAAAGGAAGACAAAGAGCAGTGTCAGTTGTCTGTGCTGTTATCACTAAATAAACTCTGGCACAGAGCCACACAGCCTGCTCAGTGTTCAGATATACAAAATGGACCAAACGTTCAATTTCTGTGCCACTTTTTTTCTAGTTATATCCCTTTTTATGGTCATAAAATTCATGTCATTATTTTTATTTATTTGTTTGTGACCATATTGCCTTAAAATCTTTTAACATACTGTATATACTCAGTTTAGTTCATACAAGAAGATTTTGAATGATTTTGGTGACTTTTTGTTTAGTGTCACCAAATTTTCACTTGAACACAAGAATTATTGAAAATCCTCCACAGGATGAACCGTGTTCATTTTGGACACTGAGCTTTTCTCTATAATTTACCTCAAATTATCTGTCTCTGAATTTAGCAGGTAGATTTACCAAGACATTTTAACAGCTTCTTCATGTCACCGAATGGATAATATTGTCACCCAAAAATAAATAAAATCAAGAACCTATTTACCAAAGTGAAAATTAAAACAGATTGCAGATGGTGGTGAGACAGCTCTAGGAACCAAAACAAGTATTAAATCTGTAAAGAATGTTTTGTTTTTTTTCCTCTTTGTGAAGTTTAATTAAATATCTCTTGTGCCATTTTCTGTTTGTACAGAATGTAAAAGTACATGGTACAGTACTGGGATACAGCTTTGTGTTAGGGATTATGATGAACACAGCGTCCTCATGGGGACCTTCACAGAACTTTCTACTCAAATTTTTCTGATTTGGACTGCATTATTTTACAACTGTATGCTGTGCTTGGTTTGCAGTTGATAACTCTAGACTGTCTCCATGTACTGTGCAGATTACAGTCATAGAAACAAGTTAATTATTATGGTACATTGTGCTCAGTGTTTACAAGCAGATAAGGAGCCAGTGATATGTTGAATTTTCATCAAAAAGAGCAGTGTGTTGGCACAGTGAGTGATGTCAGATGATTACTACGTACTACTGTCACTGCTTCTCAATATTTGATTTCATCACAGCACGCGAACAAGAGTGATGTACATCTTCCTTTTATTCCAGACCAAAACATGAACATGCTCCAGTTTCATCATCTGTGTACAGTTTTAATGTCAAAGAGTCACAGATAATTTGGTGTTTGGGGTCACACCTGCTGGTGCTGCTGCACCACCTGCAGATTTACAGGTGCTACAGTAATAGTTTCTGTATGTCGCAGCTGTCAGATGCTGTAGCAGCTGTAAGATGGTAAACAGCACAAGTTTGTGTTCCACATACAGTAAGAATTAACTTCTGATCGGGTGAACTACACTTATCTTTGTTGCTTAATATATGTAACCGCGAAGCATGATGTGTGGCCTCTAACCCCCCTCAGTTGTCTTAAAAGGCACAGCGTCACAATTGCTGCCCTCATGTGTCCTTTCCACTGGTTGGTCACTATGTTTCTCCTCAGCTTTTGAAGGCTGGTCAAATGACGGTCTTTCAGAGCAGGAGAGGATTTGGTAGACCCTGTTGTTCTGCTGCTCCTCCCTCTCTGCCCCGAGGTCACGTCCCCGCAGGGAAGGTCTCCACAGCCTGAATGGTCTCTCAAATAGCCCTCATAAAGGCAGGATTGGTGCTGGACCCCTGTGGGGATCAGGTAGTGGATCGGGGTCCGCTGACGAGGTGGGGCTTAAGACATGAAAGACTCACGGGTGAGATTTGACCCTCCAACAGTCACACACCGTTAGGAAACATGAGGTCAAACCAAAGCCTGAAGAGCTTATAGTTAGGGAGAAATCTAAAGTCATTCTTAGGTCATGTGTTCATATGCACTTTGTTCATCTGCAAAATTGTGAAAGAAATGCCAAATATCTGCGCATACATACACACACACACACACACACACACACAGCATAACAATCATCAATTTAAACACAAATAAGTTAAATTATCTGAAAAAAAAAAAAGAATTCCATAATAACAGTAGGAAAGTACATTTAAAGTACATTTTTGTAAATGTAATCTTCGGGCCTACTGTAGTTCACTGCTGAGGAATTTTCCCCCAACCCAAATGAGGAAACCTGTTGTTTGGTGTCCAAATGCTGGGGTCGGGACGGGGTCGGGTGGAGCTGCTGGATGAGCAGTCACAGTCAGAGGGATTTCCAAGATTCATACCAGAATGGTGCTGATTATTAAACATTATTTAAACTTTAAAAAAATCTAAACATGTATAGGGGCATATTATCGTCCCTTCTTACACGGTGTCAGTCGGCCATAAGCCAAATTAAAATGACAGCTTGACCGAACTGTTACAGGGGTCACAAGAATTTTGGCACCGCTAAATCTCACTTCACTTCAGCAGGAAACTGGTGCCATGTAGATTAATTTTTAACAGTTCAAGGAGTGATTTAGAAAAGAAAATCAACGACGCATGAAGTACTGTGCCGAAGTTTTCAGCACTTTCGGCAAAGTGCAGTAAACAGGAATTAACCTAAATTAAATCAGTACTTGGTGAGAGTTACGCTGCCTTTTGCCTGTAAAACAGCAAAACAGCACTAGTTCTTCTTACACTTGTACACAGTTTTTCACAGTACTTGACAGGTAGGTTGTTCCAAGCATCTTCCCACAGTTCTGTGGATTTAGTCTTTCTCAGAGTCTTCTGTTTGTTCATGTAATCTCAGACTGACTCCATGATGTTCAGAACAGGTCTCCATGGGGGTCAGAACATCTGTTGCAGGACTCCTTGTTCTTCTTGTCTCTGAAGATAGTTGTTTATGACTCTGGCTGTATGTTTGGGCTCGTGTTTGGCCTCCCTGATGGTGCTGCATGATGGATGAGAATGTAAACATCTATAGTACCTTTGCACAGCACTGTATATAGACTTGCCCTGCAAATTCTTAGCAAACCACAAATTAAGAGCCATGTTTTCCTCTTCACATTCAGTTTTTTCTTTGTCGGATGTGATTAATTTTTAAGAGGAAAATGCAGAGTTTTAGGTGTGAGCAGCTAACTTTTTTATCTCAGGCTAATAATAAGTCAGTATTTATTATTTGTGCAGCTGCCTTACCTTCCATTTAACTAATCTGCTGTTATTCTAAATGGCACACCTTTCTGGGATACTCTGGGTTGTGATGTTTCTGCTGTTTGGGTTTGAGGTGTCTGAGGATGTGTTGGTTGTCAGCTGACTCACCCGCTGTTGACAGAGTTTGCGTTTTGTTTGGGAACGGCTCCCTCAACATGATGCAGGTGCACACAGCCTTGTTTCGTTTCTGGGAGATAGCAACAAAGCGGTGATGGAGCGGGTGTATTATTCAGTGACGGGTCAAAGCGACATTATCAGAGCTGGACAGACTGTAGTAGCTCACTCACTGCTGAGAGTCAGGAGTGATAGCATTTTAGTGGGCTCCTCTCTCCTCGAGATACACATGCACAAGAATACAAACTGGCATGTACACTGCACAGTTTTATGGGCAGTATGTTGGATTATGTAGTACAGGATACGCTTTGGAAACAGGGGCCAGGGCAGACAGACAGTCACATAATCAAATTAGTTGACTTTAATGGATGTTTACCTAAATTTCTACCACTCATGGTTGAGTAACGGAAGAACAGCTCAGCACCTCAGACCACAAAACTGCACAAGGTGCAGGCTTTTGCACAACAGCACAAAATGAATACTCTTACACTTACACTGCTTATGTTTTGTCCTGTGGTTTTGCCCACGTCTCCTAAAAACCTGCTCTGTAAATTCAAAGAATGCCCTTTTAAAAAAACGATTTAAATATCTATTTAAACACTTACACTTATACATCATTTTCAACAGTGTTTTTCGAATTAGATTAGATTTGATTTAGTGTCATTGTACCAGTGCAGCAAAAATACAGTTTAGCATCTAACCAGAAAGGTCGAACAGTCGCTAAGTGCATATAGATATATTATCAAGATTGCGTGAGTATATACAGTATGAACATCAAACCAGAATACAGGATCATCTCAAGATAACCTCATTGCTCCATGCTCTCTACTCTGTCAGTATCTTAGATTATTTTATTTAGAAGAAGATTGTTCCACTGTTCCAGCTTTGACAGCTTTTCTTGTCTTGATTCAGACTGTGACCAAAAGTGCCAAAAAGGGGAAAAAGGTTTGTGCAATGAATTTGTAGTCTACTTCACTTCCACTTCAGTCAAGCTCCACTGGTTAAGTGATCCTCATCTCCAGATTAACTTCAGCAAAAATGATGATGTTTCTATCAAGTGATGAGAATAACCTCAGACTTTTTCTAACTCAACTTCCCTTGGAGCTGTAATTCTTGATGTTGTAGTTGTGGTTGATTTCGTGACAACATGTGTGGTTTAATATTTCAAAGGTCTGTTTACAGTAAAGCCAAACAAACATCGATTGGTTTATTAAAGAAGTGAGTCAGTAATTAGCCTTTTTTTTAATTATACCGTGAGCAACCACGGTCTGATTTCATGCTGTACATTGCGTAGATAGTGCAGCCTCAGGCAGCTCTTCATCGTGTTCGGTTACTCCCTGCAATATTAAAAGCGAATTGGCTTTATAACAAAAGCCTGCCTTTTCTGTAATTGCTCTTCTACCCCATCATACCATAATGAGATCTCTATGTGATTCTTAGTGTCTCACGTGAAGGGGCTGCAGAACCTCCCAGACCACTGGCCTCCAGTGCAGCTGCACCTTCTGCACTGTCCATAGTTCCGCTGGAGCTGTGAGTGTGTTAGTGGGTGTTGTTGGACGTGTGGGACTTTGGTGCAGACTGACAGACGCTTTGGGAAATGGGACAAAGTCTTGCAGAAAATAGAAGTTAATAAGTGTAATTTCCCAAATTTAGGATCTGTTCCTTTAAGGAAACTCAATTTTTGGTTTTACTCAACAGGCCTATGATAACGTTACCTTATAACCTATGGGAAACCTCCCCAGATATTCCCCTTATCATTCCCCATATTGGTATATGGTGCACTGCAGGTCACTCTGGAAACAATTCGATTTTAACCGGTTAAAATCAAAGCAGTGGCCCTGCTAATGCCCTGACTCATTCCTGTGAATGCATTTTGCACAGACCCGTTGGCCTGCGCTGCTCCTCACTTCAAACAGTTTGGATGTTTACATGCCAGGTTACATCCATGTTGTACCAGTGCACACATGCCGACAGTCTTCTCATTCCTGTGAGATCCCGTATTTATAGAACACGTTCTGCAGCTCGTCCCGTATTGTTGTTGCTCCCTTATTTCCCGCCTCAGGATGGGATTAAATCTATGAACTTCCACTGAACTGCATCAGTCCAACTTAATACATCAAAGAAACTGGATCCATGTTGAAGGCTGCAGCAACCAGCTAATTTGTTCTGTTAATTCTGCTTCAAACGTTACATCAAACTTGCATGACGACAGGATGATATCATGCTACTTGTTGCAACAAAGGCTTGGATGAAGTTCTCTGTGTTTGAAGGAACGTAAATTACAAGCAACAGCATCAGCGTGTTACATAATCTGATTGGCTCAAGATTATCAGTCATTCTGTGACAAGTGATTAAATGATGATTTTCTTTCTCCTTTTCAAATGATTTTCTGGGACTGCATAAACAAATATGTGCAAAATGCAGCTGAATCTTTGAGGCTACAACAATATGTCCAGATATATTAGGAATAATAGTGCAGAGGTTAATCTTAATGGACAGTGACGTGTTGTTTTGTTGTTTTGGCTGAGACTGCTGTCAGATCCAAACACAATTTTTTAAAATTCTTTTTGTTGACAATAGACGGGAATGCAGAATTCCAAGCCCCAACACGAACAATTATCTTGGCAGGACCGTAATACAATGAAAAGCTGAGCTGAAGATAGAGTATATAAAAAGACCTAACACAATGAGTCTAACCCAGAAGTTTATCACTTGGCAGCCGTCCTGCCAAAACAACAACCCAGCTTTTGGTGGTGTTGTCCCAGCCCAGGTTGGCTGTCACTGGCAGCAGATGGCAGAGGCTCTCTGAACACCCACTCAGGGCATTCACCTCTTATAACAGCCTGGGTTAGGTTTGTTTAGGGTCAGTGTGAGCCACATGAGGAGAGTGGGTCTTTATTTGCTGTAGTTGAAGGAACAATTCAAAGTTTTTGGAGATACAGTTACGTCAGTGTCTGTACTTTAAGTATAGAGCTGGAGTCAGGACATGTTTAGCCTAGCTTTGCATAAAGAGGAAATGGTTAGCTTGGCACTGTCTACAGTAAAAATATGGCAGAAAACCTCACCACATTGTGGGAAGTATGCTTAATTGGTTTCTTACTGAGAGTGAGATAACTAAGATGGATATGAATCTCCTGTCTCTGTGTGTTATATGTCAAGGTGGAGTCAAGATGTGGTTATCTAGGCAAAAAGACTGGAAATGGGCAGGGGCAAAGAGCTAGCCTCGCTCTCACCAAAGGAAAAAACAACAACAACAAAGCCCCACAAATTATTGTTTTTACAGACAAGAATCAGTATGTTAATTAGTGAACTTTAAAGGTGATGCTAGCCGTTTCACCCTGCTTCAAGTGTTATAGCATTCTAAGCGCGGCTAAACACGTCCAGACTCCAACTTTGTACTTAAAGGAATAGTTTGACATTTTGGAAATGTGCTTATTGACTGTTAGATGAGGAGATTGATACTACCCTCATGTCCGTCCATTAAATATGAAGCTAGAGTCAGAAGACAGCTAACTGTCAGCTATCTGTCTGTCCAAAGGTTACAAAATACACCTGCCAGCACCTGTAAATATTGTTAATTAAATTTGTAAATTTGTACAAGTTCCAACTTGTACATAAAAAAACAGTGACTAAGTTAAGCTAATCCCCCCCCCCCCCCCCCCCCCCCCTCTGTTCTGGTTTGTCTTCAGTTACATGCTGTGGGTTGAAAGATTTCTACAGACTTGAATTGACCGAATGGACAATTTCAGTTTGTCCGTAAGTCAGTGACATGTTTGAAATCCAAGCTAGTTACTGCACAGTAACCTATGGAATTTGTGGAAATGTTGTCTCAGACTGTCAAATGTGTTATAGAACATATTCTAAAGGCTGAGGCATGACTTTGAAATTTGACATGCATTAAGAAATGAAAGCTGAGAAAATGACATTGATCTCTGATGAAATGTCTTTTTGAAGCGACTTACAAAGGAAAAGCCGTCACTTCTGTATACACACCATGAGTGTCTATCAACATTTATGTCATGCATCCTTCTCAAGGGATTTGCATCATGTGTTGACCGAGAACGAGCAAGAAAAAAAGAATGACAGATGAAGAACTTCATCTCCATCTGCCTAGCAGTGTAAACAAATGCAGTGACAAAGGAGAGCAAAACAAACAGCAACACAAACACTCATAATAACGCGTTATCATGCTTGCTACTGTAAGTTAGTGTTCCCATTTTCTTCATGTATTTTCTTTGAAATTATCTTTGGAAACCCAAATCAGATTGATATCTGTCTGTTTGCAGTGTTGGCTTAGTGCAGTGTTTTCTCACATAGTGTAATGTTTATTCTAGGTCAAATATCTCAGCACTTAGTGTTGACAATTATAGCAGGGAGTTAAAAATGGGTCAGAATGCTCAAGCCAAAAGGGATATTCCTGTCAGTGGCACATTGTTATTAGAGTAGGATAAACCAGAACCAGTTTAATTCTGTACAAAATCAAACCTCAGGAAAACAATATTTGGAGTTTGCAGCCACTTCTGTGAGACTGTGCAGGCGCAGTGGTGCTTTGAGCTAAATGCTACCATCAGGAAAACCACGGTAACATGCTCACAATGACGATGCCGACATGTTTCACAGAATTTCACAGAACTCAATCCAGGAGTTGTCGAGATATTTCAATAACAACCAAAACTGTCAACACGCTGGTGGGGCTGATGGATGACTAAAGTCGTTAAGATTCATCGTCTGGGAACCATAAATGTTTGCACCACAGTGTGTGTCAGTTTGTTGAGTAGATGTTGAGATATTTCATTGAATCAGCAGAATCTTTGACCTAATGATAGCACCAGAAGATTACTGAGTTCATTAGGATTCATTCCCTGGGGACCATGAATATCTGACACATATATAGTGTTAATCCATCCAGTATCTATCAAGGTATTTCCCTCTGAATCATGTATCAATGTATTCCAAACCAAATTGGTGGACCAACCAACATTCCCAGAGCCATGACACCAATGTGGTTAAAAATAACTGAAAATATGACTCGTTGAAGTTCATTCTGCTGTTTTAAAGGATTTTTTTTCTTGTCAGACGATGTTGAAGTTCGACAGGGTGAATAACTACATCTGGAATGCTGCAAGACTAACACCTCCAGCAGAAATGTAAATAATTACTTCAAGTGCCAAATAAATGCATATTTTTCAGCACATCTATTTTCTCTGTGCACCAAGTGTATATACGTATTATGTAACATGTATATATTTAGAATCTATGGAATATGTGTTTCATCATCCCTGAGTTAATTTTGGACAAACAAAGTTGAAACTGTGACTTGTTTCTGAAACTTGGTGTATAATTCTTTGCATTCTGAACATTCCCTCCAAATGTGCATATATAAGTAATGGGCGTCAGGGCCCCCCACTCGTTTTGATTCCAAACTAGAGTAAAGTTAAGTAAAGCCAGCAAAGAGCAGAGGCACAACTGCAGACACGTCTCATCCGCACATTCGCATCTGTCAGCAAAGCATTTTTTGAATATCTCAGGGATATTCCTGTAATGCTTTTCAGTATTTGTTGTGCTGCTGGAAGCGACGTAGGGAGTAGCTGGGCTGGTTAGGACTGAGAGCAGGATTACAAACTGACAGAGTGCTGAGAGATACCTGCACAGATTCCCATAATCAGCTCTCTGAGAAGTGTGTCAACCGTGCTCGCCCAGATGTGATGACAAATCAGATTCAGCCACAGAAGAGAATCGCTCAAGGCTGCCAGTTTCCACTCTGACTTTCTCTTGCAAAAAGCTGACACTAAAGGGGCAACGTCCTCCTCCCCCACTCCTCAAATCTCTTTGACAAGTTTCTTGTGCTGCTCAGTCAACCAGCTGAGTCCTGGTGACCTTCCCAGCCAAATCGTGAGTTTGACTCATCCAGGGTAATTAATCCCCTCTGGGTGGGTTGCAGAAAGGTTTCGTGAGATACTTTGGCACAGCTGAGAGTGTTAGTTGGAAAACAAGGCGTGTGGAGGTAGAGCAGGGTGTTGGTCAGACGTCAGAAATCGAGGCCAGTCCGCCCCGCCCAGACGTTCCTCGTACAAAGTCCTATTGTTTGGCTCCTGAGCTCGAGAATTCCTGTTGAGTCGAGGAGATTTCTTGCTGTGTAATGGGCTATTATGTTAGCGTTCGCTCTATTCAATAGACTGATGAGTTATGCCAAAAGCTAATGTCTCAGGGGAGTTCCTTGCATAGAGCTGCATAGCTCAAAGGGTAAGTGCCATTGTGTTGGGTCCCGGGCCTGTCGGCATGCCGTTAACCTCTTCAGTGTGTAGGTACATGGAGGCATTGCCTTTTTAGCAATGCTTCTGCATAATTGAAGCCTTAATAAAGCCACAGCTGACTCATGACGTAGAGTGCATGTAACAATTGTAAAGATAAGGGTGAAAACACCATGTAATAGAAGCCAACATGCAGCAGTCGTGTTGATAAAGGTAATCAGATAAAAGGCTATGGAGTCAGTGTGTTAAAAGGGATCATATGGTTTTTCAGTGGAAATATGGTAGAATAATATTATCAATGGTAGAAAGTAATGAAGTGCATTTACTCAAGTAAGCAGTCCTGGTACTTGAATATTTTCATTTAATGCCACGTTATACTTCCATATTTCAGTTTTCATTTTTACTGAGATACATTTTTTTGACATTTCTAGTTACGTTGCAGATTCAGATTTTACATAAAAAAGATATGATCATCTTATAGAACATGCACTTTATTGAACTATATATAAAATAATAATAATAATATACATATAATATAACAGTGACATGGATTATTGGATGCATCTTGAGTACTTTTAATTTATTTTTGATTATTGCCACTTTTACTTAAGTAAAGAATCTGCATGTTGTGCGTCACATTTATATCGTGTCATATTCATAGATCTGAGAAATAAACATATGTATGAGAATGTCACTTTTAAATGGGAAAACATTTAAAAGTGTTACATGAAAGTAAAACATGAACATTGTTTGCTTTCACTCTTATGTAACATGCTAAGGAACAAATAGCTTGATGTATTTGAGCCTTATGCTGCTTGTTTGTTGACATTTCCCTTTAAAATCCCAAGAGCACAAAGTATCCGCAGATCTGTTTCCATTAACAGGACGCTTGTTTGGCTGCACAGACCAGTGCACACTGTACCTGTGTGGTGGGATTAAATCCAGCTTTCTTGCGTGTCATCTAAACCTTCTCTCTATTGTCTTTAGTCTATATCTGCAGTTCTGGCTGTCTCCTGCAGCAGACATGTCTTTAAATTGTTTTGCAAACAAAGAGTAGGTCTGTCTGGAAAATATGACATCAGTATTATTATGATTGGACTCTGCATGCAGGAGGACACAACAGCATTTCTTACAATAAGCCAGAGGCACAGATTTGTTTGCTAAATGGGCTGGACAGATAAGACTTTTCAGCCAATTTGCATTGGATTGTTCTCCGCTGCCAGTTCAGGCAGCTCTCTGATGAGTGATGGCAGCAAGTTTCAGACGTGCCAGTGTTTGAACTGAAGTGAAACTTGTATAAGATTTGTCATATGCATAAGTGAGATGCCAAGGATGGACTGATGCAGCACGTTCGTGATGCTTTAATCTTGGATTTGTAAAATTTGTTTAAAAAAAAAAAAAGCTTGTTGTGGTAGAAACAACTTTTAAGAACCGTCTACTTTGAAGATTATTGTACCTAAAACAATGAATACATGTGCTAATGGGAAGTTTTGTATCTTGATGGGTCTTAATAACAGTTCATTGGGGAAAATGTTTTCACTGTGCAGTGTTGACATTGTTAGCTGAAGGACTGCATGCTGATCTATATGTCAAAGAAAGTCTCCATCATGGGCTGAAACCTATTTTAAAACATTTTTGTGATACAGGGTTTTTCTTTTGATGGTAGTGATATTAACTTGATGAGTGATTCACTGGAATGAAATGAAACTGATTTATGAGCCAAGATGAAATTAAAAGTATCCACGGAAATGCCAAAGGGTTTAGGTTCATTTGGGGAGAAAAACAGATGCAAGGCTGCTGGAGGAGAAGTGGTAAAGAGCAGTTAAGGGACAGCAGCTGTAAATAATGGCCTTTATCAGCAATAATTGTTAGAGGTGAGCGGAGAGCCCAGGCCAGGTAGATAAGGGAATAACATAACATTGACTCAGGCTTTGTTGAGTTTAGCTGACTCACTTGTCAGACAAACTTGGAAGAGTTCTGGCTAGAAGGTCATAGATATCTAAAAGTGTTTTAAAACAAAGAAGATCATTACAGGGCTGAAAATAAGCATTGTGCTGGATGCGTCTTTGAAATCCAAGCTGCTGAAAGAAACCCTAAATCTACTCTCAGCTGATTTTGAAATTGCGGTGTATACACTGGTTTGGCACAGAGATGAAAGGGCAGGGTTAGTGGGGTTTTATTGCTCTTTGCCTTGTTGCCCTCCACATCAACGCTTTCTTGTTAACACATCTGAGTCTGTCTCTCTCTTTTATACCCATCTCTCACACTCTGTCTCACTTGTTTTTCTTTCACTTATGCTTTTTGTGTTTTATTTACCAACTTCAAACCCTCTAATATTGAACCCGTACTGCTTTTGTTGCTTCTCTGATGTATGAAACTCAGTGTTCACAGAACGTTTTGAGTGTTTTGGTCTGTCGGTTCCTCTTTTCCACATTAATTATCTACCTGTTGAAACACTACTCTTCTTCTGCAAGTGATTTATTTCAGCTTCAAAGATCTAAACCTTTGCACATAATAAGGATGAAGGAGTTTATCAGTTGTTTTTAAATAAGTGTGTAAAACTTTATTAAAATTTGGCCACAAAATGGCACCTTGGTGACAGCACATTTCATAGAAATGACAAACCAGCTGTGATGGACCAACATGGCCATCAAATTACAACATGTATAAAGAATAAATAAATAAAACATAGCGCATCATAGCAAAAACATACATATAACATATTTTGTGAAATCATAAATTAGGATAAATGCAAAGATAATATCAGTAAGAAAAACTCCCAGCAGCTACTTTACTGCATAGCTACAGTGTCCTTTGCCCTGACATACAGGAGGTGACCTGTTACATGAAAAGCAGTAAATTGTTTCAGTCAGTGAAAAAAATATCTTTTCTAAAGCAATGACACAAGGCACAAAATCCCTTCTACTACATGGAGGCTGGACATTTGGTTTTTGCAGCTTTCTGTGAGAAAAATAAAGGCATTTTGAAATATAATAAGTAGAACAGCCTCATCATATATGGCAGTGAACTTATTTTGTGTAACAGAAGGATTTACATTAAAGCCTTCTCGTAAAGTCAAGTTTTTGAAATGCTTTGGTATTTTTCTTTTTTTGAGTCCGAGTGGAGTCTCAGGAGTGACTGAGTCTGACCGTGACATCTGAAAAGATCAATGAATGTCCTTGATTCTGCAGACTGGGGTCAAGTCCTCTGTTCAGCTTATCTCCTTTCACCTGAACTCCCAGTATCGTCTCTGACCTCGTTCATCTGTCTGATGAAGTGCAACCAAGTGGAGCTGTAAATTCTCTGCTCGGCTCCAGACACCTCATGACACAGCAGCCACAAAGTCAGCCTGGAGTTAATCTGCTGGCCTTATGCTGGCTCTCCAGTGCCTTCCTGAGGGGCCGCTGCACAGGGCTCTCCATTGGCAGATGGCTTTAGAGAAAGGCCCATGGTTATGAAACCCTTTCCCCCTCTGTATTACATGGTGTGGAGGTTATCTCTCGTCTTTAGGAGGCCGCGCTCTCGCCCTCCCATGCTCTCGCTCTGTGGCGCTGTCTCACCCTCCACTTCTCAATCAGCAGGTGGGTTTTCAAGGGAACCCTGAGAGCTAGAGGCGACACCTGTTTCTTGTTGCTGTTCTTCATCCTGTAGACAAAGATGGAAAACAATCAGACATCTGAACCATTGATCTCCCCGGTTATGTAAAAGCTAAACCTATAGCTGGGTGGGCAGATTGAAGTTTATGTTTCCAATTATTAATGTGCAGACATATGGCAGCACAAACTTTGAGAGGTGTGAGCTTGAAACATGATGGTACACATAACTCAGTGAGGGAAAGTTAATCAACATAGACCTACTTTAGGTAGATTCCTTGCAGTCTTATAGGTTTTATGGAATTCACAGTGGTGCTCAGTCGCCATCATTTACAGGGAATTCCTTGCTTTAGGTTTAATCTTAAAATTTCTGCCTCTAAAAGCACGTGCTGAATGTTTTTGTCTCTCGAGCTCACCAGGTTTTACGCGTGCAAAAACAAATGTGCCCAGATATGTTTTGCCCTACAAAAGACCTCAGTGTTGGGTGAGGTTATAATTATTATGTCCATTTATTTTGCAAATAGACTTTGAGGTATTCAGCCTGCTTCAGTCAGAGCGGGTTGTTTTACCTCTTAATCTTGCCCGTGTCGGCTGCCAGCTTGTGTTTGCACTGCGTCTCAGCGCAACCGTCGCCCTCGGCAATGCGGATCACCGTGTCGGGCGATGTCTCATACCTGTGAGCGAGAGCGCACAGAAAAACACACGTTGAGAGTAGGATCACCTTTCAATTATTCATCCCGCAGTTTAGACACATTTAAGGGCATTTGAGAATCTAAACGTGTCCTCACATGCGATGGAAACAAACACAGAAATAATAGACTGGGGCGATTTCTGGTATCGCTGACAGTAAACGTGATAAACGTTTGGCTTATTGTTGCTGTTGCCTGTTTAAAGAGTTGTCCCGAAGCTGTGATAAAGTGCAAATTACATACCTCAGGTGGTTTTCCAGCCGGCAGAAGCTCCTGCATGTGTCGTCGTCGTCTCGTTGACACCGGCAGCGAGGTCCGCTGCCTGTTGCCATGGAGTCCACCACCGCGCGCTTCGTCCTGGGAGCGTCGCCCAGTCCATAGGAGACCACGCGCCTGGATAGAACGTTGACAGGGTTCGAATCAGTCAACTGAAATTAACGGCCGGAACTTGAATTATATTACTAAAATTATATCGCATATGGCGTTTGAATGCGTCTAACTTTTTTATTTTTTATTTTTTATTTTTTTGCTCACTTTTTGAACAAAAAGTCAAATCTACCAGGTCTAATGAGGCAGGTAAACTGTTTTGTATTTTCAGTTACACCCCCATAAGGACTCGTTTAGCATCCATTTACTCAGAATCGCTAGCTTTAGCTGCTCGTTTGTCAAATTGTAGACTAAAGTAGTTATTTCAGCCTGTATCTATTTCCAATTTGTAATTAATGAAGTTGCTTCATCGCCGAAAAAAAAAGTATATAGCTCTTAAAAGGGATACTGTATCTTAACTAACTCTAGTGTCGAAAAACTTACTCAGGTGTGTTGACCCATATGATGTCCAGGTGGCAAAAGTAGACGCACTCCTTGTCCAGAAAAGTGGCGCAGGAACAGCGTTTGGTCCGTACATGGCGCCCCTGGGTGACGGTGGAGGCAGTGGGTGTCTCTCCAGCAGGCGCTGATTGTGCTGTAATTAAATCATCGTTATCAAAACACTGCGTACAAGCTATTAACCTCACGTTATATGACTGGAAGGTGCTTTTGTAATGAGCGTAATTGCAGCAAGATAATGTTTTGTAATCATGCAGAGGTAGTGTTAAAATCTAAAACTGCTTAATGATATATGTTATTCAATCATTACTTACATCATTTACTTAAAATTATTGTTTATGCTTAGATTGAATGGTTAAAATTAGTTTAATGGCTGTTGGAAGAATCACTCAAAAGTTAGTTACCTGTGCACATAATCCAGGAGTACATCACTGATAACACGGAAATAAAAATGTATATATCCATTTTTTTTAACAGCCTCTTCTTTAGCAAAAGTTTGCTCTAGAAAATTAAAAAATCCCCCAGAAGCGGAAAAATAACCATCCAGTTTATCCCTCCTTCGCAAAATATTGTTCAGCGATTGTCCCCAGAGATTCGCGCAGCAGCGCAGAGGCGTCAGACCGGAGTCTCTTTGGCAGTGTGGCCCCACATGTGCATCCCTTTGACTTTATACAAGTGCTCCCGAGCTCCCCTCCTCCTCCTGCAGCGTCGTACAGTTTTGTCCTTTGGCTCGCACCCAGACAGTGATGTTTGTTAGAAGTCAGCCGCTGATAAGCAGCCGTGCAGGCCACGTTGAGGACTTTGAGATGCTTTGGTTGGACTTACGGGATGGGAGAGACGCCGGTTGACTGAATGCGACCCTGTGCCGTACTTTTGACTACGGATGTGGTGTACCTCTTATCAGACAGCAGGTGGCAGCCCAGCTACAGGATTTCACACTAACCAGTTTTCATGGTGAGCCGTGCACACAGAAGAACTTCTGAGGTATGAAGATTAATATATACATATTTAAAAAGCAAAAATTAGAAGGTTGAATTGAGTACTAAGTAATCTCAATGAGAAACTACAGTATGCAAGGTAGACCTGGCCAAGAGGGCAGCATAAAAACCTGCACACAGTCTATACAAAAGATTTATATATTTTTTAAATTTAAACTCCCAAATTAGATCAGGGCACTCAAGGGAGATAGGTAAGATACAAAAATACGTAAACTATAAACAGTCAACTAGAATAAAATACGATCTGAGACTAGAGACAAGCTTTCTTTGCAGAGCTAATTGTAATCAGATACTACATTACAGGTCTGTTCTAAACTATTTATTAAATGTTTGTATACTGATTATAAATGTTGATTTCCTTATGTGAGAAGGGTCCAAATCAATTAATCTGATCTCTCTTACATGAGTGTACTGAAAAAGTACACTGTAAATCTTGTTAATTATCAAAAGTACTTCTAATTAGATATTCCACCTTTTTCTGCCCTACACTGCTGCAGACAGAGAAGTTGGCTGGTAGGAGGGGGTTTTGCCCTTTACATGATCTGGACTGGAGACCTGTGTTTCAATGAAAAATCAAAGGTTATTGCAGCTCATTCGTTGTCCTAAGAATGTTGCATTATAGGGTTAAAACTTACAGTGGTACACTCATCATTACGTAACCAGCGCAAACATCTTAATCTGCAGTCCTTTTTGAGCAAGATTCTTGCAGGAGATTAAACATTTCAGCAGATAATTAAGAGGCTTGAGCTGGATGATGTGTCTCATTAGCACACCATCAATTCAGCTTGAAATGCAAATGTATATATAAAATCAGTATGTTAAATCTGCGAGGTAATTTGTCATCTTGATTGTGCATTGTGATTGTACATCATCCCCTTGCAATGAATTCAAGTTCCAGTTGGCTGCGTACCTTGTGCTCCACAGCTGCTGTCTTTTATTAATTGATGAATGTTTACTGAAAGTATAAACAGGTTCCAAAGTCGCTGTTAATCTAATTGTTTCTCTCCACCATCAGTTGTAATAAACTGTGGAAACGGAGGGACACTTCATTTCCCTAAATCACATATTCACAGACACTGTGCTGTAGGCAGCGGTGGAAAATTGAGTGTGTGTGCGTGTGCATGCTCTAAGTGGAAAAGTCTTATGGTGAAGTATCCTGACATGTTGTAGCACTGAGGCCCCTAATCAGAGGCCAGCTCTAAGAGTTTCCACTGGCCAGGGGAACAGCTTGTGCTACTGGGAGGAGGAGTACTGTATTGTGTATGTGGCCTTTCTTAATTCAGGACAGAAGCAACCCTGTAGAGGAGCATTAGGGACAGCTTTGTTATGTTTTGTTTAGAATTTGAGCACTCCTGTTTAGCTGGTGAGGCCACGCAGCTGCTGTTATGTCAGATTAGAGATTTGTTCTGAGCACGCTTTAGTCATCGATCTATCTCTTGCCTTCATCAGCCTGCATTTGTCTTCTCAGCACTAGCACATAATTACCTCTAGGGGTCTCTGTTTGCTTTGCTTTGACCTCCCCTTCAGCCAGCCCTGAGGGAGAAGGAGGGGGGAGGATGGTGGGATCTGTACTGTAGATGGATGAGTCACCTTCTGAATGGGGTGGAACAAGGAGGTTATCACTGTAAAGCCTCTTGAGATGAGAAAGAAGTTTCCCCTCATTGAGGCCAGATTGCTGCGTTTGGTCCTGGTACCCTGAGAGCTCTTTACCGTGACTCTTCCAGTAGGTGCAAAATGAAACGTAATTTTTTAATCAAGTGCCACTCATTTGGTTGGCAAATGGTGATTTTTTTAATTAAGTGGTATCGTTGCGGTGATGAGAAGAGTGTGAGGTTATTGCCTGAGGACCGAACAGAAATGATCGTTGTGGTACAATCCGCCACCACTTCTGCTAAATGAGAAGTTGAAGGAGATTGAATTGTTTGCCTGTATGCTGCATGAAATCCATTACATTATTTTGTCATTGTATAAAACAAACCATTGATATCTAGTGATATCTTTCCTCTGCTCAGGTCCATAGAAAGAGAATAGCAGTGCAGAAGCAGACATATACAGTACATAATTATAGTGGTGGCTGAGATCCTATCAGTTGAGACAATCACTCCTTCTACAGCTGAAATCCCAGTGTCACCATCATGTTTATTTTTACACTGAGCTGTGGTTGCTTTGATAGATTATCCATTAATGGAATTCATATTTTCTATGTAGTACTTATTTAATTAGCTATCACTGACATTATTGTCAGTGATAAAACTCCTTTTTGAGTCCTTGTCATTTCTATTCAGTTCTACTCCATTCTAGTTAGAGCTATATCTCATGGTTATTAAACAGTTAATCTACATAATTTTAATTAATCAATTCATACAATTAGGAAAAATTCCTTGGTTTGTTTGACCAACACACCAAACCCCCTGAATACTTTAATAAATTTTATTCTTTTTTGATGATAAATTGATAATTAAAATTGTCAATTCTTGATCATTGCAGGTCTAATTCTTGATGAGAAATATGCTATCTACAATTAAATGCCAAAAATAATCAATAGGAAAGTAGATCAAAAATGTACATTTCATGTTTATATCAAAAAGAATTAATTTACTTTCACATCGCAGCCCCACTTTAAACGCCCACTGTTGTATAGACCAATTAAAAAAATAAAAAAATATCCAAATTCATACTTGTCTGAGCCTTAGTGTGAATAAATACCTGCCATTTGCCCACCTTAAAATACACAGTTACTGTTTGTTTCGAGTGTGTAACTGACAAAACACAGTGACACATCTTTAATGTTTGTAAACAAATTTTTACTGATACAGTTAAGAATATTGATACAGAAATGTAAAGCTACTATAATGCACATACCTATGGACTTATGAATCATAATGGGCACTAGATGGATTATAATAAATAGTTGAACACAACATCTGTACACAGAAACATTGCCCCATAATCCATAGAAATGTACATATACCAGTACAACATTTATAATTCCATAAATTTACGAATGACAAATCCTCCAAAATAAAATTGATATTCTCCATTGTTATGCCTTTCTTTACTTCTATTTTTTTTTAAATGAACACAAGCAACGACTGAATTTATAAGGAATTATGTACAGGTTCCTAAACAAGAAACTCCATAAAGGCACAATTGTCTATACAACATGTACAAAAAAAGAAAATGTCTGGAGCTGACAAAAAAAAAAACAACATAAAAATAAAATGATTGGTCGTCATTATAATTATCATATGATTGCACATACAATATGAATGTCAGCATCTGTGCTTTGAAAGGTGATTTGTAAAGAAACAAACCCCTGAAAAGTGTTTTCAGTCTTACAAAGTGACGAGAATTACAAAAAGAGAACAAGAAGAGCTTTCCACTTGGGGTTTTCAGGTGGCAATGACCAGTCTGTCTTCATCATCACTGGACACCTCATTATAGTCATCATTTACCTTCGGCCAGCTGGTCACTGGCGATGGCCTTGGAGGTGCAGGGTCACTAGCTCCCTCAATTGGTGACTCCTTAGTACTGTCTGGTCGGCTCTCAGGAGCTGGTGACGGATGCAGCTGTGGGGATTTATCCCTTTCTTTCCTCTCAACAGTGTGTGTGAGCTCTGTTCCGCCGCAGCCTCCGGGGCTAGCCCTGCTTCCTGTGATCTGTTCTGGAGAGCTGCTGACCTTCAGAGGGGCGGGCGGTGAAGCAGGCATGCAGCTCCGCGAAGAACCAAGCCCATGTTCATTCTGAGATGGCTGTGCTCCCGGGGCTTCAGGGCTGCCCTGCCTCTCAGTGGTAGCAGACCCAGGGAGAGGACTGAGAGTGGAGAGAGGGCTTAGAGAGGGAATGATGGCAGGCAGGGCAATGTTAACTATCTGCAGACCTGGGACATGTGTCTGGGGGCCGGTGCTGCTTTGTGAGGTGGGGTTGGCAGCTAAAACCTGCAGCCCGAGGGTGGCATTGAGGGTGAGCCCTTGTTGGGGCAGCAGCTGGGTGGACGCCAGGCCAGTGTTGGTCAGCCCCATGAGGTTTAGTGTCTCCAGACCCACTGGTTGTATTGTTTGAGCCTGCAGGCCAGTGACCTGCCCTATGGGGAAACAGGGAACAACACTGCTGATTGGTTCCTGGACCACAAGTGGCTGGGTCTGCAAGCCCTCTGGTTGGGGTGGAGTGTTGGGAGCTGGTAATGGGCTTGTGTTTCTGTGAATGACGCTCACTGCTGGGATGGTGAGCTGGACGGGGCCAGCCTGAATTGGTACAAAGGTGGAGTAAGCTGCCAGGCCAGCGGGCACCAGCTGGATCCCCCCAACTGGCACCATGCTGTATGAAGAGCGAGATGGCTGCTGGGAGTGCAGGGGCAGGTGACTGAACAGGTGGGTCTGGGTCTCTGTTCCTGGTGTTTGGGATAGACCCTGTGGGGGAAAGTGAATGGGACCTTGAGAAGCATAGGAAGAAGTCTGAGTGCTCCGGTCCACTGGTATCCCCGAATCACTGGTCGCCACAGTGGGAGGGGTAGTGGAGGTGTCCTGTGAAAAGAGAAGAAATTAATATTCAGTCTTATTTCTTGACTCAACTGAGGCACAATCCTAAAAGATGTGAAGAGGCTAAGATGAAATAGTATTTGGATCAATCCACCAAGCCCAATTCAACTACTAAGACTATTCACCTTGTTTCAGAGTATTCACAGGAGCTTTGTGGAAGTGCCTCGCATGCAGGATTCAAAGGAATGGTATGGATAGGAAAGAAGGGAGGCAGGCAGGGAGGGGTGGAGAGACACACAATGAGAATACATGGGTCTCACCTGGCCTATCTTGGAGCCCTTGCCTGGCACTGGGGGACTAGGGGGCACATCAAAGTCAGGGTAGTCGATGGACATCTGCCTGCATGGTGACACTGGGCTCATCATGTGCACTGACTCTGTGTCTGAGGTGTAGGACTCTGATGTGGTGGCAACAGGCGGAGGTGAATTAGGGAGGGGCAGTGGGCTGCAGCAGGACCCAGAGATGGATATCTGCTTGCTCAGGGACACGGGGCTCATCATGGGGACAGATTCAGAGTCTGATGTGTAGGATTCAGGAGCTGGAGGCTGGGACACAGGGAGGGAGACAGAGCTGATTGACATCTGGGCTAGGAGGGCGCTAGGAGGGACTTCAGCCTCTTTGGAAGGAATATGCTGCGGGCTGGCAGAAACAGAAGGGTTGGTAGACAGGCCAGACTCTGCCTGGCTGTCTTCCTCTTCCTCCTCATTGTCATCATTCTCCTCATCATCGGGACCATCGGTATCATCACCATCTGAATCCTGACGGTCAGCGCTGCTCACCTGACTGCGGTCTCCTGCAGATGAGAGAATAGGTCAGAAAGAAGCATATGAGTCACCAGAGTTAGTTTGAAAAAAGAGAGACTCTTAGCCACTTTCATTCATTAAAGATCCTCCTTTATCATCTAGATTTGTTACATACAGTGAGAAAATCCACCACTAATTCAGTAATGTTTTGTGCTGCAGCAGCAACAGCGTTTCACACCCTCGACCACACACACCCCGGAGCTCCATCACAGACAGAGAAGGAAAAACAAATATGCTCTTAGAGACTGGGACCAAAGAATGCTTTCAGGCGGCTTCTCTCTCTCTCTCTTTTTTTTTCTAAAATTAGATGCAGCAATTTCCTCTTTCTAAACACTGTGAATGCTGCCCACATGCGCTTTGAGTTAACAGAGGAAGAAGCTGCATTTAGAATTTCTAATTAGACCATGGCAAAGCTATTGATTAGCATAGCAACAGAGCACAAGCAGGGACAATCTGTGTTTTATATCTCATGCGATTAACAGGAAAACTATTTAAAGAAGGGTAGTTCTGTTGTTTGAAGTCACTATCAAATATACAACAATTTACTATATAAAACATTACAAAAAATTGCTTATTTTGTATAAGCGATGGCTTTGAAGCACACAATGATCCCTCTTTCCCTCTAGGCAAATCTGGGCAATGAAGCACTGTACCAGAGTCCTCTGCATCCTGATCATCAACGAGACCCTCATCCACCCCCATCTCCATGCATTTCTTACTGTGGGCCTTGGATTTCATGTGCTTGGTCAGATTTCCTGCAAGAAGAGAGGCAGCAAGGTCTTACGGGTGGGTAGAGCTCGAACAATAGCACAGAAGGAGTTTATGTAAGAGAATGTGGTCTTTGGGCAAGCTGTATGTAAAGGGTGAGTAACTGATAAAGACATTTTTAAATGAACGTGGGTTGCTCTGACACCAAGTACTGTTCTGCAGTGTCGCGTGGGTAGGCAAGTTCGATGAAGAATGGTGAATCATACTGTCTTGGTTTAAAAGAGATGGTGAAACAACATATTTAATTTCATAACTTCTAAAAGGATAAAGTGAAGTGCAGCAGCTCAAGTCTATTAAAAATATATAATCTCAAATGTAAATTATGTCAAAAACAAATTGCATGTTCAGATCAGTGCCTGCAAATATAATTTTATAAAAACTGTGGTATTATATTCATCATGGTGTACAGTAGTTGTGTATATATACATATATATACATACACACAGCGATTATGCAATTAAGTATATTAAAATACAAGGCAATTGTTTTAAAAGGAAAATGAAAACAATCCCATAGATGGTTGACATCTGGATCACTACATGTACTACCATATATTTACATATCAAATTATGTTTTTCATAAATTTATTTAATTTTACAGAATCAAAAAATGGGAAATGACTGGTGCACACTATTGACTGCATAAAGGAAGAAAATTAATCTTGAAGGTCAGTTTTATCATTTCAAAAAGTTGTTGACTGAAAATTATTGCATAGGTAAAAACATCTCTGTCATATGATATATGTACACAAGTAAAGGAGGGGTAGCTTTAGATTTAAAGCTGTGAACACTGGTCATGTACTGAGCTCTAACCTTTTGTCTTGAAGGAGAAGTTGCAGTGCACACAGTGGTATGGCCGGACATCAGAGTGGGTGCGGATGTGTTTGCGCAGCATGCTGGGCTTTTTACAGCGGATTCCACATTCCTCACAGATGTATTTACCGCGTCCACGCCCACGTACGTAAACATACTCTTCATTAGATTTGTATCTGTTGGGTTGCAATAGAATCATGAGGGACACATAAGATGGAAGACAGATATGTAAAATTAACCAAATAAGATTTGTAATACTAATATAATGGAAAATGAATTAATGAACCAGTTTATCAGTTGTGTACAACATACCCGCCATCAAATATCTTGACTCGCCTCGGCTCCGTTTTAGATACCAAGTCCTTGTCTGAATCGTTGCTGGCCTGATTCTCTGGTTGCACTTTACCTCTGGTTTCAACTGACACAGACCTCTGGGTTATTGGCATCTGTAGAAAGAAGAAGTAATGTATGATGTATTGATGTAAGAATCAATCTTATCAAGAAACAAGAAAGCATTATAAATAACTTTATAAAACTTTTTAAATATTTAGTTCCTACCCTGGGCATGACATCCTTCAGCTTGCCCGAGTAAGACAAGAAGTCAGATTTTCCGCTAGTTCTTATGGCCGAGGTGTAGTGTATTTTCTTGGAGCTCTGCTTGGAGTCAAACAGAGACATGACCACCTTGGTGGGTAGCCCAAGTGGGTTAGGGTTGTTGGGGCTGACTGTCCAGGCAGCATATGCTGAAGTCTTCAGGTCAGTCTGTGGAACATGAAGAGGTTTCCTCTTCATCAAGAAACACCATGTGAAAGTGGTGGCAGTCTTCAGGCTGGGGAAGGACAGTCTGTGACTGTCTTTGGTGTTAACCACAGACACAGATGTGTTCAGTTTCACCTGACCCCCGTGGAAACTGGAAGGCCTAATAGGGGATTTAGCAGGGGTCCACCTCTGTTCCTCAGCTTTCTCTTGGGACCTCAGACTGTTATTAGCTGGTATGGAGGTGCCGTGGCTACCAGGTGTAGTATTCAGGGCAGGACCTGCCTCCTCATGAATAACAGTACATGTGTCTTTTTCCAGCCCGGCACTGTCAGGTGACATAGGCTTCACATCATCAAAAGCCTCTGAGTCCTTCTCCCCATCTGCTTTGATCTGGGGCAGGGGTGGAGCCTCAGTTTCAATGGGACTGTCCACTGGTTCAGTTGTGCAAACCTGCCTAACAAGTGTTAGCTTCCGCTGTCGGGTTACCTCTGACATCTTGGAATTGAGATAATTGACTGACCTGCCATCAGTGAGACAGGCCACACCATGCTCATCCTTAGCCCGTTTTTGGTGCTTTTCCATGTAGATGTCCAAGCTGTTTGCAGGTGACAGCATTCGTTTACTTGAAGCAGTGGGTTCCTGCTGTGGGCACAGAGTGACTGATGCCAGTTTCTGTGTGCAGTGTAAAGACCCTAGAGAAGGTGCTCGTTGTCCAATATGGTTAGGGGTGTTAACTGATTGAGTCCTATCCTTCTTTGCAGTTGGTACAGCATGAGTATCATTATCGATGCTCTGAGAAGATGAGAGACTATTTTTATTGGACACAGAGGGAGTAGGGTGCATCTGCTCATGAGTTATGAGGATCTGTGGCAGTGGTATAATACCTGCTTGGGTCTGATCAAATGGGTCTCTTTGCTGTTCACCTGACAAAACTACTGTCTGCGTCTTAATCTCAGAGGCCTGTTGACTGGGTTGAGCAACATATACGTTTTGGATTACATCTGAAGATTTTGAAATGTTCAAAATCGGATTGGCAATTGGTATTGTTAAAACTGGCAAGGCTATCTGAGTTCCCTGTGTGCTGGTGAATGAAAATGTTTGGCTAGCTCTCAAAGCGGGACACTGCAGTTGGTATTTGGGCACAAAACATGTCTTTTCTTCAGAGTCAGCTGGTTTGTTTGGGGCATTCTCACGGCAAACTAAGATCTGACTCAGCGGTTGTTGTATCTTTTGGCATATTTGAACTCTTGATGTTTGATGCCAAGGGTGTGGAAGGCCATGGACTTGAGGCTGCAGAGTTGGGCTTCCCAAATTAATGCTTTGCACCATTTGCTCATTCTTTTGCAAGGGTTGTTCACCGCTATGCAGGATAAAAGGCTGAGCCGTGGGGCGCCTGTTGGCAATGTAAATCTGCTGGGATCTATTCTGAGTTAAAGAGCTAACATTTGTAATGGGAGGTTTATCTAGAGGTACGACTGCTTTACGGACAGGTTGCTGACTCTCTGGGCCTATCTTTAAAGACATCTGGCGAACTAACGGCCCCCGCCTCCTTTCAATAAGCGGCACCTGGGCAACCTGTCCACCTTTTGACTGGCCGACAGGTGATAGAGATCTACTGGGAGATACATTGCCACAGTCAAAAGACTTGCTACGGTAGTCGCATGAAATCTCCACAGAGGGCTGAGTACAAGTGATCTGTTCAGATGCGGCACGCCTCATCATTCCAGGAACACCAAGGGTGTTGAAGGCCATTGGCAAACCTTGAGGCTCTGGAATTTTGCTGACACACTCCCCTCTTGAAGGACTCTCTGACCTGGATGGCTCATCTCTGTCAAAAGAGGCTGAGATGCTGGAACAACGAGAAAGACTACTGTCCCGGCTGAGGCTGCGTGAGAGGCTGGACTCAAAGCTGGATTCACCTGAGGAGTGGTCCATTTGGGCAAGACGAATTCTTTTCTTTTTAGGCGGAAGTTTCTCTGCTGGTAACTTTGACAAACTCTCACTTCTCTGAGGCCAGCTGAACTGATCTGCGGGTTTATCTGCTGGCTCATTACTTTGTATTTCATGCTCTCGGTCAGGCTCCTCTGTGACCAGGATCTCAGGAACTTGAATGTTATTTTGACGAACCAGACGAGACTGGTGGACAGGAGTGGAATTTTCACCTGCTGCTACTGCGCAATCAGTGCATTGTTCCTTCCTCTCTTTTCCATAGTCAGAACTCTTGGGTTTGGATATTTTTTCATGGAAGTTTTCAGCTGAGACATTTGCTATTGCATCTGTTTTTGGCTTGTTCAGGGGATCCTTTTCCATACTATCAACAGGAGAGGCCCTGTCAATAGATTCTGTCTCAAATGAATTGGGCCTGCTGAGAGAGTTGGTGTGTCTAATGACTGACGTACCACTGCCTTGTCTTTGCATGTCTACTTTAGTGGAAGTGCTGATCTGGGTCTCTCGTATTGGTGACAGTCTGGAATCTGAAGTATTTAAACCTCTTGCTACGAGCTGAATCTGAGGTAGCTTTGACTGGTTGTTTTTGGGCTGTATGTCTACTATTACAGCATGCTGTGAAAAAGTCCGACTTGCCAGAGCTGTTGGTAGCTCAAAGCTAACAGAACAAGGTGGAATGGTGTCAGTTGGAGATTGATCATCCTCATCGCCAACACTTTTCATTTTCCGTCTCTTCCTGATTGATGTCTGGTGATCAAGTATTCCTGAGCCACCGGTTGATCTAGGGACTATGGGCATGTTAACGTGAAAAACATCTTGATCAGTTTCTTTAACAGCAGTTGGCTTATTTTTTGGACCATGAAGCTCAGAGCAATAGAATTTCTTGTGAGTTTCAAAATTCTCCAACTTTCTGTACCGGTTACGACAGGTTTCACACTCATACATTGTGCCTTTATTCTGCAGAGGCTTTCTGTTTCTGTCCTGACTGTTCTCGAAAGATCTGCTTCTTTGCATCAGTTCAACGGAACTGCTTGGACCGTGGTAGCCCTCATCCATGGAGCGAACAGTAGGGAGGCCATGCCCCTCACTTGTAGAAAAGTCTTCCACTGCTGCTTGTCTGACTAATGTACGAGAATGTATTGCTGGATTTGGAGTTGATGGGGCAGATGAAAATACATCATCATTCAGCGTACTAATTTTGTCATCAAATGACTGACAAATTCGCAAAGGGTGCGGGAGGGGGGCAACATTAAGGGGAAGAGCAGAGTGTCCAGGTGTGGTAGGCATAGAGTTACTCCTTGTAATTGGCAAACAATCCATTGGCGGGTATTGAGAAGGTACAGACAGAAGAAATACTGGCTTAGATTTATCCGTGGGAGTGAACGGGGACTTGGGGATGTCTGAGCTGGAACTTGACCTCCTTCCCATAGGTTTAAGATCAAACTGAAATGAGTCTTTAAATATGTATGATTTAGGGGAGTCTATGCTCCCTCTCCTTGAGAGAGATGTCCTCCTTGGCTTTACACTGTCCAGCTGCTTGTTGTCAACCACTGCCTCATTATCAGATATCAACTTTGAAATCCGTTCCTCCAGAGAGAGTGTTTTGGCTTCTAATGGTGGACGCATCTGTCCCTCTGTGGCCCGTGGTGTTTGCTCAGCTGCTACATGCATCACTGTGGCAACCACAGCAGGGACATTTGGAAGAGTACTCTTGGCAATGTCGATGTCTACTGGTGGAGTTATCTTTACAAAAGGACTGGGTGGACTCATGGCCTGGTCAGCACTTTCAGAGCGTGAGAAGTAGCCAGAATCTGTACTTCCCAAACTGCGGGGACTAAGTAGGCACTTAGCCTGTTGCTGTTGAGAGAAGTCTGTAGCTTGTTGCCTCTGAAGCTGAGCATGTCCACCTAACAGTGGAGACTTGCACTGCTGGTCTTCATCTTCACTCACAGTATCCAGTGAGGGATTTGTACCATCCACCTCTTTCAGTGATGACAGGACTGTGATGCTTGATCTCAGATTGGCAGTCTGGAAGTCTCGTTGCCGTTGTGCAGCAGCTTGCTCAGGTGCTGCACCTGTAACTCTTGGGCTATCTGCCCTCAGAGGGGAGACATTAACTGGGTATACAACAACTTTTGGAAGTGCAGCTGTCACTTTGGGCTCATGAGCCCTCTGGCCATGTGCTGATTTGATTGACTCAAACATAGCTGATGGGTCCGTTTCCACATGGCTTACTTGGGTTGTACCTGCATTCTGTAAACAGTTTTCAGACAAAGCTGCCACACTGCTCTGCGATGAGTCAGGGTCCAAGTCTGCAGTGCTACCCTCCTCATCGCTGTCCCCGCTCTCCTCCGCCTCTGAATGTGTCCCGAGGGCTTTATCAGATTCTTGAGATAGTGATCCACCTCCAGATTCAGAGCGTGCAATGAGACCCAGTTTTATAGCATGAGCATGTGATTTCTTGTGCTTGTACAAGTTGCTCTTGGTTTTGAATGAGAAGCCACAAGTAACACAGGGGTAGGGTCTTTCTCCTGTGTGAGACCTGATGTGTTTGAGAAGCACGCTGGGTTTTGCACATGCCCTGTTGCAGTATTCACAAACATACTTTCCTTGCTTCTTAGGCTTTTGTTCCTTGGAAACCTGTTCAGCACCAAAATTCATTACAGTGGTCATCTGAACTTGGTTGCTGCCAGGTGTCACTGGGACCTGAATGGTGCTGGGAACACTTGCTGAGAGGGACTGGCACGTGTGCACAATGGGTGGTTGGCTTTGTGGCAAAGAGTTAGAGCCTGAGGGAACAGGTGCATGAGTAATAGTGGATGGTCCAGTATTAAAACTCATGTGCAGGCTAGGCTTTTCAGGATTTGAAGCAATAGGCATAAAATGCGGAGTAGCGAGCGGAGAGGACTGCATGGGGATACCCTGTGTAGATGTCTGCACACTTCCCTGTAGCGGTGCTGCAATGCCTATAAAGTTGCCTTGTTTGTCAATATAATAAGTCTGCATATGGGAAGGTTGGGTCTGGAGACCAACATTGACAGCTGGCATTGTTGTTAATTCACCACTGGATTGAGCATGAAGGGTGGAATCTGGTTTTCCAATGTTTGTTACTTGCGAGGAGTTTTTCCTCTCAGCCAGTGTACTGAAGTCAGGCTCCATGGCCTTAAGTAGGACATCAAGTGGAGCACTGCTGTGGTAGGGATCTCCCTCGAAGCTGGGGTCTTGGCTCTTGATATCTTTAGGCTGAGACACTTTGGCACTAATCAAAGAGCCCTCCTTACCATCAATGGGCTCAGGTGATGGCTGCCTAGAAGATGTTTCTTCCTGCTTCAACCCTTCAACATCAGTTGAACATGACCCCTTGTCAGGGGATGCTGCAACTGGTGGGGCATATTGTGGGTCTGTTTTCCCACTGGGTGATGTTGAAGGATTGTGGGAAGGACTGTTTGAGGAAGAGGAGCAAGAAGGTGTAGTTTCCTTGGACGATGCTACATGGAGCACAGTTTCAGATGTTTTCAACTGCAGGGGCTTCTTCACTGGAGATTTAGGAATTTTCTTGAGCTGATTCTCTGCAACAACCTTTTTCCTCTTCAGGCCTTTTATGTTATCTGCATTTTTGCGACTGCTTTCAGATATCCCTGTGGAGAAAAAGACAACAATGAGAAACAAAGAAAAGAAGAACTGGTATAACAATACTATCTTTTCACAAACAAACTTATAACACTAATAGCACTAAAATATAAGCGAGTTTGAGACCATTTAGTCGTTTTGTTTTAAAAATAGAGTGCCTGTTTCCAAATTGGTAACATGGTGGATAAGAAAGAACCCACTAATACCCAACGCTACAACACTTGTTCTTGTGTTTCTTTGACTACTCAATGAAATAACTGTCATTTAAACATCAGTAATATTTAATTAGATGTTTATTTTAGTCCTCGATACTATGAAAACTTGACTATGCTTAAAATTAATTCTGCGTCAAACAGGCCGTGCAGACTGTGGTAACTGTTAGGGTATTATACTGCTGAACTGCTTTTAGGCTGAAACTAATATCCTTGTTCAAACTGAACACTGTGTGTAACTGTAACAGTTTAATTATAGTGCCATGTCATTACATAATTGATATGTAACATTCACTCATGGCTGTTATATAACACAATCTTGAGCTCAACAGCTATTAAACTGTTGTGACTTAAAGCTAAAGAGCATGACCTTCCACATTTATTTTCCAAAACCCCTTAAAGCTAAAAGCCTTTTACTCTGTATTTTCATTGGTTCTATCAATATGGAAGATGGATGGGATATTTTCTATAATTTAGACACTCCTACCATTCCTTTTTATTTATTTGTGTATTTGTGTGACTAATACCACACGGGGCCATGCTTCATTACTTACATAAAAATAATTTTTTTATAACTTTTTTTTTTTGCTGTTCAGCTGTGTGGAATTACAAAGGCTTGGCTAATCAGAAAATGTGACAAACAAAGCTAAGACAGTTAAGAGAAAGTGAACGCAGCTCTGTTTTAAAAAGGCGCACCCACACTGTTAAGTGTTTTTAAAGGACATGTTGCATTAGATTAGCAGTGCCCTGTCACAGTTTCCTGGCTTGTGTGGGTCTTTCCCAAGACGAGGTCAGGGTTCCTTCAAGGCCTCTTGCATAATTAGATTGAGGAACACCTTGTCTTTACATAGATTAATCCATTCTTCACGCAAACATGCAACCAGTGAGCCTTTAAAGCAGCACACAACAAATAGAGCATGCTCTCTAAACAAACCCTCTGAATTTCCTAAAATAATCCATTCTGCTAAGACGTTGAAAGACATGGGAAAAGGATTAGTTCTTCCTACCCACTGCTCGGACAAGTCTGCAAAAGAGATTCCATGACTTCACCACAAGTTTTCCATCATAAAAAGTGCTTTATAAACAAACAACATTTGTCAGTGTCAGTCTTCAGCTGTAACTTTTTTTGTCAGAAAAAGCAATTTAGGCTATTTTTGGATAAAAAATAAAGTTAATCTAATCTGCAAATACCCTCAACTGGTAGGTAAACTTGATATTATTTTCTTTCCCTGTGAATGATCGCACATTTTAAATTACATCGTTTTTGCATGACTGTATGAACATATGATTTTTAAAACAGAATAAACAACTTTGTGCAGTGAACTTCTTTTTAAAGATGGTTGTCCTTTAACTGGCAGACAGGGGCTTCAGTACCTGTTGTACTTTGAGATGTTTCTCATTTATACTCTTTCTATTTCGTGTTCCCCACATGATCTCATTTACAGTGGAACAATCAAAGTTTGCATGTCCTGCAAAGAAGCTGGGTATTTTTTCAAAAGGACAACAGCTTAAACAGACACTGTGAAGCTGCCACAAAGCTCACTTTTCTTTTTGAATGTAGTTACAAACCAACCCACTTCACTAAAGCTGCTCATGTGTGTAATAATACAATTACTGTAGTGATACTGCAATGTGCAGTGTTCTGTGTATGTAAATTTTACAGTATATGCAGAAAATTAAAAGGAGAGGAAACCGCTGCAAAATATTTAACTGCCTCATTAAGCTGTCTTCAATTTTAAGTGTCAGAAAATGTGACATTAAAATTGTTATGAATGGTTGCTGATGAAAAGCCATAATAAAAACACACTTAATGTAACCACTACTATAAAATCATGCTATTCTATATATGCACTAAGGAATGTAGAAGCCAATTAAAACTTTTATATTAAAAATAGTTTTACTGAAGCAGAAACATTAAGTGTGAAAAATCCTGATGCTACACAGCAACTGCTATTGTGAAAACTAATAACCAAGTGTTATTAATTCCACTTATGTGTAAATATAGCATTCCTTGAAGGAAATTATTAATAAATCAGGGTTACATTAAATTACAGTTAAATAAAGAAAAATTCTCATTAACCAAAACGTTTTGCACCACTAACAAAAAAACATTTTACTTTCCATACCACTGAGGTAAATTTAAATCTATTTCAGGTTAAATCATTCATTGTAAACATTTATTTTCTTGTGGTGAATAAAGAAACCAAAATTCTCTTACAAACTTGCAATGTAAGAGAAAACATTCATTGCATTTAATTTAACAATAAAAACAACTCCTTACATTAAATCCAAAGTCTTGGTAAAGTATCTCTTACCTTTCTGTGAGCCTTTGGGGTCTTTGAGCTCTTTCTGTGCCTCTTCGATTTTATCTGTAACACAATAACAGAAACCATTTTCAGTACAGGAAACAGCTCTGCTCAGACACACACACACACACACACACACACACACACACACACACACACACACACACACACACACTCTCTCTCTCTCTCTCTCCTGCTCCACAGTGAAGGCAGTGCAGAATATAACTAATGATACTGGGGATGCTTCCCACACGGCTGCAGCAGGATGATGGTCTTTCAAATGAGAAACAGACATTCTTCCAGTGCCCAGAGAGTACACTATTCCATTATGGAAACTGGTGTAATTGTCAGGGGGGGGGGGAGCCTGTGTGCACACACAATAACACAACCCCACAAGCACACCCACTTATAGAAGTAAGAACATGAGCATGTGTGCTATACAGGTTAAGTTTGCAAACAAGTCAGTATGGTGGGTTCATTCTCAGTATCACAGCAAGATCTAACCCACAGATCAATTTGCATATTCAAATGCCATTTGCACCCCTCAGGGAGGACAAATTCATTCCACTCAGACCCTCTATAAGTCACAATCATCACCCACAATCCAGCAGGTGAAGAACCTGTTTCTGTATGAACCATATGGATGTGTGGGAGGTGACACAGTGCTGACTGTGTGTTACTGTAATCAATATTAATTATATACACTGAGACAACGTGGCGTGAATGGGTTACACACAGAGGAATAGAGGCAGAGAGAGAGAGGAGGTAAACCCTCTGTTTTCCTGCTCCTGCAGGGTCACTACTGCAGTTCTGTGGGAGGGAGGAAGCGTTGTGAATGTGTAATTACATCTTCTGGACTCATTTTCTTCTTCTTCTTCTTTTTATTTTTTCTTTTAAATCAGTGTCAGTCAGTTTAAACTTGACACGTCCTGTAGTCTGAATAAAAGTTTCAGGGTTGCTTCTTAGGAGATTATTTGGAAATAAATTCATATCATACAGACGCGTAACAGAAAGTGGTATATCAACAGTTCTGTTTACTGTGAACTACAACAATCCACTTCTTCTTGTAGCAGGAAATGTATGGGTGTGGTGAGACATAAAATCTGTTTAAACCAATCCATACCTCTTTTAAAAAAACGACTACTTTAAGCTTTCCGCATATGTAACTACAAGTGCAAATGCAGAGCATGCTCACATTAACCACAGAGGAAAATGGGTGATTACTAGGAAAGCCTGGCACTATTGCAGCGTGTCTCTGCCTTCCATGACCATGGAAACTAGATGGAAAAACACGCTGCAGCTTCCCTGCCCTGCACATGACATTAGAGTGCAAGAAGAGTCCTCGAGGACCAGTGGTAACAATTTTGTCCTAGATTGCACAAACGTTAATCGAGGGTGAAAGAGGATGTTCTTCTGTGGTTCCCAAAATTAGAGTGCAATGCCGGGAATACTCAGAGGAGGGGGTGGTAAGCATGGGTGGTGGGGGGGCACAGAGGAGGTCAGTAGATTATGTCATCATCTATGTGTGTGTTACTATAGTCACACCCTTCTCCATCTCTCCCTCCTCCTCATCTCTGTTTCTCTATATCCCAGGCACACGCCACAGGTTACATAATGCGTCCCCACCCTTGCGCTGCCGTGGAGCAAAACAAAGGCACCCTGCCAGCAGAAACACAGCAACCGAGGCACATGAGGAGAGGGCAGAGTGTTTGTTTATGTGCAGGTCTTTGACAGAAAGGTAGACAGAGAGGGAAGAGAGAGGCGTATGGTTCTGTCTCTGGTCTGTTTACATATAAATGACCATGTGAACGCCCTCGCCGTCCGCCAAAGGAATCAGGTAGGCTGCGTTTTCCTGGCAACAACACTGGCACAGTGTTTCTCCAAACAGAGAGGATCCCAAAGCTTCCCCCAGAGTCATAGTTACCACGGCTCAACCTCGCTTCCTCGAGTAAATGGCTGTTTCTGCAGACCAATTTTAGATAATAAATGCTTGTTTTAGTGGTAAGAAGACTTGGAGGCAGATTTTTGCTAGTGTCTGCTTCATTGTTTGCACAGCTTGATACATATGTCTTGTATTAGACCGCACTGGCAAACAGAGGCATAAGTGATTACTCCCCAACAAAAATCTTATTAGTGGTTGTGTATGGTAGGAGACCAGAGCGTAGGCTACTATAGATCAGATTGCTCTTCTTACATAACAAGCCACAAACAAGACCCCTCGTGCTGAATGACACCCATGAAGTCAAGCTCTGAAGCATGGAAAAAGAACAGGAAACACCAGCCCAAACGAGTGGAAAAGGACAAGGCGGCGTTACCCTCTAAAAGGACAAAAAAATATTCCATCTACAGTGCCTGAGTTATTAAGACAGCAGGGAATGATTACAGGGTCGTTCATATTTCCCTCATTATAGTTATTGGGGTTGCCGTGGTGGTCTAGGCGATTGCTACATGTTTCACCATGAGGCTGCGGGACGTTCATCATGCCATCTGAAATCTGTGCAACCGCCCGGTAACCACGGGAAAACAATAAAAGGAATGTACACAAATGTTGCATGTTGCTGGTGATGAAAACCAGAGCACATTGTGGAACATGACCACAAAATCCGACGGCAGGGAGAGAAAACAGTTAAAACTCATGAGGTTCCAGTAATAACTAAACTGTTTACAAGTGTGGTTTTAGACAAAACAGAGGAAATTCATCATTTGTCGGATGTTCAAACTCCTACCTAAGATGTACAAACTGCAGACAAGTCACACTCTAACTCTGTTTGCCAGAGTTAAAGCTCCTTCCAACCAATAAATGACACAAAAAAGAAGTGAAAAGCGTGTGTAGCATCTGACTGGCTTTAATAATTTAGTGAAATATCAATCAATACACCTTGCTAATGTTACTTAAACATGTGGTAGCTCTATTACATCTTACTCAAATCAGATTGATGCATCTGACAACTATTAAATGCTGACAAGATTACTTGTCTTGTTTGAAAAATGCAGATCACGGTTCGCCCTCAGTCTCAAGGTGGCCGACTCGTGATCCATGATCTATGCAACATGATATCTAAGGATATGTGAGGATCAGGGTGGGAGGGGCCAGAGTGGGCGGGCGCATGTCAATTAGGCAGGAGTTTGTGGGCGAGGGAGTCAGTCTCCTCACCAGTCGCTGTCAGGACAACCATGAATCTTGAGGGAACTACCCCCCCCCCCCCACCCCCACCCCCCAAAAAAAAAACCTTCCTGCCCACTCCTCTCTCTGCACCATCTAGGTTGAGTGGGAAATGTGATTACTTGTGCCCCAAGGGCCAAAAGTGACATCACTGCACAGGAAACGTGCGCTTCTGAATCCCAACACCCACCTGATGTGAGTTTACAACCCATCAGCTACGGCCACGGGGTTGCACAGTGGGAGGGGAAGCCCATCCAAGCTTCGTTAAGGCGTGTGACACATAATAATCAGCAAATAGCTGCAGATCCAAACACATGCTAATGAGCAGCACCAAGTCGCCTCTGGAAAATGGACCTAATAAACCAAACGTGTGTGTGGAAGTGGATCCCTGCCTGTTTAATGAATAACAATATGACATTACAGCAAAGTGGCAACTTCAGTCCACATTGAGCAGCAGCTCAACTGCATCTTCCTGGCACTGGATTACCCCTGAGAGCCCCCTCTGCCTGTTGGCCAACAAATAACCACCAGCCTCCACACACCCTCCTCCCCTCACTGCCGGCTTGTAACACATTCATATTTTGCTCAACAGCCTGCCCTGCTGGGCCTCACCATGCCAAATGGCGGCCATCAACGGCATAGTGGCAGCTTTTCATGGCAGCCATATGCACGGCGTTCACGTGTTTCAGATGGCCCCTGCGGCTTGGCTTCAGCTTTTCCCGCGAGCATCAAAGATGTGTGCTTAGGGGGGGAAGGATTGGTTGTTTTGCAAAAACAGCATCTGTGAGGGCTGAGGTGTCATCAGTATGCACGACACAATGCCAGTACACCAGCAACAAGCCTGAACAATGCCAGTGGACCACAGTGTGTGGGCAGATGGGCGTCCACCAGCAAGAACGATACCAGAGCTGCAGTAGATCAGTGGACGGCGAGTCGCCTCGTCACTTTATCATATTTAATGTATTAGGACAAACAACAATCTTAGTCTTCGAGTCAATTTCCCAGAAACGAAGAGCCAGTTCGCACTCTGTTTTGATGGACCTCGCTGATACAACGGTTCAGATGGATTTGATGTTTGGATGCGAAGGAGAAAGAAGAGCGAGGGGAAAAAAATAGGAGAAGAGAAGACAAGAAAGAGGAAAGGAAGGAGACGACCAGGGAGAGGAGAGGACAGCGAGAGATGCCTCAGCAGGCTGAAGATGATGAGATGGGAGTCGGCAGCTGCCCCCTTCTTCCCTTTCACTGTGCAGGAGGGAGATGGAGATTATGCAACTCGAGCACCTCCACCAGCCTTCTGTACCCACCCGGCTGTGTGCAAACACACACACGCATCAAACACACCCTCACACTGGCTGATGTCACTAAGGAGAACATTTTCCAACTCCACAATTTCAGACGCAAACATGAACTCAAAGTTGAAACGATTAGTCGATTGATCTGTTAGTTGGTCAACAGAAAATTAATCTACAGTTTATTAATTGTATAAGTAATTTTTCTCGCTCCAGTGTCTTAATTGTGTCTTACCAAATATTCATCTTGGGGGAGTTGGACACTTAAAAGATGTTGGTAGGACTATATTCAGGTAATTGGTTATTTAACTGACAGAAAATTCATCACCAATTTTGATATGATGATTAATAACGTGACTTTTCATACAAAATTCTGCTTGTTCAGCCTCTAAAATATGAATATTCTTCTTTAATTCGTCTTATTTGCTAGTAAAACATTTTCTCACGTTATAGACCAAATAAATTGATTAATCGACGAGGCTATTGGCAGATTAATAAAAACAATTGTTAGTTCCAGATTTTCTCTGCCTGGCTTTTCCCAGCAGTTTTTTAAATTCGGTAACTCACATCAGAGGAGGATAAACAGACAGAAAGGCTGAGAGTTTGCCAGCTACACCAGCTGCAGGAAAGAAGGCAGTCTGTAGCCAAATCCTGAGCTTTGTTAACTTTGATAAACACCCAATTTGTTGTTTCATGTAATTACATTTTTATATAACAGATGTAGAGGCAATAATATATTTTTTTCTTTGACAGTGAATCCAAGTCACTCACTGAAAAACTGCAGTGGGGCTTCATATGAGAAAAAGATGCTATTGTTAAACAAGCACATCTTCTCCTCTGATCGTCAGAACCACAGCTGGGAGATGAATGAGCTCTGCAGAATTCCCCGTCACCTTTTAAGGGAAGTCTGTTCATCTTATCTCCACTTACTTCATAAGCCTGTGGAGGTGACGCTGTGTTTTTGTAGCCCTCAGCAGCTGACCCATGCAATAAGTGGCCATAGGGGTTACTGTCAGCATCCGACACATTCTTTATCTTCACGGACATGCCCGTACGAAGAGACACCCGGCGGCCTCGAGGGAGATGAGCTAGTCTGAGCTGAGGCCGAAGGACCCACAAAAGAGAGCGAGTGCTACAGGAAGTACACTTATTTCTCCCTCGGTGATTGTGGACCGATGATGATGCAGAGCACAGGGATCCCCCGCCGTACTGAGTGCGTCCCATTACCCTGCAGTCTATCATCATCAGCCAGCTAAAGTGACTTCCCTTCCCTCTCCCTCCTCACGTTAGCCGAACTGAGAGCTGGAGTGGTTCGCTCTGTCAAGTCTACTCGGCATAAAGGCGCATAGATAGAGGGATGAAAGATGGAAACAGAGGGAGAGGAGATGCAGATAGAGCTGGGTATCGAGTAGAGCTCACGCAATGAATCAACAGACAGTAAAGAAAGTGTCAACAATTGTGATAATTAATCAAATTTGATGAAAGAAAAAATCCAAACATTTGCTGGTTTCAGCCTCTTTTCTCTGTTTCGTATCATTGTAAATTAAATGTCCTCGGGGGTTTGGAGCGTTGGTTTCCTTTGGACTCTGGGAACTTGTGATGTTTTTCAATATTTTATTGACTAAACTACTACTCAGTTAATTTAAAAAAATAATCAAAGGCAACCCAGTCTGTAACAAGCATCAAAAGCTGGCGCTGAATGACAGATTTGTAATCCTGTTTTACTTATTCTTTAATCTGAGTTCCTGATTTAAATCATATTCTGACAATTTTAGTTTTTAATTGAAGTGTTTTCTCATTTAATTGATTATATGATTTATTAAGTGTCTAAAAATAATTACAAATGTCCATTATCTTTTCCTGAAGCCCAAGAGGATGTCTTCAAATTGTTTACTTTGCTTTACACTTAAAAAAAAAAAGAAGAAAAAAGAGAGAAAAAAAAGATAAGACAAAACAAACAAAAGCAGCAAATCCTCATATTGAAGAGGCTGGAAACAGCTAATTGTTCATGATGGAAACTATGAATCGATTATCAGAATAAATGAGGATTAACTATATGCCATTCAATAAAAGTTTTTAGTCCGTAACACTGACTTTGGACTGTCAGATTTGTTATCTTGTTTTATTCTTCTATCACTGAATCAGAATTTTGCCAATATGAGACTGTATTTTAATGAATGGTTCTAATGCAGACAAAAATCAACAATTCAAAACAAATGAGAACTGTGAATTGTTTTGTTGAATGAAACATAAATAGAAAAACATTAAATGAAACTAAGTAAGCTCAGGGATCACGTCTCTGCACCAGAATGGGAAATTTTTAAAGCAGATACGCAGCCCTCAGTGCAGAGAGAGAGAGAGAGAGAGACAGGTGGAGCAGGAGTTTTTAAAAACACTCGGCATAAAACAAAGCAGTGAAGTGAGTCCTGCTCTCTCTGCAGCCTGGAGATCAGCTGCTGACTTCTAAACATCCCACGATGGAGGGAGGCAGTCGAGCTGCACCCTCCACTGGGTGTTTGGATTGTTTATAACAGCTGAATGGAAATGACAGCGCCAGGGCAGGTATGAGTTAAAAAAAAAGAAAAAAAATACAGCATTAACTGGAGCTTCGGGCAGGCACCTTTTAATAATGTATGGCTATAAAGGGGGAGAGATGCAGATCTTATACACAGAGCAACAAGCACACACACACGATGAACAACGCGGATATGAGGATTTACCTGTCCGAGTTACCTGTCCCATTTTCTATAATAACTGCAATTAGAGGAGAAGTTATTACTCCATCCTCCCAATAATTTGTGACGAAGCTGCAAACGCCCAGTCGACAAATGAAATATTGATCACACTCTCCCTCCTGCACACACACACACACACACACACAGACAAAGACAGTGGTTTGGTGCGGTATCTGTACAGTACTGCTGCCCCCGCAGGAAGCTGTAGGTGGAAGAAGCAGCAGACTGGAGGCCACTGATTATTGGGACTGCGTGGGCACCCCTGTGAAAAAAAACTGATATAACGAGAAATCTACTGGGTGGATAGAATACTGCGTGCGTGTGTGTGTTCGTGTGTGTGTGCGGAGGGGGTGGCGGCTTAATAGCGCAGGCGGAAATGAACGTGAATGTGAAAGTTACCTCTTCCATCTTTTTCAGACCAGGCACGCATTTAACCTTCCCCAAAAATCTGCCTGCACAAAAATAGACGAGGCAGAGCCAGACTTCCAAACACAACACAGAGACGCAGAGACAAGCAGCGGCAAGTAATGATTTCCTTCCCTCACAGTTGCAAAGCATGGAAGGTGTGAAGCCTGTCTTGTGTATGTAGGACGTAATTAAATAAATCACGAGAGTAAAATCTGCAGCTAACGATTATTTTCATCATTGATTAATCTCTTCACTCTTTTTTTATTTCCCCCTAATCTCATTATTTACCTCAGTGCTTCCCAATCTGGGGATCACAGATTCAGAGCTGGAAAAAACCTGGTCCATGGCTGAAAGTAACTGCTGACCCCTGCTTTAAACAATCACGGGCCTTAAACATGAGCCCATGTTAGTGTTATACTATTATGAAGTATATCAGATTATTCTGATTATTTTCATTATGGATTAATCTGCTGATTGTTTCCTTGATCATCAGGAGAGAAATCCTCATCACAAATACCCAGAGCTTGAAATTAATAATAATAATAGTCATGTTTGAGAAGCTGAAAACATTAAATGTTTGTAATTTATTCATGAAAAAATAAGTAATCATTTATCAAAAGAGTTGCAGATTAATTTTCTTATCATCAGCTAATTTACTAATCAATTATCAACTGAGGGTTTCAGCTCTAATTTTATATACAGCTGAGTAGTTTAACCTCTGACAATGCATCATATTTTTAAAACTCTTCATACGTTTGGTTTGTAAAACCTTAGTTTATGAACAAACCAGAAACCACTGTAAAAAGCACAACATGTTCCTCTGAAATGTCGAGAGGCAGAAGTAGAAAGTGGCATGAAATGGAAACACTCCAGTACAGTAGTAGTTAGTAGTACAGTACAAGCAGAGTACTAACCAAGTAAATGAACTGACTTTTAAAAAAGTGGAACTACAGAAAGTGGGTTAGGGTTTTTTTGGGATAAAAGTTGTTGACCAATCGTCTCCGCTCTAATGCTGAGCATTCTATAAAATGAAGTCAAACTGAACTCCGAGCAACTTTTCACTTTTGGTTTATGTTGGAGTTTGAGCCGAAACGTTTCAGATAAGACGTGAAACAGTCATTGAACTTCAGCAGCGAGCCCTCGACTGTACACAAACACCCACCTCTTTCTGTGCGGAGGCTAAAAAAAAAAAACCCAAAAAACTGTAACTACAACAAGCTGCATGGACACACTCCACCACCCCCCCGGGCTGTCGTCGTCAAATGACGCTTCCACATGCCTCATTACACAGGAAGCACATTTCATTTGTGTCAGTGGTGGGGTGGTGGGGGTGGTGGGGGTGGTGGGGGGGTGGGGGGTGGGTTCATCTGCAGCTCAAACTGTAAAATGACCTTTAATGTGTTTTGTGATCATCATGACGCGAACAGTCGATTAATCCACGATACACGGACAGAAAAGCTGCTTTCAGCCTCTTACATGTGAACCTCATAGCAAACTGAGCATCCATTTAGTAGCTTTTCTGAAGTTTTCAGTCGCAGCCAACATGAATGAGGGACTCTGTAAAAGTGCTCAGAAACATTTTAATCTGTTTTTTATTTTATTGTTATTTTTCCACTATTATTTCTGATGGGTTGTATAAAATAAACAATGAGGACGAAGGAGATTTGATGAGATTAAACAAAAAAATTAATTCTATGACAACTGGGCAACAATCACCTGCTGATGAGGATCATGTAATAATAATTACATTAAAATAATAAACCACTCGTTCAACAAAACTACATCTTTTGTAATAAATAACTGAGTAAAAATACTGTTAGTTGCAGCCTGAATGTTAATTAACAAATAATTTGTCAAGGTTTTACTTGTTCCTGTGCACGAAAGTTAAGCACCTGGTAGAAAAACATTTATTTAAGAGAAGTTTGTAGGTCACGCAGTCACTGAGACAGAGAGCTTTAAGGTAATAATTAACAAGTCAAACTTGAAGACAGATTAAACTCAGGACTTACAAATCAGTCCGTTTTCTATAGAGCTGCCTGGCGTCCCGCAGGGCCTGTCAAATCAAAACAGAAAGCAGCGCCGCTTTCTACTGAACTGCACGAACGACAGCAGAACAGAAACCCTTTCAGATCGCAGCGTGGATCCTCAGACTCAACTGTCCCACTGCCCACTTGTTGTTAGTTACCGTGGCGCCACGGCTGAGTGACAGCACGCTGACTGCTTCCTGTCTGTGTTGTTCATGCTGACGAGAGCTGCCTCAGTCAGCTTGACGACAGCAGAGACGTTACTGTGGACGTTACGGTGGCTTTCAGAAGAACTCGGATCTTCACAGCCCAGACTCAAAAAAACAAAAAAAACAAAAACACACACACAGACACACACACACAGACACACCTCTGACCTCAAAGTCCCACTCATCTCAGGGCAAACAGTCGCAGCAACAGAAAATAATGCAACATATCTCTGTGTGCATGTTGGCAAATGCTTTACAATCGTCTATAGGACAAAATGTTCACTTCTTACCCGGGACTCTGCTGATGTTTCATGGAACAAACACTCAGCGACTCCTTTTGTTCGGGAACAAAAGGCAACTCGAGAAAGAACAACAAGTGCACACATACTACTGTGTCAACACAAGCAGTCACAAGTCTGCGTTTCCACCCTATCAGCTGTGGCTCTGCAGCGGTGCAGGGCGTAACCAGCGGTTTCCTCAGAATAATGTGACGAGGAGGGGAATTCCTGTAAGGCCCAGGAAGAGAGAAGAGAGGGGAGGAGTGGGGGGGGGGG
>JBBMJY010000005.1:4415278-4570419 GCA_037833715.1 Toxotes lorentzi
GGGGGCTGCCCAAACAGAGCAGACGGTGACGTCACTCAAACCGGTTTTGGCACCCTCAAGGGGATCCTGCTCTCAGTCTCCCTCCCTCTTTCTGTTTGTGCTCGAAGGGGAGGAAGTTAATGTGCCCTGCTCATGAGTGGTTGCCCAACAGTTCGCTCGCCAGGTGAGAAAGACTTGGAGGTTAAAAAATAGTCTGGTAAACACCTCTAACTCTGACCCTACAGCTCGTCTTTCAGTTCCTTTTCAAGAGTGAGATTGCATGTTGGCAGCTGTATAGTTCCACTTGCTAAGACAGATCCCCTTCTGACATGTTGTGAGACGCATAAGGACGCTTTGCTTGGCAGTGAATCTCTGGTCATTTTCATAATGTTGTTGACTTATTGTCTGATCAGTTGTTCCTGATTTAAATTACAAATTGACGTTTTCAGGCAAAGTTTAAGCACAAATGCATGTTTAGACGACGTTTGACATTTAAAAGCTCCTCTCCACACACAGAATCTGTTTCAGATGTTTAACTACTGGATACAAGGTTCCCACTTTACTGAAAAGTTCAAGCAGTTAGTCAGTTAACTGAAAATGAACAAAAATTAATCTGCAGCTATTTTGACGATTAATCTTTTCAGCAAAAATACTAAACAGTAACTGACTCCAGATTCTCAAATGTGAGGATCTGATGCTTTTTCTTTGTCATAATTGACAGTAAACGGAATATTTTTGGGCTCTGGATTACCACTGGAAGAGTGCTAACAGTAAGCAAAACACATTTTTGGGTTTTTAATTGTAACATGCATTGTTTTCTCTCCTTTTCTTTCTTGTTGCTTGTATATTTTTTTGCACCTCTAACGTATGGATTTCCTTCTGTAGACAATAAAGTTAAATTTGGTTTGACCAGAATTTGACTTGATTTAACATCCTGAATAAATAAATAAACGTTTCCCTTGCTCTGTCTTAAAAACAGCAAACCACTGCTGTTCTTTATTTTCACTGAGGGAATCCATGGAAAACGGAGACACCCAGCAGCAATATTGTTTTTCTTTTTAACTCCAAAAGAAGGCTGTGCGTGGGCGCTAAACTAAGAGTCTGGAAGTGGCTGGGAAAACTGCAGGATCTTGTGAGAGTTTTTTTTTAAGTTAATATTAAATTGTACCTCTCAGCTGAAGCTCTTAAAAGAGTAGCAGAGCCGCCTGCTAAAACGGTGACTGACTGACAGGACGGTGCTGACAAAGACAGGCCGAGATAAAGCTGCAGGGTCAGTGGGAGAGCTCACCGTGAGCTTTTAAAAAGACCGAGGTCGATATTTAAAGGAGGGGATTCACCCCGCTCAGGGCAGACAGGCTGACAACCAACTCTCAGCCTGCTGCGTTACATAAACATGACTAACCGGGTGTTAAATGGCAAACGTATCTCCCTGAGTGATGCTCGCTTGTTCCTTTAAACTCGCTGTACTGTGCTGAGGCCTGGGAAAAAAAAGGGGAAGCTCCCTCTGGTTTATTTTCAGATTGGTCTTTATGGGGAATTCTGACGGTTTTGCAGTTTGGCCGCAAAAAGAGGTTCAGAAAATCAGATAATATTTACGTAGGCCAGGGACAACAAACACCGTGACCAGACACTTTTTGCAGTGTCACTGCCGGGGTACAGAAGATAAATACTTCACAGGCAAAAACTCCAGGATCAACATCGTACTCTGTAATTAGGCCGGCCAGAGCAACAGTTGGTGTTAGTGGGCTGAAAACAAAAATAAGCACTGACTCACTCACATGGGTTAGTGCTGAATCTCTACTGTAAAAAAAAAAAAAATGACCTGAAGAGGGATCACTCTGCAGATGCTGCCCCACGTCAGTGTGTGTGTGTGTGTGTGTGTGTGTGTGTGTGTGTGTGTTTGCAGAAAGTGAGGAGAGCAGTGGAGGACACACTGCCTCATCCCTGTGGGAACATCTGAGTTAATGACAGCTGAGCTGGTGATAATGCAACAGAGCCTGAATGAAGTAATCCAGCTAGTAACCTCTAATACCCTGCCCTCTGTGTACCGGGTGTCCATTAGGTTAAAGATGTCTACAAACACACACATAAGCGGAATTAGACACACATGCACATGTCCTCAGCCATTCGGCGAAAAAACATTGCATTGAACTGCATTTGTTGCCAAAAATTTCCTGTGTTCTCTGCATACAAGCAGCCGCCCACGCTGACCCCGTCATACTCTGAATACCAAACTGAAACCAATCCAAAACCGCACGGGGAGGGCTGGTGAACAACAAAACTCGGCCGCAGAGTTAGATGCGTCCGTCTGTCTATTCAGAGGGCTCCCGTCGTGACCTTCTTCTCACTTGGCCTCTTTAATGATGCACACAGTCATGATCAGAAAAATGTATTCAGACACCGGCCACATACAGACGCTCCTCTGTTCCCTCTGAAACGAGAACGATTCTGTTCGAAACCAGCAAACTGACGGCCAGTCTGAAGCCACTTGCACTTCATTTTCATTTTCTGCTCTACAACACTTCAGAGGTAAATGTAGTACTCTTTACTCCACTACATGTATCTGTAACTGGTTTCTCATCATCTTAAACTTCAACAGATAAAGTTACAAAACACAGCACTGTTAAAAATTCAAAGTGTTTGTGGTTTGTGACTCCAGTCGTAACTTTTCCGACGTCTCTTCTCACATGGTTTCATTTAAATAAGTTCAAATGATCCAATATTTCACCAAAAGGCAAAGACTAGAGCAGAAGCCAGAAAAATGAAAACAGATTTGTGCAGCAGAACTTTGTTTGTTCCTCTTTCTTCTCCCATCATTCACTTCACGACCCCTCAGATTTATCTGGTGACCCTCTGTAAGGGCCCCGCCCCTACGTTTGGAAACCACTGGACTGAACTATATATAAAGTAGGTGAACTCCCTCCTTTAGTTTGAACAACTAAAACAGTAAAATGCTGCTTACACACTGACACATCAGTATTATTCATCTATTAATGTCATGTCTAATAATATATGAGTCACAGGGGACATTTTACTGCAGAGGAAGTATCTTTACTTTGATACTTCACGTACATGCAGGACTTTTTCTTGTTTACATTAATGTATTGGTGCTTTTTACTTCGGTAAAGGATCTGAACATTTGTTCCGCCGCCTGCCAGCTGTCGAGGCCCATTTTTGGGGAAATGTTCACATTCCAGAGAAGCCCAATCAGAGGAATCTAACACGATGCCGGCCAGTAGGTTTCATCCACTTGACAGATGTTGCTTTCGTATCTCTGAATCTAATCGCAGCGCCATCGTCGACGAGAGACTACGACAACCGCAGAGCCTTCTAGGAAAAGAGACAACTCTGAAGTAGATCTGGAGTTTATGAGGACAAGTGAAACAAAAGGCAGCGAGTCTGTACAGGAAACCAGGATCTGAAGGAGCACGAGGTTGTTGATCATCTTGCAAAACAGCAGTCAGGTCCTGCTCAGGCTCAGCCTCCGACTCTCGGCTGGCTCTCACCCATTCTCTTCCTCCTTCCCCCTTTTCTCTCCCCTCTCTTTTTTTTTTTTTGCTGTGTTGATTGCAAAACAAGGCCGATCTCTCAACCATCACTCTCTTCCGTCCGCCGCCTCCCACTGCTCGCCCTCAGGGGAGGAGCTGAGATCTTAATGAAGGCTGTTGTGATCGCTGGAAAAGTGTATGCGAGGCGTTGTGCATGGAAACATGTGAGGCATGTTAACGACATGAAACACATGATGATTAAATTCAAACAAATCCTTTTTTCTTATCGTAATTGAGGAGTGAAGACCCACTTCTTATTTCAAGCTGCACTCAATTTGGGGCTGAAATGGTTCATCAGTTAATAAACACTTTTTTTTTTTTTTTTTTTAAGGAAAAATGTCAAACATTTGCTTGTTCCGCTTTTCAAATGTTAGGATTTGCTGTGTTCTCCTCTGTTGTATAGAACTGTAAACACAATATCTACCTTTGAACTGTTGGGCAAACAGAACATTTGGTTCTGGGAACTTTTGATGGGTATTTTTTTGTTTTTTTATGACATTTTATGAACAAAACTAAATCAATAAATCAAGAAATTATCAGATTAACTGAGAATGAATATAATTGTTAGTTATAGCCCTAAGCCAGTTCACTGACATGAGCTGCAGCTTGTTGTCTTTTTCATTATCAATTAATCTGCCATTTTTTTTAATTAATTATTAAGTCAATGAAGCCCAAAGAGCTTGTCCTGTGCATTTATATAAAACAGCAAAAAGCTGAAAATCCTCACAGTGGAGAAGCTAGAACCAGCTAATGTTTGTATTATTGTTTAATAAATGTCCTGATTTACAATAAAACCATTATTCTCAAAAGTAAAAGTGAATGTGTGACAGCTGAGTCTTGAGATAGCCTGACATTTAGTACTTCCATCCCACATTTCCAATAATGCAGCTAATGGATTTTTCATTAACCCAGCCATGGTGCATGTATTTCAAACTCCACATTCACAAACATTACACAAGACGAGTTGTGCTCACTACGTGAAACTGCTGTTTTAAAGCTGGCAAAAATGATCTGCAGCAATTGAAGTGATAGGATTCATGGTACTGCTGGTGGTGTACCAACACCCGAAGCTCGTTGACAGAAAATCCAAAGAAACACACACACACACACAAAAAAACACCCAAGAACGAGCCAATCTGTGCAACAGCGTCACTGAAACTACGAAATAAGACGTCGGAAAGATTCCTCACAAAAGAAGCTCTCACAGGTTGAATTTCATGGAAGTTATTCAGTGATGTAATCCAACATGGACACACAGTGGGAGCTTTTCACATACATAGCTGTGTGTTTCTGTCATACATCGCGTTGTTACGGTGCGCCGTCGGCTCGCCCCGGAGAGACCGGTGGCCGGCTCTGTGGACTCCCACAGGGCTTTCCTGCAGCTGCTCTGAGGCTCTCTCTGGTTTCTCTCTCAGTGGATGCCGCCAGACAGCCATCTGCTTTTATAGCTCATTTAGCGCATACACGCTCTCGCATATACATGACTGGTCCCGCATGTAAACACAGAGGGACATGTCTCGACGATGGCCACAACAGACAGCCCCGTGTGTGTCAGCCAGTGGAGCGTGAGCAGCGGTGTCATTATTAACCTTCTGAGGGAATTAAACTGTGGAAAAAAAACAACTGACAACTCTGAACGTCCATTTTTCTTTTTACAGAAACAGGCCTCAGAGACTGTACGGTGGCCAGCACGGTCCAAAAAGTGTATGCGAGGCATTTAAAGGTTATCACATTACCACCTAAAGTGAAATTGCAGACTGCCAAATGACAAATTAGGGCTGCAACTGACCATTATTTCCAATACAGATCTACTGATCTCATCTCTTCATCTTATTTTAGGTGTGTTGTCCCTGTTTCTTGTGATGTCGCAGGTTTCGACAGTCAGACCGTCACGCTGCAGCAGGCTGAATTCTGGGAATTACACGTATCTTTTGATGACCCTTGATATGATGGACACTGCCGCCACCGCTTCTTCCTCTGTGGTGTTGTTGTTGCCACCCACCTCCAAGCCATTCAGTGCTGTTACTCCGTGCTTTCCTCTGCCATCAGCAGTAGGCAGGAGATAACGTTACATAACTACACCGAGCGCGAGAGACATGGCGTTCCCTCACTGTCTTTTTATCTTCCTCCTCCTCCCCCCTCCTGATATTTAATTAATTTCCCCACCTTGTCTTCCCGTTCTCCTCCTTCTTTTCCTTGTCCTTCCATCTTCATCACCCCCTTCTACTCCCCAATTTTCCCATTTCCACCACCCTCAATCCCTCCCTCCCCCTTTCCTGCCTCCATCCTTCCGCTGCCCACTCCTCCGTTTCTATCACATCAGTTTAAAAACAGTACGAGGACGTGGTAGCCAACATCATGTCTGAGTCTTATGAAACCAAACTGTTATGCCCGCTGGTGTCAGTGCCAATTAGGGCTGCAACTAACAATTATTTTCTTTATCGCTTCATTGTTTGGCCAATAAAACATCAGAAAACAGTGAAAAACGTCCATCACAACTTTCCAGAGCTCAAGATAAAACCTATTCAGTTTCCATCAATGTGAGACGAACAAAAGCAGCAAACTCACATTCGAGAAGCTGGAACCATCAAACTTCTGGCATTTTTCATCGAAAAAACAATAAAAACTAATCGATTGTCAAAATAGTTGCAGATTCAATATTCTGTCTGTCTACTTTTTGAATTTAACAGAAAAGAAACAGAATGTCAAAGTACAGACGCTTGTGAAGATAATTACATTCAATGGCAGCTAGCTTCCCTCTGCCTGTCCATCAGTGTCTGCTGAACAAGACTTTCAGTTCAGTTTAAGACAAATTCTCACCTTCAGGAAGTTGGAACCACATTCACATCTTGACATATGACTTGAACGACTAATCAATTATCGAAATAGTTGCAGATTTAATTAACTTTATAAACCGATTCATTCAGTTATTGCTGCAGCTCTACTACCAATATCCTTTCCTCCAAGGCAACAGCCAAGTTTCCATTCCAGTTTTAACAAACATTTCAGGAAGTCGGGAAAAGGAAACCGAATCAATGCGTGTTTCCGTCCACAAATGTGAACAGTAGCTTAACAGTTTGCGAGGCTGATGTGGAAAACCCGAAGGATTTCACCTGTTTAAGTTTGATTCATGTGTTAATGCACAGTTTGCTCATCGCTCCACACCTTGGAGCTTGTTATCGTTGTTTACATCTGCCAGCGTTTTTCACCTCTCCGGTGGAGCTGAAGCATCACGTGCTTCATGTGCATCATGATTTATTCACACAGTCTGTTTCCATTGCACTTTTTTTTTTGTCACACCAACTTTTCCACCTCAGCCGAGTACAAAAAAAAAAAAAAAAAAAAACTTCTGATAGTTTCACTCTTTTGTTTTTAATCACTGGTGTTTCCACTCTGGGTTTTTTTTTTTGTGGAGATTGAAAATGTGCATAAAAACAGGTGAGTGGAAACATCCTTAATGAGTAAATGTGGCAAAGAGGAAATCCTGCGACACTGGAGGATTAGCTGAGGCCACGGATGAGGTAGATTTTTCCAGGAGAGCAAATAAAACGATGCATTCAAAAGAGCGTAAAGAAATTACAGCAGAAAAGACAAAGGGAGAAAGCAATTAACTAAGACAGTGCATGCACCAGCACTCCTAGCTGACCTCACAACGCTTCTCCTCTATAATAGGTGCATCTGTTCTTACATGAAGCCGGCCAGTAGGGGAGAGGGAGTGCAGCTAAGTGAGCCTGATGAGCTCATGTTGTGTGGAAGAAGAAGTCAGAAGTGTCTAAGTTCAGCTCTGCTCTATCTCTGGACCGAGCTGTTGCGTAACACCTCCAGCTCATCTCCGGCTGCAGCACACAGGCTTATCCTGTCCTCAGGCTCATGCGGTGTGTCAGCTGCTGCAGCCGCCTGGACGAGGAGGATGAGGGACGAGCGCTGGAGACGCTGAGCCGGGTTTGTGCTGGGGGGGGTTAGTGGGCCGCTGGAGCTGTTAACCCCCTGACCGACATTGTTGATATTCAGAGGAGAACTGGGAAAGAAGATGGACGAGCAGTGGGAAACTGTCGGCTGGTGTGAAATATAATAATATATACAATAATTATATTTTAGTGATAATGATGGAAAACTGAACTCAGCTGAGATAGTTGATTAATTGATTAGTCGTGCCACAGGAAATTGAATGTGCAGCTATTTTCCTAATCGATTAATCGTTTCGGTTGCTCTTAAAGCAAAAGTGCCAAACATTTCATGGTTGCAGCTTCTCAAGTGTGAATGTTTTCTGCTTTTACACGCTCAAATTTATGTCTTAGTAAAACTGACTCGTGTTTCCTTTACATCTTAACGCTTACGTACAGCTCCTGTTGAAACATGCTACACAAATAAACTTGCCTTGAACAGGTTAGGTTCTGGACCTCTGCTTCTCACAACAAAAAAAAAAACCACAAAAGCAATAAGAAGAAAAATGAAGAGAAGGGATATGATGTAATGCAGCATAAGAGGAAAATGAGGAAGAGATGCACAGGGAAAAAAAAAAACAACAACTGGGAAACAGGCAATGAAACTAAGCCCGCACTCACACAAAAGCCTGCAGCGAGGAATAAAACACAAACTGATCAGCACAAAGACGAGCTCTCGCAGCGCTGCACAATACCTGTTAGGAGGGAGAAGTGAACCAAAGAAAGTCGACACTTTCTCTGAGAGTAGCTGCTGCTGGCTGCTGGCTGTTGGCTGTTTCCCCCTCCTGGATTCAGATACGCTTATGGGGGAACACCTGACATTCCCGACCAAGACAGACACTTCCCCAACCAATAACCGCTGACATTCCTCTGCCTCTCTCTCTCTCTCTCTCTCTCTCTCGGTCTCCCACAAAACAACAACAAAACAAAACAAAAAACAAAAAAAGAAAAAACAAAAAGGAAAGAAAAGGAGAAAAGTGAAATGCCAATGCAGAGCGGAAAGCCGAGCGTCTGGCTGCCGTCTGTCCTCAACACACAGCTGTGTCTCTGTGCTTTCACTTCTCCCTGGTTTCTCCACTGTCAGTGCAGCAACCACGCTTCTTTCTCCTCCCTGCCTTCGTGTTCTTTCCCCCCCCCTCCTCTCCTCTCCTCTCTCTCTCCTCCTCTTTTTTTTTTTTAAATCCTTACTCTAATTCAGGGAAAGCCCTCCCTGCCTGAGCTCTGACTTCCCCGAGCTGAGAAGCAGTGCTCTCTCTTTCCATTAAAAAAAAAAGAAAGGACAAAGCAAAACAAAGCAGGACGGAGGCTCAGGTCCCTAATTCCTCCATACGCGTAACTCCCTCACAAACACACTGTCAACATCAGATTAGCCACTAACCTACTTGTGGCGCACAACCTCCCACACCCCCGCAGAGGCTATAAATACTCATCTATCCGTTCTGTGCATTGATCCTGTCTGTGTAGGGCAAGCAGGCAGCACACAACGGTGAGACTAATGAAGACGCTAATGGAGAGGACTGTGTGTGACGCACGGGGTTAACCTGGACCTGAACGCAGCTCCGCCTCCACATCAGCTGCCGAATACGACCGCAAACCACGATGATTTTACAGGATGGGTGGATGGATAAAATCCGTCATGATATATGTTGTGATATATATATAGTGAAAACGTTCACAGTTCAGTTATACAGCTGCAAACGTCCGGGTTTGGATAATCAACGAATTGATTAAATTAGAGCTGAAACAATTAGTCGATTAATTGATAATTTGGAGGAAAATGCAAACGGCCTCACTTTATTTAAGTCGATTAAAGAAGGCTTTATAACCAGTGATATCATTTTCTTTCTTTCTAAGCATCAGATGTAGAGACTGATGTAATTTGTACTGTAAACATGAAGCCATGACCAACAGCTACTTATCTTAGCATCAAGACTGGAAACAGCTATCCTGGTTCTGTTCAGTCATAACAAAATCCACCTGTAAGCGTCACTAAAGCTCAGTAAATAACATGTAATGTCTCCCTTCTTAAATCCGTACTTTCACTTTGTCAGTATAAGTTATTGGGTGAAGATCAATGGGCAAGGGCTCTGAATGCTTTCATGACTCGCTCGCTGGCCGAGGCTGTTCCCGTCTTCACTGATCATAACGCCCACACCCTAAGCAACTGGACTGCAGCAACACCTGCACATTCTGCGGAGCCTCACTGTTAGTCATGCCATGCACATGGAAATAAAGTCAGGGTGATGAACAATGCCTGGATTTCATTTTACACGGCACACCTGAACCAGAGCCTGAGTCACACATCGACGCCCTGCAGGTTCCCACAAACAACTTATGACTCTCTTGCACAGATTCACATGGCAGCAGCTTCTTTATTTTTATTTAAGATGTCTTGAGTGGGGGGTTTGCCAGTGCTTTGAGGTTTAAAAATATAACCAATCACCCATCTCCCTCTAGTTTTTCTTTAGCAAGCGCTGAGCTGTTAGAGGAGGGAAGTTGGGAATCGTCGCAGCTCAGATCTCCCCAGACTCTCTCCCACCCGTGAGGCATCGGGAGCTCAGAAACCCCCCATCTCTCCCCATGGCAACAGCGGGTAAAGGAAGAGATGGCCCGTGTTACGCAAGAGGATGAAGCTTTGCCAACTGGCAGGCACCCCCCCCTTCTCCTCCTCCTACTCCTACTCCTCCCTCTTGCACATATTTTCACAGCCTCCCTATTAACCCTCCTTACATTTGTCCCGATCGCTCTCTTAACCTGAAATCATTCTTTCACGCTCTCTTTCACACCTTCAGCTCTGGCTCTCTGCCATCCACATCCCCACTTGCCTCCTTCTCCATCCTTGACTGCAGCTTTGCCCCCTTTTCATTTTCGGTGCCTGTAGAAACACTCTGCTGCTGCTGCTGCTGCTGCTGCACGGCTGACCAGCTTTCCATTCAGAAACAAAAAAACCCAACAAGCTATTTCTTCTGACCTGATACTCAGCTTGATGCAATCGTTTGATGGAGGACTGATGTGACCACTTGACCCCTCGGAGGGGAGCGGAGCACGAGTTTCCCATCGCAAAGCCTACGTCAAACAGTCCTGGTTTCTGCAGGGTTCATGAAGCCAAGGTCAAGACTTTGTGAGGCATTTTTAATACCACACAGGATGAAAGCTAATACCTGTTTTAAAACCAAAGCATTCGGTCTTGTTTAGTCCAAAAGTCGGGCTGCAACACAAGCAGGATCGGACTTGCAAATCAGATATGGGAACATTTCATAACTAACAAAAGAAATATGAGACATTTCCAACTTGACTTTAAGACCTGCAGATTACCCTGCACTGTGCTTCCAATTCTCACACCTGACTGCCACCTGTCACTGCCGTCTCCACTCCAGCACAGAGCCGAGTATGGTCAACCACCTCCTGACCTCGCTGACCCTGCTCAACCTTCCTCATGACTCACTCACTGTTTGGAGGCTTTCAAACTTTCGCCATCGACCCGCTGGAATCCACTGGGTTCGGGCAGCCAAGAACAAACCCCCCCCCACCCTCCACACTCCCCCTCCCCTGATACTGACAGACACTTAAGGGCATACAACACTGACTTCCTCCCACTCCTCCTCCGTCTCCTCACTCAGTCAATACCTTACGAACACACACAAACCGCACAGATGAAACAACATGTTTCCTGCCGATGGCAACTGGCCTGCACAAGCAGTGAGGAAACGATCAAAACAAAGAGCCGAGTTTATGAATGAACAGGCAGGGCTTCGTGATGCGAGGTGGGGCCCCTGTGTTTTTTTTTTGTTTTTTTTTTTAAGAGGCCCTACAGAGGAAACTTGTTTGCTGACATGCAAAGGGTCCACCGATTCCCGTAAAACGCCCTCAGTCTAGAGTTATATTGCTTTCAGCTCCATTATTCAGCATCCTGCTTTCTGCTGACTGACTACTGAAGCCTGCGTGTCCCCAGACTCTGACTGAACCTTTACATGAACGTATGCGTAAGTCACAGACCCAGGTCCAGGCTCAAGGCTGATTCTGCACTGAGCAAAACAGAATATTTGGTCAGATTAATATTCTTGTTAATGTCTTTCTTTTATCAGATGAATTTGTTATTTAAATTTAGACTTCATTTCATACTTGAAACCTTTGGCTTCTATTTGAAAATGAGCACCTTAGAGCTTAAACAATTAGTTGATTAAACAATCACAAAATTAATCTGCAGTCATTTTTAGAACAGATTGAGATTGTTGTTATTTAAAAAAAAAAAATCACTGAATGCAGCTTCTCACATCTGAATATTTGCAGATGTGAGAATTTACATTGGCCTCACGGAAAATGTGACAGGCATTTTTCACGACTTTCTGAAATTTAGAAGACTTAAACGATTATTCGAGAAAAGCAGTAGCAGCACTAAGATTTTCATCCAGGCCTCAGCAGGCAGAAGGTTATGTCCAGAGCCATGATGTGGTTAGCTTAGCTTAGCATAAAGAGGGGGGAAACAGCTAGCCTTGTTGTGCCCACTGCGACAAACAAGCAGCATCTCTAAACCTCAGATGCCTTGTTTTTGGCCCAACATGTAACATTTGAGAAGAAGCAGACAAGATGTTTTGGTAGCACCGCCATCAGCAACTATTTTCTCAGCAGTCCTGTGTCAACAAACGGCAGAATATCCTTCGCTGCACAACACAAAAGGTTTGCTGCAATTTTCTCTGATCCTTTCAAATTGCTTGTTGTGCCGCTAAATACACAGCCTCCTTAAAATTTCCCCTCTGAGCTTCTTCACTTTCCACACATCACTAAGTGTTCAGGGGAGGGAGGACAACAAGCAGCTTGAAAGGACCAGTGAGGCGAGGCGATGGGATCGTCTCCAATGGAGCAGAGAATTGTTGTGTGGAGATTTTTAAGAAAGCAAACTGACATTTCTTCTGACGGGGTCTTCGATGTGTCGTGGGGGCTTGTTTGTCGCCTGTAAGCAAAGCAGCAGCCACCGTTCCCATGGGGCCTGAGAGTTAGTCATTCCCCTGCCTGATGCATGTGAATCTCAAGAAGCACAACCACACAGCTGCGCTCTGATTGGCCGGTGTGCAGCAGTGATGATGGCAGACGTCCCACGCAGCAGAGAAACAGCAAGTGTCAGTGTTGATAAATACAGCCCACGGCCTGACCTTAAGGAAACCACACAGGCAACCTCTGCCTTCTCATCCATCTGCCCACCTGCTCTCTCCTCCACCTCAACATCTGGTGGGCACAGCAGCAGAGGACCTGTTGCTTTGAGTCAAGGACAAGGTCTCCTGAAGGCTGAGCAGAGACTTTAATGCAATTCATGATCTTAAATTCACCATAATGCGTATAATCGAAATGCATCACTGTCTCAGATGCGTGCACGTCTGAGCCTGCAGAATGAAGACGCCGACAATGGATTAATTACATACAGAGCTACTATGTCGCTGCAGCAAACTGCTCCCATTAATACGAACAGCAGAGTGGGTGTGTCCATGAACATGTAGAAAGGGGAGTCAGAGTCAGCAGCTCTTCAAACAGCCTTATGAATTAATGCATGATCTGAGCACAGCCTGACTGGACCAGATGAACTCTGACTGGAGAAATGATGATGAGGAGAGAGAAGGAATCGCAGTGCAGCGTTTTTTTTTGTTTTTTTTTAACAGCTACGAATGTCTGAATGTACCTCCGGGCTTGTCACTCATGGGACAGAAGGGAAAACGGCGGCTTTCCCCACCAGATCCAAACTGACATCCGCACAATCGGCGATGTTATGCAGCCACCTCCGCCCGTTTCTCAGTCAAACCTCGCTGCTCCGCACCCTGCCAGATACTCGGGGTTGAATTGACAGTATTGTTGCTTCCCCCTGCTCTCAGAGCCGTTTCGTCTTTTTTTCCATCCACCCTCCTCTGACAGCACGAATGTGACTGTGGTTAAGGTCACCTGCTGCGAAGCTGCAGAGGTCCTCCACTTCAGTCCTTTTCAGATGTGGGAATACGTAGCATTGCTTCAGCAAGCTGTTGAAGTGATGGGTTTTTGTCATTCAGAAACAGGTGTCTTTTCTATAGCTTCACAAAGTGTGTTTCCATCCACCTGTTTCTTTTTTCTTTTTGTGCATTTGCAATTTGAGCTTAAAATAAACCTGAGCAAAAACACTGGGAATTCAAATAAACTGCATCAAAGTATTGCAGAAAAGTTTTCGGAAAAATGTGTGTATCTATAACTCCAAGGTGTGACAAGAGTGCAGCTTAAACGTCGATTGAAGACACATAAACATCAGATAAACATCGGAGCTAAATACGTGGAACAAGCATAAACGTTATGCTTCCAAGCTTTCTACTTTGTTTTCCTTTGTTTGAAGTTTTATATTCAAAAGTTTATCTGAAGCTAATACAAGGCTTTATACATCCAGATTAGTTTAATCGAGTGGGTGTGTGTGAAAGTTACGGCTTTATTAGTATAACATTTCCTCTTTACTGCAGCTCAATAAGGAAATGCTGAAGCCTCAAATTAGCTTTAGATAAACCTTTGAATTAATTTTTAAACAAAGGAATGACGTTAGTAAAACCTGATTCAGTGTCCACATGAGCACCAGACTACAACCTATCCTTTAAACTGCCATAAGATCAATGTAACGAGGAGCATGCTGGACTTTAACTGAGCTTGAATCTGTCTCCATCTACTTCACTTTGGTCTGACATTCCTATCTGCAATGATCCTAACTTTCCTCGATTGTTGCTTTTACCAGTTTTCCCTGAGCTTTCTTTTTCCCCCCTGAATGTTTTTCTGCCCTCCTTCATCTTGTTACCCCTCTCTCCCCTCCCTCCACATTCGTAGGAGGTTCCAGCAGTAGGACACAAGGCACAGCACCTGCAGACCGAGACTCATGCTGCTCTGTTTCCCTGGCAACCCCTACATTGGGCTTTGCTTGTGCAAACCATTAAGCAATGCCAGCTCTGCATAGACACACACACGCAGCTGCACACATACTTCCACACACACACACACACACACACACACACACACACACACACACACACACACACACAGCAAAGCGCCCCCACACAACCACCCTTTTAAGTGTTTCCGGCTGGCCAACGTTAGCTTCTTTTTTTCTTCTTTTTTTTTTTTTAATTTGAGCAGTTTTTCCAAAGGTTTTTCTGTTTGTTTATTTATTTATTTTAACCTCGAACTGCAGCAGCTTCACTGGCGTCACATTTTCCCCACAATCATAAAAAAGGACCCCCTGGGAACGAGCAGCCCCCGTCTAACAGAGGCAGGTTTTGTCGGGGCATTTCTCTGCAGATGACATATATCCTCAGTCAGTGTGCATAGGAGCTCTCCGCCCCCTCAATGTGTCATGAGCACATCTCAGAATAATGTGACATCCAGCCCCAGCATCGGCCCTGTTTCTCCACCGTGGGGAGAATTTCTTCCACTATTCTGGGTCCCTGTGCTGACGTGAGCAAAGGCAAATCCTGCCGGCCCCCCGCCCTGTCCCCCCCACCACCACCGCTCATCATTCCTGCTCCAACGCCAACGCTCACCTCTCTGAGTTGCCAACATTAATGCTGCTCAACCAAGTTTCCAGGAAGTGGCTCTGCAGGCCGCAAAAGCGCACCTGTGGAGGAGAAAGGTGTTTGTGTGTGCGAGGCGGTCACCGTTCGTTAGCTCTAATTTAACTCGGCCCGCCTGAGCCCTTCATTAATGCCTCAGTTTGAAAAGTTTAAGCACAATAATTTGACTGATTGGGCCGAAGTCCTTGTTACTGACCCCAAGACACAAAGACACGGGGCTGCAAACAGGCAGGTCAACAGTCCTGAGGGGGTTGTACGTAAATGGCAGAGTGGGTGGTGGGATGACGGTAACAGACACACACACACACACACACACACACACACACACACACACACACACACACACACACACATCTGCCTGAGGTATAAAAAAATGAATGATGCCTTGATCATTTGTAGAACATTTTGTCTCACAAGAAGAAAGTACATCGCTGCCTCCACAGAGCGACGCTCACAGCACAGACGAGAAGGTGCACGACTTAACGAATGAAGACACACACAAACACAGACGTACATGCACACGCAAGACCTTTGCTGCACAAGCAGGAGGGTGGCGTTAGCTGCGGTATTAGTCACCAACGTCTCATAAACAGGCAGAGTTTGTCAGACATTCAAACTGAGAGTGTGAACACAGCAAATGGTTTTAGGTGAGGTGGGAGGAAGAAAAGCTAAAGTGGCTAAATAATTAAAAGAGTCCAATTAGGATGAACACATTCTTCAGTATTAGGTCCTTGGTTCAACACCAGAGCAGTTAGCATGGGAGACAAGTGTCAGCTCACACTGGAGGAAAAGCTATAGATATTCTTACTCTGAGAAATGAAAGAGAAACTGACAAACACACTCTGGCCATGACGTGTCTAAAGACCTGATGAAAGATAAGTCTATAGCAAAGCTACTGTGGGAAAAACAAAACAAAAAAAAACAATCCTTATCAACTACCCAACAATAGTAAGGCAATCGATAGAAAGGCAAGAAAAGCAGCCAGTTTGAGACAATGGAACAATCAAAAGTTTTTTCCATTTCTGACTTTGAACAATCAATCGATTATTAAAAGAGCTGACAACCAATGAGTCAAAAACTGTTGCAGTTGCTTGAAAACATCCATGTCAAAAAATAATAAAATAATGTTAAATCCTCACAAATTAGCCCACTGACAAATTGGTTTCCCCAGAACCAGATGTTACCAGGTGTTAGGGAGGTTCCCGCCTTCGCCCCCATGATGTAGTTACCCTGAGGGCTGATCTGCAAGGGAGTGACCGCCCTCCACTTAGCCAAAGACCAAGGTGATTAAAAACATTGCCATCTGTGAGATTCTCCTCACAATCACGAGTTCACGGAAAATGGAAAAAAAAAGGGTGCAAGTTCCTGGCTCTGATAATAACATTTTCCATCATCAAAAATTTATTTAGCCGTGTCTGAACTATGAGCTGATGTGCCTGCCATTAAAGCCAGCACACAGAGAAAAAGCACTAAAGTATATGCTTTTATTCCTCCGTTAAAAAGAAGGAATAGACATTAACCCACATTTCAGGATGGCAAAGTGAGCCTTTTTTTTTTTTGCACCATATTCAATTTCATTCACACAAAATATGGCCATAAAAATTCCTCCCTCCGCCCCCAGTCCCTCCCTGTCCCAGCTCTGCCTCTCTGTCAAAGTGAAAGTTTCTCTGAGGTTACCACCAAGTTAAACAGACATCCCTGAACTAGTTTCAGCCAGTCTGTTGTAGTTACTGTTGCTAAAACCCCGGTTTATTCCTGCCTCTGGGAGAGAAGTTCCCTTTGTGTGAATCTTGCGGCATTCGCACACTGTAATTTCAAGGGACTGTGCGGAAACACTGATTTGGCTGCCTAAGCATGACACAACATGTAAAAATCCATGCGCTGAGGCAAGGATGTTAACTCTTTCTCTGCACCTCTCAAGGCATTTACATAAGCAAAATGTTTTTTTAATTAATAGTCTCAATTACAGAAGTGCTCGCTCATCACCTTACAGCACATTTAAAAATCGAACTGAATTGTAAACTCACTTATAAAATGAGAAGAACTTTATATATAAAGTATAATTAGCATACACTCCATTTTTCAAAAGAGGACAAAACACTTTCTGACACATTTGCGTAAACAGCCTCTAAGTTTAATAGACGTCTGTAGCCTACAAATGTTTGTACAAGACATTTAGTTCTCTTTTTTTTTTTAACAAACTCTCAAAGCATTCGTTACTGTTTGTACAGTTTTCATGACATCTGTCTGTTCATAACATTCAACATTTGGGAAGACCCGCTGCGCTGTTGAATTTGCATCGAAAGCCAAAGTGAAACTGGAACTCGAAACGTCATTGAAAATCACTTTGACATTTTGAACTTATTCTAAAGACTAAAACTGCAGCCATAAACCCTTAAAGCCGCTCTAACCAGGCACTCGCTTCATATGGTTAGATGTTTAGATAAGGAGATAATGGAAAAAAAAAACCTTGAAATATCATTGTTTATTTAACGCGTAACAGGCCTTTCTCAGGTCAAAATGTCACGGCTCGACCAAAAACCAAGTCGAGGTGTCCAGGTCTACCCAGGGGATAGCAGTGTGCGAGTTTGTGTTTTTGTTTGGCTGTATTGTTTGTGGTTGCACTGTACAACTCCCACCGCTGGGTTGTGGCGCTGAGTCGCACAGGATGGTGTGTGCAAGAGCAGAAGGAGAAGAAGAGAGAGAGCGGGGAAGACGTACGCAGCAAAAGATAACGCAGTGGCAGACTGCCGTATGATTGTTCTTATAAAATACTAAAAAAAATAAACTCGCTGCCTGTTCAACGACAGTGCTGCGTTTGTTTGGGTCTTTAGCTGCAGCCCAAACAGTCGCTGAGGCAGCGGTGTGGTACAGGAAATCCCAACCATGGACTGACTGTGGCATTAAAAGGGATTTGGAGAGGAGCTTCACAGCAGCTCTGACATGACTCACAAGGCAAAGAGCTGACAGAAGAGGCATCTGAAACCTCTCTGACCTTCATTATGACACTTCTGAGGCCTCAGTTCTCTTCAAAACAAATCCACTCAAGAAAAGCATGTCTTGTGCGGTAGCATTAAAGCAGCAAACCACGGTGTGTCCAGTGTCGGGCCATGTCTGAGGTCAGTGCGTGTTTATCCACAGTCAGCACTGTGGTTAAATATGCACGGTTGATCATTAGCAGGAAACTGCTGTCCGGTTTGTTGCAAATCGCTCAGACGGTGAGAAACAACACGAGACCTCAACTGTCTTCATGCTTCCAGATTTTGGCTCCTAAAAAACACTTCTGCACCTGCTTAACTTCTAAACGTTAATCAGCCATCAGGTTACCATAGTAACAAACGCAAACTTTGTTTCTGTGCGTAAACATTCGTGTCAGCACAGTGAGGGATGTTGGAGGGATGGGAAACTCCGTCTCAGTCTCTGGAGCCGCTTCCAGCGGGAGGAGAGAGGAAAACTGACCGCAGACACTAAACGCAAGACGAAGAGAGAACGAGTGGAAGCAGCTCAGAAAGTTTAATAAACTGCGATCATTCCTTGATCGGCAGGTTTTAACTCCGGGTCACATTTTTCCGTTGCAGCTGACACAGCCACCAATCCTACAACACAAGGTTCTGCACAGCAGTAACTTTTGTATACAGCAATGAAAAAGCAGCACAATGGAAACCAACATTTTAGTATTTATTAAATATAAAAACTCTTAATTTTATTGCCACTTAAGCTGGTGTATAATACTTGTTTCACTTTTATAGAGTAAATGTTCAGAATGTAAGTTATTATCTACATCAAAAAAAGACTAAATGATACTGATATTGTTTTCAAACTATTGTTTTCAAGATTTAATTGATACCGTTACTGAACTTGCGCGGATGAGACACTTTTTGAATAAAGCTTGTCTCATCTTACAAAAGAAAAAGTTATAATCAGTTCCTGGATTCAAGAAAGTACAGGAGTTTATGAGAAAATACCACAACTTTTAAAAAAATCTTACAGAGAAGAGATGTTTATTTATCCACAACTGTTTCTGTAACAAAGGGTCTAATTTTCCACCAAATTTAACTGAAATCAGGTCTTTTAAGAAATCCTGCTGACAGATAAACAGAAAGGACCTAAAACAAAACCTTCCACAAACAGAAGTCCATCAGGTAAAATTATTCTGGGCCCGTTACACCAGATCCGGGTCTGTCTGAACTATCTGACTGAGGCCTGCCTTCACCTGTGTCTGAGTGAAGGCAGCTAAGAAAACGACTGTGTTGAAGATGCTGAAGATCATAGAGGAGGTGTCAAAGTGTCGACGCTTCCTGCTGCCGGTGCCATTCCCCCCCAGTATGAACTACATCATGCTGGTGTCCACACTGAGGTTGGTCCACATTGTCTCTACCGCTCTCTGGATGTGGACGACTTGTGATTATTGTATTCTGAAGGAAATCAGAAAAGTGACGGTAAACTTCATGCATTTCGATGTGCAAATAACTTGACTGACCACAGTTTAAATTCATATTCTGTGACAACAAATACACTCTTCTTGTCAGATTATTACCATCTTGTACATGCAGTTTTTTAGTTAACAAGGAAGTTATCAAAGAGAAAAGCATTAAAAAGTTTTTTTTCTGTTCACAGTCGGTGAGTATTGATGTTTTAACCTCCTGTGTTCTGCTTACTAATGTTAGAGCATGAGGCTCCGTCTTCTCTATCTTGTGGTTTTCTATATTATTTTAGATGTTCCAGCTGCAAGAGTCTAAAAGCTAAAAAAAATAAACAAACAACAACAAAAAAAAGATAAACATTCTTACCTTTTTGTCCGTCAGGGTCTTTGGTGGCACGGAAAGATGGATTTTTCAAAAGGTGGTTTCACACTTTTCTTTCGCCTTTTTCCACGTCAATGGAAACAAATGCTCTAAAGCTCCAACAGCCACAGACTTAAAAAATAATAATAAATACATTCTCTTCAAATCGGAGGTGAACTACTTTAATTTCCAGAGTAAATCGCTGTATTTAAAAGGTGTTTTTTTTTTTTAGGTAGTCCAACAGTGATGACTTCCTTTTTTTTTTTTTTACTGTATTTCAACCTCACGTATCATTGATATTCTGTACGTACACGTTAAAACTGTACAGTCTGAAAACTTACAGCTGATATAGAAGCAGGTGTAATTTATATGTGGAACCAAATGTGAGATGTTTTAAAGGTGCATGAACCACAGGTCTTTATCTGCCTAGATGGAAAACCCCCCCGGGCTCTGTGGGTTTGCATAGGTGTAATGTATGCCTGGTACGTTGGTTGGTTTGAATGCATCGGCCCCTGAATGCATCACACAGTTAATCTCACTTCTAGTCACTGAGAAACTTTCATGACACAGAAAACACAGTTGGTGAGATTATACTGTTTAATTTGAGTGACACTAACTCTCCTGCTGTATATATTAGGAAACACTGATCATTTCATTATTATTTCACAGTTTTCCCTGGCTGCAGCGACAGCCCCCGAGCCAGAGAAAACTTCTAGGAGGGGCATTTATCCTATTTATTTATTTACAGGGTGTTCGTCAGATCATTTAGAAACGATGATGTGAAATACTGGAGTTCACAACACAAGAGTTCAGTGATAGTTTGAAGATTTTTTTCCATTCAATTTATGTGAGAGGCTGCTGCATTATGATCCTAGTAAATTCATTATATTCACACTGCAACACTTACAACACGGTAAATCACATCTCGACAGCATCGTGACGTTATATCAGCGAAACAGTAGAAGACAGAATAAAAACCAGACTTTTTAAGCACTGCTGTCATGGACCAGGAGAGTCGGGTGGAAGGACAGAAAAGAAATAATAATAATAAAAACAATACAACTCAGCCACATGGACGCGGGGTTGCTGCAGCGCCCTCATGGCACCTCACTGCCTCCCCTTGGTGACAGGGCCTTAGCCGTGAGCATTATCTTATTATGTGTTTCTGCTGATGTCCACGGAGACTGAGAGTGTGTGTGTGTGTGTGTGTGTGTGTGTGTGTGTGTGTGTGAGAGAGAGAGAGAGAGAGAGAAGGAGAAAACACTGTGTGTCCCTCCAGAGCTGCTTAGAGACCAGCTGTTTGAGAAAACTAAACAAAGACTCAGAGGAAGGGGACAGGAGTTCCTAACTTCCTGCATTGTTACCCACAACCTGCGTCATAGGATCATTCCTCATGGTGTACACAAACAGAGGCACACACACACACACACACGCATACATACGGCAGCACTTTAACTATACACTGACGAAGCAGGGTTAGAATGTATTTGGAGACTGCTGCAAAAACGGCCTTAAACGTTCACAAAGTGTTTGTGAAATCAAGGCTTGACTGAAGCTTTTTACCCCGTTCACCTTTATTTTAATGAGCTGTCAAGTTTCATGAATGAATCTCACAACTGTCCCTCGAGGGTAAATGATTCATTGAGCACCTGAGAGCAGGGTTTTATTTCCTTACGTCTCACGGGGGAAAAAAAAAAAAAGAGGATCAGAAAATAAAGTATGCAGCTTAAAACAGTGGACAATTCCTCTGTTGTTCTGCTTACAGTATGTGATGGTTTATTATGACTAAGATAAAAACACAGCCAGGAATGCAGTCCAGCAGTAGATCAAGGATTCATCAAAAACAAAACAGACTCACAGCCACTTGTTTCTCAGTCCTACAGTTACACACTGAATTACCGGTTTATTTACACACACTTGTGCAATCCAGAACTATCCAGGTGTTTCTAGATGTTTTTCTCATTGACGGTCCGTGTTGTGCAATGGGCCTAAACTCAACTTAAGAAAGACAAGGGGGGAAACACAATTTAACCATTTACAAGAATATATATTTTCTTCTACTTTTACTTCACAGTAGAGAATTAACAGAGGAAACTGATCAATATGAGCTTCATAAAGTAAAGACACTTTGCAGGGCAATAAAACAGAAGTAGATTATAATTACTGACTGAGAGCATTTACTTTTGGAAAATAATGCATGATTGCATATGAAATATTTAATATAAGTGAAGATTATTCCTTATCGTCGCTCACTGAAGGTTTGATGTTGAACTCTTGCTGCAAGTTTGTACTCGTACCCTCCCACACGCTCCCTTTCCCCTCTCACACAGTCGCCAGCAACAACAGCGTGCTGCATTAAACTCATCTGATGGTTGTCAGCAGTGCTGCAGGTCGGGCTGGTGTCTGTAAAACAATTCATTCTTTGTGTCCTCTGACAGGACCATGGGTGTCAAGTCCCATTTCAGACGAACGGGAGGGAAAATGTTTGTGCGGCTTCTTTTTTTTTTTATACCAGAGTCAGACCACTGCCAAACCTCCGAGGCAGAGAAGAAGCTTCCCATCATCCAGCAAAAACTCAGAAGACTGTAAATTAAATCAAATATCCCCTTTATTTCTGTGTTATTAAGCAGATAAAATACTGCGTTAAAGGCTTGTTTAGCTTCAAGCAGAATGTTTTTAAAGCTAGTCTTGGGCATTAAGCATCATCATGTGATAGCTGTAGTGCAGTGTGAGGAGGGTTCTTTGAGTTTCCAGGAAAAGATATTCTCCACAGCAGAGCTGAGTTTAAGCATGTGATATCATGCCATGCAATTAGCATTTCCTGTCTGATGAAGGAAACGCCTTGAGTGCGTCCCCGGGAGGAGAGGTGATAAAATGGGTCAAAAGGCACAACAAGATGCCAAACAAATGTCTCAACGGCGTATCAGAAGACGATGAAGCGGGGTGAGCACTCCGCAAAACGTACTGAAAATTTTCACCAGAACTGGGGATGGCAAGTCACATCGAGTTCAAGTACAAAGAGATTTGAAAATGACAGACAGATGCAAAACGACCACAAAGAGACGCAAAACAACATCAAACGCAGGTACCAAGTGCTGCAAAACAAACACAAAGAAGCGCAGAAGCATGACGAAGAGAAGCAAAAGCCACAAATCGATTGCAAAGTGACGCAAAACGAGTACAAGGACACCCCCGCATTCAAAAGTCTCTCCTCCTGATTTAAGAATCGTCCATCCCAATCAAATTACTGCAATCAAAACACGCTTCTCAAATCCATTTCTTTTGCCCTCAAATAAAAGAAATCCCAGAACACTGCTGCAGCAGCTGCAGGGCTGTCTGCATCTGGAGAAACAAGGGAACAGTCACCATCAAAAATAGAATCAAGGATCATTCGGCCGCGGTTTCTCTCATCCTCTGTTGGGCGATTTAACGTACTGTTCTAAAATTATTAATTATTTATGTTGTTTGGCCAAATAAGCTGAATGAAAGGAAAAAAAAAAAAAACAACAGCGCACAGGAAGTGTTTATATGATAAATAAACAGAGGGACTCTGGCTTGCTGCTCGCAGAGGAATGAGGAAATCTGCTGTGTGGATCGACTGCTGGGGAATGGCAGTGATGCACATTTTCACACCCAGCATGTAACGCTGCAAATTCAGAGATCTGTGAACTGCAAACGTCTGTTGACACGTAAATCTGTCAATTTTCAACATAACACGAAATCCCTCAAGCCAATTGGTGTTCTGTGTTAGCACGGAAAGATGCTGTAACTTAAATATGCTTCAGAGTACTATTACAGTCGATATGTGCTTCCAGTGCAATTTGCTGTATTTCTATTCATTTCCCTGCGTTTGCTGCCGCAGGAGGTTCATTTAAGATTCGCCTCGTTTCGTCTCAGATTAGCCTGTTTTCTTTCTGGTGTTAACACCAAAATATCGCTCGGAATTAATGTGTGCACTCGACACCCTGGCCTTATCAGATGTGAGACTACAGCCACTGTATGAACACATTATAGCCGCTGAGGGAGATCGGTGGCGAACCATTCAGCCACAGCCCCTGCTGTGTGCTAACAGATGCATTTACAAAGACAAATAAGAAGTAGGACAGCCTGTGTTCATCAGTGATCTCAAGAGAAAAGCAAAATCATTAAACCAGAAACCAGAAAGATGCTGGGATATGATGGGATATGTGGCGTGTCATTGTCCATGATAAAAGCAGCTGAAGTGTTTTTGTGCAGTGTTCATGCATTTACTTCAGGAAATAAACAGCAGTATGAAGCGTGGATGAAAGTGAAAGTTACATCACTGCTGACTACATGTTGAACAGGTGGGGGAGGGTCAACCAATATGGTGTCAAAGTGCTTTGGTTATAGGAGGTCAAGGGCCTGTAGCAACCAGCTGCATGTAAGTTTGATCCTAAGTTAGAGAGTAAAATCATCACCAACGGCCGCGCTGTAACCAGCTAGCTTCACAAACCAAACTCGACAGCTGCACCATCTCCACTTACGCTTTAACTTAACTGAGACGATGGAGCAAAGATGGCGGGGGTACGTTTTCAGTCGACACGGATTCACTTCCTCTGTGGCACCAAAAAACACGTTACACGACACTTTTGACATCTTTAAGACGGACTAACTCTGAGAGACTCACCGTAAACGGACCTGAAACAATAGGACAATAGGCTGAAAAGGGCCTGTGTAAAAAGGCGGCAACAGCAAATGGACGCAACACAACAAACCTCGATGCCGAAGCACCTGAATTAGTATCAAGAGCCAGAGAAACCTTGAGAAAGTTCACTGGTCCAGCCAAAGATAACAGAATCATTGGTAAACAGTTTTAACATCATAAAGGAACTTTCAGTATTTCATCATATTACCACAGCGTAGCCGCAGAAAACCACCTGCTCCTCTAATCCAAAACACTTAAATCTTTCCATGACAGCATTGCATGACACATTAGAAGGAAGTAATGACACTGTTTAAGACAAATATATGCAGTGATCTAACTTCTTGGTGGTCAAAAGAGGCAACTGAGACCTACATCCGAACCAACAAGTGCAGTTTCAGAGACAGTCCCGGCGTCGCAAACTCACCTTTTAAATTTTTTGGGTTGTTCTGCTTAGTGCGCGGCATCTTTCCACCTCAGTTCACAGGTTCATCTTGGAGAAAGTGGATTCGAACGCTGGACCTTGAGATGAGCCGACTCCTGAGCCACAGTCTGGGTACATCTGCAGGGGGGGGGGGGAAGGCACACACACATATATATATGGAGTGAGAACCAGCTAAACATGAACTCCACAGATCAATAAAGCCTTGCAGTGTGTAGTTTCCCTCTGCTCTCACTTGGCAGCTGTCTAGGAGTCCAGGACAGAGCCGCTGATTGAGTTTATTCCTCAAACAGGTGCCCTGGCCAGACTTTTCATTTCAGGCCCTCTCCTCTCTGAGCTGCTCTGTAATAATGTGCAGTGCGGACTCAGGCTCCTGTCTGCTGTCAGCGGGAGGAGGTGAGAATATGTTCTCCCCCCCCCTATCAATATAACCTCTGCAGCAGCTGCTATCTGCCACTCTGATCTCGAACAAAAGACAGAGAGGTGGCGGCTCGGCTGTTGTTTATGGGAAACGACTGACTGACATGTCAACGGCTGATACAGAACGCCTGCTCTTTGCTGTGACAAACGTCAGCGCAGATGACGAATGATGCAAACAGGGAGGTTCTGTGTGTGCCCGCGATGAACGCCCGGGGGCTGCAGGGCGACCATGCAGAGGCTGCGATCAGAGAAACCTCCCAGCTGAAGTCAGATCACTGCAGAAAGTCAAAACATCAAAAGAGAGCCATGACTGAACCCACCTTCACGGGGGAATTGTTTTCAGTCTGATGCACTTTGATGACCTTTCATTAGAAATGAAAGCCTGGAAGTTTAATATAGGTTTCATGCAAATTCTGGTTTGGCAGAGGCAACATGAGGCAAAACATAAGGTGGGTGCTGCAAGTTAAAGGTTACCAAGATGTCAAACCCACAGAGCTGCAGGAGCTTTTGTGAGATGCCTTTTAGGGGCAGAGAAAACGCTCACCTCTGCACAGACAGGAAATCATGAACAAATATCTCGTTTAAATGATATTTTTAGGCTTTCCCGCCCTTGCATCATCTCCACCATGTCCCTATAACACCTCTAACCCTGCTGGAGCAATGCCCGCTGCAGTGAGCAGCAGTGCTTCAGGAATCAGCCTTTGTTTCCCCCTCACCAATATTACATAACACTTACTACAACTGGATGATGATGATTTCTTTTCCCTCTCTCTCTCTCTCTCTCCATACACTTGGTACATGTGGCGCTAGAGCAATGACATCATCTCACGGTGGATTTCGGTATGAGACTCACGGCGCGCGGCGCCTGCACCAGGTCGCATCAAAACACATCCAGGTCCACCTGGAGTCACGCGACAGAAACACGAAGAGACCCTCACCTGCCTCCTGCAGCGGCGCGCGGCGTTTTGTCTCAGCGCAGGTTCGACGGCGCGGGTGAGGCTGGCGATGGAGACGTGCACATTTTCCCCGGCGTGCGTCCGTCCGTCAGTCCGTCAGTCCGTGCCAGCCCGACTGCTTGTCTACGTTGTGTGCACAGATATTACAGGAAACACCCTGATACTGACAGGAGAGCGGTGATTCTGCGCTGTAACGCTATGTGTTCAGCCCAGTGGGGCTGGAATGCACTTGCAGGTGACTAATGATTTCCGTTTACACCTGAGGATCAGCGTGAGGCATTATGTAAAAGCAGAGCGGCGGCGGCGGCCAACGCACGCACAGTCACGCACCGACGGTGTCTGAGAGTGTGTGACATAATTAATAAGACTGTTTAAATACCAGAAAATAGAAATACACAGCGGTGCAGAGCAGATTTTTTTTTAAACCTATTTTTGCCCACGCTGCACGGGAGGTTAGCGCCAAGTTCATCGCTGGCGATTATGTCAAACGCAGCGGATTCACAGATTTAATTGGGATTTTTCTGCATGCAATGAAGTCAGCAAAAACAATGCGTGGGAATAGCGTGTTTTGTGCCCATTGCAACACGTGAACGCCCTGTAAGTGAGGGAGGAGCCAGGGAAAACCCCCTCGCTGTCTCTGCAACAGCTCTCGACTGGGACGCTTCCCCGGATCCAGCAAAAGCCAAAGCGTCAGCCCGCACACATGCACAATTTAACACAGCACACAGTGGAGGTGACACAAACGGCGTCGGGCTTACCTACGGAGCAAGAGAGCAACAAAGAGGGCGCACCGCGGGGGGGGGGGGAGCTCAAGTTGGCTCCCGAAGAGCACGGTTTGCTGCAGAAGTCCTCACAGCTCCAAAAAAAAAAAAAAAAATACACTGCGCCAAAAAACAAAACAAAAAACAAAACAAAAAACAAAACAAAAACGGCCAGCTCCCCTCACCCCCCACCCCCCCGCCTCTCCCCTACTGGTATCAAAGTTGACTTAAGAGACCCCCTCAAAGTTCAGAGACCGGGCGAGAGAGACACACGGCGGACAGCGATAAAAGCATGTCCGGCTCTGCGAGGCTGCAGCGACCGGCAGCGACCGACAGCGACCTGTATCTCGGTGACAGAAACCCGCTCCGGCAGCGGCTCTAGCCTGAAACACGCGCAGGAAAAAGCGAAACAAGCGCCGGCGAACTGAATTTATTCATACTCACAGGTGTAGTTTGGGCTATTGTCGGGGTTGTAACACACCTTTGAGTGCAATGAAGGGGGGGGCTCAGCTCTGTATTTTCTCCCTTCACCTTGTCGCTCACTTTCTATTGCAGGAAACAGACAGGCCCACTGACGTCAACGGGGGTCCCGTCTCCGCCTCCCAGCCACGGGGTGTCCTCTGCGGCCAGCGGGGGACTCCCGACGGCCGCTCCGCCGCCAGCGGCCCCTAATGAGTCCTCGACCTGAACGCGGAGCCGAAGGTTTCACCCTTCGTCTTCCTTCGTATTAGTCTGACGACACCTCCTCCTCATCCTCATCCTCCTCCTCCACCTCTGTGCTGAGAGTCGTTTCTAGTCCGCTGATGAGGAGCCGTAGTTCTTGTCGTGTGTCGTGACCCCCCCTCCCCTCCGGCCGGACCCCCCCACCCTCCCTCTCCTCTGCACATAGTTTAGGACTGACGGTTTTCCCGGAGGTTCCTTGTTGTCAGGTCACGTTGTGCCCCTCCGCCACTACCGACCGGGCTTTCCCATGCACAAACCCGCAACGGGGACAGAACAGTGGGTCTTTCTGCGCCAGGACCGCGGCCCGCGATTGTAAATAACAAAGACGGGGTGAACTGTGGCCTCCGCTGGTGTCAAATAACCACTCGTATAAGTTCTCCTAAAGCACGGTTATTATTTTTATTCGTCTTCCCAAATAACAACGTGCTCGACCTGTAAATTTCCAGGGTTTCACCATTTTCAGTACCACATACAACCCAGTTCAGTACCTGTTGCCCAGTAATAAAGCTAAAGCTTTCAGGGGTGTGGTATAGCCCAGGACTATTTACCAGATGCATGGGTTTACTGGCGTATGTATCAGTTTTGAGCCAGCACTTCCTGCAGGACATGGCAGTAATAAATAATAAGATCATCAGTTGATCACTAAACACGACCTGGACCTGGGTAAGCAGCAGATGAATGGGCAAAATACATCAACCAATTAAAAAGGAAGGTATTAATTAAAAGGTCAAATATGAATCATAGGTCTAAAAACAATAATTTACAACCAGTATTTTTTTTAGAAGCACATAGGAAAAACATTTTATCACTAACATTACTGCCAATTGAGAAAATGGCTAAAAGGTGATTTTCAAACATGCATATAAAGGTGGGCCCTCCTCCCCTTTTAATACATCCATTGTCACACTAACTGAATTAACAAGCAAACAAATGCATCTGTAGAAGTTATTAAGGACGTCTTTAAAATGCATTTAAATCTGCACAATCTGAAACCTCAGCATATGTTAGTTTTCTTTTCTCAGCATACAGTAATTACTGAGTGAGTCTTCTGCTGTGACGGCTCACAACATTATGCAACATTATATGTGCACAAATCTACAGACCAAGTCAAACTCGATGTTTGAAAAGACAGAACAGAGTCAAACGTTGTGTTAGGCTGTGTTAGGTAACGTTGTGAACTCACACTCACTTTTTTTTTTTCACTTGTGTTTCCCCAGCTTTAACTCACATTTTCCACAGTAGCTGTTGTCAAAAAGCCGTTTAGTCTTAAAGCTGAAGGCAAGAAACCTATGAACACAAAGGGAAATTTTATTTCTTGCTCAGTTTCTCCTTTTCTTTCAATCAACATGTGGCATGGCAAGGCCACCCCATACTGCAGCGTCCCCTCACAGCCCACTCAGTTTAAAAAAAAAATCTGTAATTAAAGATAATCTACTTTGAAATAGCTGATTATTATTTGATTGTATTTAGTTTTTTTTTTGGTGGCCATGTTTGTATCAACTGCAGCAGAAGATGCATGGGTACACTGCTGTGTCGAGTGCTGAGACACCATGTTGTTATTTTTATCCTGTATTGCTCGAACTGTGGCCACCGAGAGTGTGAGTTGGTCCACCTATGACACCAATCAACAAATGAACAAGGTCGTTCTGTTTTTTGCCACAGGCTCAGTAACAGGTTTGAAATACAGTAAACGTGTAAATAAATGTAAAGTTTTCATCCAGTGACCAGCTCTTTGGTGAGGAATGTGTTAGCAGAGCAACAACAACATGCGCTGAATAAATGTTAACAAGCATGAGAAAGAATCACATTATAATTAGCACACGATCGACAAGCTTTTTCAATTTCAAAAAAAGGCTCATTTGTATTGGATTTAATCTTAAATGCGAGAACAGATTACCCAGATTTTAAAACTAGCCTGCAGCCTGAACAGCTTCTGATTTTTCACATCAAGTCAGTAGCTGCAGTTGCTGCAGAAGAAACTAGCTCTGAGAAACACTCTGTCATCCAAAGAAACTTTACTGCAGTGAGGCAAATCTACCCATTAATAAGTGATTGTGTGACAGCCGCCCACCATCATATCACAGGGCTTCCTGCAGTCTGCAGAGTGGGACTCCTGGCACAGTCGAGCTTTATGACTCACCTGTTTCAACTGCAAAAACTTTAAATGGCACATTTGACTAGCGGAAGATTTTTTTTCCTCTGCATGAACAAGAACGAGACGTTGTCTTTTCACAGCCAGAGATCTGAACACTGATGCAGCGTTTCTGTCCATTTGGGGCTTTTATTTTGGGGGGTGTCAGATGACTTGGTGCATGTAAAGCTGATTCAGTTCCTCTCTTTAATGTACAACAAGGTGTTTTTTTTTTTGGCAATTAACATCCTCTGAACTGGCAACAGCTTTTTCACTGCTGTCTGTACACCCACATAAAAATTTAGATGTTTTTGGTTTTTCAGTGCGGGAAGAAAAAGGCAGGGAGAGGAAGTGTGTGTGTGTGTGTGTGTGTGTGTGTGTGTGTGTGTGTGTGTGTGTGTGTGTGTGTGTGTGTGTGGTGAAAACCTTTTTACATAACCACATTTTTCCTGAGACGAGAGCTTGTTTGGTTTGAGCTAATGCAATGCCAGAAGCAGAACAATTGTTTATTAACTGAGCCCTCAGCTGCCAACCCCGTTAGCTGAAGTCAATGTGAGTGCAGATCAAATCAGAGTTTTCTGTGGTCGGAGCTGGACTGGAGCCATCTGTGTCTTCAAGGTTCAGCACAAATGTGGCATTGCTCTAGAGGTGTTTGTAGATTTGGATTAATGAAATTTAGGGGCCCTCAGTTCTCTGTTATTTAGCCGCTGCTTTCTCTCTGAATAATTCACCTCTTGGATAAATTGTCTTCAGTCGTTGAATTAATTTCCACTGCTGCCCTGATGATGCTCAGCTGTATATCTCATAAAGGCAGATGATCACACCCATACTAATAAATTAGTATTTCTTGGTCGCTGGGAAAAACTGGGTGTCGCATAACTTCCTGTTTCCTAATTGACCGTTCACAGAGTTGCAGTTCTAGTTACTCTGATTGGACAATCGCCGTTTGGAGTCGTGGTTTGACTCTGAAAAAATAGATGCTGGTCATAGTGTCTGTTCTACATAGACACCATTGTCTGTCCATGGCTGATGTGGAGAACCTAACACACGCTTTTGCTTCATTCAGACTTGTGATGTTTCGCTTACATCTGCCGTGTACCATGTCAAAAAAACCTACAAAATGTTTAAGATCCTGCAGCTAGAATTTTACCTAAAACTGGAAAATCTGACCACATTACAACAAATTCTAAAAGCCTGGCCCAGGTGCTATCAGTTTGGCACCTTGAAGTCTTCCGAGACCCACATTCCTCCATGTTTTCACTCTGTGTTAATCGGTTTATCCATCGTTTGTTTTTACCATCATTACTTCTGAACATATTTTCCATCTGTTTCATGAAGCAGGATCCCTCTTCTGCTGCGCCTCCTGGGGTTTCTTCCTCTTTGTGAGCGTCTTATTCTGAACAGATTGTGAAACTTCTCAAGGTGATTGGTGTTTTTGGGCCGTATAAATAAAAGCTACAGGATGTGACTTGGCCCCTCATGCTCTAACAGATAGTGTGGAGTATCAGCTTTCAGTCTCAGGAGTGGTCTGAAGGTCAAATGTTCTCCTTTTCTGTCTAATTTTTGTCTCTCTGGGTATCTGGAGGGAATTTTTTTTTTTTTTTTGTGGCTTTAAAAAAAAAGTTTTAAAGCCACAGTTTAGATCCCCTGACATTCCCGCACTCTGGCCATGTCAGTGAAACCTTTGTCAGCGCAGCAATAATAATCACAGTTCGGTCATATTAAAAGAAGGGGACTTCCTCAACTGCCCCCATAGCAGTGTTAGTGAAAGGCAGCAGGGCTATTAATATCCTGGAGTGGATAGAGAAAATAACCACAGCTGCCCAGCAGAACTGTCCTCCTGAACAATGGCCTCTTATGTGAAGGGAAGGCACGGCTGTTTGCGTCTCTCTGTAGCCGATGTTCACGGGGGTTCTTGTGCTGTTTTTCTATATTTGTTTCCCTTCATATCAAAAATAGATATTTGTTGAACGCGACCTTGCAAAGAAAGAGAGTATTCATAAGGGAATGCCTTGAGTGTCCTATTTCTCTTGGCACACAGTGAGGCGTTTGGATAAAGACTGATGTTGCTGAAGTATTTAGAGGGTGGCGTCCTTTCACCCCCCCCCCTTTTTTTTTTTTTGGTTTGTTTTTTTTTGCCGTACACTTCCTCTTGCTCTTGATATGCAAAAAAAAAAAAAACACACACACATATAAATACGTTACAATGGTTTTGGGACACAAGCTGTCCTGTGGAGATAAGCTCTACCTTATACACATATCACACAGGACAGTTTTCCATTTAAACACCATCACAGAAACCAGGGGCAGAGCACAAACAGCCACTTGCCTCCCTAACAAACTACATTTCAGGATTTTCAATTAGGGGTGCCACGCACGGTTGTAAAAGGTAAATTATGAGGCTATAACGTCCCCTGCTTTCCGTGTAATTTGTATCCATAAAGGATGTTTTTTTTGTTATCATCAGTGCAACACGGGTGCAGAGAGGTAAACTGCAGTTTTAAATTTAACTGCTGTGCACCGGTTTAAGAAAAAATATCTGTTTCCTCATATTCTCCACAGCACTGACAAAAGGCAGGGTGTACACATTGCTGGATGCTTTGTTTACACCGCACCATATGATGTTACATAACTGAGGCTGTTGCCGTGGTAACGGCAAGACTCCACCCTGCACCCAACCACCCTTTAGACACACACGCACACACAGTATAAACACACACACACACACACTCCCTGCTCAGGCAACAGGACATTCTCCGGCCACATGACTTGACTGGTTGATTTAACGCCCGCTGGTACACACTGTTAACGAGATGACCTCTCTCTGGACTACGGAAATGTTGTTCCTGAGAGATGTTTTACAGGCACCAGGAGGGGAAACATCTCCGCTATGATGGCTCACCGCGGCATTGTTTGATAAACAAATTAAACATTCACCAGATTTTACTACCTGCACTGAAACAATCTGTTATTTATGGCCGTACATCAAAGCACAAGCAACACAAATATGATGATATGAAGTTCTCACCCAGGTTGCACAGTACAATGTACGTGTTGTCAGCGGCTCAATGGCAACAGAGTGAGTCAGTCTTCATTACTTTGTGTGAGCAACCAGCTCCACTAGATGAATTCAAGGTCGCGAAGGCACTCCTGCCTTCCTGAGCTGTGCAATAACATCAACAGGCATCCCCACACAAGAGCTGTCTCTCTGTGTTGAAGGGCACAGCACTGAAGCCTCTCTCAGCTCCCAACGCCGTCTCAGAGCTCCATTCACACGCCATCTGACGGTCCATCCAACCAGCTTCCGGGATAGAAGGCAGACATAGAAGCTTAGGGCTGGGGCCTTCCCCCGCTGCTGTGTCTGTCAGTAAAATGATCAATAGAAAGACACTTTTCTGTCCCTGGAAAATTATTTTTTTACCTATCTCCAGTTTCTCCAGTTTTTAAACTGAGCAGTGTAAGAGAATAAAAACTAACTGACACCATTTTACACAGTGTCCTGCTGCTAACATGGCTAGAAATGTTAGTGCAGCTTATGAAATCTGTGGAAATTAACTTCAGCACGGTTCAACTGAATTTTTTCTCAGAAAATTAAAGCAGGCTGAGGTCAGGTCATGCTGGATAGACCTCTGAATGTTCCTCTGAACAGGTATGTGTGTTTATGGCTGGTATACATGTTTTAGAGCAAAAATGGCATCCTCACACACACGTGAATAAATGAAACCATGAACTGTCAAGGTCCTGCAGACATCTTTCAGCACATAGAGATCATAAAAGATGGTCCCAAAGCACTGAGCCGGGCACAGATCCAGAGACAGTTATCAGTAAAAAGAAGTGAAGGACAGTGTGTATCTGTGCTTGTGTGTGTGTGTGAGGCATGATTGTTGGCCCTTAGAGGGAGAACATCTGACAGTATCCCCATGTCATCCATCATGGCTGTGCAGAGCTGTGCAATGAATACATGATGACAAGTCAGAGAGCTTCAGCTGCCTTTGTTTCACATCTAGACATATGCAGCGCAGGATAAGGTTACACAAACTGTGTATGCATGTGTGAAATGAGTGAGAGAAAAAAAAGGCAGACATTTAGGCCTATTTTAAATGGAGATTTTATTTGTGTAAATCTTCTTGGTTAAATTTTGGAATCCACTCAAGCTAAAGCCACTTTTAAGGCCGACTCTAAGCGTCGTACAGTATGTGGATTTCATGTTTAATCAGCGGAGCAGAAGTGGAAAGATGTCGGTGACGGCGTTAAGTGAAAGATTTTACGCCCTACACTAATCCCTGGTGAGAGAATCACTTTGCCCGGTGCCAGCTTTAAACCCAACGCTTCTTGGAAAAAGTGTAGCTGAAGTAAACCCCCTTTTCTGTGCCCTGTTCAACCCCAGTGGCTCCATCCAGCTCTCAATGCCCTGCAAAATGAGCCTAGGAAAAATAAATTCGCCCGTTTTTCACTGTTTCCTTGTGACCCACATATAGCCTGTAGGAAAAAAAAAAAAAAATCTAATGTATTTTTAAGCCACTCTTTAAAGCAGAGCCAACATCCTTCTTCTCTGGGATTTTGTTGATTTGCGTTGAGTCACTGCCACAGACTCATTGCCAGTAAATTACTACAGTCCTGCAGTTTCCATTCAGCTGCAGACCCGGACCTGCAGCCCAGGCTACGACACCGAGCTGAAGCTGTGACGACATCTCGACAGCTTCGCTGAGTAGGATGTGGGATGAGGGAGGCCAGACTGGAATCCTGGATCGTGAAGAAGAAGAAGAAGAAGAGTGTTTTCAGGGAGAAGCCTGGTGTTGTGTCAACATTTCCAGTGACGCTGTCACAGAGGGGAAAAATGCCTGCTGTTGGGAAGGTCAGGCTGTACTAATAAGGGAAAATGATTTGAGTGTCTGCTCAGATGACAGAAAATAAACTGCTTTCAAGGGAGAAGAAGGGGCAGAAATTCAATAATTACTTTCCAGGGAGGAGTAGAAAAGAAACATTAAAGGGAGAAGCTGTTTTCAATTAGATTACTGTAGCTTAAAAACAACATGTACTCTGACTGTACTATGGTAGTCTGTGACTAATACCAGATTCTCAGGAGGTACTAGCTAGTTTCAAACTAATGACTGACTAAATGAGATTGTACAATTAAAAAAATAGGCTAGAGACTTTAGCAGTGTTTCAATCTGTCTGTAAAGTTCCCACAGAGATTTACGTGTATGTAAAACTATTAGGAACAACATGTAGTAAGTAATAATAAGTAATAATGGAGAATGCCCCCCATCATTTTTAAATCTTCAGAATTTAGAAAATCTTGTAACCTGTTTTATCCCATTCACAAGCTAACATAGCTTTGTCAGTTGGTTCATTTAGCTGAGGAAAAGTTACACCTGGCAGGTTGTACGTTTAAATATTTATTAACTCAACAAATTTTTACATAGGAACTAGTTTATGTGGTACAAACCACATAAACTAAACTGTAAATCTTCACTTAATAAACACTTAATAACTGTTAATAAGCATCACTTTGTGTTTTCATATCTTCAGTTTCGGCTGAAAAAAACACAACTAAAATAAATATAAAAATAAATATTTCAATTAAATGGAAAACTTTTCTCTGTGTCAATTCAAAATTTCCTACAACTTGCAAGGCCCTGTCCTGACTCATTAGCTCACTGGTTCTTTAAAAACGCTTGTAGATTACTTCTGGGAATACTGAAGTGAAAGCGAAGAGGGCTGTTTATAAACTGATCTGTTTACTCTTTCGTTCAAGAAATAACAACACACGAGAACATATATTAATGCAAATAATTTTCCCAGGCTTTTTGTATCTCTAGTATGACACAGCAATATTTGAGTGAGTCAGTGAGTTTCTGTATTTTTGCCGTGCCTCTGTATTCAGTGTTTCATGGGATATCAGTCACATAAACCTGTAAATGTAAGTCAACGTTTTCACAGACTTGCTGGTCCATCCTTTAAATTAAATGTTAAATGTTAAATTAAATGTTTATGGCCTGCCTGCGTTTTCCACTTGTTTGCACTCTGAATGCCTGGAAAACATTTTGCGGAGGGTCAGGGTTCACCCTAACCCATGTCAGCTGTATTGTTGCTACTTTTAGACCCTGCTCTGGAAAAGAAAGAGGGACAGGAAGCAAAGAAACACACAGGGTTTGCTTGGAAAAATGCTGCATTAGTCAGGGAGGCGAGGAGGAGCCGGATGCAGCTCCCCTGGTACTTCATACATCAGCTGATTTATGGCTTACACACACAGCACTTAATAACCCTCTACTGTCTCTGTGAGCATATGGGCCCTGGGGAGCGTCAAAGTAGTACAATGCCTGAAGCAGAGAGCGCAGAGACCCAGAGGTCAGTGTGTTGAGGGAACTTCCAGAATCCAATTTATCGATCCTTTAATTGCTCTCTGAGAGCCTGGATGGGCTTTGTGCCTGACATTTGTGTGATTCATATTCTTCCACAAACCCATACTGAGGCACCTTTTACACGTGAGTCATATTAAAAGATCATTTATTACGACTTATCATTTTTGAGAGTTTTGCCAACATTTCTACTGGTTATGACAACACTGCACTCAGCAAATGAATTCTCTGGAAACACGGTAACATCTATGAATGAATGAACAATGTTTTCTGTTAACACAACGAGGAAATGTTGTTAATTAGTTTCAAGATTGCACCACGGATGGTTGCCTCGGGTCACTGTATGTCTATGTGTGTCCTCCTGAACACTGTTGTTGTTATGTTGTGTAAGCACCTTGAGAGCCAGTTGAAACCGGAGCCAAATTCCTTGAATGAATGTATCATTAACACGTTATATCTAATTTGTTTAATCCATGACAGAACTTAAGGGTGAAAACAACGACAAGTTGTGGTTTTATGCCTCAAACTGTTTATTGGCCGGGAGCAGTAGCTTCCTGCAGTCTCGCTGTGATGTTGCCAGACAACCACTGGGTGTGTGGTTTACGTGTCAGTTAAACGGACAACAGACATGTACATTGATCGGGAACCTTCAGAGGTGCTGATGGGTGTATTTTGTTACCTTTGGACAGAGCCAGGCTGGCTGTTACCCTTGTTTTCAGTCTTTATGGTATCGACCTTCTCATTAACTCTCGACAGGAATGCAATTAAGCATATTTCCCAAAATGTCAAGCTATTCCTTTGAGAGGAGAGGCCCGGCATGCAGACCAAGACCCTTGTTTGCATTTGTTGGCGGCAGAAGTTACAAACATATGGATCAGGCCGAGTTAAAAAGTGTTAAACTTCAAGCTGGCACCAGATGCTCCTGTATTTGTCTTGTTTAATTTTAGCTGGTTTGATTGTTTTGTTTTGGATTTATTGGCTTGTTAAACTGGTTTGTGTAGGTTTCTTTCTTTGTCCTCCAACCACACTGTCATCTGACATTAATGAGGAAATGAAACCATCTTGGTTACTGTTGACATATGAAATAGAGTGTTTCCCCTGTGGAGAGGGGAGTGTGAAAGTAGGTTATTTCTTACCGTCAGGGTCATGCATGACGCTTCGAAGTACTTCCCTTGTTACTGTGGATACCAAACTGTGTTGCAACTATATAAGCAACTTGTCTTGCCTTAACTTGCCTATTCAAATGTAAAAAAAAAAAAAAACAAACAAAAAAAATTGAGCAAAGTTTCATCCGATTATCAAATCAAACATTTCTTCAAGGCATTTCATGAATGAAGCAACACTTTTTTCACTTCTTCTACAGCCTTCACTGGTCTTAGATCCCTCAAATCTGATCACTGTGGACTGGAAACATGGGAAATTAAGTACTTTAAAGTATATTAGCTGCAATCAAAATCAAATGCAGGCTTTCCCCCGGAGCTGCTCCCTCACATCTTTACTGCTCTCTTGGTGCTACTGCTGGCAGCAGCTCTGGCTTTCATGTGTTCTCAAGTCTGTCAGATGTGTTATACAGTGTCTTCTCAATGAAAAATTAAATTGTTTTAGCATGACACAGCCGACATACCAGATCATGTAAACAGTGCTGTATGTTGGCTGCTGTGGAGACTCATACAGTGGTCTCTGGGTTTTCAGTTCTCTTGTGCCCCCTGTGGACAAAACAGAAACACACTTACTCAAACTCTTGAATGCACAACATTGTTTTGCAGTGGATTTGATTTTAATCTCGTATAGTGGCAAATCGAAGACTTTTGACCCACAACAGTTTTAAGATACAGAAACTGGAGACGATTCTCAGTCTGACGAAAACCCATCACTTTATTTGCAAAGGCTGTAGAAGTTAATTCTTGTGGGACAAACAATCAAAGATTGATAAACTTCTTCAGAGAAAACTGGTTGTTGACAACATTGTGCCGTGGTTTCCTAACCTTTTTGGCCTGTGACCTCTTACAATGAAAAAGTTTCTACTCATCACAGCTTATGTTTATGTCCACCGAAGGGGAATTTTTACCTCTAAACATGCCAGATTGTTTCATGTGAATGAATATTAGGGATACAACTGCACAACATTCCACAGAAATGAAATTAATGCAAATTTTGTGTAGCAGTTGAGTGATTTCCCCCATCTAAACATCTAACACCTAACATCTAGCATCTTGTGGCCCCCAAATTAAATTTGATATTAAGTCCTGACCCCCAGGCTTGGAACCACTGATATGGTGGACATATTTAACATGTTGTAAGAGGGGAGTCCCGGCATGCAAACCTCACATCTTCCCGTTCCCACTTCTGCTCCACCACCGTGACAATCTGACCTTTCTCCTCACTTTCTTTCGTTTTTGATAACCACCGCGTGAAGCCTCTGGGTCGCCTGTCAGTTTACACTCACCACTGCATCGTGCATCAAATTCAACCCAAAACACTGGTGACGTGTTTGGGTATAAGAGCTAACCCCTCAGCTGAGTCCCACATTGATGAATTATACATGCCTCGCATCACACCTCCCACGCTCAAGCTTATGTAATATCAGCCATGCGTGGAGAAGCGTATGCATGTAAGTGTGTCTATGTGGATGTATTTATATCCAGACTGGGATTGAGGGAACGGTGAGTCATTCTCTTTGCTCTTTATTTTTACCCCACAATCTGCCCACCCACCCATCGCCTATTTCTAAGAAGAAGAAGAAGAAGAAGGAGAAAAAAAAGGAGAGAATATTAGTTTAGACATTTCCCAACTGTACAATGTTGTTATAATATCATTGCATCTTCATCCGAGTGAGACCAGGGACATCTCCTCCCATTATGGTGTAAAAAATAAACATAGTGAGGATGATCAGCCTCCTATAGGATCAAATTCTCCCATATAAAAAAAATGCATCCAGTCCCTTCCTCTATAATCACGGTTCCTTTCAGTGAGGAGTGAATGCATAGGGTGAATACATTCTTCAATCTTCCACGTATTGTTTTCTTGGATCACAGGCTCTGCTGTACAAACATCAAATCCAAAAATCACACAAGATCTCAGCTAAAATAAAATCTTAAGCTAAAGTGTCTTGGGATCCTTAAAACACAAAAGGCAAGTAGGCCTAAAGATGTGGGAGCAAGTTAAAATGATCCACTTTTAGCATTTTGAGTCACTAAGCATTCATAGAGCCAAATAATGTCAGTGGCTGATCCAGTTTAACAACCCAAATCTGCTTCTCATAGCAGCTTAATAAGCTTCCAATGCGCCTTTAAGAGCCTCGAACTAATGTGTTTTCCCATGTAATTGTTCCAATTTGTCTGCTTGTTCTGACCAAATGCACAAAATAAAATCTTAACTGATTAAATGATACCAAAACACATAAAATGCATCGACTTCCGTGCAACAAATCTCCATGATTACGTGATTCATGAACTTTCAGTCTCCGCTTTTTAAGCCAGCATGTCCTAAAGGTTCATAGAAAAACAGAACATTTAAAACTCTGTGCCACCTGGAGAAACTCCATCTGCTGAGGAGAATAGTGTGATGCAGCTGAAAGCTCCAGAAGAACTGCTGATGGGCCTGGGTGAAATTGTTCTGTCAACATCATGATTAGTTTCTGCTGTGAACACATTACGACACAAAGCGTAGTTTCCAACGCGCTCTCGTGGATTAGTCGTGTGATTTTTGAAAATTGATGACCCTAATTTTATATAATTGTTTAATAATGACAACGCTGCCAGATGTAACACAAGTAACACAAATACTAACCGGTGTACAAATTCTGTCTTAAAAATTTGTATTCTCAACGTCCAAATTGAGATGACCCTGATGACAGTATCAGACTTTAGAAAGGTGAGACGTCATACAGCTGTGTTTACTGGCGTCTTATGACGAGTCAACGTCTTGGGGTGAAAAATTGGTGCAGTTTCACTTCTTTTATAGTCTTTTATTACACAACACTACACCTGCCTGCAACTCTCTCATCCGGCGCTCAGAAACCTGCAGGCCCTGCTCACACCTGAGAGCACATCACTGTCACATTCCTGCTCAGTGCAACTGTACTAATCGGCATTTACTTCCAGACCAACACTGGCGGAAAGGTCAGTGTCCCGGCCGGCTGGACTAAGAATAATGACCAGGATGAAAGTGTCCCTATTCGTCCCCTCACTGAGTGAAAGTCACAGGATGGCAGACGGAGCCCAAATCAGCAGCGACATCTCAGCGGTGGCTTGTTACCGTTGCTGACCCAGTGTGCTCAATCAAAATGTCAGTGCCCCGGGCCTGGCAGGGAGGCTGAGGTCTGGGCAGGCAGGTCTGGGGGTGGTGGGGGTGTGGGGGTGGGGGGAGGGGGGGTGGGGGGGTGTAGCTGATAGGGGTCCACCATTGTTTCCTCCGTCTTGAAGAATGCTATCGTGTGTGTGTGTCTGCCTCGTGCTACACAGAGGCAAGGCCAAAGGGGCCGCCAGGAGTGCCCTCCTCCAAACAAAACAACGACAAGCAGACGCAAAAACAACCACAAAAAAACACAAAACCTCTGCAAAGATATGCAATACAATCCCAAGGTGATGCACAAACAAGCACAAACAGTTGAAAAAGGACTACAGAGAGATGCAAAAAGACCACAAAGAAACAGAAAATGACTAAATCATGTCGTTTCCAGTCATTTTGTGTCTCTTTGAATCTTGCTCCTGTGTGGGAGGGGTGGGGGACCTTTTCCATGTCTGTGTCCAGGGGCCCATTGTCACACAAACTGTCCGTGGCTGTAGACTGTTTGGATTTGCACACAGCAGCTCTTTATTGCTATAATCATATTTTCATTTTAGGATCATTAATTATACTGACACCCCCTTAAGGCAGTGTCCCGGTCAGAACCCCTGGTTGAAAAGTTTCAAACCCCACCCCAGGTGTTACATAAGTGTTCTGGTAGGATGTCGGGTTAGACGGAGTCGTCCTGAAGCCCAGGGACCACAAACGTTTTTACGGTGGAAATCCATTATAGATGAGGATGAAGCTTGTTTATAGCACAACTCATCTGGATCAAGAAACCACCAGACACTTTGCAGTTACAACCGATGCGAACCCATTACATAACAGAGCAGCAGAGTGGATGAGGAGGAGGAAATCCTGAAGTCTTGTGTCTGAAAAGCATCCGACACACTCACTGTGCAGCGTGATGCTATCTCAGCCAAGAGACATGCCCAGTCTTATCTTCGCACTGTGCAAAACGTGTCATCCTCACAGACACAACGCATCGCCAAGACAGATTCTTATCACGACGCCACATCGCTTTTGTCCATCTGAAAAGAAGAGAGACAAAATTCCATCAGAGGCGAAACAAAGAAAGAGGCTTCTTCAGAGCAGAGTTAATTACAGAGATGGATGTGTGTGTGTTGTTTGCTGAAAGGCCGAAAGAATTGTTGGTTTCAAAACAATAACAAAACAAGTCAGACTTCAGCTTTTGCTTCTTGACAAGTATAAATGTTATGTGTTTATAGAAAAATTCAGTCTGATAGTAACACTGGAGGAACGTTATTATGTAAATAAGCAAATAAATCAGGGACTCTTCCTGTGGGGAGCACGGAAGATTTTGCACCAATCTGGCCTCTGGTTTTCCAGAAAAGTTCTTCATACACAAATAAATGGATGGTTTGTCACACTTGGCACAGTGTGTACAGCATGAACCATTTATGAAATGTTTACATCGTGCTCATGTGTGCTGAAAAAGGGTCGTAGAGACCTGCGTAATTTCAGATTTTGTTCACGGTCTCTTACATTAGAATCGTGTTAGAATGGGATCTCTCTGTGGCCAGTATGGACAAGAGGAGCAATTAAAACGGACAATAATTCGTGAAATGTACACGTGTGCATGTGAGTAATGTTTTAAGAAAGGCTTGAAAAATATGAACCTGTCTTTTAACCAGAATATCAGTTAATTTTACGACAATTATCACAGTCTCTGTGGAGTCTGAATGCTTCCAGTGGCTTTCTTCAGGCTGCTCTGGTTCCTCTCACAGTCCAAAGACGTGTGGTTTAGCTGAACTGGAAAAGAAAGAAAGAATATTATAAAGAATATTATAACAAGAAATCTGTTTTATCTTGATAAATAATGCTTAAAAAAAAAACCACTCCCTTCTTCCTCCCCGCGTGCTGCCTCAGACATAGGAGCAGGCCATCACTCCCACTGTGCCACAGGTGAATATGAGGCTAATGCCTCGATTTACAGGGGATCATCACCGCTTGGATCACGTATTGACTGGCTAAATGAGTGATGGGGCTCTCTGACTCAGTCGTCGGTCCCGGCGGCTCCGAGGATGAATCACTGTGGGGATCCCAGCGGGTGATGCAAGTCCGAGCTGGACACAGCCACAGAGTGAGTGAGGCGTGTGATGCTGCTCTCTTGTGGCTTTTACGGAGAATAACAGTCGATGTACAGACTGCAGCTTTCCATTCAGGACTATAGAAACATGCAGTGCAGTACTGTGAAATCTCTTTTCTGTTAACCAGCATGTTACAAATGATTTTAAAGGTTGTGTCTGGTGAACAAGGAACTGATTTTACAAGCGTTGCCTGATATGAATGAATATGATCATTATTCATGAATACATATCTACAGTCACTACTTGATAATGTAGTATCTCCCAGTCTATTTTCAGTAGCTCATCTTCATTTACTCTGCCCTCAAGTCAGAGTTTTTCAGGAACTAGTTATTAGTGATTCACGATCTATCAGGTCGTGCCTGATTTTTACTCCATGAAGTATCGAGGCGGAGGTTTATTTAGTCTTTTCATGGGATTTGCTGAAAGTTCAAAAAGCTGAAGATACTTTTTGGTCTGTAATACACGTCAGAACATGAAGGTGAAATCAAGGTTATCCTCTGAAAATGGACATGAATTAAATGAATGTAAAAGGCCCAAAGATCAAAGGTTTACAGAGGAATTCGCCCTGATTTTTCCGTATTTTCAAGGTTTCCTGGATTCCTACACATTCATCAGAGTTTACAGTCCTTCCCGTCTGGTGCAGGAGACAAAGCCACAGAAAACGAAGGGTGTTGGCTGATGTCTGTCACACTGTCCCTCACACACGACCAGTGTCGGTCAAAACAATAGTCAGAAGCTAATCATCGGCGAAGGAGGGGACCCAGCGGGGAATCCTCATTGTTCTTACCAAAGAGGAGAAGCAGGGGCGTGTGGAGCAGACGCTCTGCAGAACAATGGAGGCATATTTTGGCTGTTCTTCGTCATTTAATTAGAAAGGACAAGGGGACAGAAGACAGGGTGAGGTGACTTCCAAAATTAGGTTCATTGATACAAACATATAACTAATCATCTAAACCTCGTCTGATCCGATGAGCAGCAATATTTATAACCTATAAATGGAAAACTATCACCATCAAAACTATAACAACAAAAAAATTCTTCGGCTCTGTACTCCTAAAGCTTTCACTGTTCATTTACAACACACTTCAACTGCTTTCAGCACTTACACTTCAGTCAACACCTCGACAAGTTATCATCCACACTTCGAGCTTCCAGCTCCTTTTGGGCTTATGTTTCACATTTAGACAGCAAACGAAAAACCTCTTCTGCTCTTCTTCAACCGATCATATACGGTTAACTTTAACTGCTTTCACTGCTCACACTTCAGCCGACCCTTAAACAGACATCTTCTTTCAGTTTGTACAATTGAACTGGTGCAATTTCTTTCCGAATTCTCACTTCACTTCTTTCAGTATTTGTATTTCAAGTACTACTTCATCTTCAACTATTTCAGCTGTTTCCAATGTGCCGACAGAAAATTTATTTTCCGATTAATCTTAACTCATCGCCAATGAATAGAAAACCTTCACCACAGTCATTTATTACCACAGGCTGCTGTTTTTTCCTAATAAGTTCATCAAAAGGAACATTATCAGTGCAAATTCCTTCGACTGTAAATACACTTCTCATCCTGACTCAGACTTCATTGTGTGGACACTGCAGGAGAATGTGTTCCATGTTTAGGACATTACAATACATGAGGTCGGGATGGAGGACGTCTCTTGAAGTACACCGAGACAGAGATCACAGCATCGTCCAGACGGCAGGCGCTGCTCCGACAGCGGGTCGGGTCTCCGATGGAGACTGGCCTCATGGACTGTTTGTCTGTTGTCTGCGCTTTATAGACTGTACATTATGAGCAACTGGAGTCAAGTCAGCGAGCACAAAGACAAGGTCAATAACGTGAAGTGATCTGCCGGGTCAAAAGACTTGGCCCGGGTCCAGCCATTGTTGAAGGGGTGTTTTTTTTTTCATAGTAAGCATGCAATCCCCTTGTCTGCACTCACGCTCAACTCTTGAGTATTTCCTGCGGAGGAAACAATAAGACAATAGCAGCGGGTGGCTCGGTGGTCAGCATGAAGGGGCAGTTCTCAGAAGGCAGGGGTTTGGGCTTCAGGATTAAATATTTTGATATGCAAAGAAGCTGTGGCAAGCTGTAAACAATGTAATATCCAGAATACCAAGAAGGTTTTTTCCGGATGTTTTGATCGAATGTAGTTTTGTAGTTTTGATCAAAGGTTTTCCACTTGCCTCTGTTTGTAACATACCTGTCCTGCAGTTGGAAACACAATGACGTGACTGAGATTTAGAGAGCTGTTACCTCAGTAATCTGGGATCAAACACAACCTTCATGACACCAAAACTTTCTTTTTGAAGACAAGTCACAGAAACATTTGTCCCTGTTTTGCTAACTGCACAAGGATCCAGCCGGCTAACCAAGTTAGCTGCTTGGTTAGCCAACTAAAACTACTATACCTATTCATCAGCAGTAACAACAAACATTTCTGACTTATCGTTTGATGTGTAGCACAACTATACTTGAACATGGGTAAACTAATGTTACAAAAATGTCCTGTTGTGGGGGTTGTTACTGCCTCTCTTATCTAAGTAGATCCCTACAGTCAGCAACAACAGTTAATCCAGGCGGCCGTGCTGGAAATAAAATGATAAATGATAAATGTTTGTCGTTAGGTTGCTCTGTAAGTAGATCTGTGTGCAGGTAATGAAAATATCTACTCCACGGGGCTAATTTCCTCAGTGTGGAGTCAGAGACAAGCATTTGAAATAATTTATGTAAAATCTAAGTTTATTTGGAAAGCTGTAGGAGGCGCACACAGCTTGCTGTCTTATACACGATTCCCAAACATCTTCACCAGAGGTAGCAAATTAAAAGTTAGCACAACCAATAGTCAGAATGGAAAAATACCCTGAATTTTCTCCTGGGGAGACTGAGAGTCTGCACGAACATATACACCCATACATAACTGCAGCATTCACACATTTGCAGTGATTCGATGTGATTTAAGGCATAAACATTATTGTCTCTGCTGTACACAACCCCAGTGCATTTTTCCCAGTTTACCAAACACTCATCAAACACTCATAAATACCAAAGCCACATTCCCTGGCTTCTTATGAAACACTTCCTGTCCTCATCTAGCAGCCACTGACCCCTTATCAGCTCTGCTCAGCCTTTCTCTCTCATTGGCTATAAAACTGACGTCCAGATCGCCGCTGATGAATGGAAACCGCAGGCCCAGTCACAGGCTCTGTTCTCCGCCATTAAAGAATAAAATAACAAAAAACAAGGTGATAACAACTCGGGACCTTTGTCCTTTCAAACCCACAAACATGCTGATTAAATTCCATCAACGTTATTCACAGCCTCCCCTCCGACTCCTCTGTGCATTATAAACTAGCTGCATTCAGCAGCATGGACAGCTGACTGGGCTGAGCTTTGGATATTTCTCCTTGAGCGGTTAAATCCTTTCAAGCCAGGGAGGAAAGGACCTCACACGGCTGGAATAGCAACGAAATGTCAAATCAGATATGAGAATAAGGAATTGTGTCTGGCTCTGAATTGTGTTTTGTTCAGTCGAGGAGTCATGGGTACAATCAGAATGTTTTAAGAGGTCCTGCCCCTGCCATTACAATGATGAGGCATCACGTACTGGAAGCTTTTTTGGGTATCATACCACCAAATGAAAACAGCCAACTTCCTCACGCCCGGAGAAGACAAAACACGACTTCTGCTTCACTAAAAATGGTCACTGAGGGAGAGCACGTACGGCACAGTGAAGTGCTGGAGTGGCTTGCAGCTGTACCAGGAGGGCTGCAGTGGCATGGACAGTTTGGCCTCCTCTCTGATGAGCTCCGTCTGCCCCTGGTGCCGCCAGGAGACGAGCCATGACTGGAGATGACGTCTCTGAACCCGAGGACAAGAGGAACAGAGACACAGAGAATATTAATGCATTCACAAACCGGGCTTTGTGTACAAGCTCGATGCTCCCTCTGATTACATTCACAGAGGGCGAATGCAGAAACTAATACTAATGAGTTTGATTCTGTGTAACTACAGTCAAGTAGCAAATTTGTATTCATGACAGATTAAATCATTTGCAAAAACAAGTGAGTAAAGTAAAAGATGTGTAGCAAAAAGTACTGTTAAGTTCTTTGGTTTGAATAATTTAGTACAGTTGCCTGTGAGACATGAGATGGAGTATAAAAGAAGAAGTACTGAACAATTAATTAAAACAACCATAACAGATGTGAGAAATTACTTATAGACATCTGAAACGTGACAGGAGATCCTGACCAGAGAGGTTTTTGGTTTAATATTTCAAAATTCATTGTATTTTCTAAGCTTTTTGCATGTTTTTTAAAGTAAAATCTACCAAGTACCTTGTACCTATAGCTACCAGATGAACGTAGTGGAGTAAGGAGCACAATATTTCCCCCTTAAATGTAAAATGGCCTGAAATGGAAGTAGGTGCCAGCACTCAAAACTGTATTTAAGTACAAAACTTGAGTAATGGTTCTTAGATCTCTAATAAACAATGGAAAATCTTCAGCATTCCTCACTTCAAAGCTGACTGAGGCCGCAGGCGCCATCGTGACTGATTTTCAAGATGGGATCAAATCCACGCAACACAGCAGATTTTTCCAGCCTTCAAAGAGCTGATATCCAAAAATGATCTGAAAGAATTTAAATGATTGTGGATGTCGAAACTGACTGGCGCTGATTTTTAACACTGACAACTTTGCTGTGAGTTTAAGTGAACAGGGGGAACGTTTTCTGTCCTCAGCTAATGAAGTGTTTCCATGCTCTCTCACCTCTAAGTAATGACTGGAAAAAGGACGGAGGTGAGGATCAGACAAAAAGAAACCTGGAAGGACAAAGTGAAGAGGCAGCCAGAAGCTGGAGGGAGAGCGATGGTAGACCACAAGGGCACAGAGGAGGTGGACAGCAGATGGATGAAGAAGGGACTGAGAAAGGGGAGAAGCAGGTCTTGTGATGTTGTCACCAAGGATCTTTTAGACCGCTCCTTTAAAAAAGTGGGAAAACGGTCACCTCTGCTGTATCTACTGGAAGAAAAGGCAGCAAAGAATGGAAATAGCACTCCTGAGAGTTTATACTGCAAAAGATTTTTATTTCAACTCACTGTTGAGTATGTACAGGAGAACAATTTGTACATAAATAGGCAATAGTTATAAATATCAGCGGTTTGGCTGGTACAAAATTAAAAAAGAACATATTGTACATTATCTACAAGTGCCACTTTGGGTTTTTGTACAACATTGTCTCTTGTTGGATTGTCCGTTTAGTCCATTCACACATTATCTGAGCTGCACTGCACATGCAATCACAGCGGGTACACAGTATGTGTCCGAGGGGAATATGTGGCATTTGGACGACAGCGGACTGAGGGGGCAGCTTTAGTTATAAGCCTATGACGGAGACAGGATTATTGAGCTGGGCGTCTCGCTGCAGTGCGATGGCATTTTTAAAAGTCTAGAGGGTATTATTAGTCGCTGGGTGTCTCCTTAGATATTGCAGTACACACATGGGCGGCTGAATCACAGAAACCTGGAGTGGGAAAAAAAAAACCCAAAAACAATATTCTTCATGACCGACCATGGCACTGGGTGTGAATACGCCGACTGTGTGAATATCAAAATATCCAAGATCCAGTGGTAAGCTTGTTCGTTTCAGCTGTTGGTTACACTTTTTTTTTTTGTGATACGCACTCTTCTGGTGAAGACTTTGTACACTGTGGCTATATACAGCTCAGGATGTACAGTAAGTGCACTGACCTAACAACCTCAGTCCAGTTCTTGCAGCTTCGTCTGCAGAAAAGTCATTTTCTAACACAGCAAACAAAAAGATTTCCAACACATTATGTAAGACATTGCTCAGTGAACTGCTGTGACGCCTCCTCTGAACACAGTGTCACCTACAATTACGTCCTCACCCTTTCTGATGCTTTGGGGGTCCGCTAAAGAATGTGAACAACCCTGCTAATGAAAGAAAATAAATTAACATCCCCTTTTACTACTCACATGCACAACCACACGGACCGACATCGAATACAGCAACAACAACACTCACATGTCACGTCTCCTATGAATCACACGTACGTACGAAACATGCAGAAACTGCCCCACAAACAGATTTACAGAGATATCATTGCTATGACAGCAGGTGAGTCATCAGCAGCAACTCACATTTGGTCCCTGAAAATTGAGCTGAAACATTCAAAACGGGTGGTGTGGACAATGTGCAGAGCGTTCAGTGGATAGTGAGGGGGCTTCTGGTGACTCTCCATTTTCCAAATGTTGATTTCACGCTTTCATTTTGGGGGGAAATTAGGACAGAAACACTTTGTCTGTGTAAAAACACTCTGTAGCAACATCCACAATCATCTCTCAGGCATTCAGGCTCCTGCTGCCGCTTCATTTCTGTGCAATATTGCCCTCTTGTGTGCTACGCTGGTACTGAAGGTGAGCCATGTCAGTTACATAACTCACATAAATGCACGCCGTTTACCTTCACAGCCTCACAGTACACACACTCAACATCCATTTTTTTATGTCAATGTGCAAATGTTTCTAAAACTGAATAAAACAAATAATTCTAGGCTGCGATATCAATTAAATGAGCAAAAAAAAAAAAAAAAATCTGATAAATAAAGCTAAAAATGTGAGTGATACTTTGGCATTACAACCCTGGGTTTGATGCTGTGTGCACAGGACTTATGGGCCAATTAATGAGCAATAAAGTTAAATTAAATCAGTGTATCTTTCTATTCTTCAGCTCTATCAGTGAAGAACTAAGTACAGTAGCTTCAAGCACGTTCTTCATATGTGAGCCTTTACAAAAAAAAAAATCTCATCGAAACAAAATTATCTGTGTCTTTCCTGTGTGTAATAACTGTGAATTCTGGATTGGGTCACACCAGAGTCGTATCATCGCACACTGTGCTAAAACAAGGCAGATTAAATTCAGTGCAATATGCAAAGTTAAACTTAAGGAACATGGGTTAATAAACAACACAAAGAAAAGAGGGAGCCATAGAAAAATGGCGATCTGAGCAGCACAATCTGTCTGACCTTCTCCAGGGAGGGATGGCTTTCCTTGGGGGGGGGGGGGGGGTTTATTCTGTAGCGGTGCAGACAGTGTTTGTAAGACTACGTCGTGGCCAAGGAGGGCTGCATTCCAACGTTATCACAGAAAATCTGCACTCGGACTCCCAGATGCAGAACAGTTCCTTGGAAAATATGCCAGAGCTGACTCTCGAGCAGCAAAACAACCCTTTTTAATATCAATGCACCTTTCTTTAAACCTGATTAAGAGAATCCTGGTCTAACTCAAACCAGACCTGAATTAAACCTGCTCAGGCAAAGCGAACTGCTTTGCACTAATGAGGGCTCATCCAGGCCTTTCTCTGACTACTTTGAAGGAATATTTCAACACGATGGGAAATACGCTTAATCGCCTTCTTAATGAGGGTTAGATGAGACGGCTCGTACCACTCTCATGTGTGTCCAGTAGAAATGAAGCTGGAACTGGGAGGCTGTTAGTTTAGCTTAGCATAAAGACCGGAAGCAGCTGGCCTGGCTTTGTTTGAAACGAAGTGTGGGGTCAGCGTACACCAACCGTCTCCTTGTTCCCGCTTTGTATTTACTGTACAGACATAAGAGCAGTATCAATCTTCTCATCTAACATTTGGGCAAGAAAGTGAATAATTGTATTCCCTAAAACGTCTCCACTCGGATCTCTGGTTGGCACACAACGAATCAATATTTCAGCACGACAAACCCAACGTTGCACTGATGCTGGTTTTCTCCTCCACGTCTTCGGATTTCAGACCTCTGAGGCAATGAGCGTCTCCAACATTTACAAAGTGCAAAATTCAAAGCAGCATCTTGCTCGTGAGTTGGATGGTGCAGCTTTTAAGCCGTTCAAGGAAAAGGAATGGTCATGATAATCTGTACTTGAGCTTTGTGAAGACCTAGAGGAGATGTTTCGTACTGGTGTTTTTGCTGATGAACACTGTTGGGTCGTCGCTCCCTAAACTCTCCTCGTGCTCAGCTTTTGTTCTCACGCTGATCATTAGATCATTATTACAGGTTGTCAGTGTTGCTTCACTTTTTAAAAAATAGATTTGTTTTCCCCCACATGTGCAACAGAAAGCCTTCAAGAGTCAGTGGCCACAAAGGCATCGGGATGTCCCAGAGAAGGCCGTTGGCACAAAGAACTGATGTAACACCCGAAACATGGCTTTCAAGTCCAGAAGCTGAGGATGGCGACATCTCTTGAAGACAACCGGCCTGCATTGAGTTCCCTCTGAATTGCAGTGTGATTGTGGCAGTAACAGCACAGAGACACCGGGGGGCGCTCCGTCCTGCCTCCAGCCCTAAAGGTCCAGAGCATTTATGCCTCCTCTCCCTCTACAAACCGGCCACGATGAGCGCCTTTAAGTCTCTGACTGGCTCGATTCATTGGCTCTCCTCTCGTGTCAGCGTTTGTCCTTCAGCATGCGGAGGGTTTTCTTCACAGAGTGGCCAGGATGCGTGAGAAGGAGATGATGACAGAGAGGGTGGTCTGGCCCACACCGAGCACCAGAGCCTCCAGCGGTGCCATGTCCTTCCCTGCCACACGGTAAACCCCTGCCACCGCTGCGCCTGAGGGAGAGAATAAACAAAACAAAACACATCAGCAGCGTTAATACCATCAGTGGAAGAAGTGCTCAGATGCTTTAATTAAAATTACCAATGTCACACTTTAAAAATGCTCCGCAAGCAAAAGTCCTGAATTTAAAATCCTAATCAGCTAAATACTGACACATCTCAGATTGTGAGGAGCACAGAGGACAAACTCATCCTCCCTCATCTTTTCTATCCATCAGCACTGTCAAGTCTTCAGGCGTCTGCCTGTGAACATCTATTAAAGGATGATGGAGCGTTCACGTGTCTTCACTGCACAGCCACATACTATGTTGACTCGCCGCTCACCCTACAATCGTTCACGCTTATCCTCACAAGATAACGAACAAACTTTCTATTAATCTGATCCCGGGACCAAAACAAAGTGGCCTGATTTTGGTTCAGAACTAAACAAAACAGAGAGATAAAGCTGGATTTGGAGAACCCTGAAAACAGTTTCTCATACGATGAGATACGAGGTCCTGCCACGTTTCTGTCCACCAGTCAGGATTTAGAAATATTTAAAAACACAGAGAAATAAGAAATATCATTGTCTGTGTATATGTACAGTTTTTGAAACATATATGTATCCTGATCTTTTCCCTACTTGTAAAATAATTTTTAATCAACTCAGTGTCACAATTGAAAACCCCTGCGTTAACTCCTGGTTCATAGTCATAGCAACTAGCAAAGCGATATCATAGATCAGAGGTGTGGGACTGGAGAGTGTCTGCCCGGTCATGGATATGTAACATTATAGAAAAACACCTTGAAGAGAAGCTTTAAAGCTTGACGTTCCTTCTACCCTACATAACCTTTCCTTTGACTCGAAGCCAGGCTCATGAACACATGGAGACACTGAGGAGGGTGTGTGTGTGCTCACAGTCAATAGTCTGCGCTCCCTGATTGCTGCACATTAATAATAAAGTGTCTTTCTATTTTGGGGGGACAGCCTGCATCTATGATGGAGAGTGATTCATTCAGTGAGCTCCTGCCCTACGCTCAGAGAGATTTAGGTCTATTTACACACCCTGTGATCACACTCTGCTCCGGTGAGTGGAAGGTAATGAAAGACAAAGCGAGGCCTAAATAATACCTGGTGCATCTGGTAACATCCAGACAAACTGGATGCATTTACATAAACAAATAACAATAAAAAGGTGTCAGAAAGCAGGCAGACAGCAGCGGATACACACACTGGATAGACAGAAAATGCAGTGTAAACCTACAACTGCGAGATGAATCACTACAATATTGATTATTTTACTGCTGTGCCATAATTCAATATTATCATTCTGGGACTTTCAGGGATATCATATAAATGTAACTCAACCTGCATTTTAAAACAAATCAAAGGCACTAAAGCAGGTTTTGTTTTACACATTTGAAGAGTTTTGTCTGATATGAAGTCTAACAGTGGAACACAATTCGAGATACCAGACGATTTGATCGTTTTACATGTGATTTTGCACGCATTTGCCATTTTGTGATACAGTACGGTAGTAGTTTTCCTGGGTGTGCATAACTTGAATGCCCCTCTGCGCCCTAACAATGTCATCACATTTCTTAAATCACAGTTTTAAATCAAGCAAAAAACACCGGGGAATTTAATTCGGCCAATTTAGTCATCAGTCAGACACAGTAAAAGCTTCCTGAGCTACATAAACAAAAAAGGAAGGCAAAGAAAAAAAACACACACAAGTCTGAAATCTCCCTCCCTCCCTCCCTGTCTCTCTGTCAGGACATGTCTTCCTCTGGTTGACAGGAGTTAACACACAAACTCCCAACATGCCACCCTCTCTTTCCCTCCCTGTCACCTCCCTTCTCTTTCTGGATGACTGGACACCAAACGCTGTTGAGGTCAGTCTAAAAAAAGGAATTAACAGAAAACCGAAAGTCGAGTAACTGGACTTACTGGTGATGACGCCTCCGGAGAGGGAGGCCAGGAAACCCACACTGACCAGCACCAGGGTGATGAGGCGGCCCCTCTTGTGGCGCTGCAGCATGACTAACATGAGCAGCCCCACGGCCCCGTGGAAAAAGAGCGAGGAGAAGAGACACCACAGGAACACCCAGTACCACATCTCTGACAGGGAGAGGGAAACACAGCACAGGCAGGATGTTTGATCAGACACAGCCTGAAAACGTGCAAATACAACGGGAAAAACTCGAAGCAACCTCAACTATCATTTAGTTAATTAACAAAGAATTGAGCTGATTTAGAGTCATTTGTCAAACAAAAATGCCCCAAAATTGACTGATTGCTGCTTTTTTTCCTGTTGTGCTGCATCGTAAACTGAACATAAACATCTGCAGAAGCTCAAGTCTGAGAAAATAACCCCAATGATGTGAACAAGAACTGGGCTGCAGACCAGCGGTGTGGATGTTTACCAGACAGGGAGTATCTAATCAAAGATTATATCCAGCTGCACTATGGAAAATGTAGGAGCCAATGCTTGTGGAGCTAACCCAATACTACAGATCTAAAAGTCAGGCTTTATCAGCCTCTGTTACCATTCTTTCATTTTCTGTCCCTTTCTCATCCCTCGACTTTATGGACAGTGCAATACTAAATCAGTACAGTGCCTCTTTGAGCAAAGTTAGCATAAAAAAAAGACTGATCCATAAGGATTTTCATCACAGTGAAGAACAGGATAGATATTCCTCCCAGGGTAGGTAAAGATACAGTATCCTTGTCGTGCAGATTCTGACATTTTATTGTTCAGAGAGAATACTCTGCTGCTACGTGGGCCACTGGCAGATTTCCTGATGCATTTTACAGATTTACCCATTACAGATCGGAATGCAGAGATACTGTCGGAGCTGCGCGAGTAGCTGAGAGCCTAGGGAGGATTTCAGTCTATAGTCGCCACAGTCTAAGTTAGGGCTCATCAAGGAGGCAGCCGACCATAGTAATGGAGCCACGGCGAGATGTATAAAACTGAGTGAGATTTCAGACGAGCTGCTGTGAGCGAGACGTTAAGCAGTAAATGGAAGATCTGAAACAATAGCTTACAGTCTAGTCTCCGTTTGTGAGTGTTTAAGGCCTTCAACTGGACTGATGATACACAATTCAGAATTTCTACATCAGTAATCACAGTTTTATGTTGTAAAACTAAACATGCTGAATTTGTTAAATTCCCAAACTGCCCAAAAATACATCTAATTATGCTCCAGGGTCCACCAGACACTTGTTATCTCTGAGAAAACATATCATGCACCCTACAGGGTCCCGACTACGCTGCCTTAATGAATGAGTCCATAAGAAAGTAATTAGAGTAAACAGCTTTAGAGAAGCTGGACCAAATCAGAGGTCAGCCCCATTCAAAATCTCTCTCATCCTCTTCCTCCTCATCCCTAATTCTCTCTCTCTCTTTCTCTGTGTCTCACGACCGGCTTTACATAAAGAGCTCCGGCCTCCTCGCACTTCGCCAGCGAGGGGTCTTGCATTGAACCGCTGGCACCGTGGGGGCGAGGAGATGCCAGCTGGCCATGAGATTACTCAAGAAGAAAAGAGATCAGCTGAGGAAGGGGGCGTCCAGCACGGATAAGAATGACCAATCCAAAGCACTAGAATGTTGTGTGAAGGCCCGGGCCTGTTTTGTTTGGACGAAGCCATATAAACAGGAAACGTGACATTGTTGTGCGGTGTAAACATCCCAAGACCCAATTCTATTACAAAGTATTTCTCAAGGCTGGAGCCCAGGAGGAGCTCTTTAGCATATCCATTTAACCCAGTTGTTCCACAGTTGACTGAGCGCCTACAGCTACTTATTGATCTGGCAGTCAGCTGTCGAGCCGGGCAGAGAGAGATGTGACGGCACAGTAACACAACAGCTTTCTGTCCTGCATGACTGGGCACAGTTAGGCCACGATTCACAGGCCATCCACTGCTATCTTTCTAAAACCATCACTGTCCATCTACCAAGAGAGAAGGGAGATGTCTGCGATGGGACTAGTAGAGGACAGTGGGTGCTTTCCATTCTGCTCATTACGCTTCCTCCTGTCCTCGCTGATTGAGGTCCACCATCAGGATTTTCTTCTTGATTAATAATTTTGTCATAAAACAAAATCTTAAATAGGGTGAAGGTTAAATAGGTTATGTTTTGTCCAACCGGCAGTTCAAAACCCAAAGCAATTCAGTTTACAACTGTGGAATGTAAAATTTGGCTTTGAACTGACAAAAATAATTGATCAAGTATCAAAAAAGTGGCTGATCAATTTTCTTCTGATCAACTAATCAATAAATTGACGCGTTGAGGTGTTGTGGTGTGTCATGAGTACATATGATGTCTCATTTGGTAAATACAACTCTTCCATCTTTGCCGTGCCAGCCAAATGAAAAGTACCCAGAGAAATCCCAGCCTGCTCCCATTAGGATCCCTCATCCGGTCATCCAGATGTATGACATGCTGGGCATCTGTCACCAAACTTAAGCCTGGACGGATTTACACAGTGCTCCGCACGGGAGCATGTGGGGCCACAGGAGGACGTGTCTCACAAACCCCACCTCTTGTATGTTTTAATTGCAGCATTTCTCCATTGTAGCACTAGTACTTTTACATTATTTGAATACTTCTTCTACCACTGCTGCGCACTAACACTGATGGACGGGCTCTGACATGAGCACCTACTGAGAACTAAATGCCAGTAAAATCTGTCTTTGGTGGATAAATGGGTAACAGGTACCTGTCACGCTGTCTGAGGACATTTGGAGCAACATTTAAATACTTTAGTTTGAGGAATTTCTGTTTCACTTCCTGATGAATTACAACCCTGATGTAATGTGATCAAGCTTTAAATGAACAACTACAGAGAGAAAATTGGTCGGGTGAAATGTTTCAGTGGAAATGCATGGCTCGTTATTTACTCTGGCTCATAGAAATGACTCTTGGCAGGTCATTTTTTTCAGTTTAGCAGATGCTGGAAGGCGAGTTGAACGCTTAATCTCAGGGGACAGCGGTGCAGAGCACCTATGGGATGAGAGATGTGCTGTGTCATGTGCAGAGATACGAGCGAGCACAGGCCAAAACACAGTCAGATCACGGCATTAACTTCTGCTAATCCGCAACTACACACTGAGGTCTTTGTCAGCACGGCAGCTTTTGAGTGAACCATACAAAAAAGCAGGGAATCATTGTTTTGGTCCCTTGATAAGAGGTCAACTAAGAAATTTTGCATGAGCATGCAGGCCGATGCTGACCATGAACCAGCCAAGCTGCAGACTCCCATAGCAGGAGCCCTGCAAGGGTACTGAGTTCACCCAGCAGGAGGAAGAATGATGGATTTGTCCCGGCACGGAGGGAGAAGGAGAGCTGGGATATGACTGGCTGGCAGTGATAAAGCTGGTACTATCTCGACTTTGTTCCGAACACTGTTGTTTCCAATTAGGGCTGGATGATAAACTGAATTTAAGAAGTTATCGAATGTATGCATCTCTTAGTGACCTAAATTTACAGTTTGCTTTACCGCTTATTGATTTCTAACACTGGGCAGGAAATTTATGAATATTGTTGAGTGAAGTGGGACTGAACCAAAAGTTTAAAGCTGCGGGCTGTAAAACCCAAACAATTAGCTAAAAGATGCTAATATTGTTACTGAGATAAATGTGACTATGAGACTGTGAGATTAATTTGAGATCATATCATCCAGTTTAATGGCATGTTAAAAGAGGGCTGGTTGAGCACAGCAAACCTGTGTCAGTGACAGGAAGTGATAAAGAAATAGATATCTGATAAGTCAACTGTGAAATCCAGACATCTCTGGAAGTATGATCTTGCACAATCATTTAAAAGGCCTAAATTCCAATAAAGAATATTCATTTAGATGTTTTTTTTGGGAGAAAGTAGTTCATCGAGATGATTCAATGGATTATGCACCACAAACACAGTGTCATTCACCTGCGTTGTTTCTGGGCAGAGTTAAAAATCCCAAACATCGACATTTTAAAGCCTGGGAACATAGGACCAAACCTATATCTGCATGTTGCATAACCATGTAGATATGTTCAGTGAACACTCCCTTTAAAGTTGACCTAATAGAAACAGAGAATCTGCAAATACAGTAAAATTCTGTTTTCTGCAGTACAGTGGAGGACTATTATGAGCTCTTGCACACTCGTATTTGCAAATGATAAAACAAACTATGTTCTTTTCCTGGTCTGTTGAACTGAAACTGCTGCGAGCACACAAATCATACACAGGAAATCCATCTCTTTCAGCAACTCCCAGAGGCCTCGGAGAAAGGTTAAAGAGGTTGATGTATCTTAAAAGTTTACATCTGCTTCTAGAGCCTATTGCTCTTGTTGTTTAAGGCCCACACACTCTCCCCCTGACCTTATCTAAAGTCCCAGGAGGTCGTTTTTCACCTGGCTGGTGAACTGTGGGGTTGAGGGGGATCGGGTGGCAGTTTCGTGAACCCTGCTCACCAACGCCTGGGTGTCAGCCACTCACAGCTCTCTACTCACTGCTGCAGCTCTGCCTCTACATGCGCTGCAGCTTCCTGCTGAGTCAGCATCATTAGCCACCTCTTTTTTTGTTACAGCTTGATGCGTTTCTCAACACAGGATGTCAGCTGTGTTTCGAGATGGGTCTGTGCAACTCAGCTATGACTACATGTCTGCCACTGCTTCACTCTCACTCTGCAGGGAGGAATTTAAACTTCTATAATCTTGTATTTATACTACAAGACCAATCCTGTTGTTTCTGTACACACCACATACTTTTTTTTAATCTAACTTTCTCAAATAATGACACTGTTTTGAACAGATGGTGGCCAGCAGTTTTGTTGTGTCAAGTTCTTTTTGAGGAAGTTCAGCCTGCCTGCAGAGGAAAGATAAAAAAAAGCCCATATACTCATTTTTATGTTCCTATATTCTTTTTTAAAATCCTTTTTTACCCTAGCTCATCTGCAATGAAGCTCCTCAACACAGATACCCATCCTTAAGAAAAGGTGTGGATCATCACCTCGATCTGAGAAAGAACATCTAGGGTATAACTGTCAGTCGTGTCCATGTGAAATAAAATGTGAACAAGACAGGAGGCAAAAGCAGGTATTTTCCCTTTTTTGGTGCAAGTATTTGACAAAAACTCTGAAGGAAGCACCTTATTAGCAAGAACTGACACTTCAGCTATGAGTCCATAAAGATGATCCAACCACATATTTCCAGTTTATTAATACCCACATTCAATCTGGAATGACCTGGCCTTGCAATTCAAAACTCCCTTGAAAAAAGCATGGATTTTAACTCATCCTCACTATTTTTAGAGTCCAGACCATCCGAGGCAGACATCCTGCCCAGAGTTGAGGATGCTGCCTCTAATTGCCCCTTGATTACTGGACTGCAAGACAAAGAGAGGAGGTGTGTGTGTGTGTGGGGGGGCAGCACTTCATTTACTACACAGTCAAGGCACATTCACGCTGCAGAATGATTAATTATCCGCATGGTGTATCTATCTATCTCTATCCACTGCTTCCCCACGCGTGGATAGAGGAGTGGCATTTTTGTTGTGGCCCGGCCGGCATCACCAGCAATTATTCACCAGCTGGGGGTGTAGGGGAGAGGCTGAAGTGGTACAGATGCCCCCCTTTCCATGGGCACATCTCTGCCCTTTCTGCTCACTAAGCATGTGAGCAGAAATGTCACATACATACATCTGTGTTTTTGCTTTAAAATGGACGCGCAAAGATGCCAGCAGCAGCCCTTTGCACGCTTTACAACTCTACAGAAAATGCTGCTGATGGTGATGACTTGTGTGTGAACACATGAAAACAGCAAAAATAACGGCACCTTTCGTTCCGCATACCTGTGAAGTGCTGCAGCGTCGTGCCTTGCACCCAAAGGCTCAGCACTTGCTGCACCGACAGATTAACAGAATAATCCCTGTTCGTTGTCATGTTTCTGCCGCCGCCGCTGCCGCCGCCGCCGCCCGGGCTCGCACCCCTCTTTATCGAATAGCTGTACTTGGCTTTAGACGAAGGCATGGAGGAGACCGGGGTGGCATGGGATGTGAGGCGGCTCTCCCCGGCGCGGCTCGCCTCTACCGGTGCCTCTGCTTCGGCTTGACGTCCGTCTCCGCTCCGGGAAGGGAAGGGCCGCTAGCTGGTCGGTTCATCCTCGGTGGTGTCGGTGGCGGCTGCGTGGAGGCCATGATGGGGATAGCAGCGGGAGTGCAGGCAGGCAGACGCACCGTCGGCTCGTCCTACATCGGCTAACCCTGCTACATAACCCTTAAAGGGCCAGCTGTCCCCTTTTTTTTGCGAAGAGGGGGGGTTTACAGCGTACGTTGACACATCTTCAGGATACTGAAGTCGCTTTATGAATGGGGAACAAAAGAGAGGACAGTGGCGTTTGCGCAGAAAATGTGCGTAGTCTCTAGGACAGCGGTAGGATGAACAACGTAATCACGCCATAAGCCATGATAGGCTGTGAATCACATACGATTATCTATCTTTGTACACTCAGCTGTGACATGTTAAAAGCATAATAAAAGATTTAATTTTTTTTTTAAATTGTTTTATCGCTAAGAATTTAGCTATCTCTTGACCCGGCCGTCAAACAACGCGGTTGCTAAGCGACAGACAGGAGCCGTTATGTGTGGCTGTTAGCGCAGGTGGCACGAGCTTTTCCAGCGGCACCGAATGCTACTCAGCCAATCAGAACTAAGGATCACAACCACACATACACATAACACGTACAACATACGCACACGCACCTTTTCAGAAATAGTTATGCGATGTTTATTTTATGTTTATTAAGTTGTTGTTTTTAAAAAATATTCTACGGATGAAGTGCCAGGCTACTACCGGGGCGTTGCCCATGACGACGGATGGATGCAGGAGCTCTCCGTGGTGCTGATTGGCTCCTGCCACGTCACCCCAAAACGCCTGACATAATAATAAATAATATGATAGGATGGATGTGAGCAAGACACAAAGGGATAGCCAGTCTTAGTGGCAGATTTAGCTGGGGAAAACATACAAAATATTACTTCCACAGGCCTGATTTGAAGTATAACGACCTGAATGTTGAAATACATCCAAACTTTTAATGCTGAGGTGGACTAGACAATACAGTAGACCTCTTTTCACAGAGCATCTGCCTCAGACAAACAGTGAGAACTGAATTGCTCTGTCAGCCCCAGTAGGATTAAGACAGAATCTGAGAACAGATGAAAGCTATTTTAAATAGTGTGAAGCTTTACACTTGCCTGACATCTTTCTCTCACACAGATGAGCGTCAGAAAGAAAGAAAAAATAATAATATGTGGGATGGCAGGGAGGGAACCTGAGTGTTGTGCACACACTGAATGTTCTGGAACATTCCTCTGAGGAGTGCAGTATTTTAAGAAGTGTCCCAGTTCAGAGGTATGAGGGTGAGGAAATATCTGACATTTGACATCTTTTGAGTCCGTAGAATTTTCTCTAAATGCAAAGGTTAAGAGAGTGGGATTTAATTGGCTGCTGGATCATGAGGGAATTAATGCACATTTATGTTTCTCTAAGTTTAGCTATTGTTGTAGACAATGAGCTAGCAAGAGAAGCATTTAGTCGTACAATCTCAGCAAGCTACAGAAAGGTATTGTTAAAGAAAGATACCAGTGAGGTTTTGCTCTTTAATTATATATTGTGTAAACTTCCCATTTTGCCAACCATTATAAAATACAGATGTTTTTAAATGTATTTAAACTACATGCCAGACAGCCACATCTTCCATTCATTTCTATTATGAGATTTATTTTCTTTTCCTTATCAGGGGTTTGTCACAGTTGCATAGCAAAGCAATTTAAGCACAGATTTCCATTGTGTTGCAAGTCTGCTCATTCATTTTTATAGTATATGCAAGCTGTATAAAATGAATACATACTAGTAAAGGTAGAATGTGCGTTTAGATTTCTAAATCACAGCAAAATGGTTGGCAGAATAGTTAAGAGTGATGTAACTGATGTGATAGTTGTAGTAAAAGTGCTAAAACATGCAAAACCACTGGTATGATCCCTTGAGTACACAGCAATCCTGTGCAAATGCTCGTATCCCTAATGTAAGAAGATTAAACTAAAAGCAAAAGATTATGTTTTACTTTTCACCTGTGTATGTCCATATTAACACACCAGGATAAGACCACCAGAAAGTACAGCCAGAACATGGTGAAATACTTACTTACTCCCTCTTCCCTTGTAGCCTTCATGTTTCATAATAACATTTTTAATATCCTCTTACATCCCTCTCTGCCCTAAGGGTTTGAAAGAGACTGACAAGTCTGAAGAAGTTTAGGCAAGATCTTAAAGAGAGAGGAAAAAACACGGTGTAGGTTTTCTCACAACTTCTTCCATTTAAAGTTTAAAGCATTGGTGGTCATTTTTGAGATGCACTATGTTGTTTTCAATGATCTCTTATTAATGAAGCCTGCTGGTCCCTCGCTGTAACTATGAATCACACATTGAACATCATTCTGTAAGTCTTTCCCCGCATTTTGTGATTCAATCACTGCTCAGCAGTGACTCATAACTTATTCCTTGCAACCAAAATTCCTCCTCAGATGTAAAGAGGTATCACGCAACATGGGGATGTCATTGATGATGGACAATCGTGCTGTAATTCCTGCTATTTAATGAAAGTTCTGGCATGGATTTACAGGTGTTATTGACTATAAAACAAAAGTAGAGAGATGTGCTACCTCACCGTGTAGCAGACTGACAGCTGGTCTTTGGGTAAACAGGCACACAAGACAGCAGAGAGGCAATGAAGGCAGTGTTTGGTTTGTAAAGCAAATGTCAGCCTTTGTTTCCAGTGGAAGCTTGACTTTTCAAACAACCCTCCAACACCAATGCAAACTGTCCACCAAGAGATTCCTCAGGAAACCTACCACCTCCATGAGGGTGACTGAGACCACTATGTTTTAGGATCATTTGAAATGGCTACGTGAATGGACTGATAAACATTTAACACTCTGAACGTGAACTTGAAATTACTGGCACTGAATAAGAATTAAAATTCATTAAGACTGGAAAGTACTCTGTGTGGCTTGAATTTAATCCGATTTTAAATATCAGTCAACAATAGATGTAATAATGAAACTGAATCTAAAATGCTATACATTTAATACAATATATATACAATACAATATTAAGACAATGCCCTGCTAGTGGGATTTGAATATATCATTTGAAACAGTCTTATTTGCATGCAACACAGTCTCAGCAGGTTGGTCTTGTTTTTATGTCCAAAGAGTAAAAATCGGACAATGGTTGTGTAACTTTATTTATTTATTTCTACTGTGTTTGTATTATGGTTTTATACAAACATATCTGCATCGTAAGCCAAAACATAACCATGAAAGCTTCTTTGTTGTTTAATTTTGCATTCATACCAAAGAGGAGAAAATTCATTCTTGGTGTACTTTATTGAGGAAGTGGGTCTTTGGTTGCGGAGGGTCAGGGATGGGTACAACTATGCTGAGAGAGGTGGAGCTACGTGGGTGGGGTGGAGATGAAGGAGCAGACACATCAATGGTCATGGCAGTGGGATGAAAGAGTCCTTTGACTCTCCCACAGCTTTCTGCATCTTTGAATTGATCTGAACTGTCTCCGTGCGGGGATCTGAGAACAAAAGATGTATTTTCTCTGGATCTCTCGCCTTTTAGTTCACTGCCAGCTAATAACCACAAACACAGGCCGTGAAAGACAATTCTGTTTTTCCTTTATTCCAAAGAGAATCCAGCTTTCTTTACTGGAGGAGGGGATTTTCAGCGCATGGAAAACAAACAAGTTATTAACATATCAAATGCAGCCTCTGTCGTGTAGAATTAATGAACCACTGGCTGAATGCTAAAATAAAGGTCACGCAAGAATGAGGTCAGAAACATAATTAATGATCCTTGCCGAATAGGGCAGTACACAGATTAAAATGTCATGTAAAATGTCTCTGTGCTTTGAAATATTATCCCAGCTGGAAAACTTGCTTGCTTTGAACAATGTGATGATTCCTGCAGTTGGCCAGTAGGTGGATTCCTTCTCCCATTTTTCTAACGTCTCCATACCTGTAGTTTTCCATAACAGAGCTGGGTTTTTCTTTCCCAACAATCATGTCCATGTTCAGATATCTACAAATCAAAACAACAAAAGGTTAGTGTGTTAGAAGGTCATTAGAATTAAAGTTTATGGCTCTTTACTGCTTGGCTTTGAGACAAATTTTTTGTGCGTGACTCCTGACTCGCTGCTACTGTCATTATCTCCCTGTGTGTGTCACGCAGCAAAGGCTTTCTGTCACTGCATGCTTTTGAACTGTCACTCTGGGCTTTTGAAAAGTGAGGAGTAATCTGCCAAGGACATGTGAATCCCCTTTTTCCCGAGAGGGGCCTTGACAAATGTTTTTGTCTCAGATGGGGATTTTTGGGGGGCAACATGAGACGTCACTGTATCCTGCATAGATTCATGCTCGCATTGTGCTCGCCCATAGTCAGCCTGAGGTTCTGTATGGACCTGCAGCATTTCGGACCTATTATGCAAAGGTTTTTTCTGATCTCGAGTATATGGAGCCTATTGTGTTCATTTTTGCCTTGCTGTAACTGAATCTGCAAGGTGGGAAAAAAAGCTTTTTTTTTCTGTCTCGGTCCCCCTCAGGCAGATGGCCCTCTCTCAGGTGAGTCATCAGCAAAGCCCCCTCATCTGGGTAAAATCCCTGTCACAGTGAAGACATTAACTGGAACCAACTGGATGTGTGATGACTCAAGGTACTATTAGACACGCAAACGTCTTCCAGCTGTTTCTATTTTCTCTTTAATTCCTAGAAATAAGCTGGATTAAAACTCTACTCAACTGTGTGATTTAACTGAAAGACTGAAAAGAGACATAATACCTCATTAAAGTTAAAAATGCCACAAAACCCGGCTCCTTGGTGCAGCATTGGTACACAACAGTAAAAGTCAAACAGAGTTCACGAGGGCAGGCACTCTGATTCCCTTTGTAGTGAGAACAAGGAGCTCCCAGAGGATCATGAGCGGGGTTATTGTAGCTCACCTTTGATGGCTCTCTAAAGGCAGGTGTTCACAATCACAGTTTAAACAGCGAGTGTGTTTGAAGTGGCACGAGGGAACGAATGAGGGTTTGATCTCTCTTTGGCTCTACATGAAAATAGCTACACCTGAGAGACCCGACGCTTGACCACAACCAACGGCTACACCTGCATCTGACAAAATCTGCCCCCAGGATGCACTTGACTTCATCCCGTCTGCCATTTATCTTCCTTTATCTCCACAAGAAAATTCCCCGTCTCTTATATAGTTGAGTTGCTGCTTTTGGCACACATTCTTATTCTTTAAAAAAAAACACCTCCTTTGAGATATTTTTGTTTTCTGTTTCTTCTGTATCCTTGAAAAAAACAAACGACAAAACTACACAAATGATTAATAGCTGGTTATTAGAAGAGGTCATTTATTTCAGTGGACACGAGTGGTAGAACTCAGGGTTTATGTGATCAGAGGGATCTTGTCTCTTTGAAGGGTTACATCAAAAAAAGTGTTGAATGGCCACTGATGCCGCTGTTCAACTGTGGGAAACCCAGACCAAGATCCATATTGCTTGAGGCAACGCGTTTCCGATGAAAGACAACCAAACCTTTGCTACTGGCTAGAAATGTTTAGCTAAGGCTCAGAACTCGAGCAGTGGGTGAGTCATTACAGAGAGGACGAGCTGCTTCACGTCCCTGCACGTGGGTGGATCTGGTCTCTCATTGAGGAAACTTTCCCTCAGGGCACAGACTTTCTGGTTTGGCCTGCGTCAAAAACAGGGATTTAATCATTGCTGGAGAACTGAAACTTTCTTGACCTCATTAATAACTTTTTTACTTTGATGGGGTTTTATTGCAGAGGAGTATCAGCACCGCATTGTTGTGGCGCCAAAAACAGGGAAACGTGTTTGAGCTGTTTACAAACAGCTAAAATAAACCATCCCTATTCATGAGGCCAAAAACTGTTTAAAAGAAGTTAATAGGTAAACAAACTGCACGGTCACAGGTGCCTTTATGCATATTACAATACAGAGACACAGGAAAAAGCCTACAGCCACACGACAGGCTTTGTGAGGCTCGGTGGCGCTTTGAGCTGAATGCTAACTTTAGCATGCTAACGTTTCCAAGTTAGCACTGTGCCAACAGTTTTTGAGACACTCCTCCCTAAACCAAAAATGTCAGTCTCGTGGTGGTGCTAGAGGAGAAACCAGTGTACAAAAATTTATGGCAATTTATGCAGTAGTTGTTGAGATATTTCAGTCTGGACCATAGTGGTTGACCGACTGACAGACCACGCTGCTAGCATGGTTTAAAGCTGCAAAAATAAAACCAAAAACAGAACATTTTAAAAAGAATAACTGGTAAGTGTGTAAAGTATAATCACAGATGTCTCGATACATGTTACAAATTGGGAAAAAAAATGTATATAATACAATGTATATAATAAAAAATACAACGAAGGCAGCACGGCCTGTTTCTGCACTGTAAACTGCAGTCATACAATGAAACTGCCAAAATCTGAAACTTCACTTATTTTTAACTTAACTCTCCCCCAGAGGCCTACATCCATCCCAGGGTCACTATAACTCGTCTGGAGAGACGGGGGGGGAGGAAAAGGAATGTATGCCAGCAGTATGTGGGTGATGAAGATAAGCTTAACACCAAACTTTCCAGAAGCATAAATGTTCCCGGCATGTGATTTGAGTCAGTCAAGCAGCCAAAACCATCCAGCCCCAGCAGGCCTATCAGTGTCTTGGATCTGGCTTTACAGATCCTCCTGCAGGAGAGGGGACACAATGACCCATATAAACCTGCCATGTAGATTACACTCAGCCTATCGGCGCACCCAGCTATTTCCATAATAGCTCTTTTCAAAGTCCAGGTAAGCTATGAAAAGCAACGGCTTGTGTTCTTTTAATGTCAGCGGTACTCAGTACTCAACAAATGACTACGAGGCATTTATGGTTTCCTCTGATTTGTGACAGAAGGCTCTTGAATTACCAAAGACCTGCACTGAGATAAGAGCCCTCATGTTTTTGTTGTGAATGCTTTAGACAGGAGATGAGAACAATTTAGACGACAAATACCTCAGTATCACCACTATCACCAGCTAAGTATGTGTCAGAGTCTTATCAACTGGATGGACTCAATGGCCACAAGACAAACAAAGGGACTTAGGGGCATTGAGAGTGGTGTGATAGTGTTTTGTTCTCCCTTGGTCCCTCCAATAGACTGAATTTTCAGCATTGCAAACACAAGCTAGAAACTAGTTTCTTGTTTGCTTTCAGATGTTCAGATACTTGGGCTAAAGTACCACTGCTCCAGAGGGGTTTCTTCCTCAAAACACTAGTTTCTTTAGTAGATAATTACAATTTCAATGTTGTTTGAGTCTCACTGAAGTTGATTTCCCTGTTAAACTTGTTCATTTTTGCTCATGTTTAAAATCTTCTCTGTTGCTGCAACCCACTATTTAACCCACCCTTGTTTCCTGGTTTTATGAACAATTATGGTGTTGTCATACTTTTCACAATGAGGACAAAAAAAACCCTCTTTTGCAGCCATTAAAATAAATATGTAAAAAAAAATATTTCTATTATTGAAGACAGAAAACAAAATGCCCCTGAGGTACTTGGGAAAAATTACATATCTGTATACTACAGTATAAGGAGAGCTCTGCAAGTATGGTATTCTTTTCATAATACAAAATCCTTTTGAGTTTTATACAAGAAGGCCATTGCAAGGCAAAACAGTACCTTTATTTGTAGGCTCTGGAGAAACACTTTGGCAAGATGCCGTTTAATTTGAACAAATTCAGTATTAGCTCTTGATAAAAGCTCTCTAGCACTCAGCCTGACCTACACTTACCTTGCTAACATGACAGATTTAGACATGTGGCAGACAGAGTCTCTGTCTCACTCTGTCAGTTTTAGAGATGCCATCTTCACTGATAAGCCTGTCAGAGAGAAAGATTCCTTCTCTCTGAACTCAACTTCCTGTCTGCCTTTTCTAACAAGAGGAGGAGTCATGATACATACTGTGGGAGTGTGGCTTATCCAGCCAGAGTAAAATGTATGACTACATGCAAATATTTATATTTAGCAACACCATAAGTTTTCCAGCAAATTCATTTAGCAGTAAAACCCTGGATGAGTCATCCTTAAAGTCGGCAGTGGTGAGAGACTAAACAAAACTTATACTGCTCTGGGAGCTGATGTCATTGGCAGAGACCTGGATCCTGCAGAGCTGTTTCTGTGTCACTATTTCCAAAATTACAAAGAATTTCAATGGTAAACCGGTGCTAACTGTTAATGTCACTATAAACTCCATGCGTTCTAGAAACAGGCTCACATCATTACAGTAAGTGACTACTATTTACTTTGGGAATGGCAGGTGGCAGCGAGATGATCACCGGTTTCATGCCTGGACAGTTTAATCAGAAGGGGAGCCTGGGGGCAGGTGCAGCGTCTCATTCCAGGTGAGACCAGGATTTGCTCGAGCAGGAAAGAAGACAGATTAATTATTAAAGACAATTTGGAGGGAGCGGAGAGGAGCAGCAAGGTGTGGATGTGGGTGATGATTTATTGTGGATGTACAAATGTGTCTCAAAGCATCACATGAAAGTACTCATTCAGAAAGCTACCTTTAATCTCAAAGACAAGTTAAAAGCACATAAACTAGAATCTTAGCCTTGGTGTGACTTGATTCACACAAAGCTGCCATTAATCTTTAGAAACCTGGGATTGAAAGGAGGACTCTGGAATTTATGAACCACAGAGGGTAATGTTTTTTTTTTTTTCTGGCATAGATGGATGCTATTAGAGACACTATAAGTATTGTCTCTGAGTGTGGTGTCTACATCTGAGGTCAAATTACACCTTTACCTGGATTTTATAAGACTTGAGTGCATGTTTAGGGTTAATAAACAGAAGTCTCGCTACACTAGACTCCTTTGTTACCAAAACATCAAGTCACCAGTGTCGTCAGGCCCTGAGAGGCATGTACTAACCGGGCAAACACCCCCACCAATGTTACCTCCATATAAGGCTGCTACACAAATGTCATTGCATAACACAGCTAACCCCAGAATTGCCCAATACCTGCACAAACAGTCACAGAAGAAGTAAGAGCACATACAGCCTGTACATTTATTCTGTCTTTGCTGAATGACGAAATAGCTGCTGGGTAAAAATCGTTCTTCTTTGGTTTTCGCACCCACAGAGTTGATGTCACTGGGCGCTGAGCTGCACCAGTCTGCAGCAGCACAGCTGGAAATTACAGGGCATCACCAACAACATGGATACACGGCAAGAACAAACAACAAACGCTGTTTACTGTGGATCCATCACTGTGTGTTGACACTGGAATATTTTCTTTCTCTAAACAGATTAGTGAAAATGAGAGTGTTTTTTAAAAATGGTTAAAACAGGAAACTGTTTCCATGTTTCACTGGTTACAAAAACAGTAGTGAGCAAAAATGCTGGAAACTATTTTTGGTTGTAATGTCCTCCAAGTGCTATAAAAAGCAGTGACACACGGAGAGTAACAAGCAGAGTGTTAATAGGATGACAGAGATATGTGTCAGTTTCCTTTGGTTTGTGAACACCAGCTCTGAGCTACAGCATGGTCTACAATTCAAACATCTGGATTTAGTTTTGGCCCACTTTTCTCAGCTGGTCTCAACCTACATAGAGTCATGTTTCACTTTTCAGTAATGTTTTATCTGTTGCCTGATTCAATTTGGTTTTGTTTGCGACATTTAAAGCTGCTGTGTTGGCCTGTGTCTCGACCGCAAAGGACGTTTCCAACCTCAATGATTTTGACCTGGTTTAATAAAGGTTAAAGAAACAGCATAAACTTCATACTACACATATAATACTCATATTTATCACATTTCTTTGTTTGCAGAGGAGATACTGGAGATGAAGAGCATTTTCCCATCCTGCTTTGTAGGGCAGAATTAGTCCTTAGTAACACAAGGAGATGTGAAAAAGATTTTTGAACTGATCTTCATAGCTGTCTGTCATCTCTAATCCCCTGATGTTTAATCAGCTGGTGGCCAAAGTGGTTAAAGCACCAACCATGAACAGCAACGTCCCAAGTTTGAATCTGTCACTGTCACATCTCCCCTCAATGGAAAGCATCAAAATGAAGATTTTGAAAGTTGGACATGTGACACTGGCACCAAAGACCCAGTACACAGTGACTTTTGGGCTGTCCTGGATGAGGTGTCAGTCCACTGATGACTGATTTGAGCTTTGGTGTCCGGAGACAAACTCAGTGTGAGAGCTGCTGTGACCCACGTCCACACACCAACTAACCACGATGACATGAAGTGACACAGCAGACTCTCGCCAGTGCAACATAGTGACTCATTACTGAATAAGTTAACAGAAAAGATTAAAATAAATAAAAATGTAAAAATACATCAGTGAAACGCCCAAAGCTTGTTGATAGATTTGCTGCATTTTTCAAAGCATTAGTGAATTCATGTCTCAAGTTGACATGTCTCTGTTTACCCTTTTTTAAGAATAAGAAGAATAAGAAATCCTTTATTAGTCCCTCAGTGGGGAAATTGCATTTAGCAACAGCAAGATTACAACATCTTTCGTCACTAAATAAAAAAAGAAACATAAGATGCTGAGTTTTTTTTACGTTGTACTGACAAAGTTTACAAGTGGAACTTGTTATCACACAGTGTGCAGGGACCCTTAAACTACTTTTAATATCCTATTTTTAGAATCATTTTAGAGGATAAGAAGATTAACAGTTTTTTTTGACCTGAGGCGGATGATCCCATTTAATCCTGTGTTTACAAAACATCTGCTATCTGCTCTCCTAAGCTGCAGAACATTTTACAGTGTCTAAATTTCACAGTCACACATTCATTTGTCACTGAACAGGATCTTTGTGGTTTTCATGCGTTCACTTGCTCTTTGTGTTTTCTCTGCCTCTTTGTTTTTTGTTGCTTTCCAGTCAAATATTTAATGAGGGATCGGGTGTACAACAGATGTCCCCCTTCTCACTTTGCTCTTTATTTGTATGCCATTGGTGGTAGCCGAGGTGGGGGTCATTATGCATCCTGGCTGAGCGACTTGATGGGTCACAGTTCAGCGGTGGAGCTTCAAATGAGGAGGAAGGGAGGCCTGGCAAGGATGGCTGCTTCTTCCATCTGCATTACCTGTGTCTCTGGTGGCTGCTCCCTCACTTACAGAGCCCCGGTGTCTTTCATGAAAGAGCACAGAACACCCAGGGAAACCTCAGCCTGAACTTAATGGGATCACACACAAAGGACGAGGAATACAGTGCAGCATTTTCACAGCCTCCCTCAGAGAATATTAGAAACACACATCGGGCACAGTGGACCCGTTTGGACAAGAGGCAGCACACCAGGGGCCAAAGCTGGTTTGGAGAATAGATCTGTGTGTGTGTGTGTGTGTGTGTGTGTGTACATGTGTGTGAGAAAAAAGACATTCCTCGGTATAAAACATCCCACTTCATCATCTGATATGTTTAGCAGAGTTGCCCCATCCCAAAGCCCCCAGAATGCAGAGTATTTTCTTGATCTGGGCTTAGCTCAAGGGGAAGGCATGCAGGCCTGATCCCAGGGTCACCACGCTTAAAAGCTGATGTGGACAGAAGCCAGTTGAGAGAAGACGCTGTCACAGAGAGAGACTGACTCAGTGTGCTCGTCTGCATGTTCGCTATGTTTGTGTGTCCTCTTGCTTGTCCTCTGACCAGAGTGACTCAGGTTCTGAGACATGAAGTATTTGAAGCGAGACCTCAGCTGAGGGGGTGGGCTGGTGAAATAAAGGGTGTAGGTTTGGTTTGGTAGGTAAAAACGGTAGTATAACAAAGCTAAAAATGATATGCAAACTCCCGCATTGTTGTAACCCCACTTAAAATAGTTTCATAGATACCTAATAGTTGCTGATACCCCCCAGTCATCCCCAATATAGACCACTGTCTAAAAACAGAGACAACCCATTGTGCAGGTCTTTGATGAGACCATGAGTCTGATGGTGCCAATCAGGAAAACCTAGCCCCTAACACTCTACCCTCTTTAAGCCTTCATATAACACATCACTGAAAATAGTCCCCAACAAAAGCACAATTTATTCCTGTTTGAACAAATTACTGTAATAAATTACAGTGCCAAGCTGTTGCAGGAAATGATGTACCCTTTTCAAGAAAGAAAAGAAGCTATATATTTGTGTCCTGTTTATATGTCCAATATAAACCATGGGCCTGGGGTTTAGAACAGACTTTGAAGGGAAGTTGAAAAGCTTTGACCACATTTTTGGTTTTGGTCTTTCACTGGATTTATTGACAGTGAAAATAATGTGAAATAACACAAGCCTCATCCTTTCACCACCAAGATATGAAATAAAAGGTCGCTCATTCATTGAGACGATCTCTAGTGGTTAAATGTATTGACTTGATCGTTAAGGGACTACTTATTGACTTCCATACAACAGGAGTTCAGTTGTATATGAAGTTGTTTTGGAATTGCACATTAAGGCACTAATGCTTTGGCTTTGACATTTAGCCATAGTGGTTGCTGCTTGCTTTAGAAAAGGTTATAAATGGCGTGTGATCCTTCAGCCAGAGTCAGTGGAAGGAAAACGCAACTGATCAAAATCAGACAGTGGCAGAGCGAGTCAAAGCTCTGCACACATGCACATCTACAAAACACAAACAAATGAATAAAACAACTTCACCACCATGACAATACACTGGAAGCATTTAGAAAAAAAAACTTGAAATTATTACAAAAAAATTAAGGAACACATTCCTTGCTTTGCCAGCAGCATAAAGTAATGTGCCGCAGACAGAAACCAAAAGCAGATATTTACAAAAAAGACTGCAAATTGTAGGCAATGGAAATTTCATGGGGTCACTAAAATCTGATGAATACACTGAGCACGCATCTATGATGTTTGAAAATAAGCTACAAATGATTCTAGTGTGTTTTGGCATTGTTTGGCCACCATACGTAAGCCACAGAGGACGCCAAAAGAACACAACGAGTGACAACCTCCGACCTTTGACCATCAATGTAAACAAAAGAAAAATGCCTAAAAGAACCTGAACCTCGGAGTTACCAGGTTAAACACAGCAACAGCGGCACGTTTAATACCTCAGCAGTGCAGTAACTACCTGCCCAGATGCCCATAATGACAGGGTTCACATCGTAAATCGCCCCCTCCCTCCCACTCAGAGACAGATCCACCCTCATGGCTCACCAGCCAGGCAGCACATCTCAACTCCGTGACACTCCTGAACTCCAAGCCACAGAGCTTTCACCAGCGAGGCCCCATGGAAAAATTAAAGTGGACACTGCGAGGAAGCCCAGATTTGTGGTCGTGGCAGGCGAATATGATTGGATAAACATACGGCAAAGCCTCAAACCGGTTCGCTCAGTGCCCAGTGGTGATGTGACGAGAGGCAAGCTGTGAGGTTATTATTCAGTATGGGGGTTTGGATCTGAAGGGCACATACTGTTCCTGGAAGCACGGAGTTTTACACAAGATTGAAAAGGACATTTATCCGTGTGGAGCAGGCCAGGCAGCAGTGACATCCTCCATCACTGTTTATTAAAAACAGGCCTAATTATCCAGCCCACTCCGCCTGCCTGAGCTATTTCAGTCCACAATGAGCAGGTGACTTGCGTTAGAGCAAACTCGGTCACGTGTTCCTACGTCATTCGCCTTCTAACCTGAGCGTGCCCCCGCTAGAAAAGCTCTCATTTTTCAATTAAAGCCAATTATTAGTGTGTTAGTTCCTGTCTGAATCTGTAACCAGCTGTGTTCCTGAGATCATCAATGTGCTGCCCAACTGTGTGTGTGTGTGTGCGTGTGTGTGTGTGCGTGTTTGTCTGCTCACTGCATTGAAAAACGAGCTATTATGGTCTTAAGGGACACGTGCAACACATCATGTCCATCACAGCTGGATCCAGATCCTTTGAAGTGGATTATGGGTAGTTTAAGGGAGGCAGAGGAAATACATTACTGCTCTTGAAATCCTCCCCAACAAGGGCAAATAGTCATTGAATATACGTAAGAAATAATGTATAATAATACATAGTAATATGTTTATGTAAAATATTAATTAATATATCCGAAAATCTAATTAGGTTTCAAAAGTCAACAAAAAAAAAGATTTTTTCATGTTTTCGCTGAAAATTTCAGGTACAAATACACTAACCGAGAACTTTATTAGGAACCTGTACACCTGCTTATTCATGAAATTATCCAATCAGCCAATCATGAGGCAGCAGTTCAGTGCATAAAATCATGCAGCTAGAAGTCAGTTGACCTTCACATCGAACACCAGAATGAGGAATAAATGTGAACAGAACACCTGTGGGATGTGATAGAACAGAAGATTTACAGCGTGAATGCGCAGAAATGATGTGATGCCATCAAATCAGTGCCGAAACTGTTCTGAGAGCAAAGAGAGAAACTGCCCAGTGTTAGAAAGGTGTTCCTAATAAAGAGCGTGACGAGTTTATTGTAAACATGTTAAAATGTCTTAATATGTTAATTGTTTGCATGTGAGATGTTGTGTGGGAGTTGCAGTTTAATTTGAAACCCCACAGGCAGTCGAACTGTCAGTGTAAACACAGTTGAGGAATAAGAGCTTAAAGCAGAAGAAGTTTTTGAGTTAAAACTCACTTTATCTCACAGGGCAGACATATTTTGTGAATGTAATTTTGCAAAATTCACTGGAGAGTACTGAAGAAACTTTTTGAATTATTTATTCACTTATTCCCAAACTGGATATTCAACAATTTGGATTGGAACTCTTCTTTTGTCTCCATTCGTCACAGTGAAATAAACTCATCAGCTTCCCAAATTACCCGGAAAGCCAAGAAGAACATTTCTCCTATCTGTTCCTCATCATGTTTTTTTTTCTGCTCTCACTCTGTTGAACTCATTTGCATGTTATTATCCCACCGTCTGTGATACGAAATGTGGAATTATTTACATTGTGAATGGGAAAAGAGAAGTGAAAGTAATCTGTCTTCCATGAGAGGGAATTGAATCTGAAATGCAAATCATAAAAATAATTACTACTTGGGGGGTGGGGAGGGGTGCTGCACAGCAACAATTCAGCACCCTTTGCATTGCCAATGGCATCATCCCAAATAAATCTGACGGCACATTATTTGTTATTTATCTGCTGCATCTATCTGTTTTTGCCTTTTGTTGTTGCATTTTTGAGCTTCTCTCTCAGAAATGAATTGTTTACCTAAAGAGGAAAGTTCATTAACTAGTCATTAGCCTGCTTTTGTCAAAGCAAACCTTGTAACTGTGTGAGTGCATTTTAACAGACTGGTGTGAGAATTAATTCTAATTCTCTGCACACACACACATTTCCTCCAGACTGAATGCTCTCAAGCCAAAACAGATGTCAGCATCACGGCCACTGTAATTACAAATCAATCAAAAATGCATATGGAGACTTTGTCATGGTGTCGTTTTCGTGATTTAAAGCTTGAAAACAAAAATATGTTTAACATCATGTGACGACAAACAAGCCATTAAGGTTTAGGATCTAAGATATGAAAAGACTGAATACTGCTGAAAGACATGTTAAGAAATTTAATTAAAAGGATCACTGCATTCAAATCACATAAATTTAATTAAAAAGTGATTAACTATAACAAAAAACTAAAGTATATTGTCCCAACACTGAGTAGCTTTCATCAGTGTTTTTTCTCAAGTGCGACTGTGTGAAATGTGTTTTGCGCCATCACGTTCGCTTCAGGCTTCATTAGCAAACTTGTGATAACACTGATAATGTTTTCTAAAAAACTGGAAACTATGTCTCTAGAAACAGACATTGCTGTCACATTTTTACATTTAAGTTTTCTCATTTCTCATTACCACAAACAAAATTTCGAAATGAAAACACACAATAAAAACACACAGTTAATAGAGCAAATCGAGCGATAAATTCAACAGAGTCATCTCATTATGAAAATGCACTGCTGACAGTTTCAATATGTTGGACTGTAGAGACAGACTGGAAAGAACTGCATGAGGAACATTACATTTATAGTTGTACTTTAAGTTGTTTATCACACATGTCACTCGCGTCTCGACATTTTAAACTACTGATAGAGCCAGCATGTGTGTCAGTGTTTGTGTGACACACACACGCTCAGCCGATGACAGAGATGAACCCCTGTCCGTGTTTAGACAGGCTTGTCGGAGAGTCTAGCAGCAAGTCTAATGGCCGGGTTTTTGCTTTTTCAGGTGGAACCACAGACAGCCGCTGAGGTCAGACAGAGACGGCAGCCTCATGCACCCACTGCTGCTTCCTGTCCTGCTTCTGCTGTCCCAGTTACAATTATCAATACATCTTTCCATACGCTCACACATGTTTCCTTTTTTGTTCAACTGTGTTTGGTGAAGTAACCCTCCAAAGATGTATACAATTACTATGTTGGGTCATTTTGGATTTTAATGCAGATTTGATCATCTAAATTTTTACTACCAGCTTTACATCCTGATTTGAGCGCAATTCAGTATTTGTAATGTGAAAAGGAAAACACAGGGTATCACCAATGTCGTCATGATTCATCCACTGGGGACCAAGAGTGACTGTAGAAAATTTCATGGTAATTTATCCTCCAGCTGTTGAGAATTTTGGGTTGGGACATAAATTGTGGACTGACCGAACAAACACCATTCCAAGAGTCATGCTGATAGCATGGATACTAACTTCCACATTGGTCCCGTTTGCTTTTTGGTTCCTGCATGAAAATGGACAAATTTAAAAATGTTTGGTTTAGGCACAAAATACTGGCGACTGATTCGGTAATCATTTTCAATGACCCACATCAGCCGGTGACCACAACCTATAACTACATAAGTTACTATGGTATGACATTCAATATTGTATATCAGCAACTTCTGTCAAAAAAAATAAAAATCACAGAGCTGCTTTCTTCAGAAGGATTAAACCAACAGCACCGATAACATAAACCAACATGTGCTCTCACAGTTCATCATTTTCTGTCTCTGTTATCAGTCTACCCACATCTTTCTTTCTCTCTCTCTTTCTCTTACTCTTTCGTTCTGTCTGTCTCGCTCTCACCCACACACATCCAAACCCAACAGGGAGCTGAGATAATCCTCTCAGAGCAGCCGCTGCGATGACACAAGCCTGTGGGTGGTCTTAATGGTCAACAACCCCTAAGTCTCTACACCCAAAGACAAAGATGACGTGGATCAACAGGCAGCTTCACTCCCCGTCTGCCTTTTCTTCTTTCCTCTTCCCACCACCGAAATGAAAGAAATTACTTTTGCAGCTAAATACAAGGAGTTTGATTTAGCTCTTTGTAAAGTAAAACTTAGTAAATATCTTATGACCAGGCTAAATAGAGATTTACACACCACTAAATCAAAATTGGATTACACCACAGAAAGTAGTTTTTACATAGAGTTTGTTTGTTACTAAATATTTCTGGCAGGTGTGTTATGTACATTAGCAAACAAAACCAACTGAAAAAGCTAACGTTAGCTTGCTAATGACTTAATAATGATTGAAGACAGATGGTATCTGACATATCTGATGTGATACTTGCTTCAAATTCTCTTTAATTACAACGTAAACTTGTTTTTTTTTAATTACATTTCACAAAATAACACAATGAAAATGTCAAAACGTTACACAGAAACATTAGCCTAAATGACTAATCTAGGCTAATAGGTCAGATTAGCATAATCTGATATTTTCTACTTTTTCAAAACTGTATGTCAAGTCAATTTAAATTAAATAATACAAATAATTACACATTTCCTTCAACTCTGAGAAACCCTGGTGGATATTATTTTGTGATAAACCAAGAAAATGATTGGCAGATTAATCAATATTGTAAATAATCATTAGTTGCAGCCCTACAAAGTTGGATGGTTACATAGATGCTGTAATGGTGAAACCCAAATTAGTAACATGGAAACTAAATAGCAATTAATAATAAAAACTAAGGAATGACTTAACACACAAAGTTAGTGATGGATTTATGAAAGGTCGGTGAAGCCCAATCCAGGTGTGTTGGTTCATGTCAGTATTTCAAATGCTTTTTGTTGGATGTATCACAACAGAGATGGAAAAATAGAGGCAACATGGGCTTCTCAATAATCATTTTTCTCTTTCTGACATCTCCTGACCCTCCTCCAACACTGAATATTTCCATCAGTCACTCCACAGGGCTCGCTGCTATTTCTTAGCCCATTTCCATGCACATCCTGGCCCCCGTCAAATCCCTGACGACTAAAATCTAGACCTAGTAAATCTCTTGGTGAAGCACTGGCTAGCCTCTCGTCAAATGATAAACTGCACGAGTGTTATGTCTCCTGGAGTAAGTGGCAGTCTGTGAGCAGTGAACCAAAGTCTGGAAGATGAGGTAACGCAAGTCTGCACACTTATTGTATGAAAGCATCAACGACCAAAGAACCATATCAGAGAGCTTGTGCTGCAATAATTCGCCCTGTTTTTATGCCAGCATAACATTGTTTTTTTTTTCTTTCATTTTATTGTTGAGTAAATCAACAGCAATAATACCATAAAAGATTTCTAATGGCTTTATAATCAAGACTGTAAAACTTGTTGTATAAGTTTCAAAAGTTTGTTGATGTTACTTTCTTTTTTTGGCTCATGCTGCCAACAGCATTTTAAGTTTGAATATGTTTTATCAGGCAAGCATTTTTCACATCAGCTGCAGAAATATGTGAATTTAAGAGCTGTATTTAGTAGAGCCGTTATTTCTGCTAGTTAAAGTTTTATTTACAAAGAGCTGTACAGCTGAGTCTATCCCATCCATGCATGTCGCCATTCCTCTGGCTCAGAAGATGACATCCTCATTCTTAGTCTCACCAACAAACTTCAGATTTTAGGTTGTGTTTCCAACCAGGAAAACATCTGTCAAGGAGCACAAGAAAAGAAAATCTTAGAATTGGAGATCTGTGTGCAATTCAGAGGCCTGCAACCAAGTTTCCTAGCTGAAATATGCCTTGTAAAGTCATCCTGCTCAAATGAATTTCTGGTCTTGGTTAAGGTCCCTACTCTGCATATACCGTAGGTAGTAACGATACAAAACCACAAACTGTCTCTTGAAGAGTACTCCACCAAGAGACATCTGGACTCTTTGCACACAGAGAGTATGTTATTGAGAGCATATGTTTTTCGTGAGATAATTATGTGGCTAGATTTTGAAACAGGGCACCTCCACAAGACAGAGACAATCATCTCTGTCATGTGAAAGTGCTAATTCTGCAGGACCCACTTTATTTGAAATTACACTTCAGCGGTGCAAATAACTTTTGCAACTAATCAAATTACCAACATTAGTACAAATGGATGAACCTGGGGCTTTGGAGGTTACACTGAAGGACTAGCTACAGTACATACCTGCATCTGCATCTGAACACAGCTTGTGTATGGATTTAAAAAATACCTTTAGAGTTGCGAGGTAGGTGGAGAAAGCCAGTCTTTTCCATTTCCATTTTTTTCCGGTCTTTATGCTAAGCTAGGCTAATCGCCCTCTGGTTCAAACTCCATACTTAAAAGACATCAGAGACTCATTTATCTCTTTGAAAGAAAGCACATAAGCATATTTCAACACAGTTATTCCTGTAAAAGCAAGTGTAACCTCAGCTTAAAGCATTGCAACACTGCAGATTTGGTGAAGGTAAACATGCTGTGCGCACTTATACAGGATTTGAATGAATTAAGTCACATTTCTCAAGCAGTTGTTGTTTGGAGCTGATCCTGTTTAAAGTGTAGCTTTACAGTAAGCACTCAACTGTTTTCCTAATCTGCCAGTTAACACGCAAGACAGTGATTAGAGAAATAATGTAGAAAAAAGTCAGTAAGTGTATCAATAAACAAGTCTATCGATTGGTTTCTCTTACTGTGGTCGTATCACCCTGCCAGACTTGTCACTGTGAACATGAAAAACAAAGATTTAAGCCTCATTTGGGTGCAAGACCTGGAAAAACAAAAACCTCATGAGCAAAGTCCATTCATCATCAACACGGCTGTGCCAGATTTTACAACTGAGTGACAGAGGAGCAAGGGTTTGTCGTCCAGTATCCAGCTGCCATCCGACTGATGCATGTTCACACGTATTGACTGAGGCACAGAAAGAACAAATGTGCTGTTTTCTTTTTTTTTTTCTTTTTTACAGGAGACGTTCCCTTGAGAAAACATTCTCCACATGCAGCGCTGTCAGCTCTACGGCTCCTCAGCAGCTCTGAGACCACATTGTCAGTCTGTCTGCGGATGAATCCCCCGGGGGAGATTGTCCGGAAGACGAGATGAGTGTGAGATACGTGTTGAGTGCAAAGGTCAGGGGTTGGGGGCCTGCATGGTTCAGGGGTAAGCACTCTGCATGCAAGGCGTGATTTTCACAGCGGGTTTGTTGCATGCTTAAACTTAAACTATACGTTCCCTGTTCACCCGTTCTGCCTCTCAGACGCCACAGATTCAGTCATGTGAACCCGCAGATGGCTGAGAGTGACACGTAAACATGTTTGAGGTGCTTCATTCATGGAAACCAGAGGTGTTGACTGAGAATCTATAATTATTTTTTTGTGTATCACGATCATTGATGGATTTTAAGACAGTGGGCCCCTGAAAACAAACATCTAAAATGTCCCCCACCTCTTCTCCACAGGAAACTGATGTCTGACAAAAAGAGACACAAATCCACCAGACTTTAGAGTTGTCTCTTCGTTTTCTCTTCGTGGACATTTTGCATTTTGTACTATGTTCGTTTTGTGTATCCTTGTGCGTGTTTTGCGGCTCATGATCATATCATGATCGATCATGTCTCTTTTCAGGCAGTGTCTTTGGGGTCACTGTTTTTTCTTTGTGATTGTTTTGTGTCTCATCCTGTACGTCACTTTACTTCTTGTTTTGGTTGTTTTGTGTGTGGTTGAAGTCATTTTGTGACTCTTTGTGGTCTTCTTTTGGTCATTTTTGTCTCTTTGCAGCCATTTTGCAAATTTTGTGGTTGTTCGTCATCTTTTTGTTAATATTTTTTGTGTCTTTTTCATTGACATTTTCCAGGTGAAGACTAAGGAGCCGCCGACCACTTGGACCCCCAGGGCCTTTGCCCGTTCAGCAATCTGTCCATGATTGTGATGATTAATAGCTGTAATGCTCCCCATGTTTCATATTAACGTCCATCTTTGTGTTGTTCAGTGGAAATGAGTCATAAAAGGCGTGTTGCTCACCACCTAAACCTCGTCCTTTTCTCTCTTTTGGCCTCATGAGTCAACACCTCATTGAGCTGCACAGTGGCATGTCTCGCTCGCTCTTTGTGTGTCCTCATTACTGTCCCCAAGGACTCCTTTTAACAAGGTGGGTTGAGCACCTGATCTCTCCTGTGCTTTAAGTGGTGAACTCTCAGGTTACGCTCTCCGCTGGGGGTGAGGCTCTTGCATTTTGTTCCCTGTTTTCCCACAGACCCTCAGAGCAGAGAGGCCTCAGTACGTTCTGTCCTGCATGAAACACTGGAAACCAGACACTCCTCTCTCCTCAATCCAGGCTGAAGGGATTGCAGCACGCAGGGAGATCGTCTTTCAGCTCCCACGTCTGACACTGGGTGTACCTGAAAAGGGCCACGCCAGGTTCAGGCATGTCAGTTTTCTACTGTAAATGCTGTAAGAGTAGGTGCAGCTTTAGCAGCTCAGGAATGTTAATCCATGACCTTTATCGACCCTTCTCCATCTCACATACACCTCATCTTTGGGCAGCGCCAGGAGTTATCCCACTTATTAAAGCAGAAATTCAGAAAAGTGTGTATTTACCACAACTATTATAAACTCTGGAATAATAATGAGCTCTGGTTTGAGACATTTGCTGTATAGGCAGATATTAAACCCTGAAGAACTAGTGTCAGTAAGTGAGTGTCAATAAATACCAGATTAAAAGCTTCAAACGATCTAAATACATGAAATAACATTATGTTTTTAGATTTGAAGTCAACCACATTAGAGGCCACTAAATACAACATAAACCAGTCAAAATAGATGGATGTTTGACTCACAGCTGGTCCTCAGCTCAGTTCAGCTTAGTTCAGCTCAGACCGTCATGGTTCAGCAGGTGTTTTTACCATCAGACATTTCAGTCTCAATACCAACACTGCTGCTGCTGCTGCTGCTGCTTCTCTCTCAGCATTTCACCCACTCTTAAAACTCGACTTCAGCCTCCGTCTACAGGGACAACACACTTTGGCTCAGTTGGACAGGACTGTGCTCCACATATCTGCAAAAACCTCAGCAGGAATATTTTTCCACCTGAGAGATGCATAATTCTGCTTGTCTGAATAGTTTAATGCTAAGAAAGTCTTTGTAAAACATTAAACCCCACATGCAGTGATGCAGCTAAAAACTCCACTGAGTTTACCTGCCTTTTTAGACTGACAAAAGCTGGTATGCTTCACTCTAACAGCGTTTTAATCAAAACCTAACAGGCTTCTTGGTTTGCATTTAGATGGCTTGCTTATAACAGTCAGAACTGGGGCTAACTACCTTTTTATTTCCCACTACATCAATGCTGACATTGCATGTAGTGGATTTACAACTTCTGTCCTCCTTTTTTGTTCAGTCAAGAGGGATCTAATGAGCCCCTCTGGCACCGCACCAAAAGTCTGGTTCTTGACATAAAGTAGGAATCCTATGGTTTCAGCACAATGGGGATGTTTTATTTTCCGGTGGGGATGCAGACTCACAGGGCTTTGGTATGTGGGGTTTTTGTGTTTTGGTGAGCGTGTGCATATACTTACATTAACAGGTGATAGCAACTAAAACACCAGAAGACAGACCAGAAACAAGACAGTGTTAAGGAATAGAATTTCTGGAAGTGAGTTTTCAACACCACCATGTAAAACTCATCCTGACTGTGTGACTGCTCTGTTGAACCTCAGATCAAAGAGTGTGTTTTCAGAAAAACGTTGAGTAAACTGTGACCTTCTTGTGGTGGTAGTGTGTTGGTGAACCCAGTACAGTAACACCCACTAAGTGTGAAACACTGTATTTTCAGCCATGGCCATGGCTCTGGACATGGCAATGCTGATCTGCTGGTCTGATCAATCACTTTGGTCCAGACTGAAAATATCTTAATAACTAGTTGTCATGCATTGTCATTATTTCTATGCATAATGAACAGCGGTTTTCTGTATCTGATATATGTATCTATCAATACATATATCACACGCTAAAATTCAAGTAGCTTTGGTTATGTAGCAAAAAAATCTTTGTAACCTCTGACTCTGACCTCTGATTAGTTCTTCTTGAGGATAAATTGAAAATAAGCATCAGTTCAGTAAGTATGCATCTAAATCTGTTGGACAGTGTACCTACAAATCTAAAATTCAGGCTTCATTTAACTAGCGGGGCACTGCAGCATAATTTCTTCCTCCTACAAAAACAGTGATACCACACACTCCCACCACCAGACACAAGGCCATGCCATGGATAACTGTAGTACCTCACAAGCTGCAAACTGGTTTCCAGCATGAACTCATTCTGGACGAACATAAGGATTCTTGGTTTCCCTCTCTAAGTGCTGCTTGTTCCTGCTAATGGGCTGCTGGGAGGGCAGAGGAGTACATGGGAAACAAGCTTGTTAATTCATCTTGCAGCAGGATTTCTATGGGCCTCTCCTATTTGACAAAAGGGGGCGAAAGCAAAACTGGCTCATTCTTTGGTTTTGTTATGCAGTAAAACTAAACAGTGAATGAAGCACATTCCTCACAGCGTGAAGAGGGGTATGGACATGTTAGTCAATTCTTGGATGAGGTACTGTGGTTAAGAAATGGCTATTGACTGTAGCTAAGTTATATCAACTGACTGTTGATATAAACCCTAAAGGAAGAGAGTAGTCCTTGAGTGTTTCTGTTGTGTTTGTGTCCACCTGATGAATGTAAGTACAACATCTGGCTTCTTAGGAGCTAAAAACACCACTGTGTTCACCAGCTGAGAAACTCAAAGCCTGGGAGAGCTGCAGATTCAGGTGATGTAGGTTCATCTGTTGTCTGTTGTGTTATTCTCCAACTTGAAACTCATTTATTTGTGACATTAAGGGTTGAAGAAAGCATAGTTTTGTCTCTTGAATTTATCAGATCTAAAGGCCAAGGTCGTTTAAGGGCCCGATCAAACTGTACCAAGTTAGAAACCGTCTGTCTGCAGTTTACACTGAAACAAGCTCTGGATGTTTTCTAAATAACATGCATAGGCTGGGAGAGGCGCCACAGGGAAATAGACAGCTGATCTTTTTGTACACATGTAACCTTGAAGTGGGGCTTAAAGGCATAATGGACAGGGGATTTATTGTTGTAATCCGGAGGAGGGGCACTGATGTAACACGGCGTTGCATCGTCCAACAGTTTGCCCAGATTGGATGAACTGTTTTGCTTGATCTTCAAAATCACCTGTATGTTGTATCAAGAAGATACAGTATGAAGCCATCACTCCTCGGCCAGTTTGTTGACAGTGAAAACACGTTTGTTGACCTCAGTTTTTCCCCTGAGTGCTCTTCATGTTGTCTGGGACAAAGACTGAGCGCCAGAAAAGCAGGGTCAGTGACCTCAGCCACTGGCCTCAGGCTGGAGGGATTTCCCAGTGTATAAACATTGGTTTTTTACACTGGGAACAACACATACACATGCACTGCAGTGCATCTACAGCCCATGTGTCCAGATCTCAAATCCTTTGTCATCACTGCAACAAATCATAGTAAAACTGGTACTTCTAGCTGTATTTTTCCAATAATTCTGGTTCATTTATTTTTAGATTGGAACTAAAAATTCTCCTTATAGCTTTTAGTGGTGGTGGTAGGTGGTATCAGTGATGGTGGAAGTATTCTGATCCATTACTTCAGTTGACAATGTATGTTGCAAACTGAATACTGTAAAAATGAGGACTGGAAAAAAATATAAAATACCACCAAACCTGTTGTCAACAAATCCCACAAAAAGACTGAAACCACAAGTCTGTGAATCCAAAGTACAGCTGAAATGATTAGTTGATTAACCAGTTAGTCATTCAGCAGGAAAGAATCTGCAATTATTTGGACAATAGATTTATAATTTTCCAAACAAAAGTGCCAAAAAATTTGGTTCCAGTGTCTAAATTGTGATGATTTCCTGTTTTTTCTTTGTCTTATATGATAATAAACTGGTTAGAACAATTGGTCAGACAGTGTGTAGACATTTTAAAGGCGTCAGCTTGGGCTCTTGGAACTTGCAATTTTACAGATCAGATTATCAGCAGATCAACTGATTTTGAAAAAAATAACAGTTGCTGACAACCAGTTATTTTTGTACAATAGGAAAAACAGCTTCCAAAGCCAGTGTCTCCCAGAGAATTCATCACAATAAACACGAAGCCTTCATTTGGCTTCTCCTTTATTGTCTCGTTTCATTGTGCCCGAGTTGCATTGTCATATCACTGCGCTTCATTATGTTTCACTCTGTTTGCTGTCAGTCAGCTGCTGCCCACACAAAGAAAGAAGAACCACTGCCAGAAGACTGTATGTGCTGAACATTTGTGTGTCTTTGTTTGCAGGAACTGAAGTTAATTTCAAGCTCGGGTTGACACTGTGAAATTTGAACTTTATGAAAATGATAAGTAACGTGTTAATAAAAGAAAAATGTGCTGATTGTGTACGGCGTGCCTTTCTAATAGATTTGGAGAACTTTAAACCAGACAGAGGTAAACAATCAATAAGTGAAGAACAAACCCTGAAATTGTCTGTCTGACGCAGAGACGTCTTGACAGCTCAGTGAAAAACAAAGCTGCATCTGTTCTTGTGCTCTGCAGAGACGGATGTGAAAACAGCAGGGGAGGCGCGCTCAGTCTGCTCTCCCCTGTTAAACCTCCAACCAATATTTCATTGATTTTTTCCCCCATTTCTGTGACAAGGTAGAGAATTGGTTTCAAAGACATCATATCCTCAGAGCGCTAACCTAAATGTAGCAGCAGTGGAAAAGGCTTGAGGTTGTAGTGCCGGTGGGACCGCAGTCGGGCTGGGCTTTGCCGAGAGGGGCTCGCCTGGTTAGGAAACTGCTGCCATGACCCATTTCTCTGCTCCTTGTGTAGCTCATCTCTGGATTTGATATGGTGAGATGGGCTGAGCAGACAAGGAACAGAGGGGGTTTCATCTTTATTATGTCTGATGTTTGGGCCTCAGAACTGAAAGTGGCTGCACACAAAGGGCAACTGAATCTGAATGAAAGACAATGGAAATCCAACCAAATACAGCTGTGTATATAAGACTGCTACATGCTGCAGTTAGTTTCATTTTCTGATTTACACTCCATGTATGAAAATGAAAGAAGATGTGAGAGGAAACCTGAATTCAAGGGAAATACATTGACTCAAAAAAAAAAAAAACCCAACAGCAATAGCTGCAGTGAAAGAAAAAATCAAGCTTCCATGGATCTGGTTAGTTTTTTGGAAGTAAGACACAGATTTTCAATAAACCTGGTTACTGGAACCCATTTGAACATGTTAAATGTTCGTTTACTGCATTTATTTGACTGATTAGTTTGACTGAAAGCGTGGAACCACACTGGAAGCAACCAAACTGTGCAACACATGAAAACGCGAATAAGTAACCTGAGACTTTCTCCATAAATCAAAGAGACTTTGCGCCAAGCCGCACTTTATTCATGAATGTGATTTTGGAGGCAAGGGACATACAACAGGGAGAACCCAGAAGCTCCTCTGAGCCCCTTTCAGACATGCACCCCTTTCAGTTAATCTGACCGCAACTTAACACATCCAAATAAGCACCCTGGTGACTTTTCCATAGAAAAATGACAGCAGTCCTACCAGGTCGGACCTGCAAACATTAAAAAAGTTGAAAGATTATTTTTTTTCTCCATGTCATCTCAGTAACATTAGCCCAAATGAACCTGGTGCTGTCCGATTACAACATTTAAGAAAGAATCTACACAAAACATGTTTCCTACAGATCCACTTAACCCCAAAAAATGCTGCTTCATTCAGTAACCCACAGAGGAGAAAATGACAAGCTTTTTACATAGAAACAGAGCCATGTGACATTTTAGACTGAGGCACAAACAGTTACTGACTGTGTGAGAAAATGTTGTCTTTGTGGGCTTTCAAACAGACGCTGTGCTGAAGTTTTCCCATGTATTTCAATGGGTGTCATCTGTTGGAGAGCTTGTTTGATTGCAAAGCAAGAAACTGTTCAAGCTGAGCACAAGAAAAACTCATCTGCCAGACTCAATCATCCCCTGACAGACTGAAACAGACACAAAAATTTTCAACGAGTGGAGAAAACCTTCAATTATGATAAGTACAACAACTGGGAAACTTAAATAACAATACTCAGTGACCAATTCTCCATTTTTAACCCATTTGTTGTTGTGAAAGGGCGCGTCAGACATCCTAGTTAAAGCCTTCAATCTGTTTAAAACCAACCTCCAAATCCGTGAAACCTTTATTTCATTCATGAAAGCAAAAATGCTCACTGTGTGTTCTCCATCCAGGCAACAACAGACCCTGTCTATCGTAAAAAAAAAAAAAAAACATTCAGCCACTGACGTGTAGCAGAGTAATAGAAAAGCTCAAGTTGCCTCTGTTCATTCACTGGAGACGTAGTATGGCAAACAAACAAGGCGAGTGAAAGGCTAACCCTGTTGTTTAGAGTCAACTACATCCTGTAGAGTATAATCCCTAAACGGAGGTCTTTTGTTGTGAAGGACTGAGCTAACTGCAGGGCGTGGTGGTATTACTGTACCATACCTCGACAGAGCCGTCAGGAAGAAACACAGCTGCCTTCACAAAAACCAAGAGAAAGAAGAGAAGGGAGGCTGAATGATCCACTGTCTGATCCACACAGATCATACAGTGCACTTTTCACATTTTGTTATGTTGCAGCCTTTTGGTAAAATCATTTAAATTAATTTTTTCCCCTGTATACACCACATAACATCGGCTCTGCCACACATTGTCAGCTGTGACACCTTATATAGACAGGTGTCCAATCAGTTGAATTAACCACAGGTGGACTCCAATCAAGGTGTAGACACATCTCAAAATTTCCAATGTCACATGAAAGTGTCTGCTTGTTAATGCCAATGTGACATTTCAGTTTTTTCTTTTTAATTTCTAAAATCCTGTTTGTGCTCTGTCATTATGACACACTAAGTGTAAACTGAAGAGGGGGAAAAAAAAGAATTTAAATGATTTAACAAAACATGAGAAAAGTGAAGGAGTCTGAAAATTTTGTGAATGCTCTGTAGTTCAGACAAAAAAGGGCCTGCGGTGGACAAGCTTAAATCATATTCATAGCTCTGAACAAAATCAGGTCACTTCATAATGGGAACGTTGTAACCCAAATGACAGGCAGATCCAGCCTCAGTGTGACAGTGATATACAGTAAACACCCCTGCAGGCTGAAAACAGGCGAGGGCTGGGGAGGGTGGCAGTGATATGTGAGAGAATGGCTCACCAGACTTGTTATTATAACAGGACGTGGCCATTTGCGGCTCGGCTCGGCACGCACCCAGCTGCAGAATTGCATAATATGAGAATAGGAAATTCTGCTGATAAACTTGCTATTGTTCCAAAGTGCCAAGCAGACCAGCAAAATAAACATAACATGGGCTTGTCTGCTGGTTAGTCCAAACAACAACGCTGGCTTTGTGAGATGAACATCGCAAGGTGTTGTGTACACCAGTATATTTAAAGTTTATTTTGTGTATTTCTTTGCACATTTAAAATGGATCAATGGATTTCAGTCAAGAAACTGACAATTTGCACCACAGTTCTAGTCATGAAGTCAGATTTGGCAGAAAAGCCTCTGCTCTTTGAGGCGGTTTTCAAAGACTCTGATTGAATATGATTGGATGTCACTAATCAGCTGGAAGCCAAAACAGCTGAAAAATGAGGTGGTGATTGTGAAGCATGAGTGAAGCAGCTGATGCCAATCAACCTATGCAAGCTTGACCTCGGTGATCTGCCTGAACTAACAGTAAGATCCCTTTGTGGAGGGCAATAACCTTATTTAACTTACTCCTCTGTACTTTACAACTCCCCCGCCCAAAAGGCCATGAACACATACTTTCTTTTAAAAAGGATTTTAATAAACATTACTCAAACAGGGGTTAATAACACTTTTGTTGAGGACAGCAGCGGAATAATACACATTTGACTGTGCGGGACTGTGTGTGAGGGTGTGTGTAGGACTGTGTGTTCATTAGTAGGATCAATTAATTGTTTTGATATTTTCATGAGATCTTTTGACGGTACGAAAAACACGGAATATCAGCATGTTTCCTTTAAGTGTGGTAAGTATTGTTTCATGTGTTTACAGAGATGCATGTTGACTGTAGAGAGGTCGCAGAGGTTCCTCTCATCCTGAAAAACAGTTTACTATTAGACAGATACTGTACAGTCTCTTGACAGAAATGATCATACAATCAAAGAAACAACACATACAGTAAATATAGATTGTAGCCTTTTACATCTAAACATCTAACAATACTCCAGAGACTTTGTTAGCGTGGCCTCAGGACTCCTTCTCTCTCACAAACAAACACCTCTCCCCTCGGTCAGAGCGTAAGGTGGCCTCCTCACACTCTGTGTGTATAATGAGATGAAATGTGGTCTTGGTAAGTGGGTGCAGTTTGGTTCAGAAGCAGTGGAGAAGCAGCAGCAGCAGCAGCAGTGATGCCTCAGGGGATCTCCATGCATGCAGGTTATATCAGGTCAGGATCGGAAGCTAGGTACCCTGCAGCGGCCGGCAGAGTTGGTATCCTGCCCTGTTTTCATTTCCAGCAGTCCGCTCAGGGACCAGTTCTGGTGGAATTGGTTTAGCCCCAGGTATTGGTGGATGAGGAATCCATATTTCCAGCTAAATAGGGAAATCTGCACGTCTGTTCGGAGCAATAACCTGATCATCAGTGGTGGAAAACCAGACGTGTATGGCTCAGAGACAAAGGGTTTGCATTGTTCCTTCTGTGCCTTCATATGCAGGAAATAGCTTTTTTTTTTCTTAAAAAAATTATTTTACTGGCAAATTTGATTGTAGTTTAGCTGAAGTGAGTTTAACACAACAAAAAAAAAAACCCACCATTTCCCAGGATCACAACACATCACATCTCTGACTCAAGATCCAGTTGTTCCAGCCATGACTTGGAATATGAAATGATTTACAGCAAGGCACATTTTTAACCCACATTAAAACTCAGAGCTGCTCCCCCGAGCCAGAGGAACACAAATATAAACATCACTTAAAGGTCCTGCGCCCAGATGAACTCAATAGCAAAAACAAATGGCTGGTTAAGTCAGGCAATGAGCCTTGTGCACATTCTTCCACCAATGGATTTTTCATCTGCTGCGAAGGTTTTTGTCTCTTCTTCAGCATCTGTTACTCGGAAATTTGAATACAGCATCAATCTGAGGTGGTAAAAGTTTCTGGAAGTGTTTCTGTCATGTGAGGGTGCAGAATCCTGAGGGGCATTAATTCTGTAAATAGAGGGTTTAGAATATCATAGGGAAAGGAAATTAGAAAAATGTGGTAATGGTGACTTATTGTGACTTATCTTTTTTTTTTTTTTTTGGTAACGTTTAAAAATGTTCTTGTGCGAAGAAAATATAAAAACATGCTGTGGATCATTTTGGAACCATGCTGAGAGAGAAGGCTGTGAACCCATGCATACTTTTAGCACTAAGTTTATTTTCAAAAGGCAACATTTCTGTCACAGACCTTTGTTTGACGTTTAACTCACATTATGAAAAAAAAAAACCAACATCTTTATAGTCAGACTGCAACAACTGGTCAAAAAAGGAGTCAAATCACAAACACTAGACTATAAACTGTTAAAATGCATCTTTAAATTCATGGAATTCAACAGAAAACACCATATAACACCTTTTGCTGATTGCTCTCCTTCTGATTGGTCAGTGCTGCTTGTCTGATTGCCTGTGGTATGTGGTCTGTAAGTGCTGATGGTCCCTTTGACAACAACTGTAGCTTTGTTCTTTTTATTTCATTCTTTATCATGTTTCATCAGTGTCCAGTGAAAACAGTCAGTGAAAATGTCTCCAAATAAGCTGGTTATGAATGTTTAACATAAGGGAACATTTAATCCTTCAGTTTATGTGCTGAGAAAACTCTCTTACTTCTTATGTTACCAAAAAGTTTAAAAATCACTTTAAAAAGTGGAAAACAAGGCTGTTTGATGTACACTGTATTAACCAGACAGAGACCAGGTGAAATACATTGATTGGTAATGCTCAGCACACCTGATGTTTTGTGATGTTTTGTTGTGAAAAGGAGCTAAATTTATGTTAAATGTATTCTGAGGAGCAGCAGCGCTGCTCAACTCTGAAAAAAAAATGTACATATTAGATCTGAAGGCCCGTGTATAACTACTGTATGTGGGGCTGCCTTTACTCAGATTGAGTCTGACTGCACGGGGGAACATGGCATTGAGACGAAACCACTCCGGATGGCCTAGAGCAGAAACTGGATCGAACTGTTGACCACAAGTTTGGCTCTATTTGTGTGTGTGTGTGTGTGTGTGTGTGTGTGTGTGTGTGTGTGTGTGTGTGTGTGTGTGTGTGTGAAAGACAGAAGCTATTTAAGTGGAGGGCTTTTAGCTGAGGGTAGAAATACTCAGGGGGTCTCCGAGCTAAGCTGACTGAGAGCAAGCAGCCGAAACGGTTTTCTAAATATAAAACTCAGCCATCGTGAAAAGACTTGAAATGTTTTGTATTTTTGTGCAGTTGTTGATGCTGAGGTTTTCCTCATGGAACATCAGATTGATTATTGTGTGCTAACAATCACTGCCTTGTTGTAAACATCTGTTTTGCGTGCTAGCTGACGTGCTGGTGGCTTGCAGTTGAACGTTTTCATGGCAGCCACTTGCACAAAAAACGTCGAGCAAAAACAGAGAGGGAACATGCATGAAATGTCTTCCTTAAGTAAAACTCAGACAAACGACATGAAGTCCCATTTTGCCACAACATTAACAATTTAGCTAGCTTGTTTTCTGGTTCAAACACCCACTTGTGAAGCCAACAAGACTTTCAGAATCTCTTTTTTGCTAGCTCTATGGTTTTTAGTAAAATGCCTTGACTTAGGTTTACTGCTATATAGCAAACTTTAGCATGGTATCATGGTATGCTAAGGCGCTGAACACTGAAAACATTATACCTGGTAAACACTAGTATCTAAACTTTGTCACTATGAGCATGTTAGCATGCTAAAGTTAGCATTTAGCTCAAAGCATCACTGATTCTAGCACGGTTAGCACCTCCAGGGTGGTACCCAGTGTGGCTTCAAATCCCATGCGCCTACAGCTTGTTGACGTAATGTGTTTGTTTCCATTTTACACAGAGGAAAACACGGCATCGTTAATACCAGAGATGTCCCTCATTTCACCGTGTCCCATCATGTCTCCTCCACCCACGGCCAACAGTAAATCCAGATGTGAGCCAAACACTCGCTTTACTTTTCAGCCGCAGATCCCGGGCAGAGATCTGCGTCCTGACAACAGCAACCAGAAAGCAATCAGAATCTCTCAAGAGCCACAATTAGATTTGTAGCGTTTTCGCTCCAGACTTGGTGTTGAGCAATCCGCCAGCCCAGACTACACCCTGCTATGAGTTCATTAAGAAACTACCCACACTACACCCATTCATCTCAGTCAGCAGGGTATGCAGGAAACCAGAACCCCATTTCCAATACACAATCACACAAAGACCCCAGCACGGATGGCTTGCATTGGTATCATTGACTTTTCTTCCTGCGCATTCAGATATTAGTTTAAACCCTTTGGTGCGACTGCGCTTTGTTCTGATTTTGTAGGATTAAGTTAAGAAAACATTTGCATGCAGGTAGGACCACAGGGGGTGAGAGTCGTGGTGAATATGAGAAGTGCTGGCTAAATAAAGCAGGAGGGAGAAAAGGTTAACATGTACAGTGCAGTGAGAAGAAGCTAAAAGTAGGTCACTTGGCAGAAAGCCGTTTGTCTTGCAACAAAATGGTGAGTAACATGACCGAAGGTGGAGGCAAAGGTCAGGAATCCCTCTTAAAATCGCATTTGTTTTCTCTGTGTGCATATTTTAAAAGTGTGTGTGTGCGCTTTGGTTGCACTCTGGAGCACCATGTATCGAAAGCCAGAGGCACTGGCGGCCCTCCCTGTCCACCAACATGTTTGGGGTTCGGGGGTTGTTGCCTCGTTTAGATCCTTCACTTCCCAGAATTCCCACCCGCATCGCCCCTGCCCGCAGAGCACAAAAGGATGGATGGATCCTCTCCATAAATAACCAGCAGAGCAAAGCCAAAACCACTATGTTTTTCTCTCCATGCTTTGTTTCAAAGCCTCGGATAGCTCGCTTCAGAAAGTAGCTCCTGTCCAAATGTGCTGGATCCATCACACGGGCAGATAAATCTTTGGTGCACATTTAAATAAGGGAACAATAGAAGCATGGAATTTGATAAATAGAGAGAAGAAAACTGAGCTGAAATTGAATATGATCAGATTGGACTGACTTGTCTGCACATGTGATTGTAAATACAGAATAATGTCAGAATGTGTTCATATAATGGAGAGTTATTTTTTACTGTGAAAGGAAATGAGTTTTATCACCTAACACATCACTTTAAATTACTTGGTCGAGTCATAATAATGAGCTGATATTGTAGCTCAATGTCAGCTGGATCTGTAATATGTCAATATTATGCTTGCTGCCCCGAGTAACTAAAAAATGAATTAATGCTGGTTCAGGCTTCTGTATTTGACAATAAAGGATTCATCAATCGCAAACACACATTTAGAAAAAATAAACAAAGAAGAAAAACAAACAAAAAACTAATTATCATTGCCCTAAACAATGATTCATATTGTGTTCATAGTATAAGATAAACATATCAACAATAGTAAACATGCTGTCAAGAGGGAAAATACTAATAAAAAAAAAGTTTTTATTAAATAATTTTATGGCTATTTTGATTAAATACTGCATTTACAGGTGGGGTGTGTTGTTTGAAAAAAACTAATTTGGAAAAAAATGATCTGTTATTCATTCGTTAAACGTTTCAACTCCTCCTGTTGGTTCTGTGCTACTCCTCTTTCCCCAAAACCACACCGCTGAATAATCAGTGATTTAATCATAAGAATAACTGGCCAATAAATCGAACAATGAAGGTTAACTGCAGCGCTTCTTTAAATGACACGCAAAGATTCAGACACATACACACAAAAACACGCTCATCATCTGAAGCTCGGCTTAAAGTGTCTCATTTCACTCCCCACAGTGCTGCAGCTTTAAAGCGCCCTGGGATTAGTGGCCTGATTAAAGCTGCATGTGCTCACACATCCCCATAACACACACCACATACAGTAAACACACATGTTCACTGACACACACACGACACAACCCTCCAATCAGACGGAGAGCAGAGGGGGTCAATACGCTCAGTCTGTCACCTTGCCAACTGGAGGTCTTATCACACATCCAACCAGGCGGAGAATCTCACGGCACAAATGTGAGTGTCGACACATTATCAGGCATCATCACACTCAAATCACAGCCCAGACTCTAAATCCTGGACCAGTGGTTCACGAGCTTTCCTTCTGACGTACCCCCACAGCCCCAACTGATGAACTGAAGTGCCTTCATCAGCACCCGCCACGCTCCATGTGTTTATTAGAACTGATTTAAATATGCTGTTTAACCTTGTTAACTGTATCAAAATGTATATTGTTACAGCAGCTGAACTGAACTGTCATTGTTTGTGTGTTTGGTCGCGTTTGTATTCACATTATTACCAGTTGCAGATGCAGAACATGGAACCATTCCCATTACGTTTAGCTTTTTATTTCAGGTGTTTATTTTAGCAATTTCCACCATTTATTCATTACATTTAACTAAACGTCTTATATATAATCTAATTGTAATTTACATTGCTGTTATGGTTCTGTGTTGTTTGTTTCTCTTTTCTTCTGCTCTCCCTGTGTTGTGATTGTGTAATTACAGTGTAATTTCCATGTAAAAAAAATGTATTGAGCTAATGCTACACCTTTCTGTGTATCCCTTTCTGGGTTAGAAGTAGCTTACCCATGTTGGGAATCAGTGCTAGACGTCTTAGAGCAGGGATAATGCTCATGTTAGCGGAGGGAATGGTTCGTGTGAGCTGAAGATCAGGTCGAAAGATGCCATTTACTGACTTCAAGCTGAAAAGTCTGCTCCATCTGCGGACTGAGCGACATATATACTGGCTTAGTGTTCACTGGAGTGGATGATTGGGAGCGAGACCTGAGCCTATATGGTGTCAATATCACGTGTATGACCTCAGTGTCCTTGCATCTCGAGCGAAAAACAGGGATTTTTCACCTCTCTTGTTTCCATTAATACAGCTCTGTTGTATGCAGGGATCTGTATGTCGTCTGAATTTTAAAAACTGCTCTTGACACTGAGGCATTATCCTGCAGTAGCTGGTGACATAATGATGAACAGTTGGCTCTGCAGCAGAATACAAGACCAATCCAGAGGCAAATTACTCACTGGGGAAGGTGTGCCCGGGCAATGTACAATGAATGAACAAGTGAGAGGGATAAAAAACAGACTGAACATTGAACCCTGGGTTTTAAAAGATGGCCTTGGCATCCAGTTAAGAGTAATTCACGTTCACAGTCTGCATTTACGTGTTGAGCACAATCTAAGTCTAATACAGACTTTTATGGCCTTGTTTTTCAGCGACCGTGGATCACTTATATCACTGCCAAGTTGAAGGCCAAATAAAGCAAAGTCTTCAGCCGTGTACAAGGAGCTATTCAGGTCATTGAAATACAACTGTGACAATCAGACGTAAATGAAACCCTTCATGTTAGTGAGGCCGGTCAAACTGGAGCCTTGGAGCAGTTGCTGAAGGCTGCAGAGCTATAGGGCCGCGACTGTTTCCTCTGATCTGTGGTTAATTCAGCTAATGATGCAGAAGGGAATTAATCTACTGTAATGTTTGAGCAGTATGACTTGGAACATTAAGCACAGCACATAATGTTTGTGAGAACAGTTTTCACCACCGAGACACTTGGAAATGTGATGATTTGAAAAGCCTGATGTCTGTTTGGGTTCATTGTCTCGGTTCTATGTTCAGATAGAAAACACAAATCCCTTAAATCTGTTAAAAAAAAACAAAAACAAAAAAAAACAGGAAACTTTAGATTTAGGCATTTAGAGAGAGCCAGGCTGGCTGTTAATAGATTAATCACCTGCCACCTCCAGCTCCTTCTCATCTGACTTTCAGAGAAAAAGCGAATAAGCTGTTTCCCCACATGTTAAACTGTTCCTTTAAGGTGATCAATCACGTCACCATTCAAACGCACAACATAAGTGGCTTTAAAGTGTCCTGTGTCATGACTACATAATGCTACAGTGATACTTTTTACTATAGGTCTCTTTTGTAGACCCACAGAAACCCTACAGAAACCAGACAAACATAAATTCACCTGAGGAGGGACCTGAGCCAAAAGGGACCTTAGGAAAGTCAGAAAGGATCCAAAATAAGTCCCAGGATGAGACCCAAACAGAGAGTGAATACCAACACTGGCAGCAGCATGATGCAGCACTAAGATCACCATTAAAAGAGCAGCAATAGATGTCATATTTACCTGCATTTCACAGTTCACACTCTTAGTTTTCACTGCAAAAAACACGTTCTCCTGCAATGATAATACTGTAATAATGACACCCCATGTGATCGCAGCTGATTGTGAGTCTGCTCAGATCCACTTGATTGACACTGACACGCAGACCAGAGGCCTCCAGGACCCTTCCTGGACCCAATTAGACTGAATAGATCTATAATTTGGACATTATAGAAACAGACAGAAAAAGAGGTCTCTTTCAGTCCAGTCTCGGGTTCAGTTAAGTTCAAAGTGTTGCTGCTGTAGAGGGTTCATAGCTCAGCAACCACCTGTCTGCAGCAGAGATGTCACATCATGATTGTTTCTGTGGAATTAAAGGTCTTTCGTGAAAGTAACACTCTGCTACTTTAACTCAGGCAGTGACTAATGTAACTCACACTCGCTTACTTCAGTATTAAGGATTTTGAGCTGGTGATGAATTTTTCCGTGCCACACCTCGAGGTTACTCTTCTTCCAGAGTACAACATGAGAAAATAAATGCCTGAGGTATGTCTGCAGTTTCAAAGCAGAGGGCAACAGTGTTTTGTCAGAAGTGCTAAGAATTTATGACAAGAGGAAAAGTAAACAGCTCAGAGCTTGAAGGAAGATCAGACTGGAATAAGTTACGTAAGTACAAAGCAAATGTTTTTTTCGTTTGGGTTTTTTTTTTTCTGTTTCAGATACGTAGATGAGAATGTGTCCACCCTTTGATGTAACCAGAAATACAAAATAATTCAGAATTTATGTTCCAGAAAAAGGGTGAGTTTGCCATAAAAAAAACATGTTTTGTCCTTTACTGTCAGTGGCATATGGCTATGTTGAGAATTTAGATTTTATGTGTCCACATATTTGAGATTTCTTTTTCTAGCCCAAGGATTTGGTTTGTGGTGCTGACCACTCAAAAAAAAAAAAAAAAAAAAAACAACATTTAAACAAATCAACAGCAACAGCAACTTCTGTCTCCACACAATGTCAACGGAAACGTTATACACTTTTAAGATGCTTGTGATGTATAATGTTTCTAAAGTAATAACTTTAGGAGTTTCTGAGTTATTAATCAAACTTCTAGAGTTTTATTTTTATTCTAATTCCATGTTGCAACAGACTGAATCAGGACTTTAATTCTGTAAACGAAACATTATACCAGTCAAGTCTCATTCAGCAGTCTTTTGTTATGAAATACAATAATTCAGTAATCTTTTCTTCTACTGTTGTAACTGCAGCTTCACAACAGTAAATACTGTTGTAAAACCTCACAGTGAAGCTTCACACAGGGAAATGACCCTTAAAGGCACATCTATTCACAGTTTAGGGTACAAATGGCAGAAAACCATCAAGACCCCAAACTGTGTGACAGACTCGTATTTTCTGAGTCCTCTCTGTCTTGTGTGTTTTTTACATTCTTCTCTGCTGCTGCCCGGCCACAAGGCTGCACAAGGTCACGGGGCACAAAGAGGAAGACACTGAGGATGGGAGGGGGGCCTTGCCTCTCTTAGGGTAGGCCGTGTTAGGCAACAAGTAGGGTGGTTATAGGGGGTTGGAGGGGTGGTGGTCCCATAAATCTGCCTGAGCAGGTTTGCGAGAGTTTGAGGGACAGACTTTCACAGGGAGCAGTGAAGGGGCCGCTTAGACCCGGCCTGCACAGAGGAGCTTTTGTCAGTCTTCTTCTCTTCCACCACCAACACCACCTCCACCTCCTGCTTCTGTCCGTCCACTGAAATCTGCAGGGAAGATCCCCTGCTTCAGGCAACACAGCCCTGTGATCTCCACTTATGGAAGATGTATGGCTGCTCTGCCCTCTGTTAAACCTGGGGTCAGATCTGCAGGGGCACTTATGTAACCCAAACATCACAGACACCTGGCGGAGATGAAAGGCGGGCGGCTCATTTTTCACTCACACTGTTACCGGCTATTTCCGTGCTGAAATGTGCCATAATAACACCTAGAGACCTCTGCACCCGCAAAGACTGGAGGCCTTCTCTGCTCATGTAATACTGTGGCTGTGGTGGCAGTTACCATGGCGACCGGGACCCGGTGCTCGAGCCCAGATGCCAATGCAAATCTTCCCCTGGCCAGCGATTGCTTGACTTCTCTGCTGAGACTCAAAGGGAGGATTTTTGCGAGGGGCTCTTTAAATCTGTCATTTCCAGCATCGACGAGCTGATAAAGCATGTCGGGCTGAAACCAACTGAAGTGACACGCCACTGGAGATTGAAGACTAATGGACTCATTCAATCCAGCCAAATGTTGTGAAAAGGGGATAAACAACCTTTTTGGCTTATTACAGGCTGTTTTCTTCTAAGCACTGATATAAACAGATGGGAAAATGAGTCGTGTTTGTCAGAGGAAACAGGTGCTCGCATTCACATAATCACATGCCATACACAGAAAAGAATAGCCCCCCCGTACCCACTTGTGGCTCAGAGAATGGGCTCCAGCTGGGCATGGTGTATATTACACAAACGAGTGTTTTGAGTGCCCTTAGAAGAGGCATTCATCTGAGGATATGACTGTTCACAGGGGACAATGAGGGCCGATAGGGTCCCTGTGATTGTGATAAATGAGCTTACACAAATTAGAACATTCGGAAACACATGAGAGGCAGGCTAATTACAGGAGATTTTTGCCCCTTTTAAGCAGCTGCAATAGCAGGCACGGGCACAGAAAACAGCCTCTGCAACAAACAGTCAGGCCCCATGGACGGATTTTGTGAAAATGGGCCCCTGGGCACAAACAGAGAAGCCCCCCCAGTCCCTCCCATATTGGACCCCCAGACTGAAAGGACATGGTTGTGCAGTTTGTCATCGTTTTGTGTCTCTTTATGTTCATTCTGTGTCTCTTTGTGGTCATTTTGTGTGTATTCCCATTTACAGATAAACTGATTTTTACTCTTTTTGGTCTCTTTCACTTTTGCTTTCATTGTGCAGGACATTTTTCTGCAATGTACTGTGAACTGAACAAGAAATATTGACAATAACTTTAAACAGAGGCTCTGGTCCCAACTGACCCTCGTAGGCCTGTCCAAACATCCATGGCAACTCCCGTCAGGTCAGTCTGGGTGCAAACTTTTAGAAATTACAGTAATAAGGCTTGACGTGACACGTGAGATTCAGATCTTAGTTCTGAGATCAGAGCGCGATAATTATAACTCTGCAGAGACGAGCTGTGAGCATCAAAGGTGTGAGCAGGGTGATGCAGAGAGAGGAAGACTTTCCTGCCAGTGTGTTGGCTTGTCAGAGATCAGCCTGGGTGTTTTGTTGTCACCTCTGTTAGATACTTAACTGAGTGTGCAGAGGTGACACCTCAGCTATCATCTGTGCTGTCTTCACTCAGTCAGGGTGAGTATTAACATCACCTTTAAAATAATCTGTACTGTTTTTAACTTGTGTGGTTAAGTGTTAGTGTTAGTTTTTTATAAACTGTGTTTGTTTTCTTGCGGAAGAGCCACTCGTCATTTTCAAAAATCAAACAGAGAACTGGTACGTTTAACTTTTCTTTATGTTGGCAAACATAAAATGCCAACATAAAGTATGTGCTGCAGCACGTCTATGTTTTCAAAAACTAACAAAAAACCTCTTCCTTCCTGAGTATGCAGTAGGAGAAAGTAACAAAATACTGCCTACAGTGCCTGCGTATATGGACAACAGTGTGTGTTTCCTCTTGTAAACTTCATGTCTTTACTCCAGTTTATAGTCCTTTTATGAAACAACTTCCAGATAAAAATTTTATCTATTAAATATTAGTCAATGAAATGTGGTTAATTGCTGGTTGTGGTTGAAACACTTCAGCAGAATATAAGATATATATCTGGACCAGCTACAGTGCAGTGCTCTGTGATTGATTTATTTGAATTAATTTCAGGTAACATTTAGGATACCACTATAGTATGAGTTGATCAGCCATCAGAGTCGAATCAGCAAGCTGTCATCTCCAGTTTTACAAACCAACCTTTAAAGCAGGATTTGTCACATCTCTGTGTTTTACAGTGTAAATTCAATAGACTTTGAAAAGACAAAGCTGCCATGAAAAACATGACAGGAAGAGGTGGAGACACACCTTTTTCCTCATTACCTGCATCCTTTCACCCAGAATGCCTAAACCTGATTTCACTAGAGAGCAAATCCTGCAGATTAAAGTGCCATTTGTGCAAACTAAAGCTGTGGTTACTGGTGTGTAAGTTTACGTTTGTGTCACCTGATAGATGCAAAACAAGTGTTCAGGACAGATCCCCATTTTTATCTTATTTTATTTATTTATTTATTCATAGAAGGAGCAGGATGAAGTTGTGAAAAAGCTGTGTTAGTGGGCACTGCCATTTTCTTCTGAAGCGACAGAACCATTTCCGTGAAGAAAATGCTATGTAATCACACTTCCTTCACCCTCGAGTTTACAGTATTTCTCAGAAAAACAATCGCAGCAAGAGGAACTTGCTGCGATTATTACCTGATACGTATTCAGCGAAACTATATTTGAAAAAGAAATGGTGTAGTAGTAGTGTAGTAAGTATCTGGCAATTTCAGTAAATCCAACATTTTTGTGATATAACAACCTGCACATGATAACAACAATACAACTGGTCTGGGGGACAAACAGTAAACAACAAAATAACTAATTAAATAATTAAACTCCTTCTTGTAAAATTAGTGAATTAAGGTACTTTAAGCAAATCTGCTTAGAAATCAGAGGGAAATGCTTCTCATAACTCCAGATCATATCATATTTTAAGTTTTCTTCAGTATCAAAGTCACCCAGTCATTTTGCATTTGATGGTCATTTTACGTCCCTTGGTTTTCAGTCTCTTTCCAGGCATTTAGTGTCTCTTTGTGGTCATTTTAAACCTCTTTCAGAAACATGGGGGCCCCGGGCCTGTGCCCTGTTGTACCTTTCAGTAATCCATCAAAGACAAAGAAATCAATAAATATTAACGTTCATGTTTCACTATTAGTAGATTTTTTTTTTTTTATTGCCTCCACTGACTCCCTGTTGAAGGAAAACAGCTTCAGTTTAACAGAACATGCCTGTATTCCCAGACAAACACACTCACACCATTCAGCCTAGTGTTGTACGGTGACGATGACGTCACTTTGCAGGAAAGGAGGGGGCGGGCTCAGAACGTTCCTTTACACCAATCAGCGGCTGCGTATGCAAACGAGCCGTGGACGGTCAATGTGGTGAGCAGCGATCCGACTTGGAGGAGTAGAAATCAGCGGTCCGGACTCAGAGGGATTCCTGCCTGCGCAGCTCTGGATGGCCGGTTAAGCGCACAGAAGAACACCCCAGCCCCCCCGGTTCCTCGGATGTGTCGCTCTCTGGTGCGATAAAGCGGATATTTCTCACTTTTTTTTTTCCCCGGAGTCACAGAGAGGAGCAGCAAGATGAAATACAAAGTGAGTGAAACGGCTCAGGTTGAGGCCTTTGGAAACTTTCTCCACTTTGTTTCTGTGGCGTTGATGAACTTCTTTAAATGAGTGCATGCGGGTTTGTTTTAAATAGGAACTGGTTAAAATAAAAAAAAGAATGAGGAAACTGCAGTGATGAGAGGGGGAAGAAGAGGATGCAGCCGCTTTTCCAGTTGATGTATGTGTGAATGTGGGTTTGAGTGGGTGAACCTATCACCTCTGTGTGTAGGAAGCATTAAATGCCATCACAGGGGCGTAAATAGAGTGAAAATGCTACCAAAACCCTGCCCGTGTGCTCCCCCCACCCCCGTAAATGAAGCTGAAAGAGGAACAGGCGTGGAAAAATACATATGCTGTTTCTAATGGTCCCTTCATCTTAGGCTGCAGCCAAGGGTTATTTTTATTGTTGGTTAATTTGCTGATTATTTCTTCGAACGGTCAAATATTTTTTTTAATTTTGTCTGATCACCAGTCAAAAACCAAAAGCTGTTTATTATAACATACACACTCACACATACATACATATAATAGATATATTATCAAATCTTCACGTCTGAGAAAGTATACATATACAATAAATCGATCATCAAAATAGTTGCCAATCAGTTATTCTGTTGCCCGATTGATCGATTGATCGACTAGTTTGTTGCAGCTCTGGTTATTTGCAGGTCGCTTCATGACAGAATTAAACCAAACCAACAGCATCATAACAGATTGTTTATTTACCATCTCTGCGTAAAAGATTACATAAAACAATTAATAAGCCATCAAAATGTTACTGATTAATCGCTTCAGCTCTGTGCTTAATCACGTTAATGGTCTTGATTGAACTTCTGGAGCTCTGAGATCGCTCTTTACCTCAGCATGTAGCCAGTCAGCGGCTCTGTTATATCTGTCACTGTTTATTTTGGGGTTTATTTTTTGATTGACAGCCCATTTGAGTTGCTACAACTTAGTGGCAACTTCATCCCATGTAGAGAAAGTTTTGAATTGATGTTGGATGTGACTGAACTTGCTCATTTACCTCTGTGGACCCTGGTTTTGTTGACGCTTCTCAGCATTTCGCAGCATCTATTTTGGGAACATTTGCCAAGAGAATTTATGCCACAATTACCAAGTTGTCATCATTAGCTTCATTCACTTTGGTCTGAATCATGCATCACCATATTAGAGAAGCAAAAACTGTTCCCCCTCATGCAGAAGTTTGGATGATTCACAGGGTTTGAGGGAAGTGGCTTCACTTTTTTTTTTGAGTGTCTGTTTTCTGAAGTGTGAAGTTGCTGTTTGTCAGAGTTTTGGCTCAGACTCTGGACTTGACACAGCTCAAGCTGCGAGCTGTGTAATTTGGGTTTCTTCTCCTCAGCGCCCACTGGGCCTGGTGTCACTCTGTGGCAGGGTTTGGTTGTGATCGGAGGGCGTGCACACTGTGTATCTGCGTCATGGCCCTAACTGACTCATTGTCCTGGTACACAGTTCACAGAGCCGGGACAGTCGAGGCTGATGGTAACAATGTAGGCACGATGCCAGTCAGCGTAGCAGGGATTTTCTAGGAGGAGGCAAATATGACTAGATCTCCATGATCATTGTATTGGTCCTAAACACAACAATTGATCAGTGGATGTTAATAAATGTGATCAACACGAGGGTTTCCAGGCTGTTATCTGTGTCTAGGCAGGAGATCCGTACAGTCTACAACCTCTCTGACGCAGAACTGCGTCTACACTCCTTTGTCTTTACCACATTCAGGTGAGATAGGGAGAACACAGAACACATGCAGCCTGTGCTCTTTGCTTATGATAAACATATCTGCATTATGCAACACCAGACGCCAGAGAAAAGGACGGTGGGGGGAGAGAGGGAAGGTCAAAAATCAGGCAGTGAACAAGGCCTCGTCTTGGTTAGGTGGTCACGACTGGGTTGATCAAGTTCCACTTACAGATCCTTGTTCAGAGCTGTTAAAGTTCGGAGTGTCAGAGTTTACGATGTCCCCTCTGCTTTTTCTCTTGACCTCAGCCGTGATGAGTCATTCACAGCTATAATAAGCGCTGCTTTCCTCGCAGTGTGCTAACGTTTCAGCAGAAGCTTAACGAGGTCGGTGGCCGCCCCAGTCACATGTCCTGAGGTGAGACGCTGCAGTCGAACCAGATGCTGACCTCCTCCTCACTGACATCAGAGATGGTTTCCAACAGGTGTTCAGGTGTGAAAGGCTTGTCTTCCATAGGTCACCTAATGCGTATAATCCCCCTGATGAGTCCGCATACAGACGGATCTCTTACAGCGTTAGCGAGGCCCAGGGATTTCTGAGGAGACAGAGCATGACAGATAAAGATGGAGAGAGGTGATTTCTGCGGTGGTTTAAAGGAATAGTTTGACATTTTGATAAACATCCTACTTGTTTTCTGGTAGAGAGTTAGATGAGAAGGTTTGATAAGCAGGGGAAAACAGCCCTCCTTCCAAACAAAAAAGGCTACAGTCAGTGGCCAGGTAGCTTAGCATAGCATAAAGTGGTTTTACTCCTTGGTTTTTCCAACAGATTCCTATGGATGTTAAATACTGGGCTTTAGAGGTGCCAGAGCCAGGCTAGCAGTTTCCCTTTGTTTCCAGTCTTTATGCTACGCTAGGCTAACATGCCACTGTCTGTATGAATGAATGGTATCAATCTTCTCATCTAACTTTCTGCCAGGAAGGGACTTATCAGGCAATATATACAGTGATACCAATACATGTGCTATACGCCAATAATTTCAAACTGTTCCTTTAACGTGTTGTGACACAACTTTTATGGGGGAAAAAATAACATAAAAAAAAAGCCTCTTTTAGTCATTCCTTCGTAGCTGACGTAACTGTTGCAGAAATAGCTTCACAACCACAGTGAGGAGTGATTAGGTGAACCCATACTCTGGCCAATATGTGTGTGCTTGTGTGTGTTTTCCTCAGTGTTTCTTTTTTATGGGTTCAGGTTCCAGGCACTGGTCCAAAAGCAAAGGGGAGCTGGAGGAGAGTGGAGCAGACATTGTTCTGAGAGGGAGGAGGAGGAGGTGGAGGATCTGTGATGCTGAAAGGGCCTGCAGAAAATGAAAGAGAGAGGAAGTTGTGGGGGGAACAAGAGGGCAAACAGGGTTGGGTGTATTGTGGGGTTGGGGGGGGGGGGGGGTTTGTCGATGAGCGCTCCGTGAGAATGAGAGCAATCCAGGCAGATCGTGCATGGGAAGGTTGTTCAGAAGATGCACATGATTGTTTCAAGGTGCCCCTTTACATTGTTAATGAGACTGGCAGCGGAGCACACCGGATCTTTTCTTCTCTTTGTTTGTGTGCATGTTTGGTTGTGGCATTGTGCAGAAAAAGACATTTGTAACCCCCCACCCCCCCCAAAAAAAGTTTATCCAGAGTTTTACACATTTAAGCAGTGAAATGGCTTTTCCATGTGTCTCTGTCCAATCCACCAACTTTCTATCTTGTAATATTTTAGACTGAATTCAGCACAGACCCTTTATTATTCCACTGCCTGCTAAAAAGCCACGGCATTATCATTAGTAAGTTTTTTTTCTGAATTTTAGCGCTGAATTTCCTGTCCCTTTGCCCCCATCGTCGCTCCTGTGCAAGATTTCCAGTGAGCGTGAAGAGCTTCTCCCCCAGCGAGAATGAATAGCGGTCCCCTGCGCCCCCTCCACCCCCCGCTGCGCCCTCGCACCGTGAGCCAGACATTAACATATGAAAAACGGTCAGCGGGGAGACAGACTACATTGTGTGTTCATTTCAGCCAGAGAGAGAAAGAGAGACCCAATTCAAACCCAACGTCAGCAACAATGCATATAATCATTTCCATGTTTGACCTTTGGCGGAAATAATTCTCGCCACCCTCCCTCCCGTCCCTCCCTCTAAGGAATGCCAGCTATTTTGCAGGGTCATCTCTGAAGTCACAGTGAGCCACTGTCAGCCTGGTTTGACCCTGTGACAATGTGTTTGGAGGACTGTCGGCCAATAAACCCAAAGGCAGATTACTGCAGAGATGCTTCAGCTGGACCACGATGTGAATAGTTGGAACCACAGCAGCTGTTAGATAATCAGTTGTTTTAGTCATTTTTCCAGCAAAAATGCCAAATATTTTCTGGTTGCAGCTTCTCAAATGTGAGTATTTGCTGCTATTCTTTGCCACATATGATAGTAAACTCAGTATCTTAGTACTAAATATCTCTGGCTTGTTTTGAAAGTGATTAACTACACTGATTGTATATTGCTTTGTCCACTTTCTTGTTTTTGCTTTCTGTTGCCGATTTTCAAGAGAACAGGTGTGAACTTGGTGCATTCACCTGTCGGTTGTTTGCGCAGGTGCAAAGAGTGAGAGCACCATTGTTGTGGTTTATTGAGGCTTCTCTTGATGGAGAAATCGGAACCTGATCCTTTTCTGTTCAAGACTTCTGTGTATGAATAATAAATAAAAAGATTTTGTTGTTGTTTCTGACTGACCTTTATCCGACAACTGTTTTGATTATCGAATCATTTCAGTTACTTTTTTAAGCAGAAAAAAAGCACTCTGTGGTTCCAGCTTCTCAAATGTCAAGATTATTTGTTTTTCTCTGTTTTACTCTGCTGAAGGTTGAACATCTATGGGTTTTGGACTTTGTCAGAGAAAACAAAACATTTAAATACGTCACCTTGGTTTCTGGGGACTTTAGTCGGGCGTTTTTCCGACAATTTATAGAGCAAGTGATTAATCTGTTAATTCATTAAAATAGTCACCAAATGAAATGATGCTGAAAGTACTCATTACTTGCGGCCCTAATCACCTCTTAATTTAGAAACTCTAGAACCGTCGTTGTTAGATTGTTTTTTCCAACATTACGTGAATCTTTCCTTCTAATAAACAAAAGAGTCTCCTTTTATCCCAGATAGCCTTCATGTTTCAAAGGGAGAAGATGGCAGCCCCAGTTGTTTGTCTTTTGGCGCCTGTGAGATCTTTTCGTAGCGTGAAATCGGGGGGACGTTGGAGTGAATCTCCATCTCATTGACTATTCCTATAATGTAAAACCAATCAATGTGGCCCCGCAGAGATACCATGAAACATATTTCACATCTCGGCTAATGCCCCTCGGAGGGATTAGCTCTTGTCTCTGGGGGTTACCACGATGCACTCATGTACCCTCGCTTGGCATCAGCACCAGGCTTGGAAATAATCCACATCGCCTCTTCTCGGCCAAAGCTCAGCGCTCTGTGGCTGGGTACTGTGAATGCCAGCCATGCTGTTGTGTTTTTTTGTGCAGTAAATTTCAGTGGTCAGCAACCAAACGAAGCCCACCGAGCGGTGAGGACACACGCCAGCGCAGGCCTTCAGATTGAAGGATGGTGTCTCTTCATGCCTCCTCACACTGGCCCAGAATGACTTAGCGGAATATGAGAGGCAACGTTGCACAACACACTTCCCCAGCAGCCCTTCCAGTTCACAGAATTCGATACACTTTTGAGAGAATATCTCCAGTGTGGCTTTCTTGTCTAATTATAGGTTGTACTTGGCATTCAGGACCGGAGCGAGGGAGTCCAAGATGTGAAATGATAAGACTAGGTCGGTCGTAGCCTGGATCTCTTTGGGTTTCTGCAGGAGGCAGGAAATGCTGCAGGCTAAGGAGTGGGAAGGAAATGGGGGAGGGCGTCATGTCAAGTTACCTTGTAGTTTATGTGACAGTAAAGAAATAAAACAACTGTGATGAGTGGTCAGAGTGAGGAGGAGCTGAAGGAGGACAGTCATTTTACCCGAGAAGTCACTCAGATCACTTCCTGTCAGTTAATCCAGAGGTGGCTGACAGCGCCGGAGTTGTGTCCAGCCCACGTTGTATTTCATCATCAGTTTTACTGCTGTAATTGACCAAGGCTGATAAACTTTAGCGTGTGTGGTTTGACAAAAGCAAAGTCCACAGTCAGAACGATGGGAACGCTGTTGTATCTGACAGGAATGAAGTGAATAGGGTTGGACATTTTAATGTGACCATTAAAATGTCCTGGAGGCCAAAGTAACAAACCATTTAATTTTGTCTGACCATCAGTTCAAAATCCAAAAATGTTCGGTTTTGTATCATGTAAAACGAGGAAAAAGAGCAAAGTCTCACAGTTGAGGCATTTGATTAATCGATTAATCTACATTTGCCTCAGGACAAAACAGGAACCCATCATTAAAAAGAGCTTTTCTTTTTTTTTTTTTTGGTCAGGGAAAATCCTTTGACTACGACACAGTTTAGAGTCACGAACATTCACTGACTAAACAAATATTACATCTCTCAAACTGAGAGGTTTTGAGCATCTGTGGTTTGTCACAGCTTGCAGTGTGGTTAGATGCAACACGGCACATCATATCCTGTTGAAGAGACATTTGCCATGCTGTTGCTGTTCAAGGGTGTGTGCATGTTTTTATTTTTATTCTTGCAGTGCTGTAGCTCGTGAATCACAAATGAGAGAGGGGAAGGTGGTGGGTGTCATATTTACACTGAGGACACAATAGTCTTTTATACAGTGCCACAGAACGAATGGAGCCTTTTCTATCAGTTCGGAGGAGCTTGGTTTGCTGTGTAAATATAAATAAATATGTGTAGTTAAACAACAATTAGTCACAAAACAAGAACAAACAAGCAGTTGAACGCTGTGATCTCTGTTTGACTGTAACTATGAAATAACAATGGATCAGAAGGTGAAAATGAGCTATTGATTGATCTGTGTCGAAACTAGGTATTGATCTGCAACAGCTCATGTAAGTCATGTGAAGCAGCAGTGCATGTGTTGGATCATGTTTCTCTGGGTGCTGAGGCTCCAAACTTGTGACATGGACCGTTTTTCCACACGACTTTTTCAGAAATTTCACCGAGCCTGCTGTGTAATTATGTTAATACACGGCCACCGGCAGGGCTTATGAAGAGGCTGTAATCAGAGGGTCAGCCTTCCTGAAAACTGTCCAAATGAAGAAATTACCATGTACTCTGAGCCCTGAACCGCTTCCCATGAGCCTTTCCTACCCAGAACCCTTCACACGGCCCATTTATTTGAACTGGCTCTCACCCGCAGCAGGCCTCACTCTGAGGAATGACTCGTAAAAGTCATCAGGTCCTCATTACCGTCATTACTATAATTATTTTCTATATTTAACCATGTGAAATGAGGCCAAATGAGTGTGTATGAACCACCCCGGGACACGTGTTACAGTGGTACGGCCCTAATTTTCACACCGGCCCCGCTGCAGAGGTACTTGGTGATGGTCTCACAGTTGGAGCGTACCACTTTTTTGGGAGCAGGTTGAGTTTGTTTGGGTCGAAAACATCCTCCTCTCTTTGAAAGCAGGGCTGCTCCCGTTGCTATGGGGACGCGGGTTTCTGCCATGTGGTGTGGTTGGGTTTTTTGGCCCCAGTGGCGGGGGAATTTGGGTATTTGTGAGCTTGTTTAGCCAAAGCCACCTTCATTATTATTAAATTGATGTGTACCCGAGAGAGGCAGAGCCCAAACCACCCAGAGAGCTCTTACTGAAAGCAAAGGTGGGGCCCTTTCAGCGGGCGGTGAAGTTACGTAAGGGCATGTTTTTTTATTTTTGGCCTGGTCAGCGCAGGCTCTCCATACAAATGAGAAGACGTTTGTACTGTTTGTGTTCAGGCGAGACACTGGTGGAAAAAAAAATGCCTTGTTGATGTAGAGGTGTGTGAGTCACAGAGAGGGGTTTTAAAGTGAGGGGGTGGGGCCCAGACAGCTGGGTCCTCAGGGTGGATGTTGTGCTCCAGGTGCGAATCTGGACAGCTCAGCTTTGCACGATTCTTCGCTTTCTAATGACAAAAACATAAGAAGCCGTGAGAGATTCTCGAGGACAGATGTTGCCAGGGCCAGTATGAGACCTTGGAGACCCCCAAGGAAAACATACGTGTGTGTGAGGGTTTTATGTCAAACAGATATCTTCCTGGTGTTCAGCTATTAGGCCAAAGTTTGTTATCTTTAATATTGTTGAAGCTGAAATGATTGGAATGTAAATAGATGAGTTAATGAAATGGTCAGCAACTATTTAGATAATGGATCAATTGTTTTAATTAAGTAAAATCTGAGTAAACTTTATGATGAAAAGTTTAATTTAAGAGTGGGTTGGACAGACTTATTTCCACAGCTTGGGTCCTGCTTACAAAATCCCTGCTCCCGTCAGTTTTTAGTGTTTTTCTGGAACAAGCAAAAGAAGCTGTGTATGATTCATAAGGACCCAAAAGGTCTGAAATACAGCAAAGAGCAAAAGACCTTAAATGTCATCTTGATATAAGACATTGTTTTTCCTATCTAACTCGCTCTACACAGCACATTAAGATTCGAGGTCAGGACCCGAAACGCTTCATATTTACTTTAGGAAGCAGCAGAACGCCTCCCGCCTCGCTGACTTGTGACAGATAACTTCCTGGAAGATCGCACTCATCTGTGGGTGAAGCAGAAGAGCCCCACCCACCCATGCCTGCCTGCCCACTGACAAATGACAAACACATGTGTTTATAGGAGGATCAATGGCAAGTGATGGAGTCGCCGTGTTGTGACCAACCAGTGTTTATGCCAGAGATCTGACGCCCGGTTTAATAGTCAGTTTCACCTGCTCCGATTACAGTGGTGCAGCTGACTGAAGCAAACAAAAACAAGAGCTGAGTCTTCCCCCTCTGCATCACTTCAAAAAGATCTGCATGTAGCTGTTAGCCATTATAGCTAACAACCTGTTTGTTCAGTATGATTAGAGGTGATGTTTTGCGTTTCGCGTGACCCTTCGGATTCGTAATATCAGTCATTCTGTTTGAATTCCACTCTGGTTCATCTGTGTCTCACACTTTATGGGTCGACGCGCTGTATTGTCGAAATGTTCACCCAACCACAAGGACGGCCCAAATAAAAACTAAACCGCAGTGAGAACAAGGTGTATGTGTGTGAAAATGTGTCAGACTTTTCCTTTTTGGGATCAGACTCACCACAACAGATGACACCGTATGTGTTCATGTTTTTTTTTTCATAAACTCAGATTGACGTCAGATGTCTGCAGAAGTCCAGATGAAGAATATAATTTGCTCATTCACCAATGGTGAGGAATAATGGTATTAGTGCAGTTTGCTTCTGCACTTAGCTCCTAATATTAACCAGAGCTACAGAGATTAGTCGATTCCATAGAAAACGATCATTGGACACTATTTTGATTAGTGGATTAATCATTTAAGTCATTTTTTAAGCAAAAATGTTCAAATAATAGTTGTTTTCAACCTTTTTGTTTTCAGATTTTCCACTTATTTTTCACTATTTTCTGACATTTTATAGACTAAACAGTTAATCCAGACTTTGAATAGAATAGAATCCCTTTATTGTCATTGCACAAAGAAAGTACAACAACATTAAAAGTGCTATCTTAATTCTGGTATATCATTCCAGTCAAACCCTTCAAGACATAAATAAAATAATATAAAAAGTAGAAATAACTAAGTTAAGACTATAAAATTATAATCTAAAACACAGAACTGTATAAGCTACCAAAAAAAAGCGAAAAATACAATAAATATAATCCATGAATAGATTCAAGGCAGTTCCTGATTTTCTATTTTTTGTGAGCTGAATTAATGGTTCTTATTGCCCACGGGAAAAAACTGCTCTTCAGGCGATTTGTCCTGGCCTTAATGCTTCGGAGACGTTTTCCTGAGGGTAACAGGCTGAACAGCTGGTGGGCAGGATGGTGAGGGTCTCTGAGGATTCTCTCAGCTCTGGAGAGACAGCGAGAGCTGGAGATCTCCTCAAGGGACGGCAGTGGACAGCCTGTGATTTTATTCTGCTGTCCTGATGACCCTCTGCAGCTTCTTCTTGTCTCCAGCAGAGCAGCCGAAGTACCACACAGTGATGCCATTCGCCTACACTGCCTCGATTGTTGTGTGGTAGAAGGACTTGTTGAAGCGAGAGCATGTTTGTGTGAATGTGTTGCTAAGCTGACCCTAACCCCTAACCCTAGCACAAATGATCATCTCAGCGTGGTTTCGGGGACAGATGCTAGGCCACAGTTTGCTCTGACACATTTTCTTCCACACGCTCACATCTCTGCAAAGCATAGCTGGGCTGAAATCACCGGGTCTGCTCGAATGCAAGCGGTTTTCAGTACCTTAATATGTGTTTGAGAACACGCGTTGGTTTGCGCCTGTGTGAACATGTGGTTGGTGAAACGGGCAGCTGGTGGCAGCGATAATTAGCAGAGACAAAGGGAGAACACAGAGGAGCATGATCGGCGCTGCTCTCGTGTCTGTGAGGTGATTTAATTTCTCCCGAGCATCAAACACAAAGCAGGTAACCACAGCAGGACGATGGGCCTCATGCAAACACCACTCAGACAAACAGGTTTGTTCTTAAGTGTCACACTCGGGTGATTTAAGAGCATTTAAGACGTTCATCCATTTCCTTACAGTTTTCTATTAGGTGTGAAATTCACATTCTCGTCATATACAGGCTAACTAAGTCAAACAGTGGTTTGACTTAAGAATTAAAATGTTTTTACCTTACTTTCTGTCACAGTACAGTGCTGCTGTGATGACAGCTGTTGTTCACAGCTGTTCTATAAAAGCAAATGATAGGACGTGTGGTTTAAGTTGAGGTAAGTAAGATGTTTAACTGGACTGTGTTATAAAGAAATAAGATAAAACAAGTAAAACACAGGACACCGAGAAACAGTTTAAGTAAAATATGAGTGAACTTAAAACTATAAAACAGTTGATGAATGAACATACAAGGCTAAAAAAAAACCCAGCGAATACACACATCTCAGATGGTGTGAGCAGTGAATTTTTGTTTTTAAATGTCATGTTGACATTTAATGGATGGTCAAATAGTTGCTGATTAGTTCTCTGATGATGGACTAATCGATTGACTAATGTGTCAGCTCTAATTTAAAAGATATTGATCGGACAGACATCTGTCAAACACTAGTAATCGACATTTTGTTTCTTCATGGATGCCTCTGTCAGCCCTGAACAAATAAAACATCCATGTCCACTGCCTTTGGGCAACGTTAACCTCCGGGGTTGCAATCGAACTTGTTGCAGCTGGTCGGTTGGTTGGCTGGCGGTGGGGGGGGTTGTGATTGTGCGACGGGTGTTTCTGGCTAATGGCCACGACAGTGTACTTGGACAAAAGCCAGAGAGGCCAGGCCTCGCAGTGGGAGATAACGGTGTCAGTAGCAGAGAGAGTTTCACTCAGGAACTGTCTGAACCAGGCCGGGTAAGAAAGAGGAAGGCCAAGGAAGGTTCAAGAAAGCCTCAAACCAACGTGGGCTTCCTGATTCCCACACTGAGCTACTGAAGGGTGAGGTGCTTATTACATGGACCAAAAAAAGGTACTAGAAAGATAACTGAAACTCACTGACTTATCCTTTGTGAGTCTGGATTTGCATTGATTTGAAATCAGTCTTTTGTTTATGTTTATGATACTTCTGAGAAATATTTCCTTTTGATCCAAATGTGCATGTAGTGTGCTGTCCAATTAGGAATCCAATCATATCGTCTGCTCAGCTCGTTCCATCTGATTTTGAGTGATTTTAATCCGGCTCACTACGCACCAAGATGAGAGTGTATGAAGATTTAAAGCCAGCAGCAGTGAAGCTTAAATCCTGCTGTTTCAAACTTTATCTAGAACATGCTGGATTACCCAGAACATGGGTGACGTGACAATAAATATCCATTTTATTGTTATTACTTAGAAGAAATGTATATTGGTAAAGTATAAAAAACTGAGAGTTGAATCAAGACTTTAAACATAAAGTAGTACAAATAGAAGAAAAGGCAAAGGGATAAATTGTAATAACAACGTATACTTAAATTTCTTCTTTAAACAGTTGTTATCAGTGTTTAACAGACTCAATGTACTGTCCAAATTCAGTACTATGATTTAGATCATTTAATCCTCAAGTCCCTCTGTAGTTGCTTCTTCATTATAAGACTTTTTTTTAGCCATTTTATTGCAAAACCAGAGGCAGTAACAAACAAAAGCTATGTTGTTTTTTTTTCCCAGTCATTACCAGGCTCATCAGACTGCGTAGTGATTCTGCAAAAATAAATGAAGTGAATTTGTGTGTGAAACAAAGACGAGCTGGGATAACTGAACAAAAAACACACCTCTCCTACAGCACCTAGTGTTAAGGTTCTCTTACGCGAGGCGCTTACTGGACTGCTGATGTGCTGGGCAGCTCCCGGGAGTTAAAGTGTGAGCATCAAGCTGCTGAAAAGGAGTATTCATGCTCAGTTAACTCCTTCCCTGGATGAATAAAGGCTAAAGGGAAAAGATTGAGGCAATTAGTCTTAAATGCCTCTCTCAGACACAGAAGTGGCACACTCTGGGGCTTTTCCTATCTCCAGAATCTGTGGGTTTGAGTCATTATCCCTCAGCCCTCACTAGCCCTTTAGATAACTGTGCCCTGGAGCAGGGCGCAAGCTGAGAAAATCCCATCAAGTTCAGATTTGGTTTGAAAGACATCTGGTGTGGAGCTGCAGGCTAATGGCAATCCTGCACGGTGTTTTGAAGAGCAGAAAAAAGTTCACCAGCATTAGAAGTATAGTAAATGGTGTTTTAGAGGAATAGTTGGCATTATGGGTAATATGTGTATTTGCTTTATTGTGATTGGTAAGAACATTGATACCAAGGTCTCTGTGGTAAAAATATTGCTGGAGTGAGCGGCCAGAAGGTAAATGTTGTTGTTGTTACTTTCTTATTCTGTTTCTGCAAAAAGAAAAAAATGTGTCCTGAGAACATGTGCTCTTTGTTCCCACAGAACCTGATGGCCAAAGCATTGTACGACAACGTGCCGGAGTCTCCCGAGGAGCTGGCCTTCCGTAAAGGGGACATCCTGACCGTCATTGAGCAGAACACGGGCGGCCTCGAGGGCTGGTGGCTGTGCTCCCTGCATGGCCGCCAAGGCATCGCCCCTGGCAACCGCCTGAAACTGCTGATCGGACCCATGTTCGACGCTCAGTCGCCTGCTGCCGCCGCTGTTGCCCAGTCTCCTCCTCAGAGCTATCAGCAGAAGGCTGGCTCGGGGTCTCAGGGGCTCTACCAGGTGCCCCCATCACTCCAGAGTCCACAACAGCAGAGCCAGCAGAGCATCTACCAGGTTCCTCCTGGACAGGATGTCTACCAAGTCCCACCGAGGAGTACTCTCGCTGCAGAAAACACACCGAGCAAGGTGAGGAACAGGAAAGAGGGAGGACAGTCTAGTTCACATTCCCCTGAGGAGCACAGCTAATGACTATTTTCGTTATCGGTGAATCATTTTCTGATTGCTCCACGGAGAGCCAACACTCTGCAGGCTTTTATTACAATCAAAGGCTCCACCAGCTGATTTCACTGATTCCTTAACCGCGTCAGTGAAACCACCTGCTGGGGTGACTGGCTGGAAGGAACACCTGTGGACTGTTGACTCTCTATAGCCCAAGATTCCCCGTCCCTGGTTTAGTCGATTAAAAAATGAAAAATGCCCACAAAATGTTCAAAATGAGCGCTTTATGACAAATAGAAAAATAGTAATGAAAAACCAAGAGTCTGGTGAATCAGTATGAGCAAACCTCACAGAAAAATGGAGTCTGGTTCATTCCCTTACCTCTGGAAACAGTTCTCAGGATCAGAGTGGATTTAAAACTTGACATCATCTCTGGTGGGTGTGTCCTGTGCTGGTAGGAGTATGGGTATTAGATGTGATAGGACATGGCATTTATGCGTTTACATCGTGACCTGTTATCCTGCAGTCTGCCTCGACTCTCATCAGGGTGATTGCACACACAGAAAGCAGAGAGGCCGGAGAGATTGTGGGTCTGAGATGTGAAATGTGGACAGGGTGTGCCGGGCCTGGCGCTCGCCACAGAGCAGGGTAGTGTTTTTGTGTAGGGCTCCCATATTACTTGTATATTGGCACATTGTGTGTAGCAGAGCCAGCCTAAGCCACAGAAGGGCAGTGAATGTGGGAACAACTTCTGGAAAAGCAAACAGCACAGAGCTGTTTTTTGGATTTTGGTGGAGCCCAGCTGCCTGAATTCAGTTTTTTTTTTCTCTATTTAAATGCTGTGCACAGTCACTGACTAACCCATTACATATGACTTGGTCATCTACAGTACTGGTTTATATACACTCCTCCAAACAGAGTGTGCCAGTTAAAGCATATATCTTAGACTGCCCCAGAAAACAAAGCCTGTAATAGCAAAGAATGAGAGGAGTGATCCTTCATTAAATCGAAGTCAATGGCAGGTGTGTGCTGATACAAGAGGGAAATTTTTCCTGCTTATTCAACTGCTTAACTAGTTCCAGCACCTCAGACCAGATCATCCCTCCAGGAGACGGATAGCAATTATATGCTGGATGAGCTTTGGATACCCTAAGGGTGTTCTTTCTTTATTTCAAACAAATCAACTCCAGCCATCATAGAAATGAGCTAAGGTGTGCATTTTCGTAGGTAAATAGGCAGCAGGCGCCAGGAGATTAGAGGACTTTGTGTGGTTCACTGCACAGGAGTGAGTGTGTGATAAAGTCAGTCAGAGCCAGGGGGCTGAGAGGAGAGGCCTGTCAATCAACCTGAACACTCACACACATGTATATTCACACACATACATGCACACAGCAGCCCTGTCAACCAACACGTCTCTTTTCCACTAACAGGCCTCAAGGCTTAGCTGAGGAACGGTATTAAAAAGGCTTTGGTGATAACATGGAAAATTAAATGTGCTTCTAATGAGAGTGCGTTTTGAGCTGTAATCACGTTATTGGAGAGATTAAATTAAGTCTTGGACGTTTAACTTTCCCTCCAATCTGTGGTTATCAAAGTGGTGCAATTTTCAGCAGTTGTTCCTGTCTATTAAATAGAAAGGTTTTCACAGTGTGTTACACTGATGCTTGTGAGTGTGCACGTCCATGTGTCCGTGTACTGCAGGAGTCCAGACAAGGCTCTGTTGTTTTCCAGTGACGTCTGACTGTTGGACAGAAGCACCACCAGTCTCTGTGGCCACAGTCAGTCCTGGTAAAGCCAAACAGCAGTATCTGTAGTAAAACTGTAAAAAAAGAAAAAAACTATTTCAAGAGAAGTATTGTTGGTAGTGGAAGAAGGTATTTCAGACGTCCAGGGTTCAAAAACTAGAAGTCCCTTTCATTTTCTGCACAAATGCTGCTAGGTGACTGGAGGGGGGGCACCTTTATGGCTCGGTTTGACCTGAAACTCTCCTGGTTGAATTGTCGGTACATTCATTTAGGTCACTGGTAAAAAGTCAAAGATACATACATTCAACACAAGCTCATCAATCCTTAAAATGACGCTCAAATCTTCTCCAGCATACCTTGTTTTATTCCCCAAATGTTTTTGGCTATCTTGTCTTGGTTCAGTTCAAAATACAGTATTTCATCTTAACTCTTGAACAACTCCTGGTAAACAGGTTGACTCTTTCAGCACCTTTTCTTTTCTTTTCTTTTCTTTTCCTCTAAAATCCTGAGGGAGGATCCAAATTGCTTAGATAAAGCGTTTTTCAGTTTGTTGTAGCGGCTTCTCCATAGCAACAGCAGCTAAGGCCTCAGTATTTAGAGCCATTCATCTTACCAAAATTATAGACAAAACAAGGTTTCACAAAGCCAAAATAATTCAAACTGATGGCCATAATATAAAGGTATAGTAAGGTTAGAATTATCCATGAGACTTGTGTTTCTATGTGGAGGATGTTATTAAAAGGAAAACACGAAGGAACCAGCAGCTCCTTCCACTTCATAAGAACTCTATCCTGCATCATAGTATCTATGGAGATAAGGTTTGTTGACGTGAAATCCAAACCCTGACCTTTGTTCCTCAAAACACCAAACTCTTGTTTACTACTGCTTTGTCTTTGTGGGAGCTGTATTGATGGCAGGCTGTGAGCGTTGACTCATGCTGCATGCGGTGTAACGTGCTAACAGTCGATGGAGCTGAGGGAAAACATCCATTTTCTTGATGTCAAGTGCAAATGTGCACGTGAACAAACACACATCCTGGCTTTTACCAGTGATTATGGAGACTGATGCAGGCTTCCTAGACTGATAATCCCCTCTCAAATGACTCTAAAGCCATCACCCCCCCTCCCCACAGAGAAAGGTTCCTGTGTGCCCTTCGCCATGCATGCATGCACTCCTGTCTGCTGCACGTATCCTCCAGAATGCGTCCTCGGGTTTGCATGCCAACCCTGCAGTGCAAATCCAGATTGGCGACTGGTTATTTTCTCTTCATGTGGTGTGGGGCTCTGGTATATAAAGGCACACTGAGGTTTGGCGCTCTCTTCCTCTCTGACTGTTTGGTTTGTTGCTGCGGCCTTGTCCTTGGGTGACCCTCCTGAGAGCTACACAGCTGCCCCCCCACCCCACACTCCTTTAAGGCCTCCGAACTGAGACCGTGTGGGACAGATGCGTGGAGCTCTCGGGCCACACAAAGAGTCTCCTCACATGGAGGCCAGGAGAAGCCCTGTTACCGCCTTTTATCATTCTGCTCTTAGAGGCCCCTCAGTCTGCCGCGCGTCATTTCCTTTCTTCTCCAGCTCTGAAAGGTGTGTCTGTTTCACTCTATCAGTTTCTCCTCAGTGTTCCCACTTCCTCTGTGCTTCCCCCTCTGACTCAGGCACTGAGGTCAGGCCGTTCAAAGATGGGTTGGGTTCAGAGTTCAGAGATCTCCGCCGAGCGTCTTATCAACTCCTACCAGACGGCCTTTTCATTCCTCACTTCCTGCTTTCATTAGGTCTTCTCCTTGTATGGGCATTTCCTCCATTCACTGTGTCATACCCATAGAGCCAATCTGCTCATTGGTACCATGAAGAGGCAGAGGTGCAACAAAAGGCTTAATAAACTCCCACACAACTCAAGGAAGTACTCTGATAACTGTTTATGGGCTACAAAGGGTGTGCCATCCACCTTGATAAAACTCCCCTTTTGGAAGTAACCAGGTTTTGTGTAATGAATGGCCGTATTTTCTTCCTAATCATGCAAATGACGATCTCAGCACCAGATATGTGAGTTATTTCTTCCTGGAGCAGGCCAGCTCCTTCAGATGCTTGTCTGCTCGCCATTGTCGCAGTTGTGATGAATCGCTGGCCCATGCGATTTGACCAAGAGGGCAAGGTCATAAATCAGTTGTACCGTAAGTAGTCTGCTCTGTGGTGTGCATACAGGGAGGACTTTCTCCCCTTGAAAGTTTAAAACGGAGAACATGATGAAACGAGAGAGATAGGCAGAGAGAAGACAGGAAATTCTTTGCTGACACTTAATATTTTATCTGTCCACCACTTTGGTTCAAGCTAAAATAACTATCAGATGGACTGCCATGAATTTTAATTTTGGATAACATGGTAAACTATGATGGTGAACATAGTAAACATTATACCTGCTAAACATAAACATTTTAGCATTTTCATCGTCATCGTGTTGCCATGCTAGCATTTAGCTGAAAGCAACCCTGTGTCTAAGTTCATCCTCACAGAGCTACTGTTGACTGTTGTTCAGATTAATGCTAAAAGGTCATTCAAGACGTTTCTCATTTCACATGATCCTCTTTTCTTAGGGGATTGTCTTATGATATTGTTTTCTTAGAACGTAAACGCCAAATGTCAGACTCATCTTTTAACATTACTTCTCTTCAGATAATCATGCTGCCAGATTAAGAGGCTGCTTTGATCTTAGCGCATGAGCGATGATCCTTATTAGTGCTAAAATCAGTGTGCTCTCTTTTAATGCTTCTCATTAAGCCCGCTGTCTGTTTGGGTTTAGCCACTTGGACGTGTTATGGAGACGGCTGAAGGCCTCACAGGATTCAAGACTTAATTACCTGCATTAATTAGTTTGGCACTTTAATAGGCTGGTGCAGCTCTGAGCGGCGGAGGGGAACATTATCGAGCAGGAGCGAGGAAACTGGCCCACAACACTGCAAGAGACATCTTTGTGTCGTGATTCAGCAAAACAGAAATGGGCAGGTTACTGCGGAGCAGAAACACACATTCAGGAGATGCAGTCACATACAAAATATCACTGTTGCCTAACATATGAGTGATAGCATGGTGAGTTTGCTGCAGCTGGTGGTTCAGATTTCATTTTCCCTGTGTCCTTGGGTGAACCTCATTAAAAGGTGAACCTACAGTGCTGTGCTGACAGAGCAGAAGGTAGAAACAGGAAGAGGTCATCCAGATAGATAGATAAGAGAACAAGAAAAGAGATGAGGAAATGTGAATTAGGAGATGGATGGATGAAATTCTATAGAGTGCAGTTGCCACATCGCCATCAGTGTCATTGTCACATTGTCTTTTATAACCTGAACTCTGGTGAAAAGCCTTTTTTAGGGTTGTTGATGTGTGTCAGCAGGTCATTAGCAGGGGGGAAGTGATTGTGTGTGTGTATTTAACCAATGAAAAGGTGTGAAATGATGATTTCCTGTAAAATCATGCCACACAGAAGCGCCACAATTCACCCACTGGCAGTCGTGCAGAAATGAACCATGCTAGGGCCAGGCAACATGGTGGAAAATATAATGACACAGGAAAAGCCAGCATGCACTTAATTGGTAAAGTGTTGGGTCGCCTCGAGCCTCCATTAAGAGCTTCGATTGGCTTAGATTCTCCACGTCTCCGAGACTCTACCAGAGGGATTAAACACCATTCTTCCAAGAGATATCCCCTCATTTGGTGTTTTGATGATGGTGGTGGAGAGTGTTGTGTCCAAAGCCTCCCACTGGTGTTCAGCTTGGTTGAGATATGGTGACTGCAAAGGCCAAAACAGATAATACTTTTGAAACCATGCAGTGTATGGAAAAATCTGCATTTGTTACTGTGCTTTCTCCACTTATTTATGGAGGTTTCTCCTTAATTTGCCATCTGACCACGTATCATGACATGTCAAAGGTCTTCAAACAAGATCTATAAAATATGCAAATTGGTGTTCAAAGCAATTAACTGTGTTCCACTTTAATGTGGGGCTTCAGCTAACGATTATTTTCATTATAGATTTAATTAACTGATTATTTGTTTGGCCAAGTATGGTAAAAAAAAAAAAAATGCACATCATAGTTAACCAGAGCCCGAGTTGATGTATTTATATCGCTTTCTTTATAATGATTCCTGTGACTGGTTTATCTCCCAGGCCCACATATGTTGAGGTGCCCATCAGTACATAAAATCTAACAGAGTATATTACAAACTCATGAGGTAGTTGTTGACATTATGATGACACCTCTCAAACGCCTCTGAAGTAAAGCTGAAAAGGCGTAGCTGCCAAAACCTGAGCCTGCCAGGATGCTAAGTAAACAAAGTGTTGCTGAAAGAGCCGTGAGTCACTCGCCGTAAAGCGTAGGAGTGTTAACAGGGCATCTATTTGGCTCCTCAGGGCACTAGTTTGAACCTGATCGCTCTTTGGTGTCTTAGTTTGCTCTGCCTCCCCCATGAAGGAATCCTAAGGGCCTATCACCTGAGTGGGAACAAATGTTTGCTCAGTCACCCCAGCTCCTCGTGATGTCATCACTCTCTAAACGGACCGCCACTGCCACCATGCAAGCGCCAACCTCATTGGATGAGGTAAATATTTACCCAGCAGCAATTATGGAAGCGCCGAGCGGCCTCGGAGCAACAGCCTGCTGGGTAAACAGAAGGTGGAGATGGGAAATAAATGAGCAGTGTGCATCTGGCAGCGGCTGAGAGGGACCGCCGATGGCAAGAGTGCTGCTCAAAGCAACGACGTGTACCTGTGGAAGAGGTCACCGAGGTCTTTGACAGACACCTCACTGCCATCTGTGTGTGGCAGCTGAGTCCAGACATCCGCTTATCGTCAGCGCACAGGCTCAACCCACAGGGACAGCAGCCGGGGCTGAAGTGACCTTTTACCAAGCATCACTTTGGTGATACTTAGTGAAAGGCTTGCTCCCTGTCTGCTGTGTCTGGTTACAAGCTCAGGGAGGTTTAAACAGCCTGCTCTTTTTAAATTCACATTCACAACACATTTTTATTTTACAAACGGTTAAAACTTTACCTTTTACCCCCCCCCCCCGCCCCCCCCCAAAATGTAAGCTAGACAACAGTTATAGGAATTGCACAATCCATTAATATTAACTTTCACATCTTGAAAACCCCCTGATCCAGATTATATTAACCAATTCCTGGTATTACATACAATGTACAATGAACCAATTCTCCGATAGCAAATATTGTTATAGTGCTACATCCATAAACGCTCAGTAACAAATGACTATAGGGGGGTTTCCATCACTGTATTGTATACACTATAAAGGAAATCTTTTTTGAAGGTTTGAAGTGTGTGGGTGACAGTGCGTGAGAAGAGACGAAAGCACCCAGGCTATTTATTCCTCTGCTGGTTTATTTCTGAGCTTGGGTTGATGCGTTTAGAGCTCACGGTGTACGTTTCAGCTCTGACCCCACAGGCCCTGTTGGGATGATGTATGCACAGACAGGAATGCCAACAATGAACACCTTAAATCACCACGGGCTTGTTCAGATTGGACTTATGAGAACCATATGGACTACTGTTAGTCAGACTCCAGCTCAGATGAATGGCATTCCTTTCCATACTAGGAGACGTACTCTCATTTTCCGTTCCTCTCACTTTCCCCCCTCTTCCACCTCTGTTACCTTTTTTCATAAATCTCTTTTACAAACCCCTTCCTCCTCTCCCTCTCTGCTCCTTCCTCAGAAACATTAATCCCATTCGGAGTTGGCTGAGGCTAGGGCTCCTACTGCTCACGCTCCGATAAATGTGTCCACAGTACGAGAGATGGTATTAGGATATTACCTGGGCTGTACAGCGACTCATGACTGGATACAGGGACTAAAGTCTTATACCTCCCTGGAGACTTTCCCCTCTGCCAGGAAGCCATGCGTATGGTTCCTATTTTCGAGCCCTGTTAATGAACCCTGTTTGTTCCAGTGTGGCGATAGTGGTGCGTGGGGGCAGAAGAGGAGTACTCGACGGGGGGGAAGGACATTCCCAGCATTCCTCTGTCTGTCTGACGCAGCAAGGAGGTCTGCAGCTCTTTTAGGGGATACAAGACGACAGCACGGGGGAAGGGGGATGGGAGAGCTGGGATTAGAAGGTGTAGAGGGTCTGATCAGCGCTGACGGGAAAAGATGGAGGGAAAATGAAAATTAACAGGGGCAAAAATGTCACAAGTGTATTGTAGGTGAAGCCAGCAGTGTGCGTTTGTGTTTTGTTTGTTTTTTTTCCAAGCAATAATCACCCCATTATTCTGTAGCCTGTCTGTACCACAGTATAAAATATTTTAAAGGTGTATTAAATCCTAGAGCACAAAATGCCTGGGCTTTAACAGGGTTGTCCATCTGTACCAGTGACTCAGTGATTACTTCACCAGATTTTTGAGATTTAAAAACTCACAACCCAGCCAGTACTGTGATAAAACTCCTTCTCAAATACCCTTTTAATCATAAAACCATCTTCCATTTAGATGAAGGCTATGCTGTATAAGAAATAATGGCTTTAAAGTTCCTTACTATTTTCAAAGGGGCGTTTTTGCCTTTACTAGATAGAGCTGATAGGAAATGGTCCCAGGTTAGACTCGAACCAGGGACATTGCAGCATGGTTTGTGTGTTAAACCCCCAAACCACCAGGATGCTCTTCTTGTTGTCTTTCAAGCGACCGACTCCACACAATCTTTGCCCTGCGGCTCCAGGTTTCTGTTTATCACTCGGTTTCCTGGGCTCCTCACAAATATCCTGAGACAGGGAGGATGTTGGTCTGTCTTAGAACACGTCTGCCTCCACTGTAATCACTTACTGTCCCGGGGTCATTTGGGGACTGAGAATGAGAAACAGGCAGAACAACAGAGAGCAAGGACACGTAAAGAAGTCAGGAGGAGTGTTTGTAATTTGTGATTCTCAGCATTTGTCATGAGCACTGCTGTTCTCCAGGTGTCTTTTTTTTTCCTTTTCTTTTTTAGACAGCAACTCTGATTGTTTGTTTCTTCCCCTGCTGTGATTGGACAGGTGGTGACCCCAACCAGAGTAGGACAGACCTATACCTACAGCCCAGGACAACACAACCAGCAAGACCTCTATGACGTCCCACCCAGTAGATCACAGGGGGTAGGTGTCTCATGTTCCACAGCATGTACAGTACAACAGCAGGACCCGCTCTGTCTACTTGTAATACAATCTAATGTAAATCTAATAATGTGAATAACCACCAGGAAACATTCGGATTTGATTTCAAAGGTACTATTACTTATGTTTTAACAATTTCCAAAGAACTCAGTTATAATCATAAACAAAAAGAAAAGAAAATTACTGAATAAAGTCAGAAGTGAAATGTCTAAGTCAAGATTTTTCTACACTATCAGTTTTCCTCATTTTAATGCATCATACCAGTGGTTTTGTAAGTTCTAGCTTCTGCACTACAAATATCACAGCCTGTCACGTCTGTCGGTCTGTTAAATGATTTTCATACTACATACAGTATTCCTTTCAAACGAGTCAGGAATATGACACTTTAGCAACATTTGCTCCTATCTACAGCAAATGTGCATTTAAAAAAAATTAAAAATAAAAAGTCAATAGTCAACACAGTAAGAGCTGTTTGAGGCAAATACAGCAGGAGCTCTGCATCTGTCAGAAGCAGAAAGCTGCTTCTTTGATCTTCAGTATGTTCCGCATGCAAATCTACTACACGTCCTGTGGCCTTATTTTCTCTCCTCGTTTTAGTTTTGTCCCGTCATGTTGTTTTTAGCTGATAAAATCTGCCATGCCGTGCCGATGTTAGTTTCATGCACTGTTTGAAGCTAGTTTTTGGTATATTGCATCATTTAAAGGGTCAATAATTGATATTTTCATGCTAAGAAATTGAACGACAATGTGAAGACGCTGTGAAAGGGGTTGCAGCTCCCCTCGGGTTTACTGAACTTTGTAGTGAAGTTTCAGGTCACTGACTCTGGTAGATACATATACAACTGTTTGCTAACATATCAACATAAAAGGTGATAATACGTTGTGTTGCTTTGTTCACAACTTGTTTCTATCGACCCCCAAGTGACTAAAAACATGAGTTATTGCAGATTTAATGCAAAACTAGTGGAGCTTTGATGCAACAAAGGCTGCAATTTACCTTAGTCTAACAAAATAAAAACTAAGAACTAAACCAGTATGTATCTAGTAAGTATAATTTAAAGTTTTTGCCCCTTATTTGGTGTTTATCTGACCTTGTTCCCTTCTTTCAGGTGTACGATATCCCACCTGGTCAGATGTTCCCTGGTCAGCACGGCGCTGCCAGAAACCAGGGAGTCTATGATGTTCCCCCGCCTCAAATGGACCACAGGACACAAGGCGTTTACGACATACCTCCCTCTTCACAAGGGGTAAGAGAAAATTTAAACAACCGCTCGATCGTCCACCACAATGAAAGGGCACATCATTCAGGCACACCATTTATTTCAGTCAAATAAAGTTGAATTAAGGAAGCGGTAGCCGCTTATGTCCGGAAAATATTATTTTATGTTTATTGATACAGTTCCTAGTATTTCTCTTAATTGTCTGCAATAAATGAATAATACGTCAAATGTCATATTTATGACATTCTTGCGGCTGCGCTAAATGAAAGCTTTGCCTGCCAGTAGAGTTTAACCAAAACTCCATGAGTATGGTTCTGTGTCTGAACTCTCCAGCAAGGGGGGAAAAAAAAAAAGTCAAGGACATAACTCTTTTCTTTCCAGACCCTCTAAGATTTCACCAGACTTCCAGATCCGACCAGGCAGAGAGCCATCAGTTTGTTTGTAATAACCTGAAATATGCTGGGACCTGTTATTTGCGTCGGTCCTAATTACAGTATGGGCAGGCCTGTCTAGCTGTAAAGGCTGATGGAAATCACTTACAGGCCACCATTTTACTCACCCCACTGCGCTCCCATCATGCTTTGTGCCATGCACGTCAGCTCTGTCATAAAGCCTTACTCTGATGCTGCATTAGAGGAAGGAATCAGAAACAGAAACTTTGAGGTTGCAAATATAGTATCTGCACAGGCCAGAAGCTTTTCCACTTCCTCAATCTCTAACTGCACTGTCGCTGCACAAACTGTATCCGGGGGAAAATCCACTTTCAGTGTTCAGTGTTTACCAGGTCGCAGTCGACCGTTTCCTGTAAGCTGATTTCTTCACTGTCATGTAAATGAGAAAAATGGTTTCTGTAATCAGGGTAAGCTTGTGTCCTTAGCTAGTTTTCTCCTGGAGAATGCAGACATGTTCGCATATAAAATAAAATAAAAAAAATATATAAAAAAAATAAAAAATAAATCAGACCCAAACTGAAACTAAAAAATAAGTCTGTTGACAGTTCCTTAAATTCAGACACTTCCTCTGCAAAGACAAGCTGCTGCTACAGTTAAAATAAGAAAACCACGCTTCTGAAAAAGGGTCGCAGTAGAGGAGAGATCTGCTTACTGTTGCACATAAACACAGGTTTGCACTAAGCAGGTTTCCATAGTTGGTGTAAATGTGTCCCCTCATCACCTGTGCAACCTGGTTTCTCTAAAAACGTGGTTGTGCAAGTATACCATGTCGGCGATGTAGAAGGAAAGATGGTCAGTTGGTGTCTGATATAAACCTAAATTAAGAACATTATCTGATGAGAAGTCACAGTGCATGTGAAGCACAATTTAACCAAATGTGAAATATCTTTGTGTGAAAAGTTACATTCAAGTACAATACTATAATATATAGAAAGGTTTACTTGTCTTCCTGGAGAAAAAAAGAATATGATTTAGGTTAAACTTAAGTCCATTTCATGTTGTATTGCTAATTATATGGTGATGTAAGGGCTACTACTGTAAAAAAAAAGGGATGAATGACTGTGAGAAACTTGAGCTGTTGAGCTTTAGGAAGAGAACTTTTTTGTGTGGCAGATTTTATTTCTGGAGCCTTTTTGGGCCCCTTTAAGTCCGTGTAGAATGTGTGTGCGTAACACAATAAATAAATAAAGATGAACACAACGATTGTGCTGCATGGTTGTGAATTTGCACGGGAAATAAACCTAATGATTGTCGTCACCCACAGGTCTACTCGGTGCCTCCCTGCAGGACCAGCCCTGCCCTCCAGGAGGGGAACTACGACTTCCCGCAGCCTCTCAAACACAAGCAGGAGGGCATCTATGACGTCCCACCGCCTGTCTTCACCAAGCCCACACAGAGCCCCCAGTCACATTATGATTTCCCCCCCAACGCGGAGCCCACTGCCCATAACCAACACCCGAATACCAACGGCAACGAAGGCATTTACGACGTGCCTCCGCCGGCCCTTCATTCAGGGGCGGGGTCTCAGCGGGACATATATGACATCCCTCGGGGCAAGCAGCCCCCCCAGCATAGAACCTCGCCCGCTGACAGAGACACAAGCAAAGGCATCTATGACATCCCAGCTCAGGATGCTCGAGCAATGGGAGACGTGACGGACGGCGTGAACCGTCTGTCGTTCTCCAGCACCGGCAGTACACGCAGCAGCATGTCCACCTCCTCGTCCTCCACGGGCTCCAGCTCTGAGAGCCGCCTCGCTCTAGATGTGGACGCTGCTGTCCAGAGGTTATATCGCCTGCAGCAGACCTTGGAGGCTTCAGTCTGGGCTTTGCATTCAATGGCCGCTTCCCCTCAGTGGAGGACTTTTCCCTTCATGGAGCGCCATGCTAACGATGTGCGCACAGTGCTGGACAGGGTCCGGGCTGCTCTAGGAGAGTTCATTGTGTTTGGTCGAGGGGCTGCAACGAACGCGACGTCTCTGTCAGACTCCAGTCTGCACAGTAAGCTGAGACGGCAGCTGGGACGCCTGGAGGACTCACAGCAGATCCTCCTGCAGATCTACCAAGTCCTGGAGAACTGCAGCTGGGCCCTGAATGCCCTGGCCTCCTCTGGAAAGCACCACAACAAAAGTGACGAACTGGATCGCTTCGTCATGGTCTCCAGAACTGTTCCTGACGACGCCAAGCAGCTGGCCTCCACGATAGGCAGCAATGCTGAGCTGCTGTTCAGGCGGACGCAGATGGACGGGTCTTTCTCTAACGGGAGCACACCTGACGAGAACATGATCCACCCGCTCACCTCCCCCTCCTCAGATAGTGACAACTTCGGGGACCAGACCAAGCCGTTCCCTGTGCCCTCCAGCCAAGACAAAGACAACATGAACAACAGTGAGAAGTGCGTGAAAAGCTGGATGGAGGACTACGATTACGTACATCTGCAGGTAAATGCTAAGCCACTACACAACATGGCTTATGAACACTGTTTCTAAACATCAAGTTAAAGCCCGTATGTGTAGAGCCTTATTGTGAGTATTGTATCTTCCTGATAATATTAGGAGTCACAGGGGCTTCAATAAATATGTTTGTGATCACCTGAATGGGAAACCTTTGTGTTTTATTTATTCCCAGTTACTTTATAACTTGAGAATATGTTGAGGTCGAACCTGGGCTGTGTGAGTATGTCTGAATACCCTTTCTCACTTCTTTGTCTTCCTCCGCAGGGCAAAGAGGACTTTGAACGTCAGCAGAAGGAGTTGTTGGAGAAAGAAAACATTATCAAGCAGAGTCAGGTCCAGCTGGGCCAGGAACAGGTGAGGCTTTCTGTTTCAGTCACAGATGTTGCTACACTGATGAAGGAGCTGCTATATGGATTGGTGCTTCTGTGCACTTCTTCATTATCAGCCATACATATTCATAAATTAATTTACCATATCATCAGACACACACAGCTGCTGACCTTTTGGGTCTCATGGGTCCAGAGACTTTGTGAGAGACAAACCAGGCCCGAGGCAGTCTAGTCTTTTTCATCCCCAGATGGCACCTCAAAGCCTTGCACATTGGAAATAACTAAACTCAGTCAGCTTCTTGCTATGAGCACTGCGGTGTTAGACAGAAAATTCATTCACACAAAACAAGCAGCGAATCCTCACATTTAAGATGATGGAACCAGCAAATATTTAGTAAAATGAATCCGTTATCAAAACAGTTGCTGATTAACATTCTTTTGATCAACTAATCGCTAAATAATTGCAGCCATAATTGGAAGCTGACTCCTGTTTTGTTCTGTCTCACAGCAAAGGCCAGATGTAATTTCACAGAGTACGACCTCACATGGCTACCTCTGTAAAATCAGAGAGATATGGTACATGCTAACAGGCAAGGTCAGAAAATAATCTAAATCCTGTCCCCCTTCCCAGATCAATCAGTTCAAGAAGCTGGAGCAGGAAGTGATCAAACCCGTGGAGAACGACATCACGCAGTGGACGCCACACCAACACTCTGCCCCCCCCTCGGACTCTTCCTCCACCCTGTCCTCCTCCACTCACGTGTGCACCCGGGACCGCCAGCTGCTTGGCTTCTACTCCGAGCAGTGCGAGCAGCACTTTGTCACGCTGCTCAGCGCCGTCGACGCCTTCTTCTGCTGCGTCAGCGCCGGGCAGCCCCCTCGCATCTTCGTGGCGCACAGCAAGTTCGTCATCCTCAGTGCCCACAAACTGGTCTTCATCGGAGACACACTGTCCAGGCAGGCCTCTGCCCCTGAGGTCGCAAACAGGGTGATGAACTCCAGTAACGTGCTGTGTGACTTGTTAAAGACGGTGGTGGCTGCGACCAAAACGGCCGCACTGAACTACCCAAACACAGCTGCCATCCAGGAGATGGTGGACAGAGTCACCGATCTCTCACACCACTCACAGCAGTTCAAAGAACAGTTGCTGCAAATGGCTAAGTCGTGATTTTCAACCCTGTTGCTCCCGTACTTTTCACCACAGACTCCATGTGTACATTAATTTAGCACAAATATATATATTTACAGTACATATATATATATATAAATAAATATTGCTCATCTTTTAAGCCTGTTTTGGATGTTGTAAATGGTCTCTGTTCTGTAAATATTTGCTCTATTTTTGTGTAGATTGTTTTATATTATGGTATGGACGTATATGTAGATGCAGTATTGGTGTCTCTGTAAGACTATGTGGACATTTTTCATAACATTCCCGTTGCATATTACAAAGCACCTTATGAGACCGGCCTGATTTTTTTTTTTTTTTTTCCATCTTCACCTGTAAAATGCTGTTGTGTGTTACTGATGGGCGTGGCAGTAAATCTACTTGTAAATCACGTTAATGTTGATGTGTGTGGAGATCTCCACAAAGTAAAGGACTGTCCTTAAACATGTGACTTGTCTTTTCATTTCTCTGACATAATAGGTTTGTTATAGTAAAAGTGGAAATGCCCCAGAGAGCTGAATGGTTTGGTTCTTTTTTTGGTTCTCTTTGGTTTGGTTTCTATACCCTAACTCTTAAAACATCTTCTCACTTGTTTCTAGTGGTGTCTAGTCATGCAGATGGTTTTTGTTTCCTAAGCTGAGACGTGCCCGATATTTCTGATGCCACCCCAATATATTGGAGGTGGGTGTAATTTTCTTTGTTGTGAAAAATCTGAATTTGTGTCAACAGTATTAAGTGGATATTTCAGTGAATGTTTTGAATTTGGACATTAGTACACTAGCTAATCTTTATCAAGATAAACATACAAACAAAAACAATCATAACTTTAAGATATATTGTTCCCCTGTGTCGCAGGACACATGCACATCTTAGCTCTTATTTAAGTCATCAGGCCTCATTCCTTCAATGGCAGGAATCTGCATCATTTTCAAAGAAAAAGTTTAGAGCCAGTATTAGATTTATAAATGGATCTGCTGGTCAGTGAACGTCCACCTACAGGGGCATACTGTAGTAAGACAATTGTGTGCACTAGACCCCATTTCTACCAAACTGTTTAACTCCAGGTTCCAGTTCCTCTCCCAGGAAACAAGAATAATTAACACCCATGTGCAAATAGGTATTTTCCCTACTGCTTTGTGATAAAAATCTCTCCTGAATGTGGAGTGGCTAAGTGAGATGAGAGCAAGTTATTTTGTTTTTAAATGGGCGCATTAGAAAAGGAACCAACTACCACCACCTGGGGAATTATGCCCCAGGAAATAAGTAGAACTAGGAAGCAGGTACTGCCAAATACCAATTACCTGAAATCCACAGTCAAACAAAACAAGGCACACAGGCAACCCCTTACCCAAACCCATAATAATGTACTTCCAATATTCAAAAGAAACAATCCAAAAAGTAAACCTGAGGCCGGTGAATGGGACTGCAGGCTATGCTAATGAGCATTTGAAGTAGTGTTTAAACACACAAAAAAAAAAAAAGTCCAGCAAAAAAAAAAAAAAAAAAAACATAAATAGAAAAGCAGGTGGGAATGACTGTGATATGAAGAGGGTTACAACCAGGAAGCCTCACTGGAATACCCTGGTGAAGAAGCTAAAACAGTGCCCACTGTTAACGACTCCATCACAATGCAGCTTCTTCATAAAGCAAACAAAGAGCTACGTTCAGGAGCAGTGAGGGGGGAAGTGTCCCTACTACGTTAAGATACCAGATTTGCACATTGATGACCTGATCATTTCAGGCCAATTTCAAATGTGAATAATATTTTACTAAAGTTCCAACCTTGAAACCTGAGTAGCAATGTGGTGTTTAACTAGTTTCACTCAGACTTGTCAGGAGGAAAATTTGTCAGTTTAGGTTGATTCTGTGTTGCAGACATTTGATGATGAATGTGGTGTTCTTTAGGGATGTATTAGATCCTAATCTGTTTCCTTTGCTCCCTCAACATTAGTAATAACCATAATTTCAAATACTGCTATGCAGACGACACAATTTTATATCTCCGTTTCATCAGATAACCCCGGTTCTTAATACTTTCTTTCACCAAAGTAAAGATTTGAATGAGTATAAGTTAATCATTTTAAAAAGGTCACAATAACATTTTTGCATCTTTGGAACTTCGCCAAAATTATACAACTTTTAATCAGCTGAAATGGAGATAAAAGCTTTTATTACAAGCATTTATTGCAGCAGACTACTACAACTCATTCTAGTGGGCTTTTTTAAAAAAAAAAAAAAAAAAAAAAAGTACTAATAGAAGAAAAAAAAATCAAATCACATCAGTTCACTGCTTGAGTCACTGCAGTAGCTGCATGTGTCACAGGTCTAAGAAAAGGGACAAAGAGCATGACTCAGGAGGCAGATGTAAAAGTGAAGTTTCTCTATAGGCAAAAAAACAAAAAACAAACCAAAAACCAGGCAAGGTCAAAAACATTACCAGGATCAAAACAGGAAGGCAACAAACAGAGCACTGGAAAGCAAAGGCACATGGCACAAAAGCAATCTGACAGAGAGCAATTACAAATGGACCAGTATATATATATACTAGGAGCTAATGAGGGAATGTGGAACAGGTGAGCAGGTGAGTGGGAGGAGGAGCAGCTCAGGCGATCCTGCTGATGGGAATGGCAGGCAGGTGCGAGTGGCAGGGTCTGAAATTAGAGCAGAAATAGAACTTGTATGCATGAAAAAAATGGGACTGAATTTTTATTTTTTTCTGTTGTACACTAGTATATTATTTTGGGTTTCAATGTTTGTGAGGTAAAGAATGTAAAGAATGAACATTCACACTCAAATAAACAATGTGTAGTTCAGTAGCTGTTTAAGATAACGGGACCAACAGCACCATTTCGTTGGCAGGAAACATAATTTGCAAGAAGAGCTAATTTATCCAAAGCATGACTTGGCAGTTAGTAAAGATCCCAAAGCCCCAAAGTCCTGTCTAACCCAATCACCTCCTCGTGGACCCCTGCAGGAGGTTTTTTTTTATTTCAAGTCATATCTGATCAGAGTCATTTGTACCCTCTAATCTTAAAAGGGGCTCAGTTAAAGATGGGGCTGAAAGGATTTCACATTGAGCAGGACAGAGCGGCTGGAGAAGATGGCCGTGCCAAATAATTCTTCACTTTGCTCACAGAACATTAAATATGACACACAGAGAATAATGAGGGGCAAGTAAGGGACGAGACGCTGCAACACATGTTCTCTGGACCGTGAGAAACATGTTTTTCAGAGCGACCCTATCAGCTGCAACACATTTTCTCTGGTTTAAAGTGTAGAGAATAGATAAAATGTATAGGATGACTGGGCGTCTTCAGCGACGCAACATTAAGTCACCGGCTGTAGGACACAACTAAAAACAACCATTGTGTTTTCTTCTCTTCTTTCCTCATTTTCACCTGCCCCTCTTTCCTCCCTTTCATTCCGATCTGAGTGAATTATAGTTTCTCCCTGTGGAGAAGCTGCTCTATAGATAGATAGATAGATGGGACTCCCTGAAGAAGAGATGCCCATGACCACAGTGAGACGTCCGCCCCCCCATCAGCTCCCAATCAGAAAATCTCATTAAAAGTCCTATGAGTTCACACAGGCTGGCACTTACAAGCAATCTAACTGTTTTTATTATTCACTGCATTCCTCTCAGTGCTCTCCGGGGAAATGAGACAGAAAGGAATTTGGAATGGAGAGACTTTTAAAAAGGGTTCCCATTTCGCAGGCAGACACGGTAAATCAGGAGACGTCAGATCCACCTTAAAAGTCTGTCTTAGACATATTCTCTGTTAATCTGCTCTACAAAGGCAGAGAGCAGAAGCACGGCAGCTGAGAGAAAAAAGGGTTTAAAGTTTTCAGGCTGGATTGCACTACACTCACCGGCCACTTTATTAGGTACACCTGTTCAACTGCTCGTTAACGCAAATATCTAATCAGCCACTCACTCAGTGCATTTAGGTATGTAGACATGATGAAGATGACCTGCCAAGCATCAGAAAAGTAATAAAAAGAGTAAGAAAGGTGATTTAGACCACTTTGAATGTGGCAATCATGAAGGGACACAAAACGAGTACAAAGAAACACATAATGACCTCAAAGACACAGAAAATGGCCACATACGAATGCAAAACGACTACAAAGAGATGCAAAATGACCACAGAGACCAAAAATGACCCCAAAAAAAAGACATAAAACAACTACAAACAGACATAAATTGACCAAAAAGAAACACAAAATGTCTACCGGGGTCATTAGAGACCGGGGACTGTATTTAGTTAGTATTTTACCCTTGTACATCACATTTCATACCTTCTTGTGTGAAATGTGAATTTGAGTTTCAAAAGAACCGACTGACACAAAAAGATCTAAAAGTCTCAAGCTCTGGGGAAATTCAGTACATTTGTACTTTGAAAAGAGTCAGCAGTATATTTAACCTCTTTACTCTCCAATGTGAGGAAATACATGTACTTGACACCTATATTTTTATATAGATATTTTATCATTTAGATTAATGCACTAGGCATTTGGACAGCTTTTATTTAGAATGGAAAGGGAAAATTCAGCACCTAACAAAATATAGGTGTATATTACCTGTGCTATCTCAACAGCTAGCTTTCATTTCTCTTTGTTTAGCTGCTGTTTTGCTTTTGTAGGGTAGTAATAAAGGCATCTCAGGACATTTCATGGCTCTAAACTAGTGAGAAGAATGGCTTTTGGCTGATGTTAATGCTTGAGACCTGGGGAGACATTGGTGAATCAATAAGTTATTTTAGACCTGGCAGCTCTAACACATCCACTCTGGCCAGGACACACAGTACTGGACTCTTCAGTGTATATCTGTCACCGGGTGCACCGTGCCAAACATCTCATTAATGACTGTCTTTGGTTTACCGCAATTCCACAACTACGCAAGGTGCTGCAGAGACGAGAGAGCTGAGGCTGCGTTTTGTTCAGTCCCCTGGAGCAGTTGTCTCCTCGCTCCCCGATGAGATACTGTCTAGTCGAGGCGAGAAACAGCAAACAGGTGTTGGGCTGCTGAGATGGAAATTTGCAGTGATACACGAGAGCAACAGCAATCAAAAAGTCAGCCGCTCACCTGTCAGTTGAGTGAACAAACACAGTGAAAGGTCATCAGAGAGATAATGTGCCATACCTACAGTCAGCAGCAGGAGCAGAGAGAAAAGCTAGGCTCTCACTGTATACATACAGAGACAGAGAGTTAGAGGAGCACTGGAGAGTCTATGTCATTTCCTTGGCTTACCACAATCATTTCCTGTAAAGTATTTGCAGGCTCTGAAATTACAGCTTCGTAGCTCAGCGGGGCCTCCTTTTCTGAAAAAGACCCCGTGCAGCTGCAGGCAGAAGTGTAGTCAGCCAGATCTGAGGGAGAGGTGGCATCATTAGTATGAATAAAACTTTGAGCTAAGGTTTGTCTCGTAGTCAATTTACTGTGAGGGTGGTTTCTTAATTTTCTGCATCTGTTCCCAGTGAAAGATGGATATTCTGGACGAGTGGATTCTCAACATGTGAGTCATACCACAGTGAAATGTTTCAATTACTGCGCTCAAAATAACATAGATCTATTTCTTATTTACATTTAATTACACTTGATTATGCTCTTGTGGTGGTCTGTAAAGCACTCCGATCTTTCATGTATGTGAAAGTAGCAAAGCCACAGCGTAGAAAAATGAATGAATTACCAAACGGGACTACAGGGCACAGGTCCAGGGGCCCAAGAGGGCAGGGGCCTCCTGGGGCACAGCCTCTGTAAGAAGTGACTGTTAACATTTCTTATTTCTAAGTCATAAAGCTCAGTTAAAAGACACAAAACGACCACAAAGAGATGCAAAATGTCAATAAAGAGATGAAAAACTACCAAAAAGAGATGGAAAAATGACCAGAAAGACATAAAAAAAAACGAACAGAGACGCAAACAACCAAAAAGGGACACATGACAACCACAAAAGAACACAAAACGACTGCAAAGGGACACAAAACGACCACAAAGACAACCAAAATGACCACACAGACCAAAAAAAGACATAAAAACGAGTACAAATAGACATAAAATGACCAAAAGAAACAAAATGTCTAGAGAGAGACAAGGATCTGTATTTAGTTATTACCCCTGTGTCCTAGGTGCTTTCTTAGGTTCTCAAACAGCAAATATAAAAAGTCATAACTGCAGATAGAGAAAAAATGTATGTCACAGTCATGAATGAAAGGTGAATTTGAGTTTCAAAAGAGCTGACTGACACACAAAAGGGTCTAAAAACCACAAGCTCTGGGGAAATTCAATACATTTGAACTTTAAAAAAAGAGTCAGCAGTACATTCAACCTCTTACTTTACTCTCCAATATGAAATAATACAGTATAATCTGTATGAAAACAGAAGGGCTCATTTGTAGCTCCATTGTTAGCATTTTAGATCTCGTGCTGCTGCGTGTTTGCAGTCACAGTCATTGTCTCCATCCACTGCATTAAGTAGGAGCAGTTAAAGAATAAGCTAATGACCCTTGGAGCTGAAATGGATTAAGCATTGACAGAGACTAAAATGGTTTTTTACAGCTAGACAGACTCAGTATAGATTATACATACAGTAGATTAATTCACTGCATCGAGGTCTGGGACAGTAATTTATGGCTGCGATTTGAAATCAGCCAGCACAGTCTAAATGGGTACAGAGAGGTTAGCAGAGGGATTTCACTGGAGTCAGGGCATGTGTTTTTGTGTTAGTGTTTGTTTTATTTTTAGTATTTTATTTTTATTTTATTTTTTTTTAAGTTTTAGCATCTGAATTCCACTCAAAAACAAAACAGCTGCACTGTTTGTTCCTGAGTAAAAAACAAAACAAAAAAACAAACTCCGATCAAACGCAAAATGAGACATGTACTTTTCAATGTTTTATAACTGTCTGGTTTTGTTCTACAGATCTCTGAATCGCATTAACAAACACCAACACGGACTGCTTTGTCCTGGCTCAACTCCCCAGCGTACATTTATTTCAAATAAGTCATGTAATACATCTTTTAACAAAAGACAGTACATGACTTTATACTCACCAGTGCTGGAGGAAGTACTGATATTATACTCCATCGAGTATAAGACCTGCATCCATGATTTCACTTGAGTATAAGTTTCAGCAGCTAAATGTTCTTATAATATTAAACCATTAAACCAAATTAATTAAGCTAATTTTAACAACGGGAAAGAATTACAACTACTTCAGTCTATAAACGCACCATATTTTAGCAATGTTTTGTGTATAACCTTGATATTCAAATGCAGTGGAGTAAAAAGTGTAATATTTCCCTCCTAAATGTAGGTAAGCTAAGTATAAAGTACCATGAAATGTACAAGAACCTCAGAATTGTATGTACAGTACATGTTACTTGAGTAACTGTGAGTCTGCCAACTCACTGTTGGTCGACCCTGCTCAGCTGAGAAGCACCTAGTTTTTTGGATGTTGTTTTTTTCCTGCTGTGTGATGCTGCCACCTTGTGTTCAATTTGCAGAAGGACGTCAGGAAGCTGAAACCTGTGAAGTACAAGAACATGGAGTTTCACCTCGGTTTGAGGCTGTTGTTGAAGATAACAAAACCCAGCAGGATTTCATCTGTAGGAACCAACAACAAAACATTAATTTTCACGTACATGACAACATCTCCACCTCAGGTAAAGGCGAAGGCTTGAACACACCTGTACGAGAAGGAAAAGCTGAAATTGTAACAAAGGCTAAAATGAAGAAAGACCAGCAGAGTGACACTTCCTGAAAAACAGGGCAGGGCTCAGTGTTTTCATGACATTATTTATTTATTTGAAGCTACTGCTCCTCTGAAGGGAAAAAAAAAATCACTGCTGATAAAAAGGTGCAAGAGTTACATGAACTGTACCTGGAGGGAAACTGTTTTACATAAATATTGACTAGGCCCTGGTCAGCTTTGATTTGCCCTGTAAAGGACATGAAGCTACTGTTGGCTATACAAAAGGAGGCCGGGTAAGAAACAGTGGATGCCATCTAGGCATGCACTGGTACAGACAGAGGCACAGGGAACGGGAGGGGGTTCAGCGGGGGAGCCTCGTTTAGTCGCTCCAAGACTTCAACTAACTGTGTGTGCAGCTGCTTCTGAACACCAACGGTCATTTCCTTGAAACTGTCTCCTGACTCTTCAAGTATAAATCTATAGAAAAAGGGTGAAGGAGAAGTTGCAAGACAAAAGGTCAAATTTTACACAGCTGGAATGAAGCCCAGTCATCTGTCATCTTCACTGGAGGCTTTGGGCGTTATCTACTAGGCGAAACACTTTCCACCTCACACACGGTAGTCCATAATACATAGAGTAATACACTGTGCAAGAAGCAACAAGATGACAGCATGAACATTCCTTTCATTGCACTTTGTTAGGTTTTAAAGAAAAGTTGTCAGTTGTGACGCAGACATGCTCACTGTTAACAGTTATCTGCCAATTTCTGCTAAAAATACACGATTACAACATGTACATATAAGAATTAACACGTCTCTTAGTGTGTTGGAGCGTCTTTATACTCCACAGAGGTGGCAGGAAGCAGCCTGGCCGCTCATGGAAGCTGGCCTTCCATGAGCGGCCAGAGGACCGCGCAGTACATATGTCTGTACATAATTAAACATATGAACAGAAGACATAAAGAAATGGACAGCAATTTACGTTAATGGCTTTTCCCTTTGAAACCAGGAGATCTGCCTGGTCAGTTTAAAGTGTCCTGGTGAGGGGGAGGGCTGACTACTGAGTGTCCACAGTGGGAAGTATCTCTGATGATCACACTCGATGTTTGTAGAGGGCTGACGAGCAGTCATGGTGCGACAGGTTTCATGTGAAGATGCACAGTGGCTGTGTGGATGATCTATGAAGTGCCTTCTGGAGAGGCAAGTCTTTGGCGTGCAGTCCTGGGCCGACTTCGAGCTGGGGCGCTAGCTGTACGTTCATTCTTGGCTTCGGACGGTTGTGTTTCAGCCTGCGGAGTGCCAGCGTCCCCGACAAGTTCGCGCAGGAACTTGAACTTCGACAGGAAGAGCTGCCAGACTACATACCAACCTGAGGGCGAAAAGAAGGGAAAACGGTTTACAGATAAACAATAAAGGCTCTTAAACCCCGTGGTGCTCACTCCTGGTTCATTTGAGCCACAGGGCTAAGACATTTAAAAACACCGTTTTTAAGGTACTTCCAAACCCTTTTCACCTTTTGGATGAAAATATATAGTATAAATTCTATTATATGCAATATTTGCCAATATTGATGTTGCTTCCCTATTTTAATACAAAATAGTGTGTTCATATTTTTCAACAAAACTTTAGATAGTCGATAGAGAAATTGATTAGTCAGTCAACAAGAAAATAAATCAGCAACTTTTTGATTTTGATATATATTTTTGGTCATATCTTTGTCATATCTGATTGTAAATGGAGGATCTTTCCCTGCTCCACCTGATTAGCTGGATCAGATGTGGACAGAGGGGGGAGAGATGGAAACCACACATTGCTGGGGTTGTCCGGGACTGAGCACTGCTGCTGAAAACTTTTTTTTTTTTCCAATTCACCTCATAACATTACATTTCCAAGTGAACATACAGTACTGTCTAACAGGTTTAAGGCACTTTAGATGCTCAGACTCATCGATCGCACAATACCACGAGGAAGGCGTCTGAGTCATAAAGAACCATCTTCAGTGGAGTGAAGTTAATTGATTAATAAAAACTATTTATGGCAGAGTTTTCAAAGGCAGTCCTCACTTCCCTTTTCCACAGCACCGTAAAACTTCTGACTTGTATGTCTCAGGCTGGACTGAGATTTACAGAAGGGCAGTTTCTGTGGACTAACGGAAGAAGAAACTAGTCTGTTCCTTCCCCAGTGTCTGAAGATCATATCAGTGACAGTTTGTAAAGGGAAGGAGGGAAGCAGCCATGGTTATGATCTGGCTCCTCCTCTTCACATGATAAAAATAGAAACTCCTTACTGAAATCTAAACTTGTCGGTCAAAGACACTCTGACCTGGCTTGAGGCAAGATTAAAGGAAGAGTTCGACATTTCCTTTCTGAGAGTCAACCTTTATTTAATTTTCTTTGCCACTGCAGCGTTTTATGAGCTAGCAGCTGCTGAGGCTGCGGCCTTACTGTAACATCAATCCCATGAGTTAAATCTGCCACAGAACAGATTATGTGACTCATTTGCGAAGGTTATTGTCTTTGAACTCACCAAACAGCATGAAGAGCAGCGCACAGATAAGTGTGGCCACAATGACCAGCAGCGTGAGCCCGACACTTTGCCACATCTTAGCTCGACTCCTGACAGCAGCAACGGCATTAAAGACAGGGATGGCGGTGTATTTTTCTGCTCCACACACCACACACCCACACAGGGGAAAAATAAAAATGCTATCCGCCTGGCAGCTGGGTTAGTTAGCTAGCCGAGACGGGGGAGAGAGAAACAAACAGCAGCACATCGCGAACTCACACCAGCGTGTGGCTAGCTAGCTAGCTAGCTAGTAGGTTGCTGAACGGGGCCGCAGTAGTTTCGCAAACGGTCCTCAAGCCCGACGAGGACTGTAACATTAGCTGAGGATAGCCGGTCACCGCAGGGTAAAGTCCTTCTTCTGCGTGCTACATCACTGCAACATGCATTTGTTAGCCCTCGCTGGCGGCACAGAGCAGTACAGTAACTGGGTTAAGACAACAAAGTCAGCGTCATAAAACCGACTCAAACTGCGACTGCGCGGGGTGCAGCTGACTTCTGGGTAATGTAGTTGATTTTTTTTTTTTTTTTAAATTTGGCTCCTTTGTTCCAGAAGTGGTTTGGGGCACATTTGTGGAGTTGTAAAGGCCCTTGGGTGATATTTGTGATTTTTGATTATATAAATAAAATCCAACCTTGACATTTAATTTCTTTGCTGTAACTTAATCCACCATGCATCAAAGCAGCATTGCATTTCTTCGTCAATCCAGCAGGAGGAGTCATTATCAAATGTTTGAGTTACATGTATTTCAGTGGTAGCAGAAAGCAGGTCATGGATGTCACGTTTGCCACTCACTTTCCAAGACAAAAAACCTGCTGAGGTGTTAGAGGAAGGGAGGAGACCTGTAATCCACTCAAGAGTGTGACATGATGTATCAGAAAATGTGAACACAGTGCAGGCAGCTCCATCTACACCTGTCATCCTCTCTGTCTGTCCAAACAGCATGTCACGTCTTGACTTGCTCGCACTTGCAGTGGAGTGAATCCTCTCATATAAACCAGCCACGGTATTTGCATGTTACGATAAGACAGAATGAGTCATGCTTCAGGATGGCATTTTCAACGTGAGGTGAGCAGTGTCTAACCAAGGTACACGAGTCCCTCTCATGTTACTGAAAGCCCCAGAGAATCTTCGTGTTTCACACAAGGGTTTTTCACCTTCTAAATTATTATTCTCAGGTTTTGGATTATTCATTTCAAAGTTTAAAATAACTATAATCAATCTTTATAGAATATCAAAGTGTTCAATAATCGTGAGAAAATAAGGGTCGCTTGTAGTGATGAACTTAGGGAGAATTATCACATCTGCAAACAATAGATTCAGCAGATTCAGCTTTAGTTTAAGCAGGAGTTGGTTGAGACCAAAAGCAGAAAAAAAAGAGAGGCAATGTTGAACATACAGTCATCAGGTGGACACCAACACAACTGAACTCTGCTCTGTTAGATGTGTAAATAAGTATCTGTTCACCATATCAACTTAAAAGGTGATGATGTGTTTGCAGCTTGTTTCCACTTCCTCCAAGTGTAAAAAAAAAAAAAAATCAGTTATTGATGGTTTAAAGTTCAGACAGAGCAGACCTGATTCCAAAAAGTGCCTATCTGATGCAGTAAAGTGCAGGTTTGGTGTCAGTGCTCCTTTTTTCTTTTCTTTTTTTTTTTTTTTTGTCCAAGAACTGCACCTAGTTAATTTCTGAGAAAACACTGTAGGATTTTTTTTTCATGTCTACACATGTATAGATGTTTTTTACGACTTACTATAGGTGCCTATAGGGACACTTTCAAAGAACATTTGAAAGGGAAAGATGACATGTAAGACGCAGACTGATTTATGGGAGACTTACCGTCATTATCTGTTGAATTCTGGCATGTTTATTAGCTTTCTTACTTAGAGCTAGGTGAGAAGATTGGTAGGCTATCACTAAAGTGACTCCTCCTTAAACTGGTTAGCTTAGCTTGGCATAAAGACAAGGACCAGACACAGCAGCTAGCTTGATTCTATCAAAAGATTAAAAATAAAATAAAAATCCACCTGGCAGCATCACTGAAGCTCACTGATTAGTTATAACTTGTTTATTTAATCAGCATGGAAACAACAACTCATTGTTTTACACGGGACTGTGCGTGTGTCGATCTTCTCATGTTATTTCCAATAATGTCTCTCATCTTGAGAACAGAACATTATGCCCTTTGTTGATCCTTCCACTGGAAGAGATCATAGAGTATGGTGCGGCGTCTCTTAAGTTTCTCCAGGCCTTTCAGCAGAGCTGTGGACTGTTAAAAAGCTGGGAGGGATTCAGTTCACAACCAGGCCACAGCCGCCACCTGTGGAAGCAGACAGCTATTTTTACACAGTATGTGCCCAGTCTTACATACAGTCTTTACCTGTCAGTGTGAACACAAGCACAGTGTTGCACATTCTGTACATGTTCATATTTGCTGTAATTTTTTTTATATGTCAATATTTGCTTCTGAAATTTAGTGGAGAAGAAATACACAGTCGCTAAAAATGGAAATACTCATGTAAAGTACATGTACCTCAAATTATATTTAGGTTAGTTTCTACCACTGTAGAGCTTGTTTGTCCTTAACCTCCATAAGTTATTATGGAGGTTAAGTTCATAAATAATTCTTCTTTCCTATGTGACTGTATTTTTAAAGGCTCATCACACACAGGACGACGAGTAAAGTGCTGAACTCAGACGAGAACTTTTCCTTGTTGCACATTTTGACCAAGGTGTTGGTAATTTCATATACATTTGAGCGCTCGATAATATGTGTTGTATTTATTCAATGTCAAATTGCACCGTAACCAGGGAAAGCACAGTAAGAGCACATCATTGGAAAACTGTTTCCGTGAATGAGTCATAAATCTTTGAACCCATTGTCAGAGGTGTTTTCCCCTCATTGCCTGTATTTGCTCATTGAGTTTGTTGTGTAACAATATGTGAAGCAAACACAGACTGCACTGCTCATTAAACTCAGCACCTACCTCATGTCAGACAGTGCAGACGGACGTTAAGTTTCATGTTGAAAGAAAATAACCATTAAACCCTTAAAAAACCTATGAGAAGCTTTTTTTTTTTCAGCTGTCAGTAAGTGATTTAAAGGGAATTTTTTTTCTCCTTTGCATATGATGTTTCCTGATATCTACAAAACAGATCATTATCTGATCCTGTACTGCAAACCCATCTGACCTAATTTAATCCGAGCAACCTGGCCTTGGTTTCTCATTGCATTTTTCTTTTGTTCCTGTGTAGGTGTATAGAGATGATACTAAAATGTAATCAGACTGAACAGAATAGTACAGTACAGGAATAAGTGCTATGTAAAGACAACAAACTTGTTCTAATTATTAAGTAATAATTCAGTTCTTTTAGTAACTGTTCTTAAAAATATAAATGTAACTGTCTGTATGTGAACCACTATGCATTTCCAGTGCAGGACCTTTACTTGTAATGCAATATGCTACTTATCTGTGTATAGGTGGGGCCTTAATACTCCACCTATGCACAGAATAAACTTCACACAGTATAGGAAATTATTGACACAACCATGCAAACAAACTTGTTTGTGCAAAATGCAGGAGTGCCTTATAGTTGCAACAATTAGTCACTGAATTGATTATCATTATTTGATCAAGGAAAAAATTATTTGTAACTATTTAATTAATCATTTAAGTAATCTTTCATGAAATCTTCTCTCACCTTTGGTTTTTGGATTGCTGGTCAAAATTTGAAACTGTCAGAAATGGAAATTTTGACAGGTGTTTTTCACTATTATGTGTTCTTTTTCATTTACAATGAAAACAATAAGTTGCAGCCCAGAGTCACAAAGCAAGCTTCTAGCATGGAAATATTTTGCAAGAGCATGAAGACAAGAGTTGTGCCAAACGTGCTGTGCCAAAGACCATGAAAAGTATTTACTTGTGCAGACAAGACTCGACAAACACACAAAGTTTATAGTGTCAAAATATGAAGTATGAATCCTCAATTGGTCTTAACTTCAGAACTGAATGTTTATTTTCATTTCATAACAGAACATAAACGGTGCACAGTGCCAATATGACACAACCCTGTTAAGTGGCATAAAAATCAGCTTTTCCATTTACACTTTCAAATAAAGATACAATTTGTATCAACCGCATACTGCCTCTTATTTCATCCAGTTCACCAAGGCATTCAAATACAATTTACAGTCAGGTGGATACCACAATACAAAAATACACTAACTCATGTTTATCACAATTTCTGCAGTCTTTCCACTGAAAGACGTGGGTTCAGGCTGGTCTTGTCTCATCTCAGCGACCGGTTCTGACTCTGCAGCATGAGGATCTTAGCGACGAGCATCTGTGGATCCATCATCTGAGGAAACATGTCCATGGCCGTGTCCACCAAGCGGGCACTGAAGATAGCGAGAAGCTTCTTCCGGACGACCTCTCTGTCCTCCCTGCTGGGACTCAGTTGTGTACCCTGAGGCGGCTCCCACTGTGAGTGCTCCCCTGGTAGGCTGCGGACAGCTGGAGGGTGACCCCCGAACGGATCAGACCAGTACGTCTGCTGCTGGCGATTGTGGACTCTGCTGTGCTGGAAGTCTGTCGGCTGACTGTACGCAAGCATGCTGACCTGGTATGCACCATAGCTGGGGAAATGGGGCGGACCATAAGGGATCATATCAGAGCTGTGGTTGCTGACTGGCCCGATGCTCTGATGCTGGCTGTGGTGCTGGAAAGCTGGTGCGGTACCCTGAGAGGGAGGGCCATGTGAGCAGCAGCTGCACGGTGCACTTTTTGGAGGGCAGTACTGTACACTGTGCGCATGCTGGCAGCTCCTGTATATCGCCCCATACTGGTGATCACATAGACTCCACGGAGCCTCCGTTGGTGGGCTGTCTATAGAACCTAAACCTGAGTCCAGCTGCTCATGAGAGCCACCATCCCGCACTGAGCCGCGGTCAGATAACGAGTGTTGGCCAGTCTTCTCCTTTCTACATGTGGCCCTCTTGTTAGAACGGTGACTCGTCTTCACCTGAGCTACATGTTCATTTTTATGATCTTTCTTTACAGAGCCGCTCTCATGTCCCAGAGTCAGTTTCTTGGCCATATCCTCCACCAGCAGGAGGCTCTGTCCAGGCACAGGACTGGAGCAAGCTGAAGGTTGTTTCTGAGCAGTTGGCGGGTGCTTAGCGTTCTCCCGAAGCTCATCGGCAACCAAGCGTTTGGACTGTTTGGCTCGCTCAGGATGGTGGAATTTACATTTGATTCCATATGTACATTTCTTTCCTGAAAGAAGAATGAAAAGTTTAACACTGCTGATCATTTTACAGCCAGTCTACAACCACTCTGGCGCAGCATTACCGGATCAGCCCAAATGTGGTTTAGACAGAACCCTGTCGCTAGTAACATTAAACATAAAAACAATGTCAGCATCTGTGTCATATCTCATTTAAAAACAATGCCAGACAGGACCAGTGATGTGTTATGGAAGTCCTCTCACCATATGGGCACGGCTGTTTTTTCTGAGTCTTTGGAAACCTCCGCAGGAAGTTCTCCAGGGTCGGTCCATGGCGGCCCAGAGGATCATCAGGAGGCATAAACCTGAATCAGAGTGAAATTCAAACATTAGTAGTAGACCTTTACAGTTTCTCATGTCTTCTTCCTATCTGAGTCAATTATTATTTATCTATTAACATTTGTTTATATGTTCGAGTATGGAAGCAGTGAAGGAAGCCCCGTGCCAGGAAGGTGGAACTCACTTGTTGTTAACGAACGAGTACATGAGCAGCCGCTCCTCAATGAAGCGCTTCCACTCAGGCTTCTCTCCCTGAAGGTCCCGGTACATGTCGTTGGACACGATGATGCCATCATACTCGTAGGCCAGCTTGACAATGAAGCAGTCGTCGTTACAGACCACCCGTTTGCCTGCGACGCGCCGCGACGGTGTGAACACCAGGATCTTCCTCCTCTCCAGGTCTCGCAGAATGTGCTGATCTGTAAACCACATGTAAAGTCGCATGAGGTCATTGCAACTTGCACTTTTTTTCTGCCACTTTGGGACAGTGGAAACAGGTTGTGATCAGATTTAACAAAACAACTCCCTGAAGGACGTCAGTCAGCAAAACAATGAGCTGAAAGTCACATTACAGTTGTAAGGCCGAGGGCAGATGCAGATTCAGGTGAAAATTCTCACTAGGTTCATCACTATGAGCGACCCCTATCACATTGTCTATATAAAAATATTGTTTACAGCCACCAATAAAGGCATTACATTTCATACACAAGCTTAATTATAATTTTTCCAGAAGCTACAGTTGTATTTCAATTTTTTTCTTTCTCAGCAGACACATTTAACCTGGTTAAATATTAACTAAGGGCCCCAAAAGTACATACTGCCGCAAAACAATTTATCAGCATGAGACATCTGTTCATCTGCATAAAGCAAACAAGCAGCTCAGAGTCAGCAACCACTTGTACCAAATGTAGGCCACCGAAGGCTGTCACAATCACTGATGGTGACTTCAAAGGGCGATCTTTTTGGTATCACAAAGCATTGGAAAAAACCTACATTTTTACAGCTACGTAGATTACAGACAAAGCTCATTTACTTAGTATTTGGGAAAAAAACCCTACATGGGGTATTTCCCATTTAGAGCAATGCCTCCCACTGTGAGAATCAGCAGCTGCGAATTATGTCCTGCTCTTTTAATGCAACTGTTTCTAAATTTGGGCTCTGGATTTATAGATCAAAACAAAAACCACTATGAATGCAGCTGAAAACAACAATTATTTTTGTTACTGATTATTTCTGACAATTAGTTTCTCCATTAATTGTTCAGGCTATAATATATCGTTGCATTATGAGTGAGGGATTCCTGTTCCTGCACTTACCCTTGTTTTATTTGTATAAAATAATCAAAAAATAGTGAAACTTCCCAGAACACAGCTTGCCACATTTAAATTCTTTGTTTTGTGCAACCACCAGTCTAAAAACCAGCTATATTAAGTTCACAGTGACTAGAAATATCAAATTCTCACATTTGCCAGGCTGAAACCTGAATTTGAATGAGTGTTCTCTCAGTAAACTAATAATTGAATCAAAAAATGGCTTCAGCTCTAATTTCAAATATGACAAAAGAAGCAAAATGAGCATAGTCAGTAGCTGACAGCAATCCCACCACACCTTGATTTCATTTAACAATAAGTGCAGTGTTCGGTGGCCCCACGTGAAGAAGGAAGTAGAGAGCGCTAAAAGGAATGTGAATTCCCAACGTCTTACCTGTGATGGGAACATCTGGCCGGGGCTGCTCCTTCCTCCATGAGGGAACAAACACAGTGACTTCAGTGTGACCTCTGTCCAGGAAGAAGTTCACAGCCAACTGGATTCCCAGACACGAAAAAACTTCCTTGTTCCCGTGGCTGAGTGAATAAATGCAAACATGGAAAAATTAGAAACTACAAAATGTTCACACATTAAAAATAAAAAAAGGAGTGTGTGTGAATGGAAGCTTGACTGGGCCAGTTCACAACAATGACTCAAAGAGTCCTTTATAATGTCACTCCAAACTACATCACAGCTCTTATCAATGCTCCCTATCACTGCATTTGCTATGTAAATCAGAGGATCACAACAGAACAAGCCCAAGTGTCTCAAACAGGTTCAGCTTTATGATTTTGTCATGGAAACTGTGACTACTAAGGATACAAAGAACACCTGTTACACCTTCATTATAGATTAATCATTATCATCATTGTATATTGTAGGTGATTATTTTCTCAATTACTTGACATGTACTGTATAGGAAAATTGTAAAAAAAGAAAAGAAAAAGTCCGTAAGTTCTCAAAGCCCAAAGTGACGTCTTCAAACGCTTTGATTTGTCCGACCAACACTTTACTTTAAACTTTGAAACTTTAAAATAAAGTTTCTCTGTCCTTTCTCGTTTTTCACCTTCTGACTCTTCAGATTCTTCTTGTCCTGAACCTCAGGTTTTAAATCAGTGCTGCAACCCACAAACTGTCGATTCTATTTTCACTCTGGTTTGAACTAAGCTGGTTGTTTGTCTTGGCAACAGTTTAAATATCATCCACTTAGTATCCACATATCAGTATCAGCGGCAAACAGTGATATCAGAGAATCTAACCTGAGGATTAGTGACAAATATATGATACGGTCCCTGGATGTTTATTTTGAAAAGCTTTTCTGCGAAAGTATTACAGTTGTCAGTGTTTGGAGGCCTCAGGGGCTCAATAGATGTCAAGTTTAAATTCAAAGACATATGATGATGCATTTAAGAGAGCTGCAGTGTAAAATGCAGCCAGGCTTGTTCTCACTGAACTTCTGTCTTTCTCTATAAGCATTCAAGGAAGACGTACATATGTACATGCTCTGATTTGCATACTTGAGCAGCTTGTTTACAGCGTGCCCGAACAGGCGTGCCTGGCTGGGAGAGGCAAAAGGACAGAGGGGTGTGTATACTCTGCGCACACACAGTTTTTTTTCTAACTCTTCCACCCATTTTCTGTCTCCCTTTGTTCTTCCAGCTGTGTGTGCATGTCTCAGTATGAGAAGGTGAATGAGGGAAAATGTTAAGCGCACCCACAGGCAGAGTTCCCTAAATGACATATATGGTGCAGATAACCTCTTGGTTAAAAGAGAGTTCCTGTTTCTCTTTTAACTATCTCCAGTGCATTTGCCCTTTTCTGCCAAGCACATTACATACAGCAGTTGGGCAAAGCTTTAATTGTGTTTGCAGAAGTGTATTGTCCACAGAGTAAAATGACAGTCACCACTGTTCATCCCTCAGGTGACGCACACTACAAACACAGAGCCGACAGCAAATATGTAGGCCTACTGTAACTCCTGAGAAACTCACACCAGTTTGTCATAGCAAGTTGTCATTTAGGTTTAGAGCCTGTGAACGCAGAATGATTGTTGTTGTTGTCGTTGTTGTTAGGTACCAGCAAAACCAATGACATTCCTGCGAGCCTCATCTGTACGTTGAGTGCCAATTACAGAATGTTAGCATTCTAACACTCACCACTGAGGTGGTGATCCTGGTAAATATGAATATGTTAGCATTTTTATTGTTACCAAGCTTATGTTAGCATTTAGCTCAAATGCTACAAGGCTACGTATTTAGCGGAATGGTTAACTGTAATGTGAAGTATGTTAGATTTGCTATGATGCTTTAAATCAAAGAAAACTGATACTGTAGTGGTGATGTCTTCAAACATTCCCAAACCCTAAGATACTCAGCTGACAGTTATATTAGCTGCAACTTATGCTTATTTTCATGATCAATTAATGAACTGATTATTTTCTCACTTACTCGATTAATCATTTAGTCCATAAAGAGCTGGAAAATAATGAATAATGAATAATGAATTCAGGCATTTTAGCTTAAAAATGACTGATATACATTTTCTGTCAATCAACAAATTAATCATTTAATTGTTTCAGCTCAGTGAGTTTCTCACCTCATGGCCACATTGCTGCCGTCTATAACGACGGGTCTCAGGGCGTCTTCATCCTCACCGTTCTCCTCTCTGCTCTGAAGAGATGATACAGTAACAGGCAGCTGCAGGATGGGCCCTGCGGCCTGGCTGTCCCCTCTGGGCACCAGCACCGACATCGTGGTCACCGTCCCCTGCACGGTCTCCTGAGCGGCGCAAATCCTCACCAGCTCCCCCAGAACCTTATCTGTGTCTGTGTTGGGGCCGAACTTCTGCTGAACAGCCCTAACCTGAGCCGTGGAGTAACCAAGCTTGTGGAAGAAGTCCATCTGGGCCTCCGAGTGCTGGGGGTCCAGGGATGGGTCAGGTTCGCCGGGATACATTTTCTCAGAAGAATGACGGGAGGAGTTCTGAACAGGGGGGGGAGGGAAGATCCATGCAGGAGTGTCAGAGTCTGTGAGGTTCAGGCAGGTCGAGGTGGGGATTTTAGTCCACGGGTGAACGGATGGAAAAACAGCAACATCAGCATTCATCTCTTCTTCCTTGGTGCGGCCCATTCATTTTCCACTCATCGTAATTGTTTCTGTGTCCAGGCAGCAGAGTGTAGCTTCTTCTGATACTGCACTCGCTTGTTAAAATCTTTTTGTTCCTTTTACAGCTGAAAAAAATTGTGAATTCATCGATCAGTCGATCTGCGGAAAAAATGTGGTGGAAGAAGTTTTAGAGATGTTTCACTTAAGGAAAAGTAAAAATACTCCGTCACAAGTCAAAGTCCTGCATTCAAAACCTTACTTCAGGAAAAAGTATCATCAGCAAAATGTACTGGGAAGTATAAAAGTGATCATTATGCAGCCAAAGTGGGATTATTATATGTTATACTATTGGATTCTTAGTGTTCAGAATCAGATAAGACTGATTGTAGACTTCATAGAGCTATTTTTACTGATTTTATATACTGTTGAGTGTCTTAATTTACTGTATAACAATCTCTAATACGTCATCATGTTAACGTTATTGTAGGTTTCTAAACTCTTCCTCTCAAATAAAACGCCTTAGTTGCAGCCCTACAGTTTCTTTAGCCCATCACAGCTTCCTACAGCCAAAGGTGACATCTTCAGACGTCTTCTTTCGTCTGACTAATGAAAGATTCGGTTTAAAGTGATGCAAAACTGAGAAAAGCAGCAAATCCTCACATTTGAGAGACTGATTTGTGTCATTTTTTTCTTGAGAAACGACTGAAAGTAAGTGTTTCAGTCCTGCACTCTACCTTTGCTTCACTAAAAACTAGATCCTCTATGAAATTAAACAGTTTTATTGCTGTTGAACTGTCATCACTGTCCACTGCAAGCGTAAGTCTTATTAGACATCACATCAATTTGCTGAAAACGTGGAGATTTCATCCACAACTTACTTTAGGTAAGAATACCTGGGTGTCAGTGCAAATAGGAGAAATATTAGAACACAAGCCACTGCCTGATTAATATTTTACCTTAGAAGTTGAACAAAAGAAAGTCATATAATACAAAAGGAGAACTGAGAGGGGAAATAAATGACCAGAGCAAAGGTTCTTGTGCCATTTCTCTTCGTCTAAATTGATGAAATAATAGTGAAACTGCCGCGTTTCTCGTTTTGTGGTATATCACAGGGCAGAATTGTTATTCAGTCGCTGCTGCTGTTTCCGCCTCAACTTCAGCTTCGCATAAAAGATCAACTTACCTGTGCGTCAGATGAGTGTTTAAAAACCACAAAAGTAGCTGCGGAACGTGTGTTTTCGCTCAGCTTTTCATGCGCAGAGTCCGTCTCTGCTGACGAGACGCGTCTTTTTAGAGCCGTGAGCCGGGACAAGGAAGTTGGGGTTTTTCCTTTTTCTTGACATCAGCAAACAACCGGCTCCCGACCAACGAGGAGGTCCAGGCGAGTCACATGCTGGGATTCCAGTAAAAATAGTTTTGTAGAAGGTGACCTCAGAGTACAACCTGACACCATCCGCGCTGGTCTGTTTCACTGTTATCAATTCAGCGCGGATAAATGAGGAGGAATGAGCAGATACGCAACTTCTTTGAAGTCGGCCTCCGCTCACGATAAAATACCACAAGAGTCATAATGCAATGAGTTCAAACCTGGCTTACTTTCAACCAAATTTTAATAGTTAAGTGGTAGCGTCATGAGAAATTATTATTAAATACATTTAAAATAACTTTACAGACAGATTTTTGATGCTATTTCTGCACAGAACTGCTCTAAATAAATAAACCAAAGTCTTTGTAAACCCACATTTGCCATATATATAGTACAGTGAGCAGCACAATGCACTGAATATATTTTATTTATTTTATGCTCAGCCAGGGCCAGATTAAACCACAAGGGGGTTCCAGGGCAAGAAGTGACTGTGGGTCCTGCTTTTCTGTCACTCACTGTCTGTTGTGCATTAGTACTAGTATTAGGTTTGTAGGGTCTTCATGAGCCACATGTTTAATGAATAAATTAAACCATGTAAACACAATATACACTAAATATTCTATTTCACTAGAATAATCAGACTTTTTGGGAAATACAGTTATTAGTTGTCTTGTCAAGAGTCAGATGAGATTCACCGATTTTCTTGTCTTGGAGTTTTCACGCCAGTATTATTTCAGCTTATAAAGTGATAATGTGGTGCATTAAGTATTAACAAGCAATTTTAAGTTATTTATCTTTCCACAAACTAATTGTCACATGTTGGATCAGGGGCACAGCGGCAGCTACCCGCTTTACCGAGTTGGTAATCCATCTTTTCTATCAGCAGTTCTGCAACAGCATCGTCCATAACTTTTCCTTAAAATAGAGCAAAGTCTACTTGTATCCCCCTTTGTATGGGCATAAATTGTGAGCAGTTCAAATAAAAAGTTGGTTAAAATTATTATTTCTTCTCTGATTGTTTAATTTGAAGGGTTTTTAAAGACCGGTAGAGGTAAACATTTTTCAAGAAAAAGAAAACACCAATAAAAAAATCAGGTCATTTCCCCTATCCCTTTTATCATCAGGTGACCCCCACATAGGAGCTTTTAATGGGTCCCAACCTTTAAGTTAAAATTCTCAGAAATGACCTTGATTTGAATCCTTGTCCTATTTCCTCAATCTTCACCTCCAAATAATGACTTCATTCTTAAAATTCTGTCTGTTGACTTTATTCTCAGAATTCAAACAATTTTCTGGTGTAAAATGTCTAAAGCTGACCACATAAGTCTGAGAACAAATAAATCAGCAATCTCAGATGAGTCTCACAAATCATTTTTTCCTCACAACCCTGCTCCTCTTATATAGCGTATTCAGGTTTCTGCAGTTTGCATATGGGTTTTGTTTTAGTTTTTTATTGTACAGAATTTTAAAAAGTCTCAGCACCAGTATGCGTGTGTGTGTCATTTTTTAAAAACCCGCCTGCAGTTTTAGTGTCTGCAAGGGAGACTGTGTTTTGTCACGTGGACTATCAAGGGCCAAACATAAATGACAGGTGGGATATGAAGCAGGCTCTATTGATTGTATACTGCCCGAAATATTTTGTTAATTTTAATTATCCGATGTATCTCACGGATAAATGATTGCTCGCAGAAGTGTGTGATCTGAGGGTTTGTTTTTAAAAAGATGACTGTTATCTTTTTTTGCTGTCTTCAGTGAGTATTTCTTTTTCACTATATCTCTTTAAACACAATTATGTGCTTTTGCAGAAACCAATTCCCAATACATTAACTACTGTTTCTAACAATGCAAGTGAATATTAAGAGAAAATGAGAAAATTGGATGATAAATGTTCTGTCTTGTCCTATAGTTTATTTAAGACAAAACACCATTTGACAGATTTGCTCTCCAGAAATACTGGTTAATATCATTTAGTACTGAATCTCTTACTGCATTTACCCTCTATGACAATTACGCCGTCTCCACTGTACTTTTGGCTTGTGCTGTGTTCGAAGAGGGATATTAGGCATAACAGCTGGATGTGACTCAAGCACTGCTGCAGGCATGGTGTCTGGTGGATTTATCAATTTTGGTCTGTGCTCTGTTGACTCAGGTGAGTGCTTATCTTTGTTTGTGGTTTGTGACTCAGATGATGGTTCTAAAATTTGTGGGGATGTTACGGATTCAGGTGAGCCTTCAGGCATGGTATGTGGAAGTACAGAATAAAGCCCTGGCACTGCCTCAGCTGAATCAGTCCCTTGCATTGTTGAGTCTGGTGGAGACACTGCTTCAGCTGTTGTTTCAGACTCCGGCCCAGAGGTTGTTGAGTCTTCTGCAGGTGCCGCTTCAGCTGTTGTTTCTGAATCTGGCCAAGGACTTGTTGAGTCTTCTACATGTGCTGCCTCAGCTGTTGTTTCGGAATCTGGCACAGGTGTTGTTGAGTCCTCTGCAAGTGTTGCTTCAGCTGTTGTTTCTGAATCCGGCCCAGGGGTTGTTGAGTCCTCTGCAGGTGCCGCTTCAGCTGTTGTTTCTGAGTCCAGTCCAGGTGTTGTTGAGTCAGGTGCAGCTCCTGCTTCAGCTGTTGTTTCAGACTCCAGCCCAGGGGTTGTTGAGTCCTCTGCAGGTGCAGCTTCAGCTGTTGTTTCTGAATCCGGCCCAGGGGTTGTTGAGTCTGGTGCAGCCGTTGCCTCAGCTGTTGTTTCAGACTCCAGCCCAGGGGTTGTTGAGTCTTCTGCAGGTGCCGCTTCAGCTGTTGTTTCTGAATCCGGCCCAGGGGTTGCTGAGTCAGGTGCAGGTGCAGCTTCAGCTGTTGTTTCCAAATCTGGCACAGGCGTTATTGAGTCTGGTGCAGGTGCTGCTTCAGCTGTTGTTTCTGAATCCAGTCCAGGTGTTGTTGACTCTGGTGCAGGTGCTGCTTCAGCTGTTGTTTCTGAATCCAGTCCAGGTGTTGTTGAGTCCTCTGCAGGTGCAGCTTCAGCTGTTGTTTCTGAATCCGGCCCAGGGGTTGTTGAGTCTGGTGCAGCCGTTGCCTCAGCTGTTGTTTCAGACTCCAGCCCAGGGGTTGTTGAGTCCTCTGTAGGTGCTGCTTCAGCTGTTGTTTCTGAATCCAGTCCAGGTGTTGTTGACTCTGGTGCAGGTGCTGCTTCAGCTGTTGTTTCTGAATCCAGTCCAGGTGTTGTTGACTCTGGTGCAGGTGCTGGCTCAGCTGTTGTTTCTGAATCCGGCCCAGGGGTTGCTGAGTCCTCTGCAGGTGCCGCTTCAGCTGTTGTTTCTGAATCCAGTCCAGGTGTTGTTGAGTCAGGTGCAGCTGCTGGCTCAGCTGTTGTTTCTGAATCCGGCCTAGGGGTTGCCGAGTCCTCTGCAGGTGCCGCTTCAGCTGTTGTTTCTGAGTCCAGTCCAGACGTTGTTGAGTCTGGTGCAGCTCCTGCTTCAGCTGTTGTCTCTGAGTCCAGTCCAGACGTTGTTGAGTCAGGTGCAGGTGCTGCTTCAGCTGTTGTTTCTGAATCCAGTCCAGGTGTTGTTGAGTCAGGTGCAGCTGCTGGCTCAGCTGTTGTTTCTGAATCCGGCCTAGGGGTTGCCGAGTCCTCTGCAGGTGCCGCTTCAGCTGTTGTTTCTGAATCCAGTCCAGGTGTTGTTGAGTCAGGTGCAGGTGCTGGCTCAGCTGTTGTTTCTGAATCCGGCCCAGGGGTTGCTGAGCCCTCTGCAGGTGCCGCTTCAGCTGTTGTTTCTGAATCCAGTCCAGGTGTTGATGAGCCAGGTGCAGGTGCTGGCTCAGCTGTTGTTTCTGAATCCGGCCTAGGGGTTGCTGAGTCCTCTGCAGGTGCTGCTTCAGCTGTTGTTTCTGAGTCCAGTCCAGAGGTTGTTGAGTCCTCTGCAGGTGCCGCTTCAGCTGTTGTTTCTGAGTCCAGTTCAGATATTGTTGAGTCTGGTGCAGCTCCTGCTTCAGCTGTTGTTTCTGAGTCCAGTCTAGGGGTTGTTGAGTCTTCTGCAGGTGCTGGCTCAGCTGTTGTTTCTGAATCCGGCCCAGGGGATGCTGAGTCCTCTGCAGGTGCCGCTTCAGCTGTTGTTTCGGAGTCCAGTCCAGACGTTGTTGAGTCTGGTGCAGCTCCTGCTTCAGCTGTTGTTTCTGAGTCCAGTCTAGGGGTTGTTGAGTCTTCTGCAGGTGCCGCTTCAGCTGTTGTTTCTGAATCCAGTCCAGGTGTTGTTGAGTCAGGTGCAGCTCCTGCTTCAGCTGTTGTTTCTGAATCCGGCCTAGGGGTTGCCGAGTCCTCTGCAGGTGCCGCTTCAGCTGTTGTTTCTGAATCCAGTCCAGGTGTTGTTGAGTCAGGTGCAGCTGCTGGCTCAGCTGTTGTTTCCAA
>JBBMJY010000005.1:4572294-4690908 GCA_037833715.1 Toxotes lorentzi
TGTTGTTTCTGAATCCAGTCCAGGTGTTGTTGAGTCAGGTGCAGCTGCTGGCTCAGCTGTTGTTTCTGAATCCGGCCCAGGGGTTGCTGAGTCCTCTGCAGGTGCCGCTTCAGCTGTTGTTTCTGAGTCCAGTCCAGGTGTTGTTGAGTCAGGTGCAGGTGCAGCTTCAGCTGTTGTTTCCAAATCTGGCACAGGCGTTATTGAGTCTGGTGCAGGTGCTGCTTCAGCTGTTGTTTCTGAATCCAGTCCAGGTGTTGTTGAGTCTGGTGCAGGTGCTGCTTCAGCTGTTGTTTCTGACTCCAGCCCAGGTGTTGTTGGGTCTGGTGCAAGTGTTGCTTCAGCTGTTGTTTCTGAATCCAGTCCAGGAGTTGTTGAGTCTGGTGCAGGTGCCGCTTCAGCTGTTGTTTCTGAATAAAGTCCTGGAGTTGTTGAGTCAGGTGCAGGTGCTGGCTCAGCTGTTGTTTCTGAATCCGGCCCAGGGGTTGCTGAGTCCTCTGTAGGTGCCGCTTCAGCTGTTGTTTCTGAATCCAGTCCAGGTGTTGTTGAGTCAGGTGCAGGTGCTGCTTCAGCTGTTGTTTCAGACTCCAGCCCAGGGGTTGTTGAGTCTTCTGCAGGTCCTGTTTTAACTGTTGTTTCTGAATCCAGTCCAGGTGTTGTTGAGTCAGGTGCAGACACTGCTTCAGCTGTTGTTTCTGAATCCAGTCCAGGTGTTGTTGAGTCTGGTGCAGGTGCTGCTTCAGCTGTTGTTTCTGAATCTAGTCCAGGCGTTGTTGAGTCTTGTACAGTCGCTTCTTCAGGTGTGCTGCTTGGATCAGTTTTAGATTGTGCTAGATCAGATGTTGGTGATTTTGGCTCAGTATTTGTCTCAGTTGTCATTTGAAACTTCTTTCCATTATCTCCTTTTTGTGCACCTTTTCCACAATTGCATGGTTTGATTTGTATTATGTTTTTAATAAGCTCAGCACTGGGGAAGTTCATGCTTAAGACTCCTAAGCAACTTTGGCTTAAGTTTTTATGTTGCACCACAAAGTCGTAAAGCTGCTTGTTAACTTTTCGAGCCAACGTTTTTGGACTGCCAAGGATTGATGCAGCACTGTCAGTCAGCACAATGTGGTGATCACAGAGGTGTGACTTTACTTTGCTTTCAACATTGATTAGCTTGTTGTTCTCAAAGAAAAATGACTTATGGTTTTCTGTTCCCCAACGGAACGTGTCACTCTGGAGAAGAACAATCTTGCCCCTCGCCTCTTTCATGTTTGGTACCAAAAATGAAGTCCATATTCTGTATCCGGACTTTTCAATCAATTTCTTCATCAATTCTACGGCTTTCCCCTTGAAAAACCCATGTACTGTTACTTTCACAAGTACAGTCTCACTATTGTGGTCACTTAAGAAGTTGAAAATGGTCCTGAAGACGTCATCAAGTTGCATATGTTGCCAAAACATCCACTGACTGTCCCGTATGTAAAGATTTTGGGTAGGCAACCAAATCCCAGCATGCACGTCAAAAAAACGTAGTCCCACTTTAAGTTGCTTGTCCAAGGTCCAGACTTGACATATAGCAAGTGGTCCTCCATGTAATGATAAGCTTTCATGTGTTCCAGGTATGGAGATAGCAGATACTGGAGTCTCATCAGGTATAGACTTCATCCAGTCCATGTTATAAAATTCTGACTCTAATGCTGGGTTATCATTGAAACCTGTCCCCGAACCTGAACAGGAGGTTATTCTGGTGGAGGGAGGGGAGGGGGGGGGGACCAGATGATAATTGCTGATTTGAATATTTCTTAGGAAATTTCAACATCAGAAAAAAGTTTCAGTAATTCTTTACAGACATGCAAATAAAAAAAGAATGACAATGAAAAAAAAAAACTATGAAAGAAATGTTCACTGTGGTGTGATAAGGCATATTCTTATTTACAAATCAACAGTTACTCATTTGGTAGATGCTTTTATCCAAAGCAGATACATATATATGCAGAATAAGGAAATATTGCGAGAGAAATACAATATAATCATCACTATAATATTCAACTTACATAGGGAGAAGCCAAAGGTAATGATGGAACTCCATAATTGGTTTGTTGGCCAACCTATGGTCCAGTGAACTCGATCAGGATTTGTCCAGCTCTTATTCCAAGATGTGTTTACATTTTTGTCTCAACTATCAATTTGTGAAACATTTCACTAGCCATGAAGAGCTTTTGACTGTGAACATGACTATGACAAATAGTCAGTCGTCTCCCATGGAGTCAGCTGCTGTGAGCGTGAAGATAGGGTTTCATTTGCATCTTTCTACACACTAATCTTTTATTTGGAATGAGAGGGAGAGAGACAGAAAGAAAGAGACAAAGACAAGTGGACATCGTAAAAGTGGTGAACAGTTGATATAGTTGATAGAGTTAGTAAAATGTGGCGTGTGGGACAGCCATGGAAATACATGTGTCAGTACAGCCACGACATTTGAAATATGTATGAGTAAAGGAATGCAGGCGCCTTTTTCCACTTTGTCTTCTTTTGTGTACTTGTGGTTTGGTGTTGTCTTAAGCAGTTGTTTGTCATTTTTGGAAATAAGTTTGTTCACTTTCTTTTTTAAATTTTTGTCTTCGCAGTCGCCAAAGGCTCATTAATTAACATGTTATGTTACTTATGTTTTCAATCCATTCAAAAACCAAAGTGTAAACATGTTTTAGTTTTAAAGGGGGTTATGTGTGGGACTAGTGCAGGACTAGTGGTGACTGCCAGTCTTGAAATTGTAATGTTTGGGTGTATTTATATAATTCCTTCGGGCAGCAGAATATTTTTGCCATTTTCTTTTACTTTTGCAATGTCAAAATATTAATGTGATATTGGGTTCTTGACTGTCATGTCTGCATCATGCTGTGAATGGTTTTAAACAGGCCCATAAAAGAGGCATATAAATATATGAACATACTCACTGTACTAGTTTCCATAGTTGGTTGTGCTGTGCTGTCACGTCATCCTTATCCTGGCCAATAAGCTTGTGCCTGGCTTCTGCTGATCCTCTTCCTGACCACCTGTTGCATCTTAGTGCAAAAGGTTATCTGCAGAGGCATAATCAGATAACATGGGCAGTTCAGTCACCAGAGGAAATTCACAACAGGAACAATCAGATAATGCCTTTGAAATGACAAGAGTGCTTTTGATCTGCAAGATGCTCAGCTGCTTCTAACGCCTACTTCTGCACCTGTTTTTGCCTACAAGCTAATCCCTCCTTTGCCTTTGCAAGATGTCTATGAGAACTCTCCCCCTGGTGTTCATTAATCTTGGAGGAGAGATGCTTTACATACTGGACCAACGCCTGCGAGCTCAGAACACGTCTGAGGACAATTCAGAGAAAGGTAGAAGTAGATAGTGACCTGACAGGCTTTGTTGGTGTGTATCTGTTGCGCTACCTCTCCTTGACCTGTAGCTGTCAGCTGTCATCTTAGAAACTGAACATGTGCATGTCATATTTCTGGTGCACAACACCCCAAATGACAAGTCAATTTTCCTTCTCTTCTTTCTCTTCTTGCAGGAGTGTGGTCAGAAAATGACAGAAAAAGAGGTATCCATACCATACTTCAACATATTATCGTTTAGTCCGCCCCGTGTAGTTTATAATATTAGCTGTAATTATCTGTAATTTCTTAGAGAAAAGGAGGGAAAGGAGACATAAAATATACTCTAAGTATTTCTCTAAATACTGGGCAGATACTGTTTAGGCTCTACTGGCAAACAAAACTGACAATTTACAGTTAGAATTTGCTAACAAAACCTCTGGGGAAGGTACAGAAAGGGAGTTTGATGAGCCTGGATTTGCAACTCGGCGAAGTAGGCAACTGCTCAGAGGCCTCAGAAGCCCCGTCCACATCTTTTGGGTCTACCTTATTTGATTAACTGAAAATTTGCTAGAAAGTAAAACATCACTTGTGATTGTGGCTGAATCCTCCATCTTTTGATGCAAAAGTATTAATATCAAAATAAGGTGGTCCGTGCTGTTTAATCACACAATACAATACCCAGATAACCTCCTTCTGTTTCTGTCCCTTCCCCATTCACAGTAATGAACGACATCGTTGGGACCATGTTTAGCAAAGCCTGCATGGATGAACTTCTCAAACCTCAGCAGCTCTATTCTCACAGGACACTGAAAACAGTTCTAACTCGCTTAGCACACGCCTCCATCATGAAGCTGAACCCGGCCAGCATGGACAGGGTACGTACCGGATACCACAAAGGGCTGTTTCAAGTCTTGCGGGGGAAAAACAAGTCAAGTCTCACAACAATTACACATTTTTTCTTTTGAAAAAATCTAGCATTAAGTCTTAAGTCCTCATCTTTATGACTTTGATTTTATCCTTCTTCTTTGTTTTTCCTCCTGTAGCTTTACGAGCTAATGGTCATGGCGTTCAAATATCAAGTCTTTCTTTGTCCGCGGCCAAAAGACGTGCTGCTCATCTCGTACAATCACATAGATACCATCAGGGAATTTGTAAAGGACACTCCTGTGGTTGTGAACCAAGTGGACGAGACACATAGGAAAATCATTGAGGTATTACTGTCATGGAATAAACCTTACATGACTTCCCTCATCGAATTCTTTGAGTTTACAGCATCAGTCCGTACAATGAGTTTGCCCACACTGTCTAGATTCCAGCTGTCAGTTCACCTGCCTTTGTCCTTCTTGATGCAGGTATACTCATCATTATCAGAGGGTGAATTCCAGCTTCTCAGACAAACGCTGCTCATATTTTTTCAAGACATGCATGTTCGCGTGAGTCCTCTGTTATTTGCTCATCAGCCCATACAAGTGAAATGAACATACAACACCTTGTTAAGGTCAAACTTTTATCTTCTTTTATCAGGTGTCACTTTTCCTCAAGAATCAAGTCCAGAATCCCAACGGACGATTTGCCCTGTCAACCTCAGGCCCAGTGCCTCATGGGATTGATGTTCCTGGATTAATTAGGTCTGCAGGAGACTCACAAAAGATAATAAGAATATTGATTCTTATTGTGGTATGGAGTGTAATCAGATCAGTACTCCTCAACAACTACAGCTCCCATGAGGCTAAAAATAACAATGGACATTTCCATCAACCCTGTACTTGTTAGCATTTAGCTCAAAGCACTGCCTGTTGATTCTTGTCACGATATATGAACAAGGAAAAAGGAGAAAAAGACTAAGAGCCTGTTTCAGGTTCTCAGAAAAAGCATTAAAGAAGCCCCCTTTTGAGGAAATCCATTAAGTTTAGAGGGTAATACTGGATAACTATAGTTTAAGCTGGCCTTTTCAACACAAATAAACTGTCATGTTTCATTTCTCTGCTTCTCTACTTGGGAAATAGATAATTTAATTTCTAATAAATGCGTTCTTTTTTATTTTTAGGTAACCCATATGTCAATTTATGAGCCAGCAACATGCCAGCAATTCCTTTGATTTGTATACTAGCCAACACATGTATAGACAAGGGGTTTTACTGGTTCACGACGGAACATAAATCTGCCTTACCATTACACACTTTACACAAGCTTTTGAAGCCTGGTGGGGAGGTGTCATTTGACCACTCTCATTCATAGCGAAACTGCCTACACGAGGCCAAAACAGTAAAAGAGATTCCGAAGAGGAGGAGTGAATCTATGTCGTGAGCAAAAAGTGACACAGTGGAAAAAAAAAGTGATGTGATAACATGGTATTGGCTGCTGCAGCTGTAAAGGCTCCACTGACAAACTAACATGTCTTAATTTGAATGTTTCTTGTATTTGCTCTCAGATTTCCACTGACTGCTTTTAAGAAATACCTTAATATTCCAGGGTGTCACCATCTTCTTCCTGTTTCCACAGGACGTTTGACGGTAAGGGCAGAGAAGTGAGACGAAGTGAGTTCCTCGCTGGAGGAAGTTACAGCAGCCCCATCAGACAGGGATGCTTTGAACTGCATGGAGACAGAGTCATCAGACTGGGCATGAACATGTATGTGCTGCGTGGTGTAACGCATCATGTAACACATGCAATAGCGCACACATGGCCTAATGTTTTCTGTTTCTCTGTTTGTTTTGTGTGTCATGAATTTAAAGGTACAATGTGAACCACCCAGAGGAGACACACACATCGAAGGCTCCCTCTGTTAAGGTAGTGATGTGCAGACATCTCCATGGCAGGAAAACCATAGGTGTAAAACAAAATTCATTTCTATATAGATTTTCCACTATGGTGATCAGCTCATAAAATGTGATGCATTGTTATGAATTAAACTACCCAGCTAAGTAGCCCAGTAGTTTCTATTTAATTGTTTAATTAAAGGAAGTGAATACTTTTTCCACCACTGTGCAAGTATCTCCATTTTATATCCTGCTTCCTACTTAAGGTTTGAGACCTTCTTTCTGTTCACGTCTAACCTTCCTGTACATGTTAATCATGCTGCAGACAGATGACACTCCCAACCTGCTGGCCAAGGAGGAGCTGAACCTTCTGGCTCGCCTCATGGGCAGCATGAAGGTTGAGAACAAGCCCAAAGCCGAAACTGGCTTTCGGATCAACCTGTTTACTACAGATCAAGAAGAGGAGGAGGCGTGAGTGCTTTTCTCTGCCCATCTTCATGCAATTGAATTAACATCATTGCCACAAATTTGGCTTTTATTTTGGTTGACAGGGGAGCTTCATGTGGAGCTGAGGAGTCCTTATTTGGAGTGATAAATATTCAAGCGATGCAGGTAAGGTGATGTAATACTGTAATACTGTAATACTAATACTGCAGTATTACAGCTTTCAGGTATCTACTGTCTGTAAGCACTTTTTACATCTGATGAGTTGATGTATTTGGGTTTTGTTTGGTCCAGGATGAACAGGCTGCGACTGAGCTGGCTCGAATCGCCGGACAGTTTGCAGAGCAACAGGAACAGCCTGAAAACCCCAGCGGTAACAAAGGAGACGACCTGCTGGCCATGATGGACGACCTCTGACCCTTATCTGTCTCTTCATTTTCATTGGTTAATTGTGGTCACTGAAGTCGGTGATGAAATTTAAGATGTTTTCATGAGATTTATTGTTTTAACTTTATGGCCTAAACGACTGATGCCAGCACCACACATCTCAGGTACAATCACATTTTGTGTTCCTATGAACCTCACATCATCTTTCACTGTGAGTTTGTGTTTAAACTGTAAAATATGCTGTTGCTAGTGTATTCTATACATGGTGCTTTAACAGTGAAGTAAACTAGAGCGCAGGATCAAGGCCTTATAACACCTATGCACGATATGAAGAATATTTTATTTTAAATTACTAGCACTTCGGCAAAAAACACATACAATGATTACAAATTGTAAGACATACTATATTTGATAATGTAGTATAATAGTATGTTTCCAATAAAGCATGTATTCATATGATCATGTTTGTTTGTTTTTTTGTTTGATAAGGCAGACAACAAGTAAACAGGTGCATCTATACCCATACAATGAGAAAGGCCTATTGTTTGGGGTTTTTTTTCCATTTTCGGAGCTGCCTGCAGAGGGCGCTGCTGTCTCACTCTGCGTCCGTGTAACGCGGGACGCAGAGTGAAACGTCATCACGTCGCCGTTTCCTCGGTGACGGTGTTCGGTGTGGGAAAAACCCAACTTGTTGGAACCTTTGAACGGTTTGTCTCCACCTGCGGAGGTTTGGCGCGGATTTACACCTGAAACGGGGATTTAACTAGTGCAGGTAAACGTTAGACACAACAGTCTACGAGTAACCGTTTAATTTGTGCTTCACGGAGGCTCTGCCGTACTTATTTGTGCCGCTGCTCAAGCTAACGAGGAAGCTCGCTAATTCAGCTTCTACCAGATAAAAACAGACCTGAACGGGTTTTTCTCTCCCTTAATGAAAGTGGTGATTTTGAGGCGATTATCCATAAATGAAATTATGTGCATCTATAACGATATCGCTCATTAAGGCTCTACCAGTATTTGATATCTGCACGTTGACATAAATTTTTTTTTTTAGGAAATATATAAGTTATATGTTGTTTTGTGACTGTTACAGGTTCATTTTGTGGCTAATTTTACATCTAAATTAATGCGAGGCTCCCGAGTCTGAGAAATATCAGTCACGAACGTGTCGTGGACTGTTACTGCTGCTGCATGTGAAGACAAGTGTGTGTCCACAGGATGAGTAAGGACTGCAGACATAAACAAGATGTTCTGAGACAAAACACGAGGCATACAACATAAAACTAAACAATAACATCCTGAAATCCAAAATCGCATCACCACAAATTAAATAAGAAACACCCAAACCACACACACTTAAAGTACAGATAGGACAGTGTGTGCATCTGCGGAAAGAAATGCCAGTTTCTGTATCACGGCCCAAACGATGAGCAGTATGTGAAAGGTTTGCAAGGTAATCTTGGTTAGAGTTCATTCCAGTTTGTTGCCTTTTAATGCTGTAATGGACAAAACAATCTTTAACTTGAACTTTTCTCTGTCCTGAGTCTGCCTCCTATAGTTCCTGCAGAGTCTCTGAAGTGCTTCACCAGAAACCCAAATATCTGGATTCAAGTGGTGGCATAGTGATTACAGTTTTATTAAATGCAGGTGCACTTTAGCATATGGCTATACACTCACCTGAGCTGAACAGCTGAAACTAATGCAGTCTAACGCAGCAGCCCTGCCGTAAATCTTTGGAGGATGTGGATTGTGGTGCAGTTGAACTGTACTGTGTTTACTTAAAGTCTTGTTTACAGTATATCAGTGAAGGCAGACTAAATATCAGAGATAAATCTCATAAAGCAATTTAACAACAGAACATCATCACCATCATCAATGAAGACAGCGTTCATTACCGAGCTGCAGTGTTAGTCTAGTTTTAGCTGGATGTACAGAATGATTATAATTATTGTAATTAAATGTCCGTTGTAAGACAGAAATGCAGCATGTCGTCACATGTGCCACAAACATAGTGTCAAGTGCAGTTTAACAGCCTTCCTCAGCTCTAAACGTCAAGTGTTTTGAATAGCATTCTTATTCCTGATTTCATCTGGTGGTGACTTGTAGGGTGTAAACTCACCTTGTGTCTGCCTGCAGGTATCCCTGACGTCCGGAGATCATCGTCATCAGCGTCCATGGAGTCACAGGGAGCTGAGTCCCTGCCGTCTGGGTCGGTGCCAGCTGAAGTCTTCAGCTCTATTCGTGAACGTACAATCGCAGAGAACAGCATGGTGGTCCTGCTACAGGGTCTGCAGGGGGAGGTGACCACGGTGGACATGAGGAACGAGAGCACGGCACGGGGACGCGTGGTCAGCGTGGACGCCTTCATGAACATACGAATGGAGGAGGTGCTGTACCGGGACTGGCGGGGTCAACTCACCCAGCTGCAGGACCTGTTTATCACCGGCAGGAATGTCCGCTACATTCACATCCCAGATCACGTGGACATAATGAAGACCATACAGAGCCAACTGGCCAAGATCCACAGAGTCCGCAATTTTGCCAGTCAAGGAGGAGGCAGGAAAGAGTATGCCAAGAAAACAAAATAACTTATTTTCTTTTTCAAACAAGGACACAAAACTCTGCTGGGTACTGTTGTGCAAGGTCCAAAAATACTAAGGAGGCCACAAGCAGTTTTTTCTTCTCTTTTTTTAAGATTTGAGGCCAGGCATCATTCTAGATGAACAGTTTTCTAGACGAGTCAGGGGATGAGAGCTTGAGTTTACTGAGTTTAAAACCCAAATAATGTACATTGACTGACTCTCTTTTTTTCACATAAACATATAACTAGAGCTGCAGATAATTATTTTCATTATTTATTAATCTGTACATTGTTTTCTTGATTAAAATATCATAAAATTGAGCTGAATCGACACTTTGACAAGACTGTTGTCTATTTGTACTGGACAGGCTGAGGTTTCTGAAACACACCATGATACAAAAAGATCATCATGAGGCAAAAACAGTAAAATTTCCTAAATACATAAAGTGTGTTTGCTAACAAATAAAAAAAAATGTTTGATACAAAACTGAAAAAACGGTTTGCTGTCTAGCCCAAGATATCTGTAATCATCTACCTGGGTGGGTTTTGGGTTTTGGTGTCTACTTTGTTTTTTCAAAGTGAAGGAATGACCGGTGGAACCATGAGCACTTCTCCTGCTCCTGTAAAACGCTGACAATCACTGTATCTACGTCAAATTTAATAATGTGCTGTTTTTCAAACAGACTCTGGCATCTGTTTGCGAACAAATACTTTCACACATCACATCCCACTGGTTCGGAATTCCACTATTCAGCAAGTCAATTTAAATCCTTATTAAAAAGAAAAATAAGTTTTTTTTTTCTGCAAGAAAATGAAACTGATAGCATGAGAAGCTGATGAAAAGTAAAATAAATTCATTCTCCTGCCAAAGACCTCTCAGGAACAGCACAACTTCTCTGTTACAGCACATTAGAGCTTTATTAAAATAAAATGGAACATATTACAATTAACAGTGAGCGCGGGTGTGGCCCACAGCGTCAGTGTATTTGCTCTTGAGTAATCCTGGCATGCACCACAAAGCCCATCTGTCTGCCTGTGAAACCAGCCCAAAGTTAATAACTGCCCACGTGCAGGAAAGCATTAGTCATGATCAGTGCCAGTGTGGTGGAGGGAAAAACAAGCAGTCATGTTTCCAGAGCTTCCACCTCACAAACATCTCCGCTGCGAGCATCAGCGAGCCGTCCGCCGCTGTCCCCTGCGACTGCTGGTGTGACATCCAGCCGAGCCGGATGGGACTCTGTTTAGCCAATGGAAACGAGCAGCGCGGGTGAAAGGAAGAGAGTGTTTCGCTTGGAAACTGCCGCCCCAGTGTTCTCCCGATACACAAATACAAATGGGAATTTTAGGAATTTGCAAAGGGGTCTGTTATTCCTAAACAGTGTCAGGAAGAGGACAGGCCTGACATAACACAGGCTGAGGCAGCTGGTGCAGATAAACCCTGCACTGTAGATGGATGGGCGTGCACTCACCAGCTGAATCATTTAAACCCAGTGAAACACTGCATTAAATTAAATTAAGACGAATATGCACACAGGAATGTCCCTTGGCAGTTGGATCATTGTTTTGGCTGTGGCCTCGGTGTGCTCTTAGGGACATATTTTTCTTCTCGACTGTTTTAAAACCAACCTTGAGAGCGCCTGAATGACAGCAGCCCACATAATGACTGCTTACCGCTTTGCTAAAAACACCACCGAGTGCCACATCAACACTCAATGATCTCAGAATAGCACTTTACAGAGGCTCGACCGCATAAACAATTCTTTTACAATACATAACACGGCCTGGTTTAGTGTCACAGGCTCCGCCAGTGGTCAAAGAAGTACTCAGAAAAGTTGCATAAAATAGAAATACTCTATGAAAGTGAAGTACCTCAAAATTGGACCAGTACAGTACTGCAGTAAAAGTATTTAATTACTTCCCCCAAACAACAGCACCTGCTGGTCTGCTCCACTGTTCGCTTAATAAAATCTGTTACGGACACAAACTGTTACTGCTGAGCTCTTTCTTCCCTCGAAGCTGAGATTAAAATACAAAGAGTCCAATTAATCCAGGAGCCCCTGCAGCACCGCGGCCCTGTGCCCATGGCAGCCGACTAGCTATTTCCTGTTCCACCCTCCTGGCTTAACAGTGAACAGACCTCACTGTTGCCAACAGAGGAGAGATCACCTCCCTCTGGTCAGCAGTGAGGCTCAAATCTTCCACAGGGGCAGGATAAGTCCAGTAAACTGAGGTTTTCTACAAAAGTGAGAACTCCAGTGTGGTTTACTTGCAATCTGGGGCTTTTATTTTGGAGTCAGATACACGAGCTTCACATTATCTCAGGAAAAGGAAGCGCCTCCTTCTCAACACGAGTCGGGACCGTTCCTGGCTGGTCCTCCTCCCTCTAAAGGATGAGAGGGAGTGGATCACAGTGTGGAGCTGCTCCCTCTCTAGTCCAGCAGCAATATTAGCTCCTCTGTCACAGACTCTGGGTGACCAACAGCCTCTCACTGCTGCTCTGTCTGAGACATGGGATCTAAATGTTGGCTGAAAGACCAGGTCCAAGCGTGGATCTGAATTCTTTGTTTTTCAGTGGAAACCTTGTGGTGATCAGGCTGTGCAGCTCTCATCCGGGATCAAGGTGAGTGATGTTCTGACTTCACGTGAACTTGTCTTTAAATAAATTCAATTTTCATGCCAATCAAGCTGTTATTGCACATTACATGGGCTCTCTGTCACGAGAAACGTCTCTCAGACTTTTTCATAAACTCAGATTTTTAAACATTTTTACATTTTCACAGGGACTTTACCACATGTACTTGCGTTACTCTGCAGCGTGTTCTAAAAGTCTATAAAAGTCTTGAAAGGTGCAGTAGCTACAACATGCCCAAAATCATCCACGCTGAATAGAAGTTCACAGGGAAAACCGAGCTCGTCACATGTGTTTTATTACTTTCTCAGTTCACTTTCTGAAGTACTAGATCGAAGTATTATTGACAGCAGCTTCCCCTCTGAGCAGGTTTGACTACTGTAAAATAACAAGTCTTATTTTCGGCGATCTCAGGTTTCATCTTTTGACTTAAACAGGATTAAATAAGCAGGAAATGTGGGAGGGTTGAACGGGAGCGCGTTTTACGGGGTCGCATAAACAGTTACAGCCGCCGGGCTTTGCATGTTTGTAGTTAAGTCGAGAAGTTATTGGACTTGTCTGGAAATGTTAGGTGTTAAATTTGTCTGCCCGAGGACTGTGGCTGCATAAAATGGACATTTGTCTCCCTCTGGTATTTGTGTTGTGCGCCCAGCTCGGGTAAACTTCACCACAGACCGTCTGTCACGAATATCTGTGGGGCTCTGCCTTAAAATATAGGCTGTGCAATGTTAGAGTAAGAAAACAGAAGGAGTGTGAGTGTGCTTCTGTGAGTGTGTCTGTACAAACAGTGAACAGTCAACTGTTCATCAGATCAAACTGCTTCCAACTGAAATCAACTTGCTTTAAGATGTTTCTAGAAATTAGTGTCTGGAGCTTTAAAAGAATGAAAATACAAAGCAGGTGATTACATGAAAATCTAGATGAAATGTAGAGGTGCCAGAAGGTGGAGCAGATACTTCCCAAAACGTCTGACTTACAAACAAAAATGACTCTGATCAGGAGGCGATATCTGCACTGTGATAAAAGTCTGATAAACCGTCTGAGATGTGGGCATGTATAGCTGCTGGGTGTAAAAGCCAGTCTTTAATTAAAACAAACATTGTTCGACTTTACGCGAACTGCGCCGTAAACTAAAATTGCCCACTTATGTTGTTAAGGTCTGGGGGCAGCAAATTGAGGGTGCAGATGGAGTCATGCCTCTTGTCTCTGTGAGTTAAATGTCAAACAGAAGGCAGCGCTGGTTGAAACGCACCGGTTCCCATGAGTCAGTGGACCCTGAGTCAGTCACCAAAGACACTACCAGCGAGAAACAATTAAAAAGAAAGCATTCGAGAGGGCACAGGGTCTGCCAAGAGTCACCAGGATAAAGATCAGGGTGGGATCAGTGACCCAAGCCCCCAGTGGCAGCGATTGGAGCAGGGCATGGTTTCGTTTTCCCTGCGGAGAAAGAGGCAGAAAGAAAAACATTTGGCTCCCACGCACACTGTTGTTGTAATGACAGGGAATGTGAGGGGGTGGGAAATATCAGTCATCGTGTTTACATCAAGCTTTACTGTAACCGTGGGACCATCTGTGACAGGGTTTCAGATCAAATCCACTTAAGCCCAATCCGACCCTCCACCCTCTCATTCCCTTAAAAGGGTCAGTTCGCCCAAAATACCATTTTTTTTTCAGTAGAAAGTCGTTCCAGTTGTTTCTAGAAAGACCACTTTGGTTTATACCCAGAGGATGAATCCTAACAACTTTTGTGATCCAGTGACTTTTACTCTAGCGCCACCATGAGGTTCACATTTGTAGTTTTTGACATTCATGTCCCCCTGAAGATGAACTCGGCTTGCACTCAGGCTTATGAGCGAATTCTTGGAAAACTACAGACATTCCCATCAGCCTCACTTGTGCTTTGTTGTGTGTTTACGCTGCATTCAAGTCATATCGGATTTACAGTAATTACCAGTTTCCCACTTGTAAATAGTGCTCAACATCCAAATCGTCACTGCCGCTGGGGAAACTGAGTCTTTTCAGATATATCTGACTCCATGCTTGAAAACAAAACAAATATGGATGGCTCACATCAGCCAAAGACAGTTGTTCAGTGAAATTAAATCCACATTTAAAGGATATGGTGGTACATTTTTTCCAACTCTCACACAATCACATGTGTTATAAAATCATGAGCTGTCAGATGACGACATGGGAATCTTCCCCATCTCTACCAGTGCATTAGCATGAATGAGCAAACATCAGCACGCTAACACACTAAATGAAGACGGTGAATGTTATACCTGCTTTTTTCAGCTGGCACACAACAGATCAACATACTCAACCCCTTATATTAGCAGGAAATGAAACATGTGCACTGGTGCATGATAGTCAAACTGTGACTTTTAAGTGTCTCTGCCAATTAAACTTCACATTAAAATGTTTCTTTTTCCAAAGATTTAATTGTTATTTTTGTTGTGGTCCTGAAGCTGTTTCACCAACATCTACAATTAGTCTTAATTTTTTGCAGCTGTGAGCAGCTCTTCTGCCTCCTTATGCATACAGACGTTTATGAGTACACTTATTTGATTCTGCAAACCTTCATTAACAACTTAACATTCCCCGATACACAAAAAAACCTTCTATTAAAGTCCTACTAACATTTATAGATTTACTGCAATCAGCTGATTTGGAACATTTACCAAACAGATAAACACAAGTAAAATGGATTATCACAACCCTGGAAAATGGCTGATAACTGATGTATAAAGTGTTACAGATGCAAGGTTTATTACACCTGCCTTATTGGAAAGTGGTTCCATCAGACATCTCAAGACAGACAGCAGAGGTCTCAAAAACTGGGCAAAATAAACCAAAATGAAAATATAACCGTGTAATCCTAACCCTTTTTTTAGGTCATTTGGATGAACTGGCCCTTTAATTCATGGCTTTTATTTTCTCATTAGCTTGGGTTTTTCCCAGTGGACATATAATTCAAAGGCCACGCAACATGTGAAATTTGTCGTGTCACATTTTTCTTTTTGTGGGAAAGGAAAACAAAAGTCCCATTTCCTGGAGACTGGAAATGAGCCACCTCAGGCACTGATGTCATAAATATAAACATCCCTATGAGACACAGAGGGCCTCACGCTGCTGTCCTCACCACAGGGCCCAGTGTAAAACACTTATGAGGAACACAATGTCCCTCCCTACTGACCGACACCGGTTTAAATCACAGGAATGATGGCTGGAGCTCTGGAGGAACATTATCTCAGCTTTTTGGATGAGCTCTGACTTCCCTTGTGGGATGAAAATGACACTTCTTGTTGCACATACCGACTGTCTGCTTGTGTTTTCTTGCGACAGGATTTGCTGCTGCAGGAGTCAAGAGTGTAGAAAGTCCTGGAGATGGTAAATGTTTGAACCCACAGTGAACCAGGATGGAGCCTGTTAAGAGAGACATGGAGCTGCTCAGTAACAGCATGGCGACCTACGCCCACATCAAAGGTAAAACCTCAGCATGACCTCTATGCCTGTGGTTCCCAACCCGGGGCTCGGGACTCCCTCAAGGGGTTGTGAGAGTATATGAGGTCACAAGAATTCATTTAGCCTTAATGAGCTCCCAGGATTTCAGTGTCCTGTTTTCTTTGGCTCAAAGCACTGCTGCAGTTTGATAGTGTCCCTCCCCACATTGTTGAATTTCTGCTGCTCAGAAATAAGCGGCAGGAAAAAAAAAAAAGAAAGCAGAATGTTGTTTTTTTCTTCTTTCGTAGATCATCTCTTTTTAATCATCGCATCAAATCAAATCAAACGATTAATCATCTCACAACCTCTGAGATTTATCTCGTGACCCCTTGGAGGTTGGCAACCAATGGACAAAACCACCAAGCTTTACATAAAGTAGCTAAAACTAGCTCCATCTTGGTCAGCTACAACTGTGCAATGCTATTTACACACTGGTGCATCAGTATTAACAATCTAATTGATTATATCAATCACAGCAGCTGGAAAGGAAGTACATTTTTCTAGTAACACTTCTGTATTAATAATACTACGGCATTTTTTTATAAACTTCTTGTACGGTATGTTTCAGCAGTGGTTTTGTCTGTTTACTTTTCATTGTTACTGATTGGGTTCCTTGATCCACACAGCCAATCCCGAGAGCTTCGCCCTCTACTTCATGATGGGCGTCTGTCTCGGGCTGCTCATGGCGCTCTGCCTCCTGGTGGCCGGCATCGCCTGCAGGACTCGCCACAACAGCAGACCCCCTCCATCCCCCGAGAGGAGACAGCTGAAGGAGTCCAGCGAGGAGGAGGAGGAAGAGGAAGAGGAGAGCATGGCAGACGAAGACGGGGAGGAGGCAGAGATCCCCAAACTGACAGTAGGGCCCATGAGTGATCGCAGCAGCCAGTCCAATGGTACTCTGAGGAGTGTGAATGTGTTCGCGTCAGCTGACGAGCTGGAGAAGGCGAGACGTCTGGAGGAGAGGGAACGAATCGTCAGGGAGATCTGGAGAAACGGGCAGCCGGACATCCTGGTCACAGGGACGGGGACTATTGGACGAGTGCATTACCACTAACAGACGCTTTGACTGTCTTAAAAAAAGACACCTGACGGACTGCAAAGGGCAGGACATACACAGTGCATTTGTATGGAGACCCAAAGTGTTCAATGGTAAACAGGAACTCCACCAACTAAGGCATCAGCCTGTGAAAACGATCGTATAATGTCTTCTGTGGCTCAGCTGGGAGCTTTTTAAAGTTTATCTCATCTCTTAGGCGTGGGGCTTTAAATTTGCAGCAGAAAACCTGCACTACACACTGTGGGTGCAGGTTTTCAAAGACATGGGCCTTTACCAGTCAGGGAGAGTCCAACAAAGGAGGATTTTATGGTGCATTATGGGAACTGTAGGATCCAGAGTTTTTGGACTTTATTCCAGTTTTTAAACTTTATTCCTCTCTCTTGTTTTGCATGATCGTATTTGCCAGTGATGCTGAAAACTTTTCCTTTAAACAGAGCACTTTCTACACTTTGATATTCCTACATTCACTTAAGAAAAAGCTTTGTACGACTTCCACCACTGCATCACACCCTGCGTCCTTTCACAGTGTCTTTAAGAATCAAAAAAATCTGCTGTATATTTGGCTTCATTTGTATTTTACTCTACCTTTACAATGTGAATAATAAAACGTTTAACCACTTTTTGAATCGACAACATGATATATATTAATCACTGGAATCACCTGGGATTCATTTTGTGTCAAATGAAGCTGAAACATTTAATCTGTTCATCAAGTTTTAACAGAAGAAATTTTTGACTCAAAAGTTATTTACTAGCCAAAATAAATAAGTAAACAAAGTGCTGGTCACCGTTTCTGTTGCTAAGTTCACCAAAGAGTGATTCTGCCTTCTAAGATAACTTACTGCTTACCGTGAGGTTGCCAAACAAACAGGGAAGACTCCCGGGAATTTAACTCGTCCCATCCAAGAAATAGCCGGGCCCCTATCAATCCAAAAATTCCATTGTTAAGCCCAAGTAATTTCTTGTGGATTGCGCATTACATTCACAGAATAAAACATATTTGATATATATTCTCGTAATTATGACTTTCGTACTACAGAAGTACATCAGTACTTCAGAACTCGCCTGAGAATCATCCGATTTTTAAGATTTCTTGCGTATCAAAGTCATTCATTGATGGTTGTCCGTTGATCCAATGGTACAAAGCAAAGAGGAACTGCTAATAGCAAATTCGGCGTATTTAATTTTCCAAAATTTAAAGAAAGGTAGGCTAAACAAAAAAAAAAAAGAAAGCGAAGACGGGGTTTAAAGTCCAACGCTTAACTGACTAAACCTATGACATTAACTTCCTGTTTCTTCTAAACGTCCACACCTGTTCACACACGTGAAGATTTTAAAAGTTTATTTACTCATATGCATTCATGTTTTTTCATATTTATCTGTGGCATTTTGTGCTGTACTAATTCTAATTATCTATTATTGAAATCCAATTTGATCAATCACGTGTTTTAAATTCTTCAAATTGTTTGATTTGTCTGACGGGCCGTCCAAAATCTAAAATATTCAATTTACAAAGATGCAAAAGAGAAAATCAGCATAAACTTGAACCAAAGAATGTGTTAAAAGATTTAGACTGATCCATTTTCTGTTGATAAATTAAACCTTTAATCTCCCAACCCATTTTATCAATTTGGAAAATTGATAAAACATCATTGGATGTTTGGAAGCTTGTAATGGGTATTTTTCATTTCCTGACCTTTTTAAGACCAAATATTTAGCAAAAAATAATCTATTCATTAGTCAAAAATTAACATTGTTGAAATTGGTTGCGGCCCCAGTGACAGGCAGGAAGCTTCATGGTGGGCTAATCTTAGGGGAGAAGACTTTTTCCCACGGAAACCCTCCAGTCTTTTCCCAGCCTTCACATCTGCTTGCATCTCTTGCACCCTCCCTCCCACGTCCAGCTACAGCACTGCACACTTTATGGTAAAGACAGATCTGTTCGGGGCTATGAAAGAGCCATTTACCTCAGCTGTACTGTAGATATTACCAATGCAGAGCTTCCCTAAGTAAATGTGCGCGATGTCCCAGGAGACGGTCTATTTTCTGTTGGCTGAATTTTCCTCCTCTGCTTATGAAAAGGCTGATTATGTTACGACTGGAGAGCTTGTGTCCACTGTCACTCTAGGGTCATAAGTGGTCCTGGCTGAATTAGAGATTGTCACGGCGAGAAACAGAAACAGCTCTCAATACAGACAAAATGAGACACTCATGCCCCGATGATGGTATGTGCTCATTCTGACAAGTGTCTGAGTGAAAATATTCTTTACCCATTTGTTTGGGTTCCTTGTGACCCTGACCTTTCTCCTTAAACAGCTCCAAACACACACTTCACATTGTTTTATCACCATGATACTTCAGCACCTTTTCAGATTTTATGCTTATAAACATTTCTAAAGGCTGACATTCACTTATTCATTAAAAGATGAACTCATATCTGTGAACTCATATCTGTAAATGGGAAGACACAGCAAGCAGACCGTTAGTTTAGCTGCTTTAGCTTAGCATAAAGACTGGAAACGGGGCCAAGCAGCTAACATGGCTCAGTTTTTAAAAATGAGGAAAAAATGGAGATTCCAGGTCCCCACTGGTCCCAAACCAAAGACTCTATTACAAGATGGGCCCAGATGGTTTAATAGTACGCCAATATTTAATTCAGTATCAAATACTGAATCTGATTTTTTTTTTCAAATCCCTTATTGAATCCTACTAGATTAATCTTTTAACATTAGCAAGTAACAAAAGGCTAAAATAGCAACTCAAACACACGTAATCACCTTTTGTTTTTAGTGGCATTAATGGTCACCACCTGAAAATGAGACAAACGTACAAGCTCAGTTTGTGGCTAAGCTAAAAGCTACCACTAAAGCACTACGAAAGGGAAAAATCAGGTTGATTTAGCAATTATTACCAAAATTTGGGCATAAACCAGTGATCGAAGTCATCGAAGCACATTATCAGAAACTACAGTTACCTGTCTACTGTTTGTCTCATGTCTTTACTTTGTGGGAAACTTATAAATCACACTTACAGAACTGCCCTGAATCAAAGAAAAATTTATTGAAAATTAAAAGACAAGTACGTCAAAGCTCTTGTGAACAGTAAAAAAGTTTTCAGCTTCTGACTGAACCAAAACCAAAACCAAAAAAAAAAAAAAAAAATTTACAGTCCTACAGTTCAGTTAAGTACATGCAGTATGTACAGTCAAAAGTGGGACAAAGCAGCACAGTGAGTTTCACAAAACTAGGTCTGCTAGTTTGTGTAAACTCCTTTTAAAAATCTATACTTTAATTTTTTGCCACTTGACAAAATGTTTTGTCTAAAATTTTTCAGGTTTGTCTTCACTTTTTCATGTTCGGGTTCAATGACAGAGCATTAAACTACAGTTTGTGTTTTTGGAAGAAAAAAAAAATCCAATTTTTATTTTCCCCTCCCCCAGACGATAAGATTACAATAATTTAGGTTGTATAATTCTATACATGTACTATTTCAGTTTCTTAAAAATCTAAACAAAAGGCAGCCACTTACCTACACTGATATGACGGGAAGGAAAACCTAATGTGTTCATCTGTCTAAAGCAAATCGGGATTTCGGTGCCAATTCTTCTAAATTTACACTTGTTTTTAACTGAAAACACCCACAACTGATGAGAATATAGTGTATCACACACACACACACACACACACACACACAGACACACACACAGACACACACACAGACACACACACACACACATAAAACGTCTTCACTTCCTCATGAGAAATACAGGTGAAGTGGCACTATATGAAAAAGCTCAGATAATATAAGTGACAAACATCAACCGTCCAGGGGTTCAACAGTAACTTTTGTGTTCGATCGTTTGTAAATGACAAACCATGGAGTCCGGTGCCCACTACTGATTGGTCCCATGGAGCGAGGTGTGAATCTAATGTTTCATGCAGTCACATCAAAGATTTATCACAGCCCCAAACAAAGAAAAACAAAAAGGATGAATGCTTTGCTACACTGAAAAACAGAAATACAGAGTCGTATGTCTCGTAGCTGGGGCTGCGCCTTCAAACCGATTACAGGAGTACATATTACTGTATTTTCATTTGCTAAGGCACAAACTCTTTTCTTATTTTGTTATCTTTTCAGATTTTGTCATCCAGCTGCAAAACAAAACCAATCACACTCACCATTACATAAAAAAAACCCCACTGAATTTAAGCTCATCCCACAGACAGTCAGTGTGTGAGATGAGCTTACAGAACAGTCAGTACCAGTCAGTTACAGTTCTTTCTTCACTTGAACCAAACACATTTTAACCGTTAAATGATGAGATGAAGTGGAGGGGGGAAACAGAATAACCCCTTCATCTTAACTGTAAGTTCTCTGACACTGTGAGGCCGATGAATGTGTGGACGACGGAGTGGAGCAGGTTACTGCTTCACGGCGGAGGCGTCTCCAGGGGCCTTCGTGTCTTTATGGTCTACTTCTATGTTGTCGTCTCCCAGCTCCCCCTCCTCTCCTCCCTGGAACATGTCGTGGGTCCACTTCGGGCTGCTGCCTCCCTTTCGGTAAACGAAGCGTCCCCGGCGAGTCGGGAAGGAACCCCGGCCTCTACCACGGTTGTCGATCCAGGTTTTCTCTCCGTCACGATCATCGTGCTGGAACAGAAACAAGGCAAGGTTAAAGGTCAGGATAACAACAACAAAACCACAAGGTCAGTGGTCAAGTGAAGGCAAGAAAGAAATTAAAAATTAAATGTGGACTTCTTAGAAATTCTAGATAATAATCTACATATTTTAAGCACTTGTACAGCTTGTGTAAAATTTACAAAAATGTGAAGAAGTTGAAGCTAAATCAATTTTAATTCATTTAATCAATTTTATTGATTAAATGAATTAGTTTGAAATGTTAAGATGTCTCCAGTGAAAAAGGCTTATGATTTAGGGCCTTAAATGTTTATATCTGCCACTAAATTAATTAGTAGCTGCAGAGACTCACCAGGTAATACTTCCTGCTCTTGGGAGTGTACTCAGGGTCCCACTCCTCCTCTGGAGGGCGCACTGGAGGATTCATATTGGCAGGGTTTCCATTGCTGTTGTTGCCTGGATAATTTCCCCTGTTCCAACCTCTTCCTCTGACTCTGGGGAACTGACATCAAAACAACAGGTGGATTTCAACGTGCAGTTGAGAGACAAACATATTTTCTACAGAAAGATGTAAGAATATTTTGATAAACCTGGTGCAAGTCAGAAAAATTGAAAAAATTGACCCAGGGACGATGAGAACAACAGAACACACAAATAAAGGCCATACTGATGGAAATCAGACATTAGTTTAGTGATGAGGTTCCACTGATTTGCGCTACATTACCTTAATAAAAATCAGGTAGTGCATGGAATATGTATGATAGAGTGTCATCATCATTATCATCATCATCCACATTATGTTCCTTAGCATTAGGAGGAAGGAACAGAGCAGAGAAGCGCAGTCTACTGTGATGCCATTAGGACAGAGAATTGCAAGAAGATGAGATGTCAGTACCTCAGTGAAAAACAAACAAACAAATACAGCAGAGGAAATGAGCGAAGCACAGACAGGAACTTACGAATCCACGGCCCCGGCCTCTCTCCATGTTGTGGCCCTCGTAATCTCGAGGGCCTCTGTCTCCAGGTCCAGTGCAGTCCCTTGGAGGATAACGTGAGTGACTGTAGCCCTCCTCCGAGTGCTCCATCCCCTCTCCCATGTATTCTTTACCTCTGAAAGGTGGAGGGTAAGGGGATGGAGAGGATGAGGAGGAAGAGGAGGACGGGGAGCGATCCCGCTTCTTCTTACCCTTCCTGTGAGGAAAATGTGCGCATCATTAAAATGCCGATGAGTTTTACAGACATAAAAGTCACGTTGGAAATTTGTGGAAACAGTGCAGAGATATGTGTGTGGAAAGTTTGTGGAGTGGTTCTTAACAAAAGAAAATGAAAACTTACTGGTAGTATACAGTAACTCTACACCTCTGGAAAAAGTTTCTCCAACACATGGAGAACCTATTTGTCCTTTAACCACTGTAAATACTGTGATCATATTCGTTCTGAGTGCGCTGATCAACGATACTGTGGCCCTGCTTCAGAGCGGAGCGTATGTGCAGAGTGCAGTAAGTTGTGGTTTAGAGTTTTGTTCCACTTCCCACATTCCTGTTCTCATTTTTATCTAGCAGGTAACAGCCGCTGCGTTAAAGCTGTATGCTGTGTTAAAGGACAGCTTGACATTTTTTAAACGAGAAAAAGTGGAAATGCAAACGTCCATTTGTGCTCTGAAAGATTTACTGGTTGATGCAAATGTTCCTCCGGTCAATTCCAGACATGAAGAGATGTCTTTCTGATTCCAGTGTAACACTCACATTTATCTGATCTCATTTTTCCATTTGATATACAATATGAGGCTTCGGAAGTCTGATTTGAGCAAATCACGCAAATATCTTCCAAAGTTACAGTCCTTTTAGTACAAACTCCCTCTTCACGTTTCTCTGAGCTCTGGTGGAGGGATACTGACCGGACCCGTGTGACACAGGCCACTGAAGCCTCATATTACCTTCAGACAAACTTGTATTCTCACACTGAATGAGGACTGTGGATTTTGTTCCCTAATCTCTTACATTGAAATAGACAGAAAAAGATCTCTTCTCTATTGCAGAAGGGTCGGTGGGTGGAAGGAAGAAAAAGAGGATGACGTGGTAACATTCGTCTCAACACCTCTGCTATCAACACTGCAACATGTCCTCAGTAACGATGGTAACCAAAGCTCCAGACATTCTCCTGATATAATCCCCTGCTGCTGACTTGAGGCAAAACAAGTCCCTAGTGAGTCTCTGAAAAACTGACACAACAGACAGGACATACTTGGATTTCTTGTGGTGTTTCCCAGATTTCTCAGAGGACCTGTCTCTGCTCGGTCCTCGGGAGCCTCCTGGGCTCCTGGCACCTTCACGCTTGTAGTCTCGCTCTTTCCCTGCAAACCTCTTACGTCTTTCAATATCCAGCCGAAGGTCCATAACGTCACCTTTGAACTTTTTGCTTGGATCCTGCCGAGAGAGATGCGTTTATTTACCACTACACCAGCTGTTCCCAGTACTGATGGACAATTTTGAATGAAGCAATCAAGTACATATAAATAAAATAATTAATACAAATGAAATAAATGAAAAGGTGTAATACAAATCCAGATGTACAACATATATAAGTACTGTGTTCCCTCTAGTATTTAAGATATAATGTGAATACTGACAATAATTAAATGACGAATTACATTACTATGATTGGTAACAATCTGGCATGAATGCAGTAAAACACTATCTGTAGTGTAATACAAAACTCTTATTTCAGATAAATGTATACTTGTAACCAGCAGCATGCATGTAGAATATTAAAATAAATTCAATTTCACAGTTGTTTTGTGGCTTGATTTTTTTCTTTTTAGGAAAAATACTTACAAGGTAAAGGCACTGATAAACGTCCCAGAGAGGCTTGGACTCAGGATCTTAATTCACTTCCTTTTAGTCTTTGCTTGGGTTCGTATATACCCAATCAATAACCATATCTCATAGGCTGGGGGGGCTTGCTTGGCACTTACAAAACACAATTGGGTTCTTTTGATTTAGAAATATGCATCCTTTGAAAGAAAAGCACAAAGCTGAACACTGCTGCTTTGGATCGTCTCACATTTGCTTGTTCCAAACATGTTCAAATTTCAAAAGGGCTGGTCACCTTGTAGCTCGTCTCCTCCATATCCTCAAACAGGTGAGAGTGCCTCTTAAAGGCACTGGGGGAAACATCGATTCTCCTGAGAGATGAGGACAAGCCTTCACGTTAACAGGCAATAATTATAAAGAAAAAGTAAACATACTAGACGATGGAAATGCTTTGTTGAATAAATTACATATGATCAGAGAGTTAGATATTGTAGATACCTGTGGATTTCTGGGCTCTTCCTTGGCTTCATCATTTCTGCCTCTGCAGCTTTTCTTTGGTACATGGCAAACCGCTCACTTAAAGTTATGTCTGAGGAGTGGAAGTGTTGAGCTGCAAATCAACAACAAAGAGGTGTTATTCCACACACCGGAGCACCAACTGTGGTAACTAACATATGTGAGTAACAAAATGTCCAGCAGATCTCGTCAACTGTCCAAACTCCTGCTGTCTTTTCACCTTGAGTCTGGACCAGACCAGCACAGATCATACTATACCTTTGATGTAGTGCACAATTGAGACTATGTGCTGAGCAAACAGCTCAGAGGGGCTGCGACGGAGCTGTGCTGTCTGAATGTGCTGGAAAATGGAACGAAACTCTGGATCTTTCTTAGTGGGATTCAGCAGATCTCGTGGTATGAGGCGATCTTTAGACAGCGAGGAGCTGAGAGAACAGAATCAGTGAAGAACATTGATGAAAAAACCACGACAGAGGGTTAATACAAAAATGTCTGTAGCACTGACCCAAATATACGACACAGGGTTCATATTTTATAAATGGACCATTACATTTCTGTGTCATCATATATTCTGTATGAATTGAGCCAATATATAACATTATATAATTAACTGGGTCACCAGCATTACTAGAGTCTAACCACCTGTTTTTACGTGCATTTCCAATCTGAGCACAACAAAAACGTAGGGGGAGTTGTCTTATATTGGGGCCAATACATGAATGAGTATTACTACACATACCTGGGCATTTCGTCTAAAGTACCAATTTTGAGCTCAAAGTCCTCCCTTGAAGCCGACAGACGTCGTACAGGAGACTCCTCACGTAGAGGGAAAGCTCCAGGAAACAGCGGGCGGTCTTTTTCTCTAGAAGTTGAGGGAGGGGACGGACTCCTTCTGGACTTTTCTTTCTTTTCCTTCTTCTTGGACTTCTCCTCTTTCTTTGAGCTGTGCTTTCGCATTCGGTACAAATCCTCCTCCATGTGATCTATGGGCTCAGCCTCTTCAGCTTCTCTCCGGCTTTTCTCCTTAACTGATGGGTAGGATGTTGAATAGCTTGGCTCATCCCCCCACTTCCCGAAAATGTCCCGAGCTGTCAGGGTTGGTTTGATCTCGCCGTCTTCCTCAACATTCCGGTCTTTCAGTCCGTGAGACTTGAGGAACTCCTCCTCTCCAGCATCGAAGAAGGAATGGGCCTTTTCTTCCTTGGAGTCGCCGAATGAGGAGGACGAGATGTTGTAAAGGTCTCCAGACTTGCTTCCTTTCTCTAGCTCTCTGTCTGCAGTGCTCTGCTCCTGATCGCGACCATTCTCCTTTTCAGGTGCCTGCTTTTTGTTTTTAGTCTCAGCCAAGAACCTGCAACAGAGAACCAAACTGAGCCTTAGTACCTGCCACGCCAGGTACACTACTAATATGCTTATGGTAAAGAACTCTTTAAAGAGGAAGCCAAATTATGAAAACGGAAAAACACAAGACTGCACAAGTACATAATATTCTCACAAGCTGAAAGTGACTTTTGCTGTGTCTTTTGCTCAAAGACAATTTAAAAAAAAAATGTGTGAAAAATGCCCATCCCTAATGCAAACAGCATAGACTAGGACTCACATTGCATTAATTATACTCACGTCACCACCATCGTCCTAAGTAAGTGGGATTTCATACAACTTCCTCTCAATGCATTGAAAATAGCCGGCTATATTTTCAATGCACTTAAAATCAGGAGTCTTATGTTTCATTCCTTTTTAATCTGAATTCTTCCAAGGATCTTTGAAAAAGGCTGAACATGTTTGAAAGAAAAATAACGTTCATAAGTTCAAAAGGAAAATGAAAAAGAAATCAATGTAATTAGATTCAAGTAACTAAAAACTAAAAAAAATAAATAAATAAAAATAAGAAGGAGACATACTTTTTGAAAGCAGCAGAGATCACAGCTTTATCTCCAGCTTTGGCATCCTCCTTTGAGAAGAACCCAAAGCCGCTGAAGCAGGCACTTTGCCCTGACTTTGTGGGGCTCTTGGCCGGAGGGGATGATGCGCTTCCAATGGATTTCCACAATGGACCGCCACTCGCAGTCCCTTTGGTCTCAGGACCAGAGGGAACATCCTCTTTCTTAGGGCTGGTTCGTTTGGGACTGGCGTCATAGTCGATCCATTTGCCCCCAGATGCCTTTTCGATGGCAGTGCCGTCTGCTGCCTGACCGGATTTCTCTGCTTGATTTCCCACTAGCTTGCCCTTTGCGTCCTTGGAGCCAGGCTTGCCCTTGCTGCTGCGATGGCGTGGGGATGAGGACCGGGATCGAGAGGAGTAGCTGGAGCGTCTGGAGCGCCGAGATCTGCCTGACGACGAGCGCTCAGAGTAGCGAGAGCGGCTTCGGCTGGCCGAGCGCTTCCTGGGGGTGCGGGAGCGTGAGCGCCCCCTCCTTGGACTGTGTGAGTGGTGGTCCTGGTCATAATGGCGATCATGCCAGCCTCCTCCACCTCCACCTCCACCTCCACCACCACCACCACCACCACCACCACCTTGCCAGTTGGCCTTATAGTTATAGCCACCGCCTCCTCCTCTGTTCTGGTAATGACCACGAGGGTAATAGCCTCGGCTTCTGCCTCGGTAGTGGTACGGCCTCCTGTAGCCCCGGTTATAGCCTCTGAACCCACCTCTGTTGTTATGATAGTCCCTGGTAGGATAGTTTCTGTAGGATGGAGAGTGTGAACGGGAGCGGGAACGAGACCTAGAACTGAATGAGAGAGGAAGGAAAAGACGGAAGAAGAAAGATAACGTTAGCAAAGCATTTCAGAGTCAGGCAGTACAAATCTACTTCTCTTACAGGAAACAATATATCAGCGAAGCGCCAAAGATACTGAATTAACACCAGCAACCGACAACATGACCTGTCTGTGAGCACCAGACCAAAACCGGTCCCAGCTTCAACTGGGAAGAGGACAAAGTCATCGATCAGGAGTCAGTAAGTGCTCAGTGAAGGATCAAAGAAGCCATCCACATCCAACACCAGAGATCTATTATATATTATATTTCAAGACACTGTTTTAAAAGAGAGGACTGATCATTCTGTTATCTGACCAGCAGATGGAGCCTATCGCCCCTGCTGGTTACTGAGACAGAGAAAATGAAACTTCCCCTGTCACCTGAACAATAGTATGTGTATACACACAGCATTTTTCCACAAACAAAATGATTTCCATGTGAGATCATTTGTCAAGCAAAAGTAATTTAAAGAAATGCAACATTTTGGGCCTTGGATATATACTGAAAAATAGTATTTAAAACATGCTACACCACAAATGTGGTAGGTGGATTCTCAGAAACATAAAGGCATATTGTTATGAACTCAAACACCCCCTCATGTAAAGATAAAGGCTTGAAGCCAATAACAGATTTACAAACTAAAACATTACGAATGTGCTCAAGTCAACACAGGGCAACGAACCTCAGTTATAACTGGAAAGTATCTCCTCATTCTGACTCATAATCTGTGTTTCTGTGTCATTCTCTCAGAGTGACAAAAAAACATAAAATATGGCTTAAACATTAGAGTGATACAGCGTTTTATGTGACTGAAAGACATATCTGTACCTGAAAACTCTCACCGTCAAATGCAGCATGCTGTAGCCTAACTTATGAAAGACAAGTAAGTCAAGTAATACAGGTACAAGCAAATCACCTTTGGTGCATAAACACACGAAAACATACGAAATGTAAAGAAGCAAATTCATCCAGAGAAGGAAGGATGTTAGAAATGTGACACAATATTAACACTGCTCCTGTCCTGATGACCCCTCATGAACAAAAACAGTCTCGCTTGTCAAACCTTGCATTAAATGAAACACTTGAAATGCTTCTGTGCTTACCCCTTGCACCTTTTCATTGGAACAGAGCAGTTCTGAACTGTGCTGCATTACACACAAAACACATTCCCACAAGCAGACCAGTCGGCATCGCCTTCATGTATGTGGTGAACAATGGGTACAACCAGGACACAATCTGCTTTAATCCACAGAGGGAGGAGGCAGTAAAGGGGGAGGGAGACACAGGATGGCCAAGTGTAGTCGCTCTAAACTCCTTTTTCCTGCTTTGACAAAACATTGTTGGCAGTGTAGCAACACTCTTCAGGGAAACAATCCACTTCAACAACTCACTGTCGCTTCAAACACAAACATGAACTGACGACAACATGGCAGCCAGTGTGGGAATCACTCCCACGTTAAAATGGGGTAAAAAAGTAACATTAAACATATAAAACTGCATAATTATAAATTAGAAAAATGTGACATGGCACAAATACAACTGATAACTAGAGATTCCTAAAAGAGCTTGAAGGTGAGCTGATGCAAATTGTGTGAGGTTTTATCAGCCTTCCTTCCTACCACTGGAAAACAGGAACAAAATTCATGCAAATCAAGAGAAAGCTGAGCTGAGCCAAGCAAAATAAGCACAACAAAGCTAATATACTCTCTCCGAACTGCATGTCGGACAGCCAGATCCGATCAGGAACCACGTCTCCACACAACTTTCCAAATACTGCTATTATAAAACCGTACAGAAATATATACCCTACATAATTCATAACAAAGTAGCTTTGCTCTTCAGTTCAGATTTGTTCACTCATGGTCAATTACTTGTACTGTTATATGTTTATCTATTAACAAAAATCATTTAATCACAATGGTATTCATATGACTAGAACAACTAACAGATGCTGTGCACTGTGCTGTGCTTACAGGAGCCACAGTATCTCCTCTATAATCACTATGGCATTTCTTTCCATGACATACTTAATAAAACATAATCATAATTAAAAAGTCAGACCCTGCTGAATGAATTCACAACGTAAATAAAAAGAGGGTTCATGATGGCGTCAAACTGAGGAGGATTCATGTCCCAAGTAAAGCAACATTTACCTGTAGCGACGTTTTCTGGATCTTGAGCGGGAGCGGCTTCGAGAGTGAGATCTGGAGTAGGATCTGGATCTGGACCTGGACCTTGATCTGGATCGGGACTGAGCATGAGAATCCGGAGCTTTCGACATCTTTGCACTCAGGCCAGTATCAATATTCTTTTCCTTAAATAAATAAAAAAAAAACAAAAAAAAAAAACAAGTGAAATTAGTTACTTATAAGGTAGTGCTGACGCTAATGTTTTGCTTACAGACAACAATTTACTTACTTGGAGTTCACTACCGAACCGAAACAAATATCAAAGGTTACAATGTCGTGTGAACATGCTCTGCAAAAGCAATTCAAACAAATCCTCCACATTAATCAGGTTTGTACAGCTACATATTTCCAGACCTGCTGAAAGGCCAGGACCGGAGCCCATGCATAACACCTTGTCGTTCGTCATCAAGACCTCGGCACCTAGCTGCTTTCAAGCCTGCCATCAAAAGGCCCTAAAGCCCCACATGACCTTGAACTGTCAGAGAAAAATAAATCAAAACCAATGTGGCGATAACACATAGAGAGCAACAGCTCTGCTTTAAAACTGCAGCAGACAGCTGGAGCAGCATGTAAACATGTGCACATGAGCCGGCAGCAATATGAGACAGGAGGAGCAGGGCTTCTGTGCACACAAGATGTTCAGGCTGTTGCTGGAGAGTGACGGCTGGCTCAACATCAGCACCCACATAATAAAACAAACAAGCCTGATTAGAGCTACACATGAGCTCTGTGTGTGGTTCCATTCTGTGTATACTGTATTCCATACTTTTGAATTTCACACTGATTACGAAAGAAAAATATAATTTTAAAAAGGACATGACTTCAAGGAAGCCAAAAGTTACAATGGACTCAGAATGCAAGGCCAAGTGAAAGAACAAAGACCCAACCAGGATTCAAGCTAACCTAAAATTTCCAACACTGGATATCTTCCATTGAGGAACCTTTACTCTGTCAAATAATTAGACCAAACCCCAGTTAACCTCAGTCAAATGCTTTACTTAGGTCACCCTGACCCAAAACTAACCACTGACTGGAACAGTAACTGAAACTGAAATTCTCAGAGGAGGTAAAAGTTTACATGCATTTGAGGAGTGCACCTGGCATTTTAGCTAAACAATAAGGGACAAGATTAGGTGATTTTCTTTTATCTATATACTAGTTTCTTCCACAAAGAAATGTTAATTAAACTACCAGGCATTTTTACAATTCTATCCAAGTAAACTGAGCTGCTTTTTGTCTATTCTGCTTCGCATTTGCTGACATAACTGGAAGCACTTCTTCTCCAAAACGAAGATGCAGGCATTAACCTCTCACAAAGCAGCAGCCCAGGAGCTGGTCGTGTTGCTTTAGTGCAGTCAGGCAGGAAGAATGCTTTTACTACAAGAGGGATTTGAACCAGGATGTTGAAAAGGCAGTGTCCTTGGTACTAATGACATCCATCTAGTATCCCTACTGTTAGGTCAAAGTCTGAAGCGTTTGCATTTTATTTAAGATTCCCTTTGAGAACCCAAACACATGCATAATGGGGGTTTTTCACTGAATGCTGTGGAATACCTGATTTATTTTGTGTTTGTGGGGTTAACAGTTGCTATGGGACAATCAATGGTTGTTCGTTCAGGGCTTCCCCTTCCTGTCCAAATCTAAAGCAGACCGCTTAAGCCAATCTTGATGACAAAAGCCCCTTACTGCTCTTCCCCTGAGCATCAATCTTTCAATACACACAAATAAAGTAAGAAATACCTCTTTGCATGCCGAGGTCCCCGTTTGATTGGTATTTAAACCACTTTTGTCCTATGTTAAGTTGGGATAAACCTGTTTAAGACTTTCTAATGAACAGTGGAGGTTCATGCTAATTACTTTAAATGTAAAATCAGCCTCACCAGTTGCATGGCTAAGGGAAGGTCTAATATGCAATGCTGTGCACAGTATGCTAGTAGCCTAAAAATGCATAGAGAGCAAGTCCTTATAAAAAGATTTGTGGTTAACAATTTTATCTTTTAACAGTCTGCTCTGCAAAAGGCCCTGCAGACATGATTTATGCCCTGAATGATAATTACTGTGGAGAGCATCAGTGAGTTGACTCTCACCACATTATCTATTGTATGCTGCTGAAGCCTTGTCTTCCCCTTGATAATAAACCAAAAAAGGAAGTGAAAGCAAGCATGAACAATTTCAAGTTTTCCATTTCACTGTGAGGGTGCAAAGATTTCTGATGGCCTGTGCACCCTGCATCGAATGGAAACTATCACATGGGGTGACGTAAATCTGCCCGAGCAGAGCTATTCTCCTAAACCAACATTACCAACCACACAATATGTGATAGGTGTAGTATTTGATGCAGAAGTGGTTCGGGTTTACCCTGAAAAGTAGTTAGCCTGGTTGTGTGGGTTGATGTACTGTAAAGATGTGTTTGCATCGGCCAGTCATTGAGGGAAATGTCTGTCTGTGAAACCCGCACACCGGAAGAGACCACAGCAGTAGCAGAAAACTGGGTTAAAGCTGCTCAAGTCAAAGGTAAATCAAATCTAATTTGGTTGGTTGGCAGGTGGAGTGCTCTATTAATCCCAAAGGGAAACTGCGGTGTTGCAGCAGCCACTTCACATAAATCACAGAAACAATGAGGCAGGCAAAATAACATTTCAGGAAAATTATGTACAATAACTAAACAGACAAAAAATGAAAATAACAATAACCAGAACAAAGTAAAAATCAAATAGAGGTTAAAGATAGAACCATGACTAGGCCATAATGTGCCATGTTTGTTTGTATACACTGCAGAGGGATAGCAACATGTAATAAATAACACAACTACTTCCCTAGAAGTTATTTTCATGCTTTGTGCTTGTAATGTGTTCGTTAAATGTTGATTCATGGGTTAGATATTTGTAATATTGGATAATACAGCTATTGTATAGTATTGAAACTTAGCCAATACCAAATTCAAATCACAAACATATTTGCATCTAGTCAAACAGAGTGCTATAAATGTCAGGTTGACAAATAACAGTTCACTAACACAAGCTCCTCTGGGTTTAATGTTCAATTCAGTCATTTCCTGTTATTTGGTCAGTTTTGTTAATCATCACCAGTTACAGCTCTGTGCAAAGAGACAATATCAGGTTACCTATGCACTGCAGAGGAGACGTGCCACCAAGTTGACAGCAAAGACATGGATATACACTAACGACCCAAAACATTAGAAGAAGAGAAGTAGATGGTAGCTTCACATGATGAAAGACCAGCACAGTCTCCAGACTTAAATCCCATCAAGCTGGGATGAACCCGACAGAAAGTAAAAGCAAGGCCAACTACAAGTGCAACACATTTGTGGGAACTTCTGCAACAGTGTCGGGACAAACATTCTGTACAATATGTGATTTCCATTGTAGAAAAAAAATGTCACGAGTGTGTTCAGCTGCTGGATGAGTCAAACATTTTCTGGTTGTGTAACCATAATGTAACCTGCAGCTAATGACTATTTTCATTATCCTTGAAATTGTTGATTGTTTTCTAGTTTAATGGATTTATCATTTGGTGTATAACATCAAAACATGATATATTTTCCATCATGTTCTGATGTTGTACACCAAATGATAAATCCATTAAATAAATCCCTGTATATTTTCACAAACCTCAAGGTGAGGTGTTCAAATGTCTTGTTTTGTGTGATCAGCAGTACAAAACCCAAATATATTAAAGCCACTATAATAGAAGACTAAGAGCACTAGCAAATTTACACACTGAGGATCTGGAACCAAAGAATTAGGGTTTGTCTCTTTAAAAGAAACCCGACTTAAAACGATGAATCAGTTTCCTAAATAGCTGCTGGTTTCGTGCAGCTCCATATCAAATTACCGTTTTCAGTGTCCAAATCGGTCATTTTTTATAGTTAATTTTGTTAATGATCGACATTTAAAGCTAAGCGCAAGGAGAAAATACACGGTTAGGAGAACAGGTGCCACTGCATGACAGCAAATAAACCAATATAACTGCGGACAAAATAATGTCAACAATATTTAAAGTTAGTTTTGCTTAAAGTGCAGCTGCAGAAGACAATAATTCAGTCCAGCAAAACTAAAGCAGTCGTTAGTGCTCCTGAGGGCACAAACGCTGCTCAATATTTAACCAACGTTAACCAACTTTAACTGCCGTAAGCTAAGCAACAAAATGCAACCGGGTCGTAGTTACCTCTCTCCCGTTTTCAGTAGACTGGACGAGCTTGGATTTTTTTTTTTCCACGAATAAATGTTTGCAGGCGCGGAGCAACCTCTGAGGCCAGGCTGCCTTGCTGATAGTCTGGTCCCTCCTTCCTGGTTTTACCGTACGGAGACCAACCAACGGACGTTAGCAACCTAGCTTCTTATCAGCAGCACGGTTGCCGACGAGCATGGCAAACACAACGGACTAGCCCTTCAGAATAGGCCAGGCGTTAAGACTACTGTTCCATCCCCCATCGAATATATCAGTGAATGCCCTTCTGTGTCTGTAAAATGTGCTAGATGTTTGTTCTTGGGGGACGTCAAGATTTAACTGCAGCTAACGATCGATTAGCTCACGATGCTATCTACATTCGATCGCTACGTCCAAAGTCGCGCGAGACTTTGTGTGATTTGGCGAAGAGAACGGGCTTGTTCACACTGGGGAAACGTAGCAGCGCACATTATCTAGAGCTGTAGTTCTGCTTGGTGTACCACTGCGCAGGCCAGCAGGTGTATGCAAACGTTTAAGTACAACCCCTGCAGCAAACATACATTATAAACGAGTTTTTATTCAAAGGTTAATGGACTGAAAAATAAATAAAAACTGTACGCTAATTGTGGCGTTTTCAAAAGTTTGGGGACCCAACAAAACAAGGCTGGATTACCAATAGTTGCTCCAGCCTCCCCCCAAAACCAAATTTACACCTGATTGGAGTACTTGAATACTGAGCATTTTCTTTTCAATTTAGACTTTTGTCTTGTTTGCTTTTTTCTCTGTAATACAGCTTCACTGTTCATACTACAGTAAACTTGGTAATATTTTCATATTCACATATTCCCAAACACATTTCCACTCAGTCAGCCTATTGTCAAACGTCTCAGATTTGGTCCCTGATAATGAAATATTGCTGCAATATTAATCAAATTGCTGCACTGAATGGCATCTGCTGTTTTTTTTTTTTTTACACATTGTTCATATAGTGACATAAAAAAATTACATTAGTTTTCCAAGACTTGCATCTACGTTTCCCTCACCAATCTAAAAAAATGAATTGTGCATTATGCACTTTAATAGCACTATCTACAAATCTACATTTATACTTCTAAGTGGCATAAGGACTTCTGTATATTTGCATCAGTATAACTTGTAAACATAAAATACATTTTTAATATCTCTTTCTTGGTTTTCTAACTGCAAAAATGATTCATACAACAGCTCTACTGGTGCATATGTTTTTTTTAGAACACCTTGCCACAAAATGCCCAGCTGTTAGAAAATGTTGTTTAATGTGCTTTGTTCTTTTTTTGTTTGTCGATCCTATGGTGGAAGGTGTTACCATCCAAACACATAACAGCTGTCTCGTAGCACAGCTTTAAGTTGGCATCAGCAGTGTTTTCACTGTTTGTAGTGCTGTGCCCTATTTTTATCAGACTGAGCCACATAATGCCTCCTATCACAGAGACAGATTCCAGCCTGAACACCACTCAGGGACCAAACATGAATACACTTAGTTGCTAAAGTTATATCCAGTGTCATCTCACTTATGTGTTTGCTGTTGGACAAACAGGAAACAAACATCAGCTCTATCTCAGACTTTATTCATGTTAGCATTGTAAGAACCTGCCAGCTGTTCATAATCCGCTTGCGGAGATCAGTCATTTCTTTCTATAGGATGAAAAGTATGTCAGTGTCTATTCAAATAAAGTCAGAGGAATGTATCTCAATTTGTTGATGCATGTTTTGTAACAAAATCAAGGAATTTAAATAACAGTGCAAACTGAATCATTGGCTTCCCTGCTTGTAAAATTTAGTCCTCCTGTCAGGTCACGTACCACCTGTCGACCTTAGGGAATTTGTAATCCTACACAGTGAGTAAGAAAGTACTCCTCCACAACTGGACTGGAGTTGTGTCACAATCTTTCTTTGTAAGGGAAGTTTTCTTGTTTAATCTTTCTTCTTCTGTTTTACTTTTTAAATCCTATTTAGTGTTTTTATGTATTGGCCTTTTAAATGCTGTCGTTTCTTGTGTGCCTAAATCTACAGCACTTTGAACTGCCTTGTTGTTGAAAGGTGCTTTGCCTTGAAATATTTCCAACGTGGGTGTACTCTGTACCTCTGCAAATGACAAATTAGGTCACTTGAATTATTTTATCCTAAAAGAAAGGAAGACATTTTCTATATTTTTGATGATGCATGTGTTGCCAAGGAGGGCTGAGCTTTACAAATCTCCCTTCCAAAAAACCAAGAATATAGTGCATCACAGCCCTGAAACTAGTTCGGATATTTTTTCTGTTGTGATCTAACAGTGTCAAGGACTGAGAGGAGCCTTACATCCAAACGCCTGTCATGATTATATATGTCATTTAGTCCACAGCCTGCACAAAAGACCTGGTTTGAATTTTCACAACTCAGTATGGCACGAAGTGATGAAGTCACCCCTCGTTGACCTTTGACAAAGATATGCAAACAGTTCCTACTCACTGTCCTTTTCCTTTGCGGCACAGGTGTTGGACACTTGGGTGTGCCAAAGTTAAAATTAACCCTGACAAATTTCTCCTTTGGCCACAATGTGGAACCACACATGGCCCCTTGTCCATCAGTCACTGTTACGAGCTGTTTATGGTCTCATTGGAGGTTTGGATTCCAAGAGGCAGAGGACAGCTTTGACCAGTGAGGTCATGAGATTAAAGTGCAATAAAGTCTATAAGACTAAAGGGATTGTAGCGTGTTAGCTGAAACATGAAACACGTGGAGCATTTATGTCATCATTCAAAATAGAGCTAACAAGCAACAAGCAAAAACAAAAATAGGAAAAACTAAACTTCAAAACACAAATCTATTGTGTTTTATTTAGTGATCAAATTGTTTTTATATGCCACAATTCTTCACAGTTGTTTTCCTGTGTTCCAGATTATTTTCTATTAAGTACAAGTACAAGTACTTTTGAGCTAAAATGCATCATAAGTAAACTATATTGATCACTCAGAAAGACCATTAAATCTTGTGCTAGTAATAAAGACTATATTGTTTTCAGTGCCCCCCACCGATATTTTGTTTTCAGGATTGTTCCTCATTTTTTTCTGAAATATTTTTAAAGCATGTGTGTGAAAGTAAGGCAAGTGGAAAGAAAATGGCTCACCTTGTGGGGAGAGTGAAAGTGCCGTGGACAGAGAAGAGGGAGATGTCTTTGCTTCCTCGTTTATACAACAGTGTGAAGAAGGACCCTCAGTGAAGGGTGTTAAGAATGTGCACAGCCTCCTGCAACCCACTGTCTGACAACCACTTGGTGAAATCACATCAGAATTATAAATAGTTCACTCTCTGGAAGCCTTTTCAGTGATGTTGTTTGAAGAAAGTCATTTGAAAGGATCTGTTGGTGAAAAGAAAAATGCAAATGCATGTGTTTGATGAGTACACAGACTGATCAAAGCTTCAAGTGTTCGACATCATTTATACATGACAGTGATCTCGTTTCATTTGTCATGTGAAGGTTGGGCTAGGTTGACTCACTGCTGCATGACATATGTTTTAATATTTGTATCCTGTTGCTTTTGGCTGAAGTCCAGTGTAAATTTAAGCAGGTAGTGGTGTACTTCATGCCCAACGTCTGTCCGTTCAAAGAGACACTGAAGCTCTTCTGTTTGGTTGGTTTCTGCTCCCATATTGATTGGGCAATAAACCAAAGGGTCAGTGTGGGACTACACGTTGCTGCCTGGAAAGACTGTAAGGACCCGGGTGTACATGAGTTCACACTGCAGTCCATATTCATATATTCAAACCTGGATACTCGTATCATAGCATGTACTAAGGTCGTTACACAAAAATCCCAATTGTTCAGGAACATGGAACACAAAACTTTTTATGCAGATGTCTTGTATGCAAATGAATCTTCCTCAACCTCAATCCATGTTTAGATTACAGGCTGCCTTTATAGTTATTCAGACATTTCAGACATCAAACCAGATCCTAAGAGCGGCTAACTCTTGGTACCCCATGAGTAAATACCATGTTCCGTGCTTTGCACCATATAAATTACCTGAATTAAATAGGAAGTTAAAACTTGAAAGAACCTGAATGCGGTGTTCAGGTGGAACCTGACTAACACTGCCATGTAAATGCCCAGTGATGTGGCAAACAATAGAACACAACAGAACTATGAACTGCAGTGTAGCTTTACTCAGACAGAGAAATGTATGGGGTCCCATTATTCATAATGTGGGCTGAGGCAGAGAGCCTCTTTGTATGCAGAGCTGAGCTGGATTGTGTGTGAGTAAGCTTTCTAATTATAAAATCACCATCCAAACCAAAGCAAATAGATACAAACAACATGTCCACAGTCACATCTCTGTGCCAAATGGCAGCAGGATCACAGTGAAACAAGGTCCAGTGCATTTTGTTGGACATGCGATATGCTCACGACCCTGTGACAGATGCACTGCGGCTGAAACCGATTGGCGGCTGCAGCAAAGAGAGTTCTGTTTGAGGACGAAGTTACCTAGGGGTGAAGGGAAAACAAGAAAGACCACAAGGCTTCTAACATTTGATTGCTAGAGTACATTAGTGCGAGTGGACAGAAAATCCCATGCACATATCTTTGATCCTTTGGCTGGACTACACCTCAGACCTGGCTGGGGTCAGTTCTCTTCTCTGTGCAACCCAAAGCCACACAGCCAAACAAACACAGGCTGTCACTGAAAACAGTGGGAACCTGTTAGTTTCTGGTCGTGGCTACACTGGCCGACTGGAGACATACAGTATGATTTTCACGTGTATCTCAGTTCCTCATGTGTTTGAAAGCAGTGCTGCCACCTTCTGGATTGTGAGCGTGAACATTGCCATGAAAACAATAGTTAACTCTTTAACTCACAGTCTGACCATAATGTTGCATGTACACACAGTATGTGGTTAAACTCACACAGCCTGTGGTTAGACTCAGTGGTGGGAGAAGTAAAAGTAGTAATACCACAGTGCAGGAACACTTGGTTACAAGTAGATGTTCTACAAAATATCATTCAAATATAACATCCAATAAATTAATGCACAGAGGCTAGTCCCTTTCATAAAGCTTTATTTCACAGATCCCCTGTAACAGGAGGCCTAGGCAGCCAGGCTCATTATACATTTACATACACTGTCTGTGGCCAGTCCTCACAATGCTCCCCATGTTAAATAACTCAATAATTCAAGACAAAAACAACAAACACACACACACATTGTTCAACTGAAGATAACATTAACAATTTCATAACGACAGTAATAATAACAGCCATTGTCAAATATTATGTAATTCCAGGGTCTTATGCTTTTCTAAAATTTGTTACACAGTCAGTCATCTTTAAGGTGCACCATAAAATCTGCATGTGACGTTTCAATAAAACTTGACAGATGCTGCACCATAACACGCGGTGGAGACAGAATACTTGTTGTTGCATTTTTATATATATTTATATATATATTTCAGATGAGTATTTTCTTTTTCCAGGCAGAGTTTATCACCTCCTCTTTGTCTCTCTGCGGCAGAAACTGTAGATGTGAATTCAGCGCAGTCCATTGTTTGTTTGGCACACGATTTTTATAAGCCGCTGTGGTGTGGCATGAAATCTCATAGCTCAAGCAGAGACATAAGGCGCGTCTCCAAGGATGTGTGGGGACTCACAGGACCTCTGCGGAGAAAGACGACAGGAAGGAGTAACAGAGGTGAGCTGAAGGAGGAGAGTTTTACAGCAGAATAGGCAGGCATTAAGCCTGTAATGTGGATTTTTTTTATTACTATAACTATGTATACAACTGTTTTATATCAGAGCTGAAACAATCGGTAAAGATTTTCATTTTTACAATTTTCAGCAGCAACAATTAATCTAACAAAACCAAAACACTTGAAACACGTCTCAGGATCAACTATTGTACCAGGACACTCACAACATTTGTCTCCCAACAAGAAAACTTTGTGAAAATGGATCACTATGGCCTTTGAAATGTCTTTTATTTATGAATTTAGCATAAACCAAGATTCTAGTACAACAAAACGATTGACACTTCTGAGATACCTTACAGTATATGTCACAGAAATGAATCAGAAATGCTGCAGTATGTCTCTGCACTTTTATTATAAATAGGTTTTTTTTTTATTTTTAAGTTTAAGTAGAGTTCACTTTTTCAAAATGCTCCATACAGTCAGCAAAGAGTTGGGAACCACAGATGTAGGACTGTAACTCAAGATCAGACGTGGAGCCTCTATTGGCATCATTTGTTCTCCTTTATGTCTGAAAGTTCCACGTTTGTAAACCTGAATCCACCTTAAGTGAGTTTAATTCTCTCAATGTATTCTAGTTAATTATAGTGATTAATTCAGCCACAGCACACGCGCCTCTGCTCTGTCATCACAGTCTTATCTGGTGTCTCATTACTGCACCTGCGACATGCTGAGGCTTCATTGGGCCTGTTTTCATCAGGTAGGGCTCTCCCCCCTCGAACGCCAGGATCGGCTCTCCGACCAGCCCGCTCTGTTGTTGACCAGGGCTAGCGCTGTTGTTTAGCTGGATGATCTCCTCAAAGTCCGCTGCCTCTCCGTTGGCCGAGACGCCATTTTGGTGAGCGATGGGCTGGACGCCATTCACGACAGGACCAGAAACGCCTTGCGACGGGCTGAGGACTGCTGCACTGGAACTCTGCAGGTTTCCAGGAGCTGCAGAAAGATTACAGACAAATTAATGAGATAAGATAAGATCCGATCATAAGAAAGGATCTTGATTGCTTTGGGGACATGGCCATGTCACATGACAATCACCTTTACTGAGCTCTGCGTCCTTGCCGTTGACCTGTGGTGAGGCTTTGACGTCCTTCTGTGATTACAAAGAACAAAAAGACTTCTGTTATTTCAACAAGACAAGACAAAGATTAGCTTCTTCAGTTTAAAATGAATCACACTGACCTTATCTCCTGCATCACTTTTCCGAGTCCTCTTCATGATCTCCTCAAGCCGCTGAGAGGATCAGACAGAGAGATCAGTAAGTTAGCTGCTGATGTTTTTCAAAGGGAGGAAGTACTGGGGTGAACCCGAGTATGACCTGTGTGACTTCCTGAACTCTTAAGATGTAGTGTTTTTCTTTCTTTGTCCTCACCTTCTTCCTCTCCAGTCGCTCCTGCTCTTCTTTCTGGAAGTGTTTCTCCCTCTCTACGCGCTGACGCTCGGCCTCCTCACGGGCTTTGGCTTCAGCCTCCTCCCTCTGAAGAAAGAAAACAAAAACAGAAATATGAAGACTAAAACTAATTACATAATAAAGTTTTATTTCAGCTGATGACTCTCAAACAGACAAGACTGGACGTAACAAGCAGACAAGAGGAAGCAGCATGTCTGCCATTTTCAAAGGGAACCTGCTACAAAAGGGGGTTGGAAAACGTTTGTGCAAATGCTCTGTGGTGACTGGGTGAGTTGATCTTCATAAAGAGGAAACACAAAGCAGCTGACAACTGCCAAACTGCAAATTCACAGCTTAAATAACATGCTTGGTGAAAAACCATGGTGTTTTTGAACCCAAAAGTTCTATTCTTTTATTTACAGGTGACAATGCGTAAGTATTATCTTATTAATTATATTAAATATACTTTTCAGGGTTAGTTTATTCATAATAAAAAAATTTAGAAGACAATTCAAATGTTCTGTGTTGGACATATGGACAGCACATGGACCAATTTCATTACATGTTATTAACTAAGCTCATAACATGGATGAGGGAGGGCTTTGGCGGGAATTCTGTCCCTCTTGCCAGAGCAGCCCTTAGTAAAAGACTTCATTGAATTCACCTAAAAATGTGTGTGTATGTGTATATAAGTGTGTGTACATGTATATGTGATTATGTGTGGATACAATAAAGGGCAAAAGTGTGTACATAAGACTATACTGTCTGTCCACTATATTTGTTTTGTGTATTTGTATGTTTTTCTTCTGAGACATGATCATGTGCAGATTGTAAAATAGAAAATGAGTAATATATAAATGTATGAATAAACTTGTAAATAAACAGTGTTCACACTGGGTTTTTTTGTCTCTCAGTTGAATTGAAGTGCTGTACTGCATAAATGCAGCCATTTACCATTTACGTCTGTGTATGTGAATTAACTGTACATGAAAACAAAGCAGTAACCACTAGGGGGCAGCACACGCTCAGTCTGTTCTGCGGCCTTCAGGCCAAGGTTGATATTATCTGAATAACTCCATTACATGCTTCACTGGGTATTTAGACTCAGCACCAACTAAACAGATGTGTTAAAGTCGACAGTGAAAACACAAATTATGATGTGTGCATAAATCAGATCTGTCGAGGGCAAAACAGCTGCAGCCTTTATGGAAATAAATCTTAAACAGTCACACACGTTTTCAGACTGTTTCCATACAGAGAGCAAGACACTTGAACTGAAGCGAGATCTAAAATATATGAGGCCTCTCCAGTCTCCAGTGAGTTTTGCTGTCGGGGTGGAACAATGGTCCAATTGAGGCTAAAAAGGCGAGTCGAGCATAGCTGAGTGCTTCAGGCATGGCGTACACTGACGCTGCTTATCCGACTATCAGCCCACTGCAGAGCTGAGCGTACGAGACAGAGGCAACACAGGCCTCTCACTATCTCCCTGATCACAATGGCTCCCTACAGCTTCTGCTCATCACCACTATGGAGGTCACCAGCTGGCATCTGCCTGGGTAGACAAGGGGCTCTCTGACTGTTAGGGTCCGTGACAGCAACAAATACTCTCCCCCTTTAATCTGCCCAGATGCCAGACAGTCAGGGGGGTGAGGCAGTCAGACCACGGGCCTGATGTTTGGGCTCACATACAGTAAAGTACCCCTCACTTGACAGCACGTATGCACTAATCTTCCCAGATGGTAAATGGGCTTACTGAATGTGGGGATCACAGAGATTCATGTTGGTTAATGGAAAGTTAAAGGGTTTTCAGTGCCTTGAGTATTTACAGTTAACAAGAAGCGATGATCTGTCTCACTGACAGCAGAGAGAGTTAAACACAGGGTAGAGGGTTTGATTCCCACTAGATCTCAGCAGCTCAATAATAATCATGTTGTATCTCATTTGCTTAATCCGTACAATACGTACGGCAAGTTGTGGTTTTACAGGTTTTGCGCTGAACTATTTCTTCCTTGATCTTCTCACCTACTCTGTTTATAAAAAAAACTGTTTGAACTGCTCCTTTAAAAACAACTGCTTTGTCAAAACAATCTTACATAAGGAATTAAATCATTTAAAAAAAGAAAAAGTTTTAACCTAGTTAAAATATGTAGAGCATGTACATTTATATGAGCTATTCCTTCTTTAAATGCTGGAAACAAGTGCATGCATACGTTATTATTTTTAAGGAGAAGTCCTAGTGCCACAGATTCTGGACTGTTCCTGCTCACTGACCTGTCTCTGAACCCTCTCGTTCTCCTCCTGCTCGGCTTTGGCTCTCTCCTGCGCCTCCTTCTCCTCTTGAGCTCTCTGGGCTTCGTCCCTCAGACGCTGCTGCTCAGCCATGAATCGAGCCTCCTCCTCTCTGCGCTTCCTCTCCTCGGCCTCCCGGGCCACCGCCTCCTCCCGCAGGATCCTGAAAAGATGTGCACAGCGTGCGTTACACACAGTATGCACATGCTCATACTGTATATTTGCGGAAGGATCAGCAGCTTGTGGGGTTTTAAACCTGAGAACAACCTCATACTTCAATTTGGACACATGATCAACACTGTGATGCCACTGTCCCCATGATGCATCTTTTCTGCAGCTTTTTTGAGTCTGTACCTGAGACGGTTTTTGGTGTTTGGTTCCTGTTACAGGTCAGGTTGACCCTATAACACCCTATGTTATGAGTTATTGTGGTGGTTTATCAATATAGTATATTCCAATATACTGTGTGTAACCCTGTATAAATGCTGAACTCTCAAAAATACAAGGAACACAAATGGACCCAGACTGTCTGTGTACCACTTTGGGTTGTTCTGACCCTAACGCTGCCATTTGAGACCCAGCAGCCTTAAATGTTTTATAGCTAAAGGGGTTATTTTAAGAGAATCTACCTCCCCTCCTTGCACTTAAGAGGTGGCTCAGATTTCCTGTTTTTATTTGGAAGCGATTATGTCCTACATCCGTACTGTAAATGTATTCAAATTTGTGCTTTTTATTATATTTTTTATTATATATAGTAGTGTATGCTGATTCATGTGCACATTAATGCACAGTTTGTTTGATTAGGCCACTAAAATGATGAAAACATGAGAAATATCTTTCTCTTTAGATCTTCACATCCACTGTAAAAGAAGTCCTTGCCATAATTGCAGACTCAAGACTCTAAACAGTGTTCATATTGTACAATTACAGTTAACTTCTAGAGTAACTTAGAGAGTTTGTTAGTCAGTGCACAGCAGGTCAGCTGAACTTCTAAAAAAAATAATTTTGACTGCAGGCAGCATAAATAATAAACGACATTAACAAAGCTTCCAGTAACTAATGAATTAAGATCATTCACTTTATTTATTTTTGGGTTTAAATGGAGCAATTCTTCCATTGAAATCTTTCCTATAATCAAATGACACAGCTATTTCCAGGAAAAATAATCAAGGACTAGTGAAATAAAGTGTTAGTAAAAAGAAAAATATATCTATAATAATACTAGTAATTATTTCAGTGAGTTAACTTCTAGGGAGGGCCAAAACAAACCCACAGTGTGATGCAATACAATGAAAGTTTAATAAGACGTTGTTATTGCAGGACTGTTGTATTGAGTTACATCATATTGTAAGGTTTTTCTCTTATTTGGTCAAATTTCTGTGTTTTAATTTTGATGATGGAATTCAATTTCAAATGAATTACAAATGAAACCACTGTCACATGGCGTTCATGTATTTTGCATGACATTATATGATGAATAACAAAGCGTTCTGTTGACACGAACTTAGCAACAGACTGAGATTCATGTTGACTCTGAGTCTGACCTGTTCCTGTGCTCCTGCTCCAGACGCTCCTGCTCCTCTCTCTCCCGCTGCTCTCGAGCTTGTCGACGTTTCTCTGCCAGGGCTCGAGCAGCCTCCTCCGGGTCGTTGGTGCCTGCTGACGGCTTGTTGATTGGTGCAGCTGGGGAGGCAGCAGCAGCGGCAGTGGTGGGTGCAGCAGAAGGAGCAGGATTACTGGTGGAGGCTGTTGCAGGAGAAGCGGCTGAGGCAACCGACTCTACGCTTGGCACAACAGCAGAAGCTGCTGACACAACAGGAGGGCTGAGGGAAGGAGGTGTGACCGGTGCAGAGGACACCACGATGGCAGGAACGTTACTGGAGTCTGTTAGAGAGAAAACAAAGAGAACAGGTGATGCTGTGTTCTTCAGTAAACCCCTCTGCAGGGGCAGTTTGGACTGCAGCCAATATATTCACAAATACACACAAGTTATATAGAGAACGAAATCAGAAACCAAAGGACACCGTATCACGTCCACAGACACAGTAAGGGGCTACTGTGTAAATCTAATTTATTCAAAACAGACATGTGAAAATGAAACCTGAATCCTGAACCATTAACAAGTGAACACAGAAATTCAGGGATTAAAAAAAAAAATCCAGTTTGTGTCAACAATGTCTGGCATGTTTTCGAAGGAGTATTTTAATTTCGCATACTGCAGAGGAGGTCACAGTATTTATGTCTGCAGGACTTCCTCTCAGGTTGAGTCCAGCCAAAGCTAGCTTCACCATTCATCAGACACTCAGGAGGAGTGTGTATGTGTATGAGTGTGCGTGTATGTAGCCTGACAGGCAAAACGCAGGGCGAACCAAGGTTCACAAAACAAAAAGAAATGTGCTGCTGCTTGTGAAGCTTACTCCTGCATGAATGGCTCAATATCTTTATTGACTTTTTGGACAGCCGGACAGTCAGAAGACCCCTGACACACACACTCTGCAGCGATCATGTGAATGTCGGCCAAAACCTCCAGGTCACCTTGAAGCCTGGATGTCATCTCCATGGAAACAACACTCACTTTTCTCCTCTGTGGTGTCGGGCTGCTGGGGTTCCTGGCCTGTTTCCACGGCGACCGCAGTGACCGTTTGGGGCTGTACCCTGGCGGGCGTCTGGGCCCGTTTGGGTCTGGCCTTGGTGCCAGGAGGTGGTGTCTTCTTGCCCATGGGGGCCTTGGAGGCTGCTGCTGCTGCTGCTGGCACCAAGGGAGACAAAGGCCGACTTTTGGGGGCGGCAGGTGAAGGAGGTCGGTTTTTGGGTTTCGGGGTGCTGAGGAGGAGAGAGGAGATGGCAGGGGAGATGAAATATGAGCAGGAGAACTAGGTCAGGTGGAAGATATGACTGACTCCATCTGAAACTCCACATTCGGTCACCGTGACTCTTTGGCCGAGGGAGGGGGGGTGTAATGTGAGAGTAGGAGAGGCAGGGAGCCATCTTCTTTTTTTCCTGTGCATCAGTCAGGAAAACCCAATTCTGTCTACAAGCTCCCCACTCTCGCACAAACAGAGAAGCTGCTGGCAGACTGCTGACTGAACAGTGTCCAGCAGAGTCTCTTTTAGTAGTTAGATTATAGCACCTTGGACCATCTGTCAGACATTAACCTGCTCCAAGGGTAAAGCATAAGGACACATGAACTCCTCCTCTCTGTGTTTCTTTCTCTCAGCCTCTCTTCTGCATAAGCTAAATCCTCTATATAGAATTGATTTCAGATTAATAATACAGATTAGAGATATATTGGCCCACATGAGTGGTACAAGACAGTTTATCTGAGCCATCTGTGTTTCCAGACTATACCTGGTCTCTGGCCTGGATCTTGTGGTCGTAGTGGCAGGTGATGTCGTCTGCCTCTTCTTCTGCACTTTCTCTTTTGTCAGAGCGTTCTTCTCTTTTTCGTTCTCCCTCTCCTTGTCTTTCTTCTCTTTCTTCTTTTTATCCACCTTGAAGAAAGAGGTGACACAAATTATCACCTCAGGCTAAGGCTGATACATGCGCTAAATGTCCATGTCGTCACCTGACAGCGTTACAGAACAAAGAACAACTGTCTTTACACCTGGCATGACAGTTTATTTCCTTTACACACATATTTGTTAGTGTTCAATTAAATTAAAGTTTTATTGTGACATTATGGTCCTTTAAAATGATTTCTAAAATTAAATTTACGTTTGTTGATTTTCTTTTGACCACTTGGGGGCAACTGTATGCACTGATATTATCATCTGAAGTTGGCAAACAGTTTACTGTAGCAAACAGCTTCCTGTTCACACATTATCATTCATACGGAGCTGTGTTTCAGGCAAACTGAAATCCAATATTCACACTCCTTTTAGCTCCGTTTTGGTTTCCGATGACTCCTGAAAGAAATATGTGGCACTTAACTTAGCTGCTCCCAAGCTGCGGAGTCGAGTGATAACTACGGGTGACTTTCATGTTACACAGTCATATGAGTCACTCGGTCGACAAAACATTGGATTTTAACACAGCAGACTGTTGTTTGATTCCTGTTAAAAACACTGCTTCTTTAGAACCATGGCCACGGTTGTTTTGTAACCTTAACCATGTGTTTATTACTGTAACCATGACAACCACAGCCCTCTGAATGTAAAACATCTTAACCCAAACCATGAGCTTTCCCTAAACCTAACCAGGTTGTTTTTGTGCATTAACTTAACCAAACCTTTAGCACAATACTGTCACAGCATAAAAGGATTCTTTCTTTTGATTTTTTGTGTACATGACGGTCGTCATGTACACAATTTGCGTTCACCACCTACCGGTGTGGAGTTTCGTCGGCGCTGACGCTGGGTGATGTCCGGCGTGCTGGCGGAGGAGACCCTCCAGCGCTCGGCGGTGTTCTGGTGCGGGTGGTGATGGGAGCAGGCGTTGAGCGGGCTGGCAGAGGCTGAACGGGAGCAGTGGTGAGAGTCTGAGTGACACATAAACATGCAGAGAGCGGCAGCAGGGCCGAGGTCAGGGCCCCCACACGCATACACACCATGCAGAGTGTTAAAACGCCTCTCTGAGAGGACACACAACATGCTACCAGACAATCAGTCAAATCCAGCTGAGAAGTAAAGTAATGATAGCTGAGGAGGAGGAGGTGTCTTATTTTATTGTTTTTGCTGCAGTCTTATTGATTTCATTCACAAGTTTTAGCATCTTTTTTATTGTTATCCATTAGTGCCTTTGGTAGCTTTATTCTTTACTGCAGCAATCCCCCATTTCCCCTCAGGAATCAATAACCATTGACTACTGACAACTATTTTAATAATCAATTAATCATTAAAGATTGCTGTCCAGACAAAACATTCAAATATATCCCTTTTGGATCTGTAAAGCTGCCGTGTTCATTTCTTACTACTTTCTGACAATTTTAGACTGAACAATTAATCTTACAAATAATTAACAGATCAGTCGATAATTAAAGAAACTGTTTTGGACAAAACAATCTCACCAGATGTTTCTTTCCCTTATGAGCAGAAAAAGGAGAACGGTTTGTACACTGAGCAGAAAGATCCGGTTGGGGTCTCATACTCACGAGAGTCGCTGTTGTTGAGGAGGGTGGCAGCGCTGCGACTGCGGGCCAGGAAGGACAGCGTCGGCGTCATGAGCCTCTCCACGATGCGGCTCTCCCACGGGCTCAGACGCAGACTGCGGGCTGACACAAGAGGGTGCTGTCAGTGTCGGGTTACTGTTACAGTACACAGGTACACACACTGCACTGATGTGAACATACAGGAGATACTCGTCTTACACACAGAAACACCTTCACATCTGCACACACAGACACACTGCAGGAGATGTACCGCTCCTTGCTGAAGATACTGTAGCAAAACCTCTCTTCTCTCTCTCACACACACACACACACATACATTGACACACACTCTGACTACAGTCTGCCTCAGTCTGATGCAGAGTGGAGTTTGTGCACTGCATTCATGTGCTGCTGAAAACATCATAAAAACTAAATAAATAAACTGATCCACCGCAGGATGATGAGGATGGAGAGTCTGTCAAAGGTAAATACACACCTTTTTAACATGTCTTTGTTAAGGCAGACAAGCCCTCCAAACATCTCAAAATCAAAGGCAACGTGTCTTCCAGGTTTGATTTTTCTGACAAAACTGAGCAAGAGTAAAATGCAAAAAACCATACAGATCTTTCCACCAGCACCTGAATGCACAGTCAATTCAAGAGACATTTCATTTCTCTACAGCTCAGGAAGCATAAATAATAATCTCGCTGGTTGATTTGGACAATTAGGGGGTGGAACCAAAAAATAACAGCTTTATTTAAATAGTACCTCTGAAAACATAGTTATAGTCTTCTGCAAAAAAAAGGTCCTTCTGTGAAACAAAGCAAGTTGAAACAAGTTGACAGTTTAACCAGATTAGCTACCACTTTATCAGGAAAACAGTGAGTCTGCACAACTACAGCGAGGTTGGTAGGTCAAGGTTGAACCATTTTTGAGGTTAAAATTTGACCGTTTTTCTGTTTATTTCCAAATACACTTGACTAACCTTGGGGGTTTGCTGAAAACCTGTCCCATCATCTGAGAACCCATGATTCTTGCTCTGTGCTCTGACAGTGCTGTGTCCATCTCCACATCTCCACAGATCTCCACAATTAACATGACATCTGTGTCATAAAAGATACAGCTGATGGTCTGAGGTACATAAATAAGAGTCAAGATTTTCAGCCCCACCCACTGATATTTTACTCATCCATTGAGATTATTACTGCTTCTACAAAAGGTCAGTATACCTCACACTCCAGTCTGGCAATCAGACAAGATCAGACTCAACGATACAGAAAAGTCACACAAGTTGAATGACCGAACTTTGGTCTACATGTTACACACAGTACCAGACATTAGATAACCAAACACAGCGGAGCAAACCCAAGTTAATTTTCATTACTTACCACTCAAAAACACATCACACCAAAGCCAGAGTGGCTGTTTACTCGACCTCAACCAAATCCAGAGCAGTGCAAAGGCCCGTCAGTTTCTGGTGAGTTCAGCATTAGCACTGTTTGTCCTATAAGCAACACACACTGCTCTGCCCTTAACACCACTCTGCTAGTATACAGTGTGTATCTGTTACTGTTACTGGGTGTCATGTGATGAAGATTCAACACATACGACGTCCAGCAACAGCAGGACATAACATGTAATAATGCACTGTAATGACAGATGGAAAAACGACACATACACCAATTAATCATTCTCTCATCAGCAAAGCAAACTGACAAATGTCAGATTAACCTTCGAGTTTAGCAGAAATCAGTCTGAAAATATTTGTTAGAAACTTCAGATGCCTCTGAATGGATTTTATATATCACAGGATGAATATTAGAAAATCCCATAAGGGAAGAGAAGGAGAAACATACAAATAAATGATGCAGAGTGAGAGCTCACACTTTGAGACTCTTCACACAGAATACAGTAAAGAGGAGACAGAGCTCAAACTTCCTCAGCAGTATCTGAAATGCAGAAACAACCACTGCAGTGCAGCATTTTCTAGCAACTTTCTTCCTTTAGATCCTGCCCTGACCATAACTCCACATTTACTCAAGTTCTACACTTCAACACAGTTTTGGGGCACTTAACTTTATTGTGCTTTTCCATCCACTACATTTATTTAACAGCTATAGTTACGAAACTGCATTGCAGATTAAAACCTTGACTAGCTAGACCATGAAACACTTCTTATATATAAGCCCCTAAACATAGCACCTTTGTTCCTTTTAATGTGGTTAAATCATCTTATTCCACACTGTGTGTTAGTGTCAGCCATGTATATTCTAGTTTAATCTCTTCACTAAAGCTATGTGATGTTTACACTGAGCGAAATACTCAAACTCAGTAATATTCTAGATTTCTTGTTCATCATTTTATACTGTCTCCAAAATTCAGCCCGTCATGTTTGGTATCTCTGAAAACGCTCGGATAACAAAACAGAGACAGCAACCATTCAACCTCATATCGAGTAATTTTACTTTCAATCCTTTGTGTGCTGGATGGGACGATTGATTCCACTCTCACGTGTGTCCATTAAATATGAAGCTGAAGTCTTTGGAGGCATCTCACTGGTTTTGTTTTCTTTTTAAGTTAGATTACAGTTACAGTTCTGCTCCTTCAAAAAGGCTCATTCCACAGTAAAATACAACATAAAACACAGAAGTGCACAGGCGACAAATGCAAACAGATGGACACAGAATGTACCATCGCAACGTGAGATCTAACAAGCTACGACAGCAAGTCCAGTTTGTGTGGATTTCCTGTCTCTTACAACAAAAACTTCAGAACAGAGGTATGCACCATACCTACAAACACTGATGACATAATAGTGCAATCACAACAGCGCTGCCACAAACGACACGGGGTGTGAGTTTTGTTGATGTTTTCACGTGTTTATCAAACGCCAAAAACACTCCTGGTATCATTGACTGGTCTCTCTCAAACAGCAGCACCTCTGCCTGTACGCTGGACGGATCATTTTCATCATGTTTTATGACTAACTGATAACCCGACTACCTCCTTCCTGTTGCTAGGCAACAGTGGTTTCCCTCCTCCTCTTTCTTCTCCAATGCGGCAAGAGGAGGCCGAGCTGCTGCTGCCTGGTGATGGACTGTTCACCTGGAGGTAGATTGATGCCGGGATCTATAAACGTCACCTACCCTCCTCCACACTATTACTGATCATCTCCCAAGGCCAGAAACACCAGCTCTGACACTGACCATGGCCCCGCAGACATATGATTTAGCTCCAAATTGTCCTTTCATGTGTCTGCAGTATCAGAGGATCTATATTAGTGATGATCAAGCAAGAAATCTGAGTCTCTATTGTGGCGACAGAGGAGCTCAGAGCCGAACTGCTGATTGCACTGTGGGTGATAGGAGCTACAATGACACATGTTATGAGGCGTGACGAATCTGAGATGAAGACAGCGCTGCTTATGTACATGTGGCAACTCAGGGGCCTGATGAAATGAGTCTGATATAACAAGTGAATTTAAATATTAAATCTGTTGGGGCAGTGTATTGCTGCCGCCATGGCCAAAAAAAAGTTGCTCAGTTTCATTTTACAGCATGAAAGATTTCCCATTTTAATGCGTATTCTTAGGGTTACTTGCTTAACATCAGCATGTTAGCATGCTGGTGTTAGCATTGAGCTCAAAGCATCACTGCGTCTACGTAAGCCTCACAAAGCAGCTAGCATGGCTGCAGACTCTTAGTCTAGTGCTTGTACTAACAACAGAACTATTTTATGTTGAGAAAAGTTTCTTGTTTTAACCACATGTTGCACTTGTGAAACTCTGGAAAGACATTTATGATATAACAATATAAAAAAGTGTTTCTACGACAAGTAGGCCTAAGGTTTTTTGTAAAAGCAGAAAATCTAGAATGTAGTAGCAAGAAGAAAATAAGTAATAACATGAAAAATATCTTGCTATAATGCAAAGTGGGTTGTGTTAGAGTGAGAAACTTTTCATGTTATAATGAGAAACTGAACACTTGTTGGCAGCAATACACTGCAGTAAAGCAAGAGAGGCTTAATCTCTACGTAAACATGCTATGGATTTACACAAAATAATACATGAAATCATATTAAACAATACATGTGCATTTATTTGCTATACATGGTTCATTTGCAACAGTCACACTATAGTAGCCACCAATATTACCACCACCACACCAAACCACCAACAGTAAAAGTGGAGGGGGGGACAACCAAAAAAGAAGGTGTTGAGACAAGATGTAAACTTATAAAACCTATGAAACACACGTACCAAAATATATCACAGAGTATGGCTCGGTGATGTCGAGGTGAAAGGGAGGCTGATCAAAAATGCAGAGGACACTCAAATCAATGACAACCACCAACTGAAATTAAAAACCACGATGCATACGAGACCGAGAGCGTGAGAAGAGTGGGGGAGTAGGTGGTAAATGACCAGTCACCAAGCACAGGCAGGCAGGCAGGCCACCAGAGACGACAGTTATAATAATAATAATAATAAAAAAAAAATATTAGGGTAGAGGAGTGTGGAGGGGGATGAAGAGGAAGGGAAGGGGGGAGGGAAGAGGAGGAAGCCTGGTGGACATTGACGTCGGGTCGTCCTTACTTCTGTTGGGGGAGTTCCAGAGCGTGGCAGAGGACTTGGACAGCCTGTTGTTAATGACAGGGTCCACCTGTCTCGGCAAGTTGACCGTGGAGGCCGAGCATCTGCCTGCACCGGAGAGAACGCAACAGACAACAACTGTTCACAAGGAGGCCGGGGTGCGAGGACCGACTCCCTCGGTCTGGATCTGGAGGAGACTCACCATTCTCTGAGGTCAAACTGGCTTCTCATTACAGTTCAGAGGGAGATTAATTTGAAATCAGACATGGGGGAGAAGGGGAGGAACTTTGAGGAAAGTATGGGAAGGGTGTGGTATAGTTAGACATCACATATAGAGTAACTACTCAAAGTTTTCTCGCTTTTATCTGCTGAAAAAAATTAGCGTAAACTATCAACACACTCTCGCACACATTCAGGATCTTCCACACTTCAAGGGAGAGAAACCAGCGCTGACCTCAGTGTCAGCCGGTCACGTTAGACACCAGTAACAGGACAGTCTGAAAAGGAAAATTAGCTCACAGCTCTCTGAAAAACACCGCTCACACCGTTGGTCTAATGAAACATGTCCATGACAGCTAGCTTTTCGCTCGTCTTCTTGCCTCTGTGATCACATTTAAATGGAGAAAATTGGTACTCAAAACCAACTTTTGCCCCCAAAAAAGGAAAATCCAGAGACATTCACTGAAGAATTACAAATGTTTAACATCATAAATTACTGTAAAGGTCAACTGCTGCTGGTCCCCCCGCCCTTATGACATCAAACCTTTGACAAGTTATTTCCTTGAATTGCATAATTTGGACCAGTGAGTCACAGTCTGTGCTGCGTTGCTCAACATGAAGACCTGAGCTGCAGTGAGGATGTAACATATTCCTGTCATTGTATTTGGCTTCTTTGAGTGTCCGTGTGGTTGTGGTTGCCATGAAACTCACTTTCTCTGCGGGAGGTCTGGTTGAGTCCACCCGCCCAGGACCACCTCTGCTGGCGGATCTCGGCCCATGTCTTCTTGGTGGACCTCTTGATAGCTGCCTCGTATCGTTCCTGGAGGATCAAACCAAAACCGAGTCAGTGTTTGCAAATGTTTACACCCATCACAGATCATTTCACTGTTTAATAGTCGTATGTGGACAAAACAACTGCGTAATCCAGTGGTTCCCAACCAGATGGGTTGGTACCTCTTAAGGATAAATCTCAGGGGTTGTGACAAGCAGAGATGAAATGATTGATTAACTATTCAATTGACAGAAAATTGATTAGAAACTTAAAAGCTTTTTTGATACTAATTTAAAGATCTTTGTGTTTTGGACTGCTGGGCAGACAAAACAAGCCTCTTGTTCTGAGAAATTATCTGCATCTTTTGTCCCCAAATCACAAAGAAGACATTTCATTTTAAGAGGTTGCAAGCCAAAGAGGCTAGGAACCACTGCTGTGATCAATAATTGTTAACTCAAATTCCAGCCAAAGAAAAATCTACGAGCATGACCCCATGGAAAATTGGCTGTGTGCAGGAAACACTTGGCATCGCAGCTGATACTCAAGATCGGACCAAATCGGACCAAATTACACAGGCAATTTTCCAGTGGTCAAAATTGTACTAGGCATTAGGCTCGCATAAACACTGGCATGGCGTTGATATTTCTGCCCTGACGTCAGTTAACACGGAATATTTTGAAGAGCAGGACACAGTTCTATGTCTGGCAATAAAAGAAATGTGCCTGTGTTTCTGAATATTTGCCCATTTGCCAACAATTTCAGTAGTATTAGCTCAGTGTAAATAATGAGACAAGCTTTGAAACTGCATTGCAAAAGGTTAAACCATAGTTTGATCATTACAGATTTCATGCTTCAGTGGCTTTGAGCTACTATATCCTGAGTTAAATGTGGCTGTCATGCATCTTTCCCACCTTGTTCTTTTCTAGTTTCTGCCTCTGTTTCTCCTCCAGCACAGCTCGGCGTTTCTCAGTCTTCAGTCGCTGCTCCTCCAGCTTCCTCCTGCGCTCCTCCAGCTGGCTCTCCCTCAGACGCCGGGCCTTCTCCTCCTTCTCCAGCCACTGGGCTTTCTTAGCCGCTGTAGGGTCACCACAGAAAGAGACGTCAAAACTTCAGACAGAAAAAAGAGATTTTCTTTTTACATCATGAACTTTATTTAACTAGGTAATTCCCACTGAGTTTAGTAACCTGGCAGACCTTGTCAGCACGGCAGCAACACAAGTTTTAGACAAGACAGCACAAATACAACAGTAATAAAAACCAGGTGACAATGTATGAGGGCTCAATTAAGCTAAGAAAAAATAAAGTTACAAAACAACTGACAACATTAGGAAAGCTAAAATGAGCTAAAAACTGAGAAAGAGAAAAGTGGAAAATAAAAGGTTGCTGAGGATCATGTTTGTCTGAGACATTGTCATGTCAACCTCATGGTGGCGCTAGAGGGAAATTTAGAAGAACACCGAGGTGAACAAGATTCAGCCCCTGGGAACCATGAATGTCTGTATTGATGGACCGACTGACACAAAGAGTAAAGACATAAAAGCCAGTACATGGGAAATGTAGTTATTTAAAAATGATGTAGAGTTAAGAAAAAATTGTCTTACGCAGGTTATTCGAAAGTTAATAACTCAAATTTAACGGAGTATAATCACTTAAAGCTTTCAATAGGCCTCAGCCACTAACACAGAATGGGTGAAACAGATGGAAGACTCTGTGTTCATTACACTATAATCTTGATAACAGTAAATAAGCAGCAAGTTTCCCCACTGTGCTTTACAGCACCCTCCAGCAGATGCCAGTTTCTTTGCACATACGCTGCTGTGGCTCATTTCTTGGAGGAACAATTAAACAGCAATTAGTCCTATCACATTAAACTGCCTTTATGTTGGACGGTAGCTGCACTGCCGTCTGCCTCATAACATAGTTTTACATTTATCTCTTCACTTGAATTTGCTTCCACAACATATTTATAGGTTGGAGAGTTAAAACAATGAAAAGCTTGGTGTGGGGGATGATGTGAGTGGGTTACATGCTGGATCCAACCAAAGAGATGGCATGAAATGTCTATCGAACTATATTATATAATATTAACTCATACAGCAGTAAGTCAGACAGCATAAGAAATACATTTTAGTGGACTGCACAGCTCTGCCAGGATGCAGCAGTGAATTTTTGTGAGGCAAAGACGTGTTTTGTATTTAGTTCAGTATTCTACAGCTCAAATTCACTAATGAGCCAAAGAGGCACACCAGTGTGAGCCTCACTGACAATAAGAAAGCCTTTTTCACTCCTCCATAAATCCAGTTCCTGAAAAAATCCAATTATGTCTGCATTCTGTTCAGCAGAATTGAACAATGCGTCAGGTTACCGCTTCTCACGTTCTCATTTTTGCAGATTTATATTTGCACAAAATATTTCACGGAAAGCTGCTGTTACATAACAACAAGGCTCTGTTCTTCACAATATGTTCCGATTTATTTGTTGTTTAACAGAACATAAACATACAGTCAGCGTCATGTTTTGTGACCTACATGCCATTTGCAACAAACTGGACGCTCAACATGAAAAAAGCCTGAACATCGTACCATGCAATTACGCAGAGAAGCAAACTGCAGCAAACTGAGCTTATCTCAGAGCAGCTGAAGCTGAGTAAACCTCGGGTATTATCGATAAAAAGGCAGCAGAATTCCCCTTAAGAGCCCTGATGCGGCTGCAGCACCACCACATTATTGATGCTAATGAAAGTAGTAATTAAATCTAATCTGTCTGAGAGGCCTGGTCTCAGTTCATGGTAATGACTGCTCATTTTTCACGCCAAGTGCTTTAGGCTCCGAGGGACGTCTCTGCAGGGAAACGCCCACCGAGCTCTGCTCTGATTGGCTGCTCACGCTTTGGCCTTCGTCCGGAGGAAGAAGGCCTGTGTTTCAAAACTGGATATAGTCTTTCATGATTTTGGGCTAGAACAATATTTTCATAAGAAGAAGTTTTATTCTGTAGCCGCAAAGTAAAACCATGATTATAGGTGTGGGACATGCACGTAGGGTGGGAACGCAGGAAACATAAAGTCAAAATAAATTTAAGTTTTACACAAATAGGAACATTTAAGTGAAAAGTGAAACTGCTCAGGGCAGTTCACAGGGTTCGTAAGTTTCATCTGAATGACGACAGAAAACCAAATAATCGATTCATGGAGGAAGAAGAAAGGGCGCGACTGTTCAAGCCGGAGCAGTGGGAAATGGAAGGAAATGGGATTCCCTTCACAAGCATGATTATTCCCAAATGGCATGACTGCTGCGAACGCTGAGGGTTTTAGTGAAGCCCCTTACCTTGCAGCTGAGTTTGTTGTTCTGAGAGCCATGCAAGGAGAAACAATAAGAGACGTCAGTTACGTCAGAGCAGAGGGACAAAGGTAGAAAGAGGGAAGTTGGTACCAGGTTAAAAATCGAATTGAAGTTTGTGCAGGCATCAAGTTAGTGGCAATAAATCCATGCTTCATGCATCACCATCAGTTTTTTTCTGTATGAAAATGAGAGTTCTGCCCAACATATTTTATATCTGTACTGTTTTATCACTTCTTACCGATGTATCTGGCCCTCTCCTCCCTCCGCTCCTTGGCAAGTTTCTGCCGTTGCTCCGAGCTCATCGAATCTGGGGGGAAAAAGAAAATACAAAGCTTTCAGATATGACCACAGGGCAGACGCAGAACACCCTGGGGGGATTATATATCCCATCTGGCCTGGCAACGTCTCAGGATCCCCAAGGAGGAGCCTGGAGAGATGGCAGGGGTGAAGGATGCCTGGTCTACCATACTTGAAGAAGAGTTACAAGTTAGAGGTGTTCTCCAGCCATATAACATGATGATGTCAAAAAACTATGTTGATGGATGGATATTTTTCATTCAGCTTTAGTGGTATTGGTATCAGTGTTTTTTTTAATCAGCAAAGGTTTTGACATATTTATGAGGTAAAGGGAATTTTGTTAGCGGTGCTCAAATCCGTGAAAAGAATTTCTTCTGTCGAAAGCAGTTCCAGTGAAAAGTGTTGACAGTGTGGGCTGTGGGTTGTCCAGAATAACAGGGATATTGTTTCTGGATACTTTTGCTGCTGCAGACTTTTTAAAATGTCATTTTTCAAAGCTGTGAACACCACCAAATGAGATCTGACTGACTTCCATCAGACTGGGCTAGAGGAAAAAGAATCAAACCTGGAAATATAAAACCAAAATTACCTGTTTGAAAAAGTACTAAATTATTTTGTCATTTGTCTGAACTAAGCCCTTGACATGTTACAGAATTGTAAAACAGACATTTTTTTAAATGAGAAAACATAACGACCCAAGACGAAGTTTTAATTCAGACCTGCATGATTTATTCCCTGATTCATTTTCAAGGTCAATGCAGCTCCATCTCTTCCCACACTACATGCATAGATCAGCTTTAACTGTGAGGTGCATCTAGTTTTCAGCGGTCCTCATCTGCAGTGATAATCAGCATGAATCCTGGTGCACTCTGAAAGACACGGCGGTGTAACACAAGGATTTGTGTAGCTCTTTCTGCCTTAAAACTGGCTGTGAAAAGCCACAACTGAAGAGCCGTACACACACACCGTTGAAAACCAGGACCCCTGGGGTGTTCGCTCAGCCCGTCTCCTTTTGTGGCTCTCCTTCGTGCTATGTAATATGTATGCCCCGTATTCTCAACCAATCACAGCGGGCCCTGCAGCACTTCTGTCTCCATGGCAACCATGTCACTGCCCCCCCCCTCCCACAATCCCCTTTTCAGAGAGTTTCCTACACTGCCTCAGTCTGGCCGATATGCAGACGCTATGAAGCGCAGAGAGAAATAAATTTCACCAGCCCAGAGGTCCTGTGGCACCGAGACGTCACTTAATGCACCGGTGCCGCCCCCGCCCACCCAGACACCCACCGTCTACTTGCCCTTTCATACTTTTAGCCCCTTTCGAAGAGAACGGAAGGGGGGGCCAAAAGCTTTCATCTCCTCCTGCCTGCTCGGCTTTTACACATGACAAAATCTGTCACCCATATAAATGTAAACATTACAATCTTAGTGTTACAGACTGACCTGAGTGACTGACGCGTGACCCTCTGGGCTTGCCCTCACTGCTGACACCGTTCAGTACTACGAACCTGTACAGGCTTGTCTTGACTCAGCTGATGCTGATACCAGCTCTTGTACACACTCGCTGCCCTCGACACTTCCAGCAGATGCCAAACTGCAGCCTGAAGAATGCCGAAGAGACCACTTGCGATCTCATAGGATTCGCCCGTGTAGCAGAGTCAGGCAGGAGACTCGGTGCTTATTAGCCTGTGAATATTACTTCTGATTCATGCTCCGTGCAGACTGTGGAGAGACTCACTGCTGCTGCAGTTAAGTTACACAGCATTTAGTGCCTGTGTTAATAATTGTTTTGTATTTTGATCTAAATACTTATATCATCTCCACATTATTTTTTTTATTTCTGCTAATTCAAACTACATCATCTACACATGATCTAATTTGGGTTTGATGCTTCACTGTCTAAATCTAATACATTTCATGGTGTAGAACTGGGGAAAATGTGATTTATTTCCATGTTGCCATTTTTGCCTCTGCAAGCTAAACTCTTGTGCACATGCCACAGATACTGAAGGACAAAAACATCCAAAAATCTACCTTTCTTGGGCTGAGGGCTGCTGCTGCTGCCCGGGGTAGATGGCCTGACATCTGTCTTGGAGGAGGCATCTGTCTTGGTGGGGGTCTCGGTTTTGGTGCTGGAGTCTGTTTTAGGAGAGAGGTCTGTGATGGCTGAATCATCTGGGGTCAGACGGTCTTTCCCCAAAGACTTGTCCCCATTCTGGATGGACTGAGTCTCTGTCTGCAGGGGCAGGGCTGCAGGCCGGAAAGAGAAAGAGACAGTGTGATTAATAGAGTAACACACATCATCCTGACAATGTATGGATCCAGTTTGTCCTGTCACTGGTGCTTTTTGTCTAACTCATGACGTCTTTCTTCTCGCGTCATTCATAATCAGCGTGTTGTCTCCAAGGCGACACTTCCAATAAAGCTAATGACTTTCTTTTCCACCTCCACTGCTAACACACCTTCACTATAAACCTGTGAGCCCGCAGTGGCTTCATTAACGCAACACTCTCGCCTCATTAGAAATCATTAACATCTCTTTCGCACGGTGTTCACACACATCTGTCGATATAGAGGAAGACGCTACACTTCCCTCTCCGTCCCTGAAGGCTGGAGTCCTGCAGAGAAAAAGCCTCCTGTCAACAGCGTTGAACACACCAGCAGTGGGTGAGATGAATAGCGTGGGAATAAATCTTTAGTTCATTAACGGTCAACAGTAACAGATTAACAGTGAAATGAAACAAACGGGCTAAGATACACACTGATTTTTCCTGCAGGGGAAGATGGAAACATTGGAGACTGTGTAAAATAGTTTCAGCTTGTTTTTCCTAAACAGAGATGCTTACACAGTCATCATGGGGATAATTAATGTTAGATTTGCTTAATTATCCCCACGGAACAAAACTTAAAATGATCTATAAATCCCTCGACTTCACTGTGGGCCACAAAACACTCCAGATGAGGATTGTCTGGGTGCTCCTAAGTTTTTTAAAAACTCCCTTACATGAGCACCATTCATGTCTCCACACAGATCCACTCATGAGGCCAGACTTCCTGACCTCTGACCTTTAGGAAGGGTGACAAATAGGTTGCAAAAAGCAACAAAACACATCCTGTTTTAATCCCCTGCGCTGACTTTGTTTTCACGCTCATCCGTCCTGCTGATACTGTCACTGAGTTCTTCTGCTCAGCTGCTGCTCGTCTGAGCTCATCCCTCCCTGTAACCCTCTGCCTCCGACTGTCACACCGGGAGACGTCGGTGACAAACTGCACAGAGCGGCAGTGACGCATGGAGGGAGGACAGGGAGTGAGAAGGAGGAGGAAGGAGGAAAAGGAACAATTTGTGCTCCTCTACAAGGACATGTGAAGAGCAAGAAGAGAGATTTATAGAGAAATGAGAGCTGGAGGACAATGAGAGAGCAGAAAAAAATGGTGCAGTGGGCTGTTTTCGTAATGACAGAGGAGAAAAGGGGAGTGTAGGATTTAAAAAGACAAAAAAACAAAGAGAGATAAAGACAGGAACTGCGAGGCTCAGAGCTGGAGAAATAATGAGCCGGGAGCTCGGAGATAGTGAGGTAGGAAGGTGAGAGGCTGGAGGCTGGAGGCCAGCTCTCCACTCGACTCTGCCAACAATGGGCAGATGGAGCATGACGCTCTCCTCAGGCCCGTCCAAACGCTCACCGAACCACATAAATCACAGATTAACACTGGGCTCCTCTCCAACTGCCCCCACTGTACTTCAGCTCTGAGCTTAATGCACAGGCTGCACTACAGAATACTAATGGAGGAATAATAGGATGTGAATTAGGGCCCCATGTGTGTTTGGATAAGAAAGCATCTTTAAGAAAAAAAAAGATGCAGGATCATGTTCAGACAGGATGGCACTGCCGCTACCTGATGTTGAAAAAGGGATTAGGATTTAGCAAAGAGAGGATTGCAGTGCTCCTCCTTTCTTGAGAAGATTACTTGTTCAGCAAGTGTGACTGAGTTTTTGAATCTGATCAGTTTACCAGCCTTATATGGCTGTAAAGACACAGTACGACACCAAAAGAAGGAAGGATCACGCTGACTAAGATCACTTGAATCCCTAGACTTCAAAAACAAAAAAAAGCAGTATTGCAGACAAGGAAGTCAAGTCCAACATTCAGAGAAGCAGATTAGCAAGTGGTGCTGCCACCATAACACTGTCAGAACAACATGATACACACAAAAACCAGACAAATGTGTTTATTTTTACCCTGTCACTAAACTGAATCTTGAATTATTGGTGTATATATTGTATAGAAACAACTTGCACACCCCAAAGACTAATGTCCAGGTCATATGTTCCACTTTCTAAGGAATAAAAGTTTACTGTCCTGCATCTTGATCGCTGTGGACCATCACCGAATACCTCTGATGTCAAACGTGCATGCAATCCTGCTGCCACTATGATAAGCTGCACAGAAAAAAAACAACAGAAACAAAGAAAGAGGACATGATTCCTCATATGACTCTGGTTTGTGTTGCAGGGTTGACTCTAACTGGCTATTACCATAAGTACAGCATGGGTGTGGTTGTTGTTGTTGTGTGCTTTCTTAAGACAGGAGTGATGACAGGAGTTGTGTTAAAGCACGACTACAGTATAAACCTCTGAGAGAAGAAATAGCATGCTCTCCCTCTTCTACATGAAAAACTGAATTTATGAGCAGTAAAATGCAGCCTCGCTCAATTCAATACACTCAGGGGTTTTACTGATACAGTCTTACGTGGTCTGGTGTGACCTGTTTCAGAAGGACAAACTTCACATTGATCATAAGACTCTTTCTTTATGACTCACTTCTCTACTTATGCTTGTATTAAACCATGTAGACACTATGTATATTTTAGCGTTAAGCATCTTATAATTGCCATTTGTGGGCCACCTGCAACAACAATAAAAAGTCATAAAACCTTTCAGAAACACGGGCTTGCATCTTATCGCATTTGATCATCCACAAATTCAGCATGATGTTCACCCCCCACCCGACACCACCCCACCCCCTCCCTCCATCCCTCCACAGCCATCTCAGGTTTCTGTGCCACTGTGACAGACTCCGGGTTTATAAATAGCGATAGGCACCATACTGAGAATGTCGGCCATAAAAGGGGCTGGCTTCTGTCGAGGCACCTTGGGACGGCACAGTGACCACAAACTGCAGCATGTGGTACACCAGACTGACTGCACAGGCAGGGCAGGAAACTTTACTTTGTTTGTGTGTGTGGTCTACGTCGTCTGGTAAAGTCCAAATCCATCAGGAATAAAAACAGTCCAGATGAGAGCCGGTAATCTGCCAAACTGAAGCCACACTTCGCCAAATTAAATTTCAACAACAGATTATGGATGCTTGTGATTGGTACTCTAGGAAAAATTTCACTATTTATCTTTCCTTTATATTAGATTAGCTTAGCTGAGCTCAGCTGCTGGAGCTTATAGCTCATGCACAAAGTAAACCCCCTCCTCCCCCACTTATTTCCTTTCATTGTCTGTCTCTATTGTCTCCCTTAAACTAATCAAAATGCCCAAAAGAAACAAATGTCATGTTCATGTCATATTAAAGTCACCAAAATTAGCAGTTTCCAACTTGTTAATGCCGTTCATACCAAAACTTGAGTCTCAATGCCTACAAACTGTAAAAGATGTAAACATCTTTCCAATCTCTATAAATAATACATAATACCACACGACTTGAACGTAAATTTATAATTTTCACATTAAAGTTGCCAACTTCAATATTAACATTGGATTGTTAAATTACATTGCATCATACTTTCACTTCCTGTTTACATGTGCTTACAGCTGCTGGGGATGTATATATAGAAAACTGTATTAAATCCAGTAATATTGTTTATGAGTTCGGCTGATTGTAGGGTCAGTAAACAGGGAAAGTAGTGAAAATAAACCATCCCTTTAATCAATGTTTTTTGAAAGGTGGAACCCCATGTGAAGCAGGTCACACTCCATTGTTTGGTATGTGAAAGCACATGTGTGTGTGTCTTTGTGGGATAAGTTGGATCTGGGTCAGGCCAACCTCAGGAATCCCTGGCATCCGCGTTTCCCCTGCACATGTTTATACAGCAAATGTGTGTCGTTTGTATGTGTCTGTGTAGACTGCATGTGCCAAGGAATGACAGGGACCTGGACAAAGTCACCCAGAAAGGGAAGACATTAAACACCATATGTGTCGTCAAAGCGACAGAATAAAAGCTCATTGTTTTTACTTCCACCAAATACACAAACAGACAATCTAACTAGAAATTTGAAATATTACAACCAAAAACAAAGACTTTTCACCATATGTCAAACAGCACGTGTGCCCTTAACGGACACCTCCACCACCTCTTCCTCAGAGGCTAGAAAAAAAAAAAAAAAAACGGAAACGCTCTTGGGAAACAAGCATCCACGCCCAAGGGAAAAACAGAGGAAGAACATTCCTGGGACTTTGGAGAGCAACAAAAGCCAAAACACACAGCTGTAGTTTGGGTGTCAAGAGAGCTGAGTGTGTGTGTCTATAAATGCTATAGTTTTCCTGTTAAAGGTAAAGGAGGTATCTGTTGACCACTGTACTAAGCTGAAAACTTCCCCTGCTTCATCACATGACAAACAGCAATAAAACCAAGAAAACTGAAAGTTCACTGAGTACAAAATCAGTACAAGTACAAAACCCAAATTGCATTTGAGGGCAACTTCAGGCCTTACAAACATATCCTGCACAAACCTCTGAATCCCCCAGTTTCTCCTGTTACGCAGTGAGAGGTCACCAGACCAACAGCTGTGTTTATAACGAGTTCCAGGTCACAGCAACAAGCAACAACAACAAGCCGAGCTACTAATCACTGTCACAGGAGGAGAAATGCTGCTTGTCTGCAATGATGAAAGAAGAGAAACCTTTATTTTAAAGCTAGGTTTCAATTACAGGCCGCTCACTCTAAGAGCAGTGCGTCGACTGTTATGAAGCACGCATGTGTATTCTCTTCTCATCGTTCGCGAAGTCACGCCACTCTTGTGCCTGTAAGGTTTTCTTTTCTCACAAGGCACATTTAAAATGATAAGCGTGGCAGATTTAGTACTGAAGTCCTCAGTAATGTTTGAAACAATAGGCCTTTCATTTCACACAGAAGTACAAAAGGTCACGCTTCTCATTTCTCGCCAATGACAGTGGATTTCACCTGAAACGAGGACTGTTGGTAACAGACAACTTTCAAGGTTTCCAGCTGAGTGGTTTTAATGGGGGTCTTAAATATGTACATGATGACTACATGCATGATATCTTGCTAAAATCCTGAGGCTAAAGGTACATGGACATGCAATACAGGAGTTCGATTAATGCTGTGGATGTTCATGCAAGTATGCAACCTGCAAGTTCACATAACAGTGAAGCTCGTTAATGCTAATAATTTGGAAATAATTCTTCTGCCAGTTAAACAGCAGTCTCTGATAAGAATGCATGTTTTTCTTGGACAAGCTATTAAAAATATTAATGAAGTACTACAGAGACAGTACGGGTTTCAACATGAAACCTAAAACAGATTCAGTCAGAATGGCAAGGATGTTACTCCTCTGTAAACCAGAGGGATCTCCAGATGCTTTTAACCACAAAGAAGTGGGTTACCCAGTCACAAGGACTGAAAACAGAGCCAAGCATGAATCATATATAGATCATCTATTATTCACTTTTTCCTTCTGCTCTATTCAGGAGCTCAAGGTTGACACTAAAAATAAGGTCAAAGGTTATGCAGCCACAAAGGAAAGAGCAAAGATTTTTTTTAAATGCTCAGAAAAGCTTTTCAGCGTGACAGAGAGAAAATAGCTGAGGCGTGGTTTGTTGTGACTGAGGCTGTAGTCTGAGAGTTTTACTTCCTCAGCCATGACCTCATCCTTAGGTCTCCACAACATAGCAACGGTTAACTCAGATGTGTGACGTAAATGAGCACAAGCTGCCACAAGGTTTCTACGTTTCTATTTAGGCTGAAGGTGACAGGAAGAAAAGAATGAGCTGGGCAGTGACTATAAAACTATAAAACTGCACCACACCTGTTACCAAGCATAAACTGTTGATCAGGCATTTTCATCTGTTGACTCAGAAAACAAGACGTGAAAGGTCAAATACACGTGTGGCAGCTGTTTTAAGAGTGAAAAAGAAGAACCGTACCGTATCAGTAGGAACTAATCAATCCAATCTAATGATCCAAAAATAAACAGTAAATCATTTCTGTAGATTTTTTGAACAGAGGACATACTGAAGCATTTAGCAGCTCCACTACGGGGGAACCTAAGTGAAAGTAGAGGTAATGTGAGTCGCACTGCAGATGATCTACATCCTGTTTGTTTCTCTCCAAACCGCAGACCATCAGCCTCCTTCAGACACTGACCACTTACTGCATCAGAGCTTGGATCAGATTCTTTATGCTTCTACAAAGTTGCCACACTAATTACATCTAGACCTTTCTTTCATTTTCTTTTTCCTATATTTAACCAGAAGTAAAGTATTTTTGATATTCACATCTATTTTTCATGATGGACAGAGTGTGCTGCGACTCCTGATATGTCTCTAACTAAGAGCTTGCTCGCAAGCCAAAGTCTTGACAGTCTTTCTGTGATGGAAACTTGTGATGGAAACGTCAGAATCAAGTCGACACAAGTGTATGTAGACCACAGCTGACCCACCATGTTCTTGTTTTGGATTCATAAAGTAGGGCATAACTGTATCTGGCTGACTAATGTTGACCTGGCAGCGTGTTAGGGTGTGATGATCGACTAAGTTTAATCTCAGCTGAGGTCTGGTTTCAGCGCTGCGAGGGGCCATCGTGCCTTCAGCCCGATCACAGCAGGTCAACAAATGACTCTGTGAAAACTGGATAAAGCAGTTAGTAAATTTCTTTATCTACTTGAGAGCATAACATTGAAACTATGTGTTGAAAAATACTGGGGTCGGATAGGGCACTTTTCATACCCAAACAGGTATTTCTTTTGGATTTTGTACTTAAAAAATGAAGGTGGAATAAAATCAAAATACTTGTTTTTTGCAGTATATTGTGATAAACATTATTAAAGTTATTAATCTTGATGTTTTTTTCATTGTGCTTTTTGCTTCCTGTCACAGCCTGACCCTTCTAATAAATGAGAAAAAAAGAATAAAACAGTAAACATGCATGAATTAATCCTTCATGTCATAAATGATATGAAACAGGGGCTTCAGTACCTCCATTCACTAAAATCAACAGGAAGAGGATGCAGCAGCATCGACTGTGTTGGTTTCTGTTTGACAAACATCAGATGTTCATTCATTTTGGAGAAAAACAACAAGCCGGAGGACGCTGAAGCAGCCTCGCAGAGGTGAGACGCCCTCTACATGATCTACTGCAGCGCTCATGATCAGATGCATCAGATTAGACAAACAGAAGCTGCGTAATGCTAACTGAAAGCCTTCGAGCCGAAAGGCTTGAGGAAAACCTGACCGGCATTCTGCAGCAGCCTGGTCTTCATCTTCCGTCCTGAAGAAGAGCCTTTCAAGGATCGTTTCAGGGAATTAAAGGTCACAGTGAGCTGCTAGCTGGGTCAGTAGCAGTGTGGTGTGGCGTCACTGTGAGGAGACTCACTGCAGAGGTCATCAATCGACTGGCGCAGCAGAAGACGCTGCATTTTCACTGCTTCAATGCCGCTCATCTGCATTTCAAAAATATCCGTGCGGAGAGCAGAAAGACACTTGGAGAGGTTTGAAAAGAAAGAGAGAGACAACATCTGACACACCACATGATCCTTACACAACCAAACAGTGAAGATTTTTTTTTTTCTGTGCAACGTGTCTGTGAACTGCAAATCAGATCTGTTTAAAATCAAGATGGCCGATCACATACGTGTGTTTTTATTAGTTTTGTTGTCCTGCCTCTCTGATGAAATTAGGATGAAGTCGCACAGTGTGTTACCGGCAAGCATCCGCCGTCATCTCCGCTCTAATATTAGAGCCTGTGAGTCCTGTGACTGAGATGTTGTGTGGTGACTGACACGTGTGTGTGTGTGTGTGCGTGTGCGATTGTGAGTTTAAGTGGCCATGAGCACCAAATGTAGCTACATCAGGGCTGTTATCTCCACACACACACACACATACAATCACACACACACAAGTAATCACACATACACTTCAAAGTGGGAGAGGCGGGCTGCATCTGTTAGTCAGTCCCCTGAGGTTGGAGCAACACATCAACGAAAACATCCAGTACATGTTGCAAGGCTGAATGGATAAAGAGGGACAGGCACAGGACGGGAACCAAACAGATACAGCTGAACGCTTATGAAGCTAAAACACCAAATTCGAAGAGAGAAAGTCTATCACAGGGAATGGTTTCCTAAAACAACACCACATGTTTATGCATGCTTTTCCTTCATACTACTATTTTACGATTAAGATTATTTCAGCCGCATTAATATTGATCAATTAAAATTAAAGTCCAGAGCCCAAAGGAGTAAAAACTAGGTGAGATGCGGAATAACAACAGAGATGAGGAGGTGCCTCAGGGTTTGCTGAAAAGGCCCTGAGGACACAATCAATACTTTAGGCTCTGTCTAATACATCAAAGTGAATTTTCAGCTTCAATATTTAAGCTACAGTAAAGTGTGGAGCAGCAGTGGGCTTAAAGGCCAAATTCAAGTAACCGTTCCCAGTAACTAGCACATGATATCAGACGTAACACTTTTTTTAGGGGGTAATAGAAATGTTTTTGTAACACAGAATAAAAGAAACACAATGATTTTTGGCAAAAAAAACCCCAAAATATCTCATTTACTTACAAACAGAAAGTGAAAAAAATAAATAATTAGAAAAGCAGCAAATTCTCATTAATTTATGCTGGAATAAATTAATATTTGGCCAGAATATATATTTCTGCCAGAAAAAAAGATTTACATTAATCTATGATCAAGAATATTTGGCAAGTAATTTTCTGTCAACTGACTAATCAATTAATTGATCAGCTGTTTCAGCTGTGCTTTAGTGTAAACATCTGGAAATGTGACTGGATATCCTTTGTTCCTGCATCTGCCCAATATATCAAATCATAGGTAACACTGAAAGAAAAGGTCAGAAATGGGTAGTTAGCATAAGCACTTGCACATATTGTTGAATCAGAGAAAGTGAGCATATGTCTGCTTCTAATCTTTCTTATTATTCCCTCCACATTAGCTCTAAAATAGTCACAGAGGTGCAGAGAAGTGTAGGTGTCGCTACAATGACTCTAATCTATAAAATGTGATATGACACCTTCCTTTATGACAAAATTCTGTCCCACGCTGTTCCCTAACAGGATTACTCTGTGAACGGGATTATCAATATCAATAACTGTTGCTTTTTTGAACACTGCATATGAAGGGAAACATGACTAATCTGTGCCTAAGCTCTCAGGAAGCTACATCCTTCTCCTTCTTCTTCTTACTCAGCAACAGAACGGAGCGTTTCCTCTCTCGTCCTGTGCAAGCGGCTGGTGTCATGGCTGATTTATGTGCATGTGGTCACAAGGATCGCTGACGTGGAGCATGGAGGGGAGAGCGCTCTGGTCTCCTCCTCCTTTCTTCTCCTTCTCCACAGGATCCACTCAAACCACAACAACATGCCTAAACCTCGACTCCCCGTCCGGTTTCTCAGAGTCATTCTAGCCGACCCCGTCCACACCCATCCCTCCCACCAGCGCGTACAAGCATTCGAGCCCCCGGGCCACAAATGAGACACAGTTGGCAGAGCTGTGAGAAGTTGAGCCCCGGCTGACTGCAGGAGATGAGAGGAGCTTTGTCTTTTGGGTTTCTGAGTTGTCTTCCAGATGCTAACAAAAACTATTAAAAACTCTGTGGTACCTCAGAAATTAGTTTTTAAGCGATGCTTCACATTTTCTCTTTTGTATTTTTGGTTTTGGAAAGGTTAGAAAATCATTAAATCATTGAATATAATTAGATTACAAACAGTTTTGGGCTCTGGGAAATAAAACAGCTTAAGGTTTAACTTATAATAATCGAGAAAATAATCTGCAGATGAATCAATAATGAAAATAATCATTATTTGCAGGCCTCCTTGTAAGGAATTCAACTCTGTTTATAGGCAGGAAACCCCAGACGAAGGTTACTTCTTTTTCTGAGTTTAATAGTTGAGGATGACTAATGATAGAGGCAAATCAAAACCCGGTGGAGGAAGGTTTCTAGGCCAAAATCTACATTTCCAGGCCAGTCTGTGATCTTGACGGTATGCCAAGAACATAACGTCAGCATGACTGGGGAAGCATACAGGGCCAAAGGGAGTCCACGTCTCATGATTACTTCCACAGAGGAGCATTTAACTCAAAACTCTGCAGGGCAACAAGGCCAGAAAGGTTAGGTGGGACTGCAGATATCAGGAAAAATCATCGGAAAACTGGAGGGGGTTGCAATGTAAATGATTTAAACCCCTTTACACAGAAGTTCAGAGGTTTTCTGTCTGCAGCGTACAAAAAGTGAATTGTCTCAGCGAAGGAAGCCAGTGCCACTCCTATTGTCAGCTGCAAAACACAGAGTCTTTGAACATGTCATGTCTTGGAGAGGCCTGGTTTGAGTCCAGCACTCACCCAATGAGTAAGAAAGGAAGTCACTCGCTGTGTTTCCTAAAAAAAAAAAAACAAACACAGGCTCTGGTCTTTTCTGCTATGACTGTAGCATCAACTCGGAAACACCAGCAGGCACAAAAACAGACTCTGATTAAGTGGCGTAATGTAGATGGTTGACTGGTTTCACGGGGTATGAGGGATGACAGGGGGATGAGGTCAGGAGGGATAAGTGTGTGTGCGCAAGCATGTATGTGTGTGGGTGGGGTTGTTAGGGATTTGGATGGTCTACATGCATTAGGGGCAAAACCAAAGGTCTGCCAACCTCAGACCTGAATAAATCACTTTGATATGGGATTATGATCCCCACTCACAGCTCCTGTCGTCTTTTCTCTTTGAGAATGAGACTCAGAGCTCTCAGAACAGAGTCAGAGCAAAAGAATGTTTCTGTTTATCTAATGCCTCTGCCTTTTTCGGCGTCTAGCATTCCTGATAACGTCACATGTTGATCAACCCTGCAGTGTGCTGGGGCTCTCGGTAGAAGGCCTGCAACCAAAACATGCTGCGTTTTTCATCTGAGATCACTTATTGATGGGCGGATTTGCTCCAGAACAATAAGAGCTTGTTGAGAATTTCAATAAACAGAAAAGTCTCCTGATAAAGCACCAAATGACAGCAGCAGAGATGATAACCGAGACTGAAAAACGTACACAGGCTGGTACCTCCATCCTGAAAAAGCAGCATCCAGCTAAATCCTTACTCAAAGCTGAACAACTATATGTTTAAAAGCAAAAAGCTTCGCAATTCTGCCACTGTAAACCATTTCAAAATGACCGTTAGTTGCAGCCCTGCGTTCTTGTGCTTTTGTAAATTTGGCTCATTATCACTTTCATTCTGATTCCCTTTCAGAAGAGTCCAGGATCATGTCTTATGCTTGTCAAGGGATTAATATTCGAGCTAGAAGGATAAATCAGCCAGGCCAATATATCAGCCAATGTCAGATTATTGCAAATATAACTGTTAATTTATATGTTGACTGATAAGGGCCAAGAAACTGACAAGTTCAAGTTGACAAGTTGATTTTTCAATTGTAAAATGTCTCACTCAGTATGTATGTTGATACTGTATATTTTTATCAGATCAGATTTTTTTAAACTCCCAAATACTGATATCAGTATTGATCTCAAATCTCCAGTATCTACTGGGCTGTGGTTGCTGTTCTGCTTCTTCTGGCAACAGCCAATGTACATACATACATACACCCACACATGCACGAGGACAGCCTGGCTTCGCAGTAAGAAAGCGCTGCTGCAGACGTTTCTCCCTCCATCCAATGCCCTCCACATCAAGTAGAAATGGGGGGAGGGCTGCCAATGCACAGAAAGTCACCTTCTACGATTTAAACATGAGTCAAGGGGAGATGTGTCCTGTAAGATGGAGGTGCGCTGCATAAAGCCAATTTACAGAAATAAGAAAAACCAACATGAACCAAATCTTCAGACCTTCATTGTCTACAACACATTTCCAAAATAACCAGTGAAATGTTTACAGTATAATACTGGAAAAATCAGAGTAAGTACTGGCCTTATTAAACTGCCTATCCTGCATTTTTTCCAGGCTTTGGATGTCCACATTAAACTGGGAACCAGCATATTCCAGGGTTTTCACTGAAAACTGACATAATTAAACCGTCACAGTATGTACAGTACAAGAGGAACTCCCTAATATCAGGTGCAGAATTATAAGGATTTCATTTAAATTAAATGTTCTCTGAGACACTGGATCAGCTTAAATAAAAGGCTGGGGCGAGTAAGAAAGCATCAGTTTGAGGTGCAGAGTTAAAGCTCTGCAGCAGCCAGTGTCTGCGCTGCTGAAGTGCTCTTGAGCAAGAAACCGAATCCCTGCACCAGAGGGAGATAAACGACCGGTTATCCTGGATCTGTTCACTAATACTGCGGTTAGAACTGCACCAGCTCTTCGGTGTCAAGTCTGCCTTGGTCGTCTATGTCTATGTGGGTCATTTTTCAACCTGCGCACCACTGGCGTGTTTGGTAACCACAGCTCCAGTGCAGCATTTCCAGGATCTGTGCCGGTCAGGACCCGCCTGTTAAAGATGCAGACGACACGCTGTTTGGAGTGGAGGAATTACAGCGGGCTACCAGGACGGACAAACATCCTGTTTTCTCAGGTTGTGGTGGGAGAAATCTGGTACGAAGCTTTCCAGCGGCTATTGAATAAAAAAAAAAAAAAAATCCAAGCATTTCACTGCCCGGGAAGGTGCGTTTTATAAACAAATAAAAGACGCAGGTTCATTATGGTTGCTAGAATTAAATAATAATAATAAAAAAAGATTAAGAGCAGAAATGGGGAAATATGATTATTAAGAATGACCCACAACACACCCCATTATCACCTTAATTCTACTCATTCATGACCTATTTTTTGTTTTATTTGTTGACCGAGATACTCACATTTGTCTGTTAGTGTCAGCTTCTCCTCGAAATTATTTCCAAGCTCTTTATAATCCATTGTCTCCATTCAGGCGGATCGAAGTCCCTTTCCAGTTGCTGTCATTCCTCAGAGTCGCACAAGTACAGGAGACGAAACTCCCGGTACCGACCGACCAAACACGCCCTTTGTAAATCCAACCGGAATAGAAGAAAAAGTGGCCAAAAAAATAATGTGGAATTTAAACAGGATCCGACTGAAAACAGCGGGGAAGAGTCTGAATGGTTCAAATAAAGTAAATTGGTGTCAATGTCGTGTTCAAATTTGAGGCTCAGTCCAATCCAGCGGGTCTACAGGTCTTTAGTGGAAAATGTACAGTGTGAGAATAAAAAGCTTCAGCGAGTCCTGTCAGTCAAGTTACAGAGGATGAGGAAATACACTTCCGCTCAGAATTTTTAAAATAAAATAAATGAATTCATAAAAATGAATTCGTACAACGACTGACATTGTTTATGGCTGAAATGATTCTTGAAATTCACTTATACGGTGTTTTTTTTCCCTGTGGGGTAAGGACAGTTTAAAACAAGCTGAATAAATACTGATGAATGATATATGAACAAAGTCTCCAGAAGGTTAATATACAAATTGTTATCGCGTCTAAATAGATCTAGGATGCCTTCAGACATGAGGTTTGTTCGTAACCTCAATTTTTTTTTTTCCCCAATTTTAATACAGTATTTCACAGATCCTCCCAGTAACTGGATTAGCTGCTTCCATAAAATCTAGCAGATTACTCCAAACACTATGAAACTCCTTAGTCACCTTTACATAATTAAGCATAATTTTGTTTTGGACCAGTTTATAAGGGAAAAATTAAACTGTAATACGTTTGAGTAGTTTTTTTTTTTGAAAGGTCGCATTTTATTCTGAAGTCAAGCTCGCTTGATTTCCGGTTTCCATCTCTTTAACTTCACGTCGCCGATCACAGCTAAAAACCGCATGCTGGACAACCGGACTATACCAACTGTTTCGAAAGGGAAGAAACTCATTTACCCAGGACACATCAGGCCAAGAGATCGATCAGAGACGACGTGTTCAAAACGTGAAACGGCATTTTAATTTGCACCGAGACCTCTTTTATCAGTTTTACCCGTAGTAACAGGAGGTGTCCTCTTAATTGTTGGACCCCGTGAATGGTTCGATCCATCAGATGATTTCCAGCAGCTGAGAACTGCCCTGCTGCCTGAAGTGAGGCGAGCGGTCATATTAGCGTATTAAACTGACTGTTTGTGTAATTACTGCAGATTTACTGTTACACACGTTAATTAACGGTGTGTAACAGTAAAAACTATTCTCTTCTTCACGGATAGGATTTTCAGCAGTTGCGGAAAGTAACTAAGTACATTTACTCATGTAAAGTACTCAAGTGCAAATTTGAGGTACGTCACGAATTAACGTTTTGGATAAGAAAACAAACGTATCATGATCTGCCTGTGTGCTGCTCAGAGTATTGGCGATGGCAAGCTGATTAACAATTGATACGACCTTTCTATCACTGAAGGATGCAGAGGAGGTCCGGGAGGAAATCTGCTGCCCAGTCTAATGTGATAAAAAGAGAAGCAGTAGGATGGCAAACAAACAAACAAACAAAACACCCTCAAAGAAACAAACCCTAACACAATATAATGCATATGACACAAATGCAGTAGTAAACACTGTTTTATTGTGCTAATTTGATCAAAATACAGTCTCTCATTCCGGGAACACTTACATATGACAATTAATGGATAATTTGGATATTGAATCAGTGATTATTATCTTATTATTATATCAAAATAACATTACTCTCACACAAGAAGATAGAAGAGCTGCGGCTTCTGCAGGGCTGAGGAGGAGTGTCATTTATTTTTAAAAAGAAGCCTTTTATAAATAGTCTGACCAGAAGCACTCCCACCATGCTTTTTTTTGGTCATTTGAATTAAAAATTCAGATTAATTATAGATGAGGTCATCATAATTTTTTACTCTTGAATCTGCAGAACATAAAGGGTGGCACAGAGTACAAATATGATTAAAAAAAAAAAGAATATTCCTTTAATGCTCACTTAGACTCTTTTTTAGAGCAGGATAGATAATATAACATGATGTTAGAGCTTCACTTAATGCTAAAGGGCCAAATGCATGCGAGTGTTACCAGAGAGATAAAATATGCATGACCCACTTAGCTTGGTGAAGACACTAAGGGCTTCATAGACTTCAGGACTCCAAACACTTGGGTTGCAGCTGATACTAGAGATGTCGAGATCCTGGTTATTCACTGTGGTTCATACAACTTTTTTGTTTCCCCTCTTATTCCTCATAGTTTAAGTTAACATTTAAATAACACTGTCAGCTGAAACTCAGATTTTACAACTTCACTTTCAGAACAAGTGAAGTTACAGCTCAGCCCTCTCAAAAGTTACTCTTCAAAAAAACTTAAGCAGACTCATGACTAAGCAGATAGTGGCTGTATTCCTTTAAACATGGTCCATGGAGGCTAAAGATAGCCAATGCTGAACCACACCAATCAATCCACTGGCTGCCCTGCATCACACGAAAGCTCCACCGGAGCTAATAGATGCTTCTGACCTGCTGGTGTCAGTGAACCAGCGAACGACTCTGCTGTTGAGTCTGGAGCCTCTGTTAAAAATGATTTGTTGATGCGGTAATGGGATTTGGAAATGCAAGGGCTGGTATGTCGGGGAAAGGCAGGGAGTGTTTCGTGTGCTCATCACAACTTCTGTCTCTCTCAAGACACACCAGACAAGCAGACTGCCATTCCCATAGTGCACTATTTGTTATTTTCTATCCATTTCTTCTGAAGAAAAAAAAAAAAAATCAGGTATCAGGTTCATGGGCCCTTGAAGACACAAAGCACACTGTAAACTTTAAGATAAATAAATTATGTAATTTACTGGAGTGCATCTTGATCAGTGAAGGGACTCTGTTCACACAGGTGCCAGTGGAACAATAAACAGACCACATCTAAGTTCTAAGTTCAGCTAAATTACCCCCAGGTTCCCTAAATCTGTGCTGACAGCATGGCTTAAAAAATAAAAAATAAAATAAATAAATTTGAAGGACAAACAGGAGAGGAAATCCCACGTTCTTCTGTTTCTATTATTTCATTATGCCCTCCTGTTCTGACTTTCAAGGATTCCATAAACACACCATGTGTCTTTAAAACGTTTTACGCAAGAGTCTTGAAATTGCAGCAGAACAAATTCCGCCTGCAATTCACTGATGTATTGCCAAGCAACAGGCATAAGCTGATGATTAGCTCTTCACTCTGATGCAGGCAGCATCGCTTCAGTGAGACAAACGAGCCTCGAGTTTCTCTCAGACAAAACAAATGATCATCGATTTCTCAGACTATCGGTGTACAGTAATTCAGAACCAAATCTAAACTGTAACCTGTACCTGAGCACTTAAATGTGTGAATAAAAAAGGATCTCTAATCAACAAAGATCAGTCAGTGACAGATTCAATCTGCCTGCAGCCGTGAACAAAGAGTTTCTCAATGAGACTTCCTTTGAGGGTATACATGCCCTTACTCGCCTGCACCTGACTAAGACATGGGGAGGGGCAGAGAGCCTCCCATAAACCCACAGAGGCATGTAGTTAATTGCCCCTCCCACACACTACCACAAAAGCACTACAAAAAAACCCAAAAAGCCTGCAGTTACACTTAAAACATTTGTCTCGATCCTCCCTGTGCGTTTGTCCATGGGTAGAGTGCGTTTTTGTCTGCAAAAGGGGAGTTATACAATGCTGTTCTCATTGTAAAACCCCCCCAAGTACACAATGGTTTGGGTTTTACAGGGCGAGTACACATTTTTGGAAAGCACACTGCTGAAGTCAGAATCTGAATATAACTACAGCTGCTACAGTGTGGGAGTCAGGCATGTCTGCAGTTGCTGTGGTTATTGAGAGCAGAGCTGGGGGGTGGAAAAAAAATATATCTCCAACTGATTTTCATGTGAGCAGATGACACTGTTGATCGCATCCTGCCTTTGCAGATGGAAATAAGCATGAGGCATAAATAACAACTCTTTGGCACCATGTTGTTAAGTCTCCCTGAAATTCATTTCTATGTTAGCAGCTGCAAATGTCACATCAGTGTTTGTCTCAGCTTTCCAGAGAGAAAATTCCTCTTGAAGCAAAAGTTCAACATGCGGGGAAATTCCCCTATGCACTCTGACAGTGCGATAGATGAGGGGATTGATAGAGCTATTGTATCTGTATGGTAAATATGGAAAGCGAAGCAACACAAAAGTGGGGTCAGACAAGTGCAATGGCCACTGTTCCAACAATGTAAGGCCTGATAAAGGGAGCGACTGATGTGTCCATTTGTCTTTTGCCTCATGCCCAGTCAGTCACATTGCTCAGATATAGTCACACCCCTCTGCCTGCCCTCCAGCAGTTGGCACGGCGGCGTCATCTCAAGCTGTCAGCTGTTACCACTGACTGGACCAGCAGCTGTTGGAGACTGCAGCAACACTTACTGCTATATCATCTCCAGATTAGAACATCGGGGAAACTGGGGTGAGGATAAAACATATGGCTTTTCAGGTGTTTTGCCATTCCCTTACATCACCTCTTTGGATTAAATACTGAATATGATTCATTTTCCAAGATATCTCAACAGTTTTGCATCTCACTGGCCTATTGAGACCTAGAATTAGAGACTAAATGGTTGGAAACATTTAATTTTCATCGTTCTTAGCAAATACTGATCTAAAAAAAAAATGTCAGAGGTACACAAACATGTTCATTTAAACACAGAGACACATACCTTGCACAGAAGCATTTTGATAAGGAAAATAAGTTAATGTGTGTGAAGAATTTCAGATTTTGCAGAGCAGTTTCCCTCGACAGCTTCATACAGGAATCCAGACTCTGGAATCACTGTAAAAGAAGGACTGCTTTGACAAAATCTGGGGATCATAGAAACCTGAAAAGAGAAAAAGAAAGTCCAGCTACTGTTCAATTACGCTAACAAATGATCTACTGTATATAACTCAGATTAGGAATATATGTTTGTCAAAGCTAAGGTTATTTTTCCCCTTCAGCTAAATGGCCCACTGTCAGAGGCAAATGCATAACCTTAGCTACTGCCACCAAATGAATCCTGCACTGCAACCCAGCTGCAGGGGAGTTACTCTTCTCTCTTGCTTTAAGCGATAAGAGAGAGATGAATGTTCAGTAAGCGAGAGCTTGGGCTCTCTTGTTAAAATCCCAAAAGTCAGGGGCACTCTCCGTTTAACTGTGTCACAGCTTTGTGCAATGGGAAAATTTTAATTTACAGCTCCAGGACCAAAAAAAGAGATGGCTTTAATGCTACTTCTGTTAATCTGCCTCTCAGTATCACTTACTGTCTGCAAATGCTAATTTGCTCAAGTCAAACCTCTCTAACCTTTCAGACTTTTCAGGTGTCCGTGGTCAAAATCTAGAATGCAAACTATTTACAATAGCATGACACTTTTGTCCAGCCTCTTCACTGACTTCATAAAGCTGTACGTATTAAATGTAATACGCACATGTTTCTTGGGTCAACATAACCCAGAACAATATGCAATATCTAGTTAGTACTGAGCATAATTCTGCTCAGTAGTAAGAGAAATATTGCTATGTAGATAAATAGTGTACTGGAACTGATATGGTTAAAGAAAAAATGCTATGCAGATCCCAGGAGTAACTTCACGATGAAATGTTCTCATTAAATATTTATGCACACCTACATTTCCTTACACTGCCTCATTAACATACACTTAAGTCAGCAGTTTCCTTACACTCAGTTCAGACAGCTCCAGTTGGGCTGCAAATGTATTGCAAATCTAATCTAATGCCTAATTATTTATGTAAAGCTGTTTAAATTATGAGACTACAATGAGCAAACTAGTGTGTGACCGCCCCACTGCAGAAGTCTGTATCTGTCAGGACCTGTTCTGCAACCGTGTATGAAATGATAAGTCTAGAAAGAAATCTAGGGAGTAAAAAGGTTTTCTGTACCCTGACATCACATCACCTGTATTTGTGTAGTTGCATTTATGTTTTGTGTAGTAGATTTGTTTTTTGTGTTTTTTTTTTAGACATTACCTGGACCTGGCTTCATATCCGCCTGTAGGTATTGGGGTAATCTTTCAGTTCTGGATGCAAATGCAGCTGTGGGCATGGGACGCTTGGACACACCATTATAATTCCCTATATCATACTGCCCGGGGCCTGGCAAAGGAGGATCCTTAGGGACAATCAGAGGAGGCGCTGATATTGCCAAATAACAACCCCTCCTTAAAACACAGTCAACAGAATTTACACTTTTAGACTATCAAACACAAATAACACACACCCAGAGTCATAAATGTTGTGCGGTTACTCACGGTAGGATGGTCTTCTTCACTGGTGCAGGGGCCTGGTGGGGACTGTAAGCTCCTGGGCCGGGCACATGGTTGTCCACTAGAGCAGGGATTCGCTGAGTGTTTGATTTGAAGGGGGACAAGACTGCCTTGGAGCTGTGCTGGATTAAGTGGTTGTTCACCTCATAGTGGCCTATAAAAACATAATGTAATATTAAAACTAAGAGAACCTAAAGCAAAAACGATCTGTAAAATTAGATTATGTGCGAACCGACGGAGGTAATTACATGGTGATGGCACATTTTTGTTTGGGTAAAATGAGTTTCGTCCAGTTTTTGAGAGGAAAGCTGATGTGCCAACCACTGAGGAGATTCTCTCTCCACTACCATAAGTGACCTGCACAGAAAGAGGACACAGAAAGCTGCATATTAACTACAGGATACACATCACAGTCACAGAAGATTTACTTTAAAGGCATCTTGGAAAATTCACATACATCATATTGATTTGGAGCTGGAGTTTTATGCTTCGGACCTTCCAGCTGCACAGCCACAGGCAACCTGAACACCCTAGAGACTCCAATGTTGAAGTCATACTTGTTTATAAAGGAGCTCTGTATGTTGTATATATTTGGTCCTGGGATGGCTCTCTGTGGGTTACAGTAACACCTGGCAGCCTAGTGGAGAGAATATTATATGACATGACAAAGACATTTTAATAGTAGTTCGTATTCTATGGAATGAGATTTGTTTCATAATAATTCAACAAAATAGTATAAAAGTATTTAAAAAAAATAAACTGAGAGCAAATCTGAATAATTAAAAAAAATCTGATTTGTATTTTGCAGTTTGTATTTTTGAATTATTTAAATTTGACTACCCAAATAAAGAATTCAGTTCAAGTAAATAACTAAAAAAGTCTTTTTCACAGAACACGTTTTGACATTTCACAGTAGGAAAAGCACAGGAGTAAATAATAAAATGAATGCTGGTTAAATTTATTGTTTCTGATTTGGTAACACAAATCCATTGTTAATCATATTAGTAACACCTCTGGTTTTCCTACTGTGTAAAGTCAAAATGCCGGCTGTGAAAAAGATCTATTAAGACATTTTTACTGGTATTGAATGTTGGAAGGATGAATTTGAGGTCCTCAAACTTGAGCTCAGCATTTCTCTGACCTCGGGCCTGCTCAGCATGGCCCTGAAATCAGTGCAAATGAGTAGGAGACCTCCTGACCTTGGATGCAACAAAGCCTGTGGTGCCTTTCTTTGAGTAAGAAGGATTTTTAACTTCAGCACTGGAAATACAGTCATAGCTGCCTGGTCCTGGATTGTCATTCTGAAACAAACACACATCATTATGTCTTTGTTTAGCCTTTTAATTGCTTATTAACAGCCGATGTTTAATTAATTAAATGCCATACCAGACACACTTGTGAAGGAAATCTCTTCGCTTGGGATGAAAACCCCTTCTTTTCTTGACTTGTCGTCACCACTCTTTGGTATTTCGTTGGTATGGAAGGTGAAGTCGGAAACTTATCTACCATTAAGATCAAAAGAGCCATTATGTCAAATTATATATATATATAGCTGAAAATTAAATGAAATTTTATTTAGACTCACTTTTATTAATTCCTCGGTGCACGTTGTCCATGGTTCATTTGAATAACGCGAAGAAAAGTTACTGATGAAGTTGGTAAATCTCACAGGTCGTGTTGCCATGGCGACCTAAAAACAGAGCGTGATTCCATGTGGTGTTGCCAGACTGGACATTAAAGCGGGCTACTTTTTTTAATTTAATTTTATTTTTTAAACAAAGACGTAAAAACTGAGAGTCATAGCTCAGTCATCTCTGAACACACAGACACAACGCATATTTCTAGATTGAGCGATATCCTTATCTCTGATGTCTATCGCGCATAAACGTCCAGAGATCCTAGAAAAACACGTCCCTGCAGAACTTGCCTGTGAATCAACAGATTTTAAAGTTTCCTTATGTATTAAAGGAATCCAGTGATAGTTATTAGAACAAGCAACGATGCATAGCAAACAGAAGCTGCCAATAGCTCATTCGGCGTAGTTAATTTTACAAAATATAAACAAATATAGGCTATAAAAGAAGTGGGATTTTGAGTTGGAGCCCACAACAACTCGCCCACAATCAATGCCAACGTTATAATTACATTACCTAAAAGCCCATGGGCAAAAAAAAAACCTGTCCTGAATGAAAATTAAACACGGGACTACTTTTACAACTATTCTAGGCTTAGCACTGGGCTACCTTTTGTCAGTCAAACCTGGCAACCCTGCTTCGACCAGCCGTCTTGTTGCGGTCCTTCAGCGGCATCTGTCGGTAAAACGGCAGTCCATCGGGCGCTTTATACAAACCAACCGGGTGCTGTTCTGTTTGGAGATACCTCGATCCATCATGGCGATGCACGCTAAAGCGACCCCACCACAGATCCCCGACACCCGCCGGGAGCTCGCCGAGCTGGTGAAGAGGAAACAAGAACTCGCTGTAAGTTCATGGTGTAGCGGTTCTGTAGAAGATGAAAGCAACATTAAGTGTTTTTATCATGTACCGTTACAGCGAACTGTAACTCTTAACGTTTGCCTCGTACTGGGCATGCTGCTAGCCTAGGCCTTGCTAAATGCTAAGCTAACGATGCTAACATTAGCAAATCAGTCGGTCTGCTACTCTGCGCTTCAATCTGATGTGACTACCTTTTCCAATATATTTTAATATATTTATAGTTTGTAAGTATTAGCTTTTTGTTGCGCTCAGACAGCAACTGCTGCAGCGTTGTTGACAGAATGTGCCGGCTGGTTAGCAAACAGAGCTACATGTTAGCCACCGCCCGGTTTGGTTGAGTTCTCGCGTTATTTTAGCTTAACTGGTGTCCATGGTTAGTTTGGGAAGCATCACAAGGCAAATGCATGGCAATTTAGGAACTATTCACCGGCTTTCACCACACTGTTCACGTATAGTAGTTACGCTTGTCTTTCCTTCTGTTCACCTTCACCTCTTCTGTGTCCTGCTCGCAACTAAAATAACATATTAGTAAGAATCACTCAAAAATCAGGTCTGAGTCTGACTAGCAATCCTGGACACCTGTCTGGTCATCGGTGCAGATTACTTACCCTTTCACAAGAGTGTGTCTTGTACAACTGTGAGTAAGTATTTTGCAGTACAGAGACACTCACCTAGCACTGAATTTGGAACACCAGTGCACCCGCCTATTCGTGCAATTATCCCATCAGCCAATTATGGCGCAGCCGTGCAAGTTCTTCAGAGTGTACCATCACGCTTATCATCAGAATCTAAATGTTCAGATTCTCACAATTAGGATCATATTTCAAGTGCAGTCAGTGACTTGTCATTATGTTTTATATTGAGCCCAAGTAAAATCTTACTGTAGAAATGTAAAAACAAACCTGGTTTTCACTTATGCTATAGCTGTGTTCCAAATTGGTTTCTTCAATATCCTAGGAGACGCTGGTAAACTTGGAAAGACAAATATATGCATTTGAAGGCAGCTACCTAGAAGACACCCAGATGTATGGCAACATCATCAGAGGATGGGACCGATACCTCACCAACCAAAAGTAAGCATCAGCAATAAAATAAAATTTTATATCGGGCAAGTGACAGCCATTTTCTTATCAAAAATTGTTTACATGGTGTTTTGTCCTACCTACAGGAACTCTAATAGTAAAACTGATAGAAGGAATAGGAAATTCAAGGAAGCAGAGCGTTTATTCAGCAAGTCGTCTGTGACATCAGTTGCAGTAAGTCCCTCGCTCACTGAACTATTTCACGCAATATTTTAGTTGATCATTTGCTGCATAACAAAAAAATTATCCAACCATATTCCCTTAACAGGCAGTGTGTGCACTTGGTGGGATACCAGATCACATGAATGAAAAGCGTGAGTTGTTTTTGTAACTTTTTCAGTCCAAGCAGTGATGGATAAGTTTCTCTTTCATATGGTCTTTGTTAACTTGTGATGCTGAGTTTGTGCTTCTTTTTGGGTCACATCAGGTGAGGCGGGCAGCGGCACAGAAAGCGACACCTCTCCAGATCTCCAGAACCAAGAAAATGAGCCCAGCCAGGAGGACACAGAAGATGTGGACTCAACGCTGCAGGACCTAAAGCCTCAGAAGGCTGCCTCCTCTTCCTCCTCAGGCAGCCATCATGCAAGCCACAAAAAGAGGAAGAACAAAAACAGACACAGGTACAAAATCAAGATGCATGGCTCAATGTGCCAGCAGGCTGTTTTAATTTCTGCTTCTTTTTCCTTCTGATTGTGCTGTTAATTGACATCCAGTATCAGGATTTCTTGATCAAGGAGATGAGACTGTCTCTCCTCTGACCTTATTTTGCCACCATGGCCTAATCATGTTAACCATTTGTGATGCTAGATGCTGGTTTTTGACTCAGATTTAAACACCTTGTGTTACAAACTGACACATAGAGACTAGTGTAGAGGCTGTTTTGTGTCAGTTTCACGTGTGTTTTGAATTAAGATGCATGAACTGAATTGCGAATACAACCCTTTTCGCTTGTTAAAGTGGAAGGAAAATCCGATGTGAATATGTAAATGTATGGCCCTTAATTATAACATAGCTTTAATTGTCTGGGGAACCTCTTGTACCAGGACTGGGAAACACTGATATACGAACATGTAAATACACCAATTGTTTATTAGCTGTTCTAGTTTTGTTACTGTAAGAGTCAGTGCAGATGGATTGGGTAAAAATGGTTAACAAATGACTGGTTTCTTATGGAGAATTGTTGTTTATAGTCGTATCTTTCAAAGAGTGGGGGTTTAATAAGTCTCTTTGCAGTGGTTCATTTCAGTGTATCACCCACCTATTTAAGGTCAGCCTGTTTTTCCTGACTCAAGCTTCACTGTTCCTAACCACATATTAACACAGCAGGTGTTCCACCTAACACACTGTGACAAAGTGGTTGTCTCACTCTGTAAAGTCTGGACTGCAGTATTATGTAGACATAGGGCTTTAGACTCAGGTTGGTGAACTAACAGATGCTGCTCTCTTCCTTCCCCTAATGCTGCCCCCCCCATCCCAGCCCTTCTGCCATGTTTGATTATGACTTTGAGTAAGTCTGATTTTTACTTCCTGCTCCTGTGGTGCTTACATCCTGCCTGCTGTAACCTCCCATCCTCAACTTTAACACCATTTTTTCCCACTCTGCCTTCTTCTTTTGATGTAGAGTTTGAGTTGAAGCCTGCTAGTCATTCAGTCACACTGCATGTCCAACACCTCATTCTTTAATTTTTGAATGCATATCAGCATCCAGTGCTCTGATCTCCATTAGATCTTCTTGCTTGTTAATGAGGTATTTTCATGTTTTTCTGACCCCAGATTCATTTTACGTGTGTTACCCCAATTCTGTTAATTAAATATCCCCTTGCTGGTCTTGTCAGATGACGGCTGGTTATAGATTTGTGCACAAACAAGAACAAACACATGGTCATTTAGCGTTCTTGTTATGGGCTTGTTTTTAGGCTTCCTCATGGTACAGTAGTGGCACCGCTTTTTGCCGTAACTCCCGTCAGAACCAGGTCTCTGCCCTGGTGTTATCTAGTCTAATCTTACTGTTTTCGTTGCAGGTTTGACATGAAGGTTAACAAGAAACCACGAGCTGTAAGTGGATTCCTAATGATTTATTTATCTAAAAAAATATCTGGAGATTATTTTCTCAAATTATGAAAGTAACTGATGCAACCCTGCTTCAGATCTCCTAATTTTCCGTTACCTAATTGTTGCAGTTCTACTTGTGATCACTGTCTTTTCCTCAGTATTTTTCCTTATTCTTCATCCTCTGTTCTTCCGCAGGATTATTCAACTTAAAAAAGACGACTGGAAAACCTGGACACACAAGAGGACACCCGTAGAGAAACAAACAATTTCTGGACTTTGTGAACTTTGTATGCCTTTTTTTTTTGGTTGTAATATTTCTGCCTGTAATGTGTGTATTGCTTGAAACATTCCCCCTGCCACTTACCTTTGGTCATGGTTGAAATTTTGACCTACCAGTTAAAGTAGAAATGTTCCTGGAGGCCTGACGAGGCCACCCCACACACACCATCTTGTATAGTGTTTAAAAAATGACTGTATTTATTATGTAGCTAATTTTGATGGTTTCCATTGTAAAACATTTTTGCTTTTTGTTAAGCGCCACATAGCTGTATAAGCCCTGAATGCCCCGAATTCTTTTATGACATGGTTTGTTTTGCAAAAAAAATAATAAAATACCAGTATCGTGAACTTAAGTTAAAGCTTTTAACATGTTTTTAATCCATGTGTTGTCAACTTGCAGTACCCCAGTTTTTCACTAGGTAGCGCCAGAAGACGGAGTTAGCAATACTGAAGACAAGAATTAGACACACTGACTTAACTTATATATTTAACATTCATGTTTATGCACTTGTTCAGATGTAGCAATTATACTTGGAGTAAATATTTTGCAAATATCTTTTATCATTGATTATATGTTGACAACATAAACCTAAAAAATAATGCAGAATATTGTGAGTAGAAGCAGGAGTGTGTTACATTATCAGAGTTTACACAATACAACAGTTAAGTGTTACATATCACATTTTATGCTAAAAGGTGCACAAGAAAAACAAAGCAGAGATTTCTTTTTAAAAGAGTAAAATATTTAAAAACGAATAAAATTAACTAAATAACACTGGAAAAAAAAGTGAGTTTCATATCTACAGGTAGGTTCTTCCAGAGTGTGTGAAATAAACATGGCATCACTGTAGCTTTTAGTCCTGGAGTGAGGAACGAACAGCTCCGTCCTTCCCTATTTGGGTTTTTGGATTAAAAGCACATATTTTAAAGCTCCCCCAGTGAAACTCGACAGTCGAAGTACTTTAATGTTGCAGTGACTAGAACATTAGTCACAACTGGCCTGAAGCACCACAGCCACATGGGGGGATGGAGACAGGCGTCCTCAGGAAACACAGCCCCTGACAAACACGTGTGATGGAGAGACTGACTGGGAAGAGTCCATTTCTGTAAATGCATTCCAGTGCTTCATGCTGCTCCACGACCGCTCCATCCCTGACTCACATTTCATCTTTTATGAATGACACAATGATTTTTTTTTTTCATTGCTCAGTTTATCCAGCAGGCAGTTGGCTTTTTTGCTGGCAGCTTGGCTTTGAATGGACAGTCAGTCCACAACCTTGGTCCAGACTCTAATATCTCAAGATTTACTAGATGTATTGCAAACATTCAAGGTCCCCAGAGGGTTAATCCTAATGAATCTGATGATCCTCTGAATTGTTCTTAGTGCCACTATGAGGTTGACAGTATTTGTTCCTAATAAAACATCTCAACAAATATTGGAGGGACTGTCATGAACTTTGGTACAGATGTTCATGGAGCCCAGACGGTGATTCCTCATGACTTTGGTGATCCCTTGACCTTTCACCTTCCAGTTAAATATCTCAGCATCAAGATGGAATGGGACAAAATGTTGTGCAGACATTCATGGTTCCAAGATTATGTTTCCTTAAGGCTTTTCCTCTAGTCAGTTTTTAACTGACATCTTTGGTTTTGACTAAAAAGTTCTCAAACCCTATTGGATGCATTGCCATAAAACTCCGATTGTTGCTTTGACAGGCATCATACTGAGTAGTGTGTAAATGTGTTTCCCTCCTTACTTCACACCCAGGTTTAGCTAGTCGGGGGCCTCAGCTTCTTTACCTGAGCTGATGATTCACTACTAATGACAGTGTATTATGCATTAACACAGGTTTGGAGACATACTGCACATTTTTGTCCCAGCAGTATTACTCCTTCCTCTCCTCCCACGTCTACTTCAGTCATCCGACACATAGATAATGTAGAGGCTGTGGTCTGGACCAGTTTACATGTCAGCCCGTGACTCAGTCACAAATGCTCGACATCGCCGACTACGTAATGCTATCTGGCTGGAAACTCACACGAGAATACATTCCACACATTTGTCCCTGGGCTGTGTGAGTAATGAGGCACGAATGTACGATTTGTGTTACGCTACTTGACAGCAAATCTTTGTTACATTTCCTGGCACTTCAGAAAATTATCTGGAAAGAACTGACCATGGCAAGGCTTTAATTAAACTATTGGGGACCAAACAGGATTCCTGAAGTTAAACTTAAATGACGCATCTGTGTGGTGATTTCATGGGAGATAGTGTAATATCAGGTTGTTTGACAAGCCTTTTTTGTGCTTTTGAGTCCACGTTGAACAGTGCAAATTGTAGTCTAGGCTTTAAAAGAGTCTGGTTTGCTGCTGAGTGTGTTTGAGTTTGACTCTTACCGTAAAAATGATCAATATTGGATGCTCACGGTCCAAAAGTGGATCACCATCGGTCTCCTGGGGAGCTCCCGTGATCTGTCGTGACCAGCATGTGTGTCAGTTGCAAGAAAGAAAACAAACAGCTCTCAATAATGACTCCGTCAACTGGAATTTGAATATTGTAAACAACTTCATTTTAACCCTGCTGGCCTTTCCTGGAAATGGAGCTTTTCTAATCAGCTGTGTTATTTGTTATTTCTCGTGGTGTTGTTACAGTTTCCTGGTGAAGGCCAGCCAGAGCATGATCAAAGCATTAGACTTGCACATATTCTTTTAAACTAGCCTCGGTCATACAGTATATGCTTAAATAACAGTGAATTAGTGTATTTTTATTCATTTTTTTAGAACCCTCAACACAACTTTAATCTCACCAGAAGGTGCATTCAGGAGCTGTTGATCGTCTTCCTTAGCAGGTCGAGTTTTCTCAGCTGTCATAAAATTGTAGAAATTCAAATTTCCTTTCCTCTGAGCTCTTCAAGGACTTCTCGTCCAGGTTGGCCAGGCTTTTGGGGAAACTGGCCAGACTCCGTCTGCTGGAGACGATCATGTGACGCAAATTTATCAACTGTTTCTCCAGAAATCTTACTCATATCAGAATTTATTATTTCTGCCGCTGTGGGGGGGTTAATCGAATTCTATTTGTGATGCTCAGAGCTTTGAATAACCCAACATGGACACAAGAGGGTAAATACTAAAGGGTAAATACTAAAGAAGATAATCTGCAGACATCTCTGTTAACAGTTTTTAACTATCTTCTACCAGCGAAACAGTCTCCATGTAAACTGTTGACAATGTTCTCTACTGCTCTCAAACAGATGCTGCTGTTTAATTTTTTTTCAACTTTCAACGCAGTGAGCATCACAAATAACATTCACCTGTGTTTTATTGGTACAGAAGCAGAGAAACTCAGGAAATTAAAACAAATGTATTAACATGCTAGAAACCACCAGGGTTAAGTGACAAATGTGTTTGGGTAATTTTAGTTAACTGATCCTTTTAAAAATTGTCGTCATTATTCAGAAGTTACAACAGGGCAGGAAGCAGAGATCATACTGAGCTGGCAAAAGCTCAAAAGTGAATCCCTGTTGATACCAGGCGCAGTCATCTGAGGACCTCAGACATGAGGGAATATGCAGTTAAAATACTGTAGAAGCTTCAGGATCTTGAGCGAGGCGTATCCCCCTTCCTTCTTCTGCGGTCTGTCTGTCAGAGTAATGTCGTCTAATTACTTTAACAGCCTCCACCAGCAGAGTCCAGCTGAGTCTGAGTCTCCGCAGAGGCTGAGCAGGATGACATGAAATCTTGAACAGTCACTGAGGAGCTTCAGCCCCATTCTACCTCCTTCTCCTTCTCCTCCTCCTGGGACCAAACAAGACTGCTCTCCTACATCCCCACAAACAAGGTCAAGCGTATTTCAGGAAGAGTCATGGGAAAAGCTCAAACAAATAACAGCACCACATGCCTCTTTTATTTTTCATCTGGAGTTGATCTTGTGATAAGATTTTAACAGCATGCAAAGAACAGGCCTGTTGCAGCGAGTCAACACCAACACTGGGTCATGAATGATGATCAAAAGCAGGAAGTTACAGGGAACGTATATCACGGCTTGACAGATAAATTTCTAGGTTTATGGGGAAAGATAACTGGCCTGGAGTGAGAAGAGTGATCATATTTTTACATTAGCACCTGTCTGTTCTGACTACACTTTTAAATCTGTTATATTCCAGCTTTTTCATAGTCTTATTCTAGTCGTTAACATAATATTCTGTAATTTGACTTAATAATCTCAACTCAAAATCCATTTACTGGCTTTTTACTACTGAATTGTAAAAGAGGACTTAACTGGACTTTCAGACTCAATATTTTTGCAAGGTGTTTCTGTAAGCATCGGAGCAGAAAAAAAAACAAATCAAAAAAATCTATAGTCCAAAAAACTTCTAAAGTCCTAAACTACATCATCTTGTCAGCTGGTCCTCTGTTCCCTCCTCCTGACGAGGACACTAGTCTGGCACAGCCTCCATAAACACAATCAGAACAGATCAGTACAGAGGTTCTGAACTGTAAATATTTATGTAGATTATGTAAGTAATAGTAAGGGAAAGTCTTCATGGGACTACCCACAGAAAACCATCTTTGGGAAAAGGGATGAAGGGTTTTGAAAGGAAACTTTTTTCCCGATTTTTTTCTTGCTTTTTCAAGGAGGATGTTTCTTAGTTAAAATATGACTTTGAACACTTTTAAAGAGACAGTTTGCCATTTTGGGTAATACATTTATTTGCTTTTATTTTTTGAGAGTTAGATTAGAAGACTGACACCACCCTCGTGCAGCTACAGCCAGCAGCCGCTTAGCTAGTAGAAGACTGGAAAAATACAACAAATGTATGTATCATGTTTGTTAAACCAATGCAAATTCCAAATTGTATAAATTATGTGTTGTTGGTAGGCAGGGGGTTACTGCCCTGAGCCAGCACTGTGAAACCACAAGATATGCTAAGGTAAATGGCTGCTGACTGTAGCTTTATGTAGTAAGAGTGGTATTGATCTTCTCATTTCACTCCAGGCTAGAAGACAGAATAAACTTATTTCCAATAATGTTAAACTCTTTTACCATAAACATTTGAAACAGACAGCACAGCACGGCACAGGCCTGAAATTACTTAGTTATCCCCAAGAAAAACATAATAAAAAGTTCCATTTCTCTTGTGACACCTTGTGAGCGTCCCCACTCCCAGACTTGTAACCACTGCTATATAATGATTTTCCTATGCCAACAACCCGAGATGTCAATAGGCTCACCCACACCTGCTGTACGTAATGAGATGTGTTGTGCATGTTCAGGTCATATAAACAAATACGTAGTTTATTAATTCATTTCTACACCGTCCTTTGTTTTATGACATTTTTATTGCATGTACATCAGTGAAAGCTGATTTAAGCTGAAAAGAAAACACTTTTGTGAACGTTCATTTTCAACAAATACATTTACATACAAGTAACAGGAGAAGAAAAAAGGCAACTTTATAAATTGGAATATTAATTTTTTTAAAAGCACAACTATTTTTTGAAATTTTGGTTCTAAAAAGGTGGCTTATCACCTTCATGAATAAACAAATAGCTTAATTTAAAGGCATTGTATTAATTCTTTGATGTGCAAAACATATAAAGAAAGAGTCATGCCCAAATATCACAGGACATTTCTGCAGAATTTAGACAAACATTTAAATGGGCTATAAGCTGATAGGAATTTTGAGTTGTAAATACTGAGCTTTGTATCAGCTTGACACTGTGAGTGAATAAGTGACCTTGCAGTGTTCATGTGCAAAGCTGAGGTTTAGACGTTTCTCTGCTGGCGTCAGCAGTGTTTGGTATTTTGCTGTTTCAGGTGCAGGTGCAGTTAGCGGTGGTCAGTCGTCGTTGTTGCAGTCTGTACACAGAATCTGGTCGCGGTCGGGGAAGAAGCCGGAGCCCACCAGCGACACAGAGCAACGCGAGCACTTGAAGCAAGGCTGGTGCCACTGCCGTTCCTCAAAAGAAACATACTTTCCATCTCCAAACCCTGCGAGAGAAACATAAAACAACACATGAGCAACTAATGAAGGAATGTTTTTCCAGGGGAGGAAAACAGACTTTAACAACAGCCTTGCAACATTCAGGAAATAACATAAATGAATTCCAGATAACATCAGCAGCTGGCAATAACAACAATAAAACACTGTCAGTCCTGTATATCTGCTGGTAGCCAAGACATAGATATTCCCCCCTCAGGAGTTGGTGGAGACCAAAAACAGAGATAAAAGTGTGAATATTGGACTTACAATCATCAGACGCCATGAAAGACAACTCCAAATGAGTGATGATGTTGCTCTGTATCTGCTGGATGGATGTGTGTATTTACTATTGGTTCTATTAGTGGGCCAAATTTTAACAGGAATAACCATTTGGTGTATTTGCATTCTGTAATTACATCTTCACTGCTGCAAACTAAAAGTGTACAACTGGTACACAACATGGTTTTGGACAATAGGAAAAAAAAAACTACACAATACAAAAAGAGGATGTATGCAAACATGCAGCCCACACAGAAATACCTGAGTCAGCTTACTGCCTAAACCTGCTTGTTACAGATAATTGTTTTGGCATTTTAGCCTTTAGTAGTAGTAGACACTGGAGACAGACAGGAACCATAGGGAGACAATGGGAGATGACGAGTAACAAAAACTCCCCACCCTGTTGTGTTAACTCCAGGTATGTACTTGCTGGTCCAGTACACTTTACTGACCTGTGATGGCCGTGTTGCAGCCGGCACACTTTTTGGCATAGAGGTTGCTGAAACACTTGACGCAGTACGGACTCTCTCCCTGCGAGGTGAAGGGTTGACCGGCCAGCGGAGCTTTGCAGCCCATGCAGAAAAAACACTCTTTGTGCCACACCTTGTTCTTGTAGGTCACCCCTCCTTTAGTGAGAGCCTGCAGGACACAAACACAAACCCTATCAGTAAAATTTGCCAAGCTAAGACCCTGCTTTTGTTATTTCTGGCTGCTGTGGTGTCTCTGGTGTCTTTACCTTTGGGTTGTCTGCTGATAAATTTCGAGTTTCTGTGTGACTATTTATCCATGGTGACTATCACTATTCATGCTCAATACCAAGTTCTTCTCCTTGTAGATTTTATAGCATGTTTACCTCTTGCTGTTTTGATTTGACACCTCGATATGTTAAATTTCATTAACTTGGTAAAAGACAAAGTGAAACAGACATGGTCGGAAATGCCAAACCAAAACTTTAAGAGCTTGTAAATCATTTAAAATTTTAAAAAGAAGACAAAACTGTCCTTATGTTCACCTTTTTGCAGTGGCTGCACTTAGGAGCAAACCTGCCCTCGTAGCACGGCACGCAGTAGTAGTTGTTTTTGTCTGGGATGAAAGCCTCGGCACCGATTGGCTTCTCGCAGCCATGACACACGAAACAGTCCTCATGCCAGGTGGAGTCACCGTACTCCAACATCCTCGATCCTGTCAGAGAAAAAAAAGAGACAAAGTGAGGGAGGAGATGAAGGTGGAAATCGAGGTGGCTTTGATTGTTTGTTGATGTCTTTCCTTCTGTGTCACTTTGGGTGTTCACACGAACACTGAGAAGACCAAAAGTGATGATTCAATGTGACGGCTAAACCTGTTCTTACACAGTCCTGCACCAAACAGGCACTTCAGCTTATCATGCATCAAACCAATCTGACAAGCTGTAATAAAGCACTGCTTTAGATGGCGTACATTTCTGCACAGCATCCTAACACTGCTTTTTGTTTATTTTACAATTTCATAAGTAGCTATTAGTCCACTCCCACATAAGTCTGAGAAATACACGCCTCACTGGAGAGGTTTATAGAACTTGGGAACCAGTCACGCTTATGAAACTGGATGTCAGATCCTTTAATCACTGGCCTTGTTTTACAACTTTTGGGACCTGAAATGCAGACCAAAGGCATGACGGTGTTTTGAACTTGAACTTGGCTGCACTTTTCAGAAAAGGGGGGAGAGGGCAACAGCCTTTAAAGGCATTCCAGGCCGAACAGAAACTGGAGAAAATAACTGCTCAGTTCAGAAAAGAACTGGTGAGTTATAATAATCCCACAGTACCCACAGGCCAGGGTAATTTTCAGTCATCCGACACCACTGCATTCGTGTCGTCACACTGGCCACAGTTGAAAACTCTGCTGGGAGAAATTTTCACCAGAGCAAGGAAACAATCATTCTGTCACATCTAAGCTGTCACACCCCGCTTAACAAAAACGTATTGGCCTCTTTACCCCTGCAAAGGCAGGGCGTGAACCTTCTGATTGTTGGTGTGATTACTCTAGGATCTGTCTGCAACAAGGTTTGTGAACTTGGCAGTCTTTCTTGTCAGTACCCGGCATGACTGTCTTGTCGCAGGCCACACACTTGGAGGAAAACTCGTTGCAGAAGCAGTCGCTGCACACGAGTGCGTTGTCCTGGCTGGTGAAGGGCTCGTCTGCCAGAGAGCGGTCGCAGCGGAAACAGCGAAAGCAGTGCTCATGGTAATATCTGTTCTCATAGATGAGCTCCTGGAGGAAGAGGAGAGCGAGAGGGTCAGGCTGAGCAACCTGTCAGGATTTAAGTCGATCCATAATAGAAACTCATATTTTCTTCATGATCAAACACATTTAACAAAAACTAGAATAACATTTTGTTCTATTTCTAAAATGTAATAAAAAAATTTAAAAAACAGATTTTAGGATTTGAACTTGGGTTTTTAGCCATTGTTGTTGGCTAAACTGTCCTGAAAAAGCCCCCAGAAAATACACTTTTTCCACCACTTTGAATGACATTTGTTATTATTATGATTTGTATTATTCTTGTTGTTGACAATAAGAAACATATGGAATGAGGCTGCTTCCCTGTTTTATTTGGAAATAGTGAATAACATGGCAGATGAAACACTGTGCCCTAAACTGTAAGTTAATAAAAACACTTGATATGTTATTGTTCCTCGCAGGGAGACTCTATTTGCTGCCCCCCATCTGCTTGGAGGTCAGCAATCACAGTCAGCCACAGGATTCAGTTTCCCACACAAGGACACTTCAGTGCTTTGGACATTTGCCGACATGGGAGTCCAGACCCACAGTTTCCTTTTTTCTACGACACCCTGCTGCCCTCCAAACAGAGGAGAGTTAACATAGGAGATAAACAAGCAAAATAAAAAAACTATTTTTTCATCAATATTTTCATAAAAATCTGAATAAACCACTTTGTGATTTTTTCTCTTTAACAGCTGCTTGTGTTCCGGTTCATCTGCAGTTCGAGCAAGCTTGGTGATAAATGGCCACATTGAACGGTGGGTGAAAAACTTATTTTTGAGGAATGGGATTTCACAGTAAAAGAAACAAGTAACGGTGGAGAGGGGTGAGGAAGGATGAAGGATGAATGTTGTTACGTCTTGTGCGGAGGAGGGCCGGCCAAAGCAAGCAGCAGCACAGTTTACAGCCAATCCCTCAGAGGGAGCCCCATAATTCACAGGATACTGATGGCCTCATGGCGGGGTGTGTTTCATTTTTACTTACTAAGGCTTTCTGGAAAGTTGAAGGGGATGACAGACAATTTGTTCTGTAAGAGGAGTAATATTTTCCAGGAATATCAGCTGGTCTGTAACACTTACAAGAAGTACTCTGATTATTTTCTTAAGTAAAAATAGCAATACTACAACGTCCTACTTTGGAAGTGTTACTTGTGAAAAGTACCTAATGGTTTCAACTGTTCTCTGGCTTCAGCTCAGGATTTGCTTTGTTTTATATCATTATAAACTGAATATCTTTGAGTTTTTGTTATGTGTGTAGCCAGGAACACGGGGGAGAGGACCCAAATGCAGACACACTAGGTGGGCTGATGAGTGACAAGGGCTTTTAATAAACAACTAAATCACTGGCATAAAGTCCATACTGCCAGGAAAAAAACTTGGAAAACAAAAAGTGTCCACAAACAAAAAAAAAAAAACCAAAAACATAAACTTAGAGGCAACTCAGAGCTCTTTCTTTGACCATAACCGCAACAGAAGTGATTCCAAGGACCAACAAGGAACCAAACACAGGGCAGAGAACACCAGAGCAAACACAAAACTGACATAGGGACGCAGCACACAGTAAGACCAACACAGACAAACTGACAAAGAGACAAGGGATCAACGAGACTTAAATATACAGGGGCTAATTAACAACAGGTGACACAAATCAGGGCGGAGCAGACAATCAACAAAGGCGGGAAACCTGACAAAGACAGGAAGTGAATGAAGAACAGATACAGAACGACCAGGGCTACAAAATAAAAAAGGAAATGCAGAACCAACCCAGGAACAGAGACACAAGTAGGAGGACTTCCAACAAAACAAGACATACTGAGCAAAACACTCAAGAACCAAATCAAAAGTAACATGGTTCAGCATAAAACAGTAAATGCAAAACAACCACGAGGTTGGTCACAACAGGTTTGGACTTGAGACACTACGCTTTTATAGACCAAATGATTAATCAGTTAATTAAGAAAAAGACTGCCATGTCATTATAACTCCATATAAAATCTGTAACCATAGCTTTCAGATAACTGTAGTAGAGTAAAAAGTATAATATTAATGTACAAATACTTCTAACTTGAGTACAGTAGTTGGTTAAATGTTCTCACTTGTTTTCCGCCACTGTCCTTTTTGCTCTTACCTTGGCATTGTGACCTATGATTTCTTTACATTCTTGGCAGGTGTTGGCGTGCAGGAGGTCGTAGCAGGGGATGCAGTGAGGGTTGTCCTCCACCTGGATGTATTTGCGTCCGTACAGGGACTCGTTGCAGTTTTTGCAGTCGAAGCGGTCGCTCATGATGTCTTTGTTCTCGCTGACCACCTGCAAAGCAGAGAAGTCACAGGCGCAGTTTAGCATTCACTATCAGCGACAAGACAGAGCAGGAAGGAGGAGTGAGATTAGTAAGACAGAGAGAGAAAGCAGGAAGAAGGGAGGAAGACAGTTTTTGGATATAGCACTGGGAAATAAAGACCAACAGGAGAAATGAAAATGGGAGGAAAAAAAGAGCACTACTCCAAGATAATTTACACAGAAGGTTAAAAGGATCCCACATAACTAAAAACACAATAAATCTGATGGGATGTATTACTACCCTGAGAAAAGGAATAGTGAAATTCATTTTTATGTTGGCGCTGTAAGAAGAGCTAGTTTTTTTGGATATGTTTTGGACCTGTGACCTTCTGACTCATTTTAGAAATCTGTGGTTGATATTCTATCTTTCATTATGAAATACAGCTAACCTCTGGACTTTGTTTATTAGGTACTAATAGGCAAGACAAGTGGATCTCCTGCGATAAAACATATGGATCTTGATTTATTGGCAAAGAGATCCACTGTCCTCTAGCTACAAGGAGGTATTTATTTTAACCCAAACCATGGTAGGGCTAATTTTTTTTTCTCTCGCTCTCCTATAGGACGTACCAAGGAGACCAGGTTGGAAGACTTGTTGAGAAAAAAAATGTGTGGAGGTGAGAGGTTCTTTTGTAGCGGAAAATGGATGTTTTGGTAATAAGGTTTGAATCAGGTTCAAAAGACAAGCTGCTGTCTGAAATTAGGCAGTGGATGAGTGGGGAGTGAGGTTGGAGTTAATGATGGCGATGCAGAAGTGGTGAGGAGTTTTGGTGAAGGATCTGGGACCAGTGATGATCATCATATTGGATTTAGATTTATCACGGTTTAGTCTGGGAAAGCTGGCTTGCATCCATGACTTAATTTCAGCAAGGCAGGTGGTCAGGGTCGAGTGTGTTGCAGTGGCAGTGGATTGAGAGACGATGTAGCGCTGGATGTCACAGTGGAAGTGGAGAGCATGACGATAGATGACGCTAGAGAATGAACAGGAGACGCCCAGGCACTGGATTTAAGAGAGTAGTAACAATGGTAAAAAGAGGTGAAACTGTTCCAGATCCAGAAAGCTTTTTCTGCAAGTACACAAAGGGCTGAATGAGCGCTTTAACTGTAAGAGCTGTGGCTGTTTCATTGTAAATCAGCACTGTAATGATATAACTGCTTCCCCCATTTCATCATTACTCACTAACAAGTGAAAGCTCACGATGGCAGTCTCTCCCTCCCTCTCATTCTTCTACGAAACCCCCTGCGGCGGTTTGGCATTGAGAAAGAACAGCTAAACAATATTAATTGTTGGGAGCTGAACTGAAACAGCATTCTCAATTTCAAAGGCTCTCTCGAGGGCTTTCTCATCTGTGTTTGGTTGGTGTTTAAAGGGAAATACCACTCATTTATCTAGTTTACTTCTTCTGTCCACAACTTTCTCATGAATGCATAACTTTCTTCTGCTGTTGTAAACAAGACAACAACAAACTTGTAATGCCACAGAGATGAATTGTGTTTGCTGCAAGTTAAACTTCGTTTACCCAAAGAAATTACTGTGATCTTATCGATGTGCTGTATTCTATGAAAAATCATATCGCTTCTGGTTTGCTGGAGTGGTTTCTCTTTACAAAAACTGACTCTCAACTGTAAACAAATACAATATCTCCCAGGACACTTCTTAATTTCCAAAAGCACAACTTTGTCCTTTTTTAACTGGATCATATTTTCTCATAAAAATCTTTTAATGGGCTCAATTGTGTCCCAGATCTCAGTTGCCTCATTATGAAGCTTTTTATGTCTTGCTTGCCTGGGTGCGTGATACAAAACACAATCCCGCTGGGGAAATGGGGTCAAGTACCAAAACATGCCTCTCTCATCTCAGATAGCATCGCAAAGCAACCACAAATAGATGCAAAATCACCACAAAAAGGTGCGAAATGAGCACAAACAGACACAAACTGACCACAAAGAGCCGCTAAACAACCACAGTACAAAAAGGCTTGATTTTCAGGACAGGTGGAAATAAGGCTGGGCACACAGACAATAACATCATCCTGCCGTTATTACTGAACACAGTGAGGCATTAGCAGAGCATGCGACCCCATGTTCTGCAGCAGCCAAGGGAAATGAGCAAGGAAATGAGGTGTGGGAGGCTAAAATATCCTCCTGTGGAACAGTTAAGACCTTGCAGGGCTAAGCAAGAAATATACAACGTGGGTATATGTTCACGCTCAGGACCACAATGTCTGGAACATTGCATTTGCAAAGGCAGACATTTGGAAGAAGTTATTGTTTATAGTCCCCCTCCCCTCACCATTTTGAGTGGCTTTGACATGTTTCTATAATGTCAGAAAAGAGGAGGTGGCTTCAACAAAGAGCAGCCGAGAAACCGTGTGGCTTTGAAATCTCCCTGAGGGATCGAGGAATGAGCCATCATCCCCCACCCCCCTCGCAGTGGTGGAAGACGTCACCAGCCCGGGTTGAAATGACGAGAGGGCCCAGAGCTCGGTCCAGACTAATGAAGGCCACTTGTTTTCTCAGAAAAAAAACCCCACTATTTGTGGTTTGCAATGAAGCTGGTAAGAACTAAACATCGCTCATGATGAAGGTTTCTCGCTCCACAAAGCGGGTTTTTTTTTTTTTTTTACAGGTACCGTGCTTCATGCTCTATAACCTCCAAGTATTTGCATCTGGTCTGTTGAGGAGTTGTCTTGAAAGTGCAGTTTACATTCCTCACGTCTGACTACTATCAAACATTTTGTCTCTAATAACCAATGATGCAGTAATTTCAGATAAACATAAAAAGGATAAACACGGTCTGCTCCCAGTCATGTCCTAAAGCCGATGCCAGAAGCAGAAACTCCCTCTCGTCCAAGATTCGTCGGACTTTCTCTCCCAATGCCTTGTTAGCACAGTACTGAGGACACTCCTCATACATCCCTCCCCGCAGATAACAGCACTGCTTCCTCTTGCAGGGCATCAAGCTAGGTCAACAAAACATGGAGGAAAACCAAAACTGAGACAAAACATCACATCCTATGTCTGTTTTCTGTCAGATTGCTGTCTGGATGGGGGAAATCGGCCCAACTTCCCTCCTAAGATGTCTTAAGAGGTTCGGTTTCTATTCTCGTCCATCCACGTCTAGGATGAATGCAGTGATAGAACAATGGCTTTCCTTCCGGACATAGTCATCTTGGTTTTGTGCTTTATGTTTCTCTTCCTGACCCACAACATCTGCAAACACATTCCGTGGTCTCCAGCTGTTGTCTTTCATCAAATCCTGCTTTAGGGATCCGATAGGGAATTCTTATGGGACAGGTTCCAAAACGTAACACCGTCTCATTAAAATCCGTCATTGTTGAAACCAATATTTTATGGTTCCTAGAGGACAGTACATTATAACTGCAGTCAAATTCACAATATGGCGTGTTAAGTACAGAGCAGGGGGTCAGGAAGTAATTAGCTTAGCTTAGCATAAAGGCTGAAAACAAGGGGAAACTTCAGTCCAAAAAATACCTGAAGTTAACTTATTACCACACTGTATCTCCCATGTTTAATCCATACACAAACAGAAATTAAAAATGATAATATTTCATTGTGGGGGTACGTGCTGTAACTACTTCTTGGAAAACAGCAGCCTGGAAAATGAAATCCCACAGTCTCCTCAGCTCCCTCCAAACTCAGATCTTCGGAGATGCTTGTAGAGCTCCAGGTCTTCTGTTTGTTCAGCAAAAGTTACCTGTTGCTTAATGGTTACAACTGACTTGCTCACAATGCAAATAAATGTCTGGTGAGAATTTGTCTGACTGTCTGACTCTAATATCAGCTGTGTGAAACAATGACTCACATGGAGTCAGCGCCTGGTTTAGGAGGCACTGACTGTACTCTACAGGTGTCTCCTGGGACCACACCCAGGAATACTTGTTGCCCTTGTTCTCCACCTCACCACAAGACATTAAACCAAACACTCATCCATCCTGTCTAGGAACTTTCTCTCTAGTAGCATGGCTGCTGAACCTATCAAAGCCCACATTTCACCTTGATGAGCAGACATGTTGAATTCTTCACTGGTACACTGTCTGTCCTGGTGAGAGATTTACCACGCTCACTTGGCTCTGAGAGCTTAGTGATGGCAGCCAAATGGCAACTGTCTCCCAGGATCAGCCACCGGGCCTCCTGTCTCATGTCCCTTCATGGCTCGCTGCTCTTGTTTTACTCCTCAACAACCTGACAGTGTCTTACGACCGGAGCCAGGAACTCTGCGAGCCATCAGAGCTCTGCTGGGTGTTAGAGTTTATTTTCCCAGCGGAGGAGTTTAGACTTGTGTGTGTGAGGTTTACAAACCAGATTATTCCATGATGAAAACCGCTGTCACACGTAATAAAATCCAGTGGGATAAATATGTAGGTAAGTGTTAAATCTCTCACAGCCACAAAATACCAATTCATACATTATAAAACAGCCCCAGTGTGTTTTCGGGGTGATGTTATTCCAAGCACACCCTCCGACTTTGTTTTAAGAAGCACCTTTTTTTAATGTGTTTTTTTTTTTTTTTTTTACACTGTCTCTAGTGCTTAAACTCAAAATCACTGCTTTCTCTTTGACTGTAACACCCACTAAAGACCAAAATCGGTCAGCTGGTCCACCACTTTGGTCCAACGAGAATATCTTAACTATTTCGTGGATTGCCATGAAATTTGGTGCAGAAATTCATGCTCCCCAGAGGATGAATCCTACTGACTTTTGGTGATTCCATGACTTTTCACCCAGTGCCACCACCTGGTCAAAAATCACAACAGTATCTTGTCATTTAAGCAAGTGTCTTAAAACAATATGTGATCCAGTTCAAGTGACAAATCCCCAAAAAGGCTGTGATAATGTTGTCTGTTGCGAGAAGAAGGAGGAAATGGTTTGAAGTTAGTGTAGAGCCACAAAGTCTGCAGAGGGAGGAGGTCATGGTGGATGGATGGGTCAGAATTCAGACTCTAAACTTCGGAAAGTCAAAATAGTGCACCACACAGCCTTCTGCCTGGTTTTTCCAATGCTTGAACGTACAATAACTGCTTTCTTCTCTGTACTGTAACACCCACAGACTGTGTGCATTCAATTAAAACAGGAAAGCGTGTAACAAAGTTGGTTTTTAATTACCACCCCACTTTACTGTTTATTCCCCCTGAAATGGGTTAGGGTGCTTTAATGGCCTCTGCAGCTCAGAACAGTCCTCATATTGTGCGACTCCTGAGTTACACAACCTGGATTTGGGGAGGTGAATGAGAATATTGACAGCTGCACAATACTCTGTAGAAAGTGCTATCAACAGTGGAGCCCTGCAGCACTGGAGGAAAGTGACACCCTCTTGGTTGCAGCAATAAATTGTTCCAGGAAAATAAAGAAAAGAAAAATAAGGCCAGTCTCTTATGGCCGTCAGATGCGCTCTCTTTCATCCCTCGTACAAAGAGGCTCAGTGTGGTGTGGCTTCCTGCAGATCACAGGGCCAATTTCAGTTGCACGCACACAAATCAAAATGAACACACATTGTACATTTTGTTGTCTCTGATTAGAGATCTCATCAGGATAAATTGCTCCTTGCTGTTTTAAACGCTGGTGATATTCTGAGATACGAGATTCTGAGAGTTGGCAGAACTGTAACGTAAATTTTGGCCACTTCGATGTGAGAAATAGCTGCTGTTTCCTAAATGAAATCAGGTCAGAGAAGTGTCAAGGGTCCAACTGTGCTGTTTAACAATTAATCTTTCCTTCAGTTTACATGCTCAAATTCTTAATTATCTGTTCAAAAAATCTGTTTCTCTGCGCTGAATTCCTCTGAAACAACATCATAATCACTGTAACATTAAGCTGATAACATCAGGGAGTAAAGTGCTCTTAAAGATGAAGTGGGTGTCTGGCTTTGTTTTATAAAACTTCCTGCAGGTCACAGGGCTTATTTCAGCTGCACATACAAATGAAAAGGAACACACAAGGTGCAATTTTGTCTTTGACTGAAGATCTCATCAAGATGAATTGTTCATTTCTGTTTTAAACACTGATGATTTGCTAAAATACTGAATTTGCACAACTTTAACATAATTTAGGTTGTTAAAAAAGAAAAACAGCAGCGTTTTCTTGTAAGGTCAACTAACAGTCTGATTTAACTTAATGTAGTCTTTTAAGAATAATCAGTTCTTTCACACTAAGTTCCACTAAAACCATAATATGATCAGTATCGTTGGATGTTAATGACACATAACCTGCTACACAAGTACCTCTAAAGATCGAGTACGCGTCTGGCTCTGTTTTATGAGTCTCCAGCTGGCTGTTTGTTTACTCTGTGAAACAATGTGGTCTCCAGCTGCAGCTTCACCTCTGCTGCTGTCGACTAAACTGACAAACAAATCAAAAAGTCACCACCATGCCAAGACTGAAGCACCCAGCGACCTGAAGCTGTGGTTCCCAGTTGTCAGGATTACTAGTCTGGTACTCAGTTTTACCTTTCTCAAACCTCTAAAACCTTCCCTCTGTAATTTTTTATTTTACAGGTCCATTATTTCCTAATAATTCCATAGAGTTTCAGTAAAAAGCATGGGGAAAACATGAATTTCCTTTAAAGAAAAACTTCAATAAACTCACGTAAATATTCACTCCTCATTTGACAAAAAGAAATCCTGAGTCCTGAGATCGTTGCCGTGGATATGGTCACATAAAAACAGCAAACTGCATCTCCTGAAAAACAGTGAGATGTTGCTGAAAGCTCCAGTTTAAAGTAAGTGAAACTTTGAGTTAAGAAAATGTTTTGTCTTGGGAACAAGATCAAGAGGGAACTTTTATGCTCAATTAGTTCTGCATATTTGTTGCATTGTTTCCTTTCCTGTAGTCAAAACTCACCGTTTTTGCATCTTGGTTTGCTGTGTTAGCATATGTGCTAATTAAGACCAAACGCTAAGTACAGCTGATTGGAGAAGTAACAATTTTGACCAGATGTTGGTTTTCGAGGGAAAGTCCCGGATAGTTTCAGAGGGCCATGAATGTCAGTACGAAAATTTCATGGCAACTTATCCAGTAGTTGTTGAGACATTTCAGTCTGGATCAAACTGGTGGACTGACCAACAGGCCGACATTGCCATCCAGAGCCAAGCCACTAGCATAGCTAAAAATATATCTGACATGTTTCTGCAGAGGATGGAGAAAACAACAAAAGTGGAAAGAAAGATTAGAAATATGAGATTACAAAAAAGATTATAATCAAGTGTGTTTATGGAGACTCTGAAAATGAAGTGTCTTTGGTGAAGTTACTTTTGGCAACTGTACTATTGCACTTGGACTCACAGGCAAACGCTGGCCGATGCAAATAAACAGTCGGCCTGATTAGAACAAATACACATGTAAACATATTTTCCCATCAGCGGCCAGCTGGCAGTGGACTGTCCAGTTCAAGTCCAGTGGGTGTTAATGGTAACAAATGTTTGTTTCCTGATAAAGTGCTGGGCCTGCTGTCTCTGTTTTGTGTTTGCTGTTGGATTTATTTGTCTTAGATTCAGAGCTTCATCTTTGTGTTGGAGAGAATCAGAAAGGCCGAGAACTGGGATCACTCGGTTGACAAGTCATGGCTATCGGGTTGAAACCAAGAAAAGACTTTAGATGTTGTGAGCAACTGGAGATGTGGATGTTAAAGCATGTGGACTTTAGAAAGAACATTTACTTCAAACTGGAGTGGAAATTACTTATTGCAGCTTTAAGAAATAAAAGATGTAACATGTTAATTAAGCTTTAGTCAGGTTGCTTTGCCTTCAGATAGAGCCAGCCTGCAGCTTCAAACCTCGTAACAACGCTATCAAGCTTCTCATTTAACTCTCAGTATTTCCCAAAATGTCAAACTATTCCTTTAAAGCTGTGCACCAAGAATAGGAAATGGAAAAGACAGTGGTGTGAGTGAGACTGACTCATGAAACTCTTGTTTCCTTGACAGTATGATTTTATGACTGTCAGTCATTTGACAATCCAAAAATCATCATCCTTTAACTGTTTTCTTTGCCTCTGGCTCGTCTCCAGTGATTGTACACAGGCCCAACCTTCGCCCAACGCAAGAATTTCACAGGAATGTGACTGTGGTCAAAACGTGGCAAAACCGTGCGGTTCTGCTGAGGAGGAGAAGAAGAAGAAGCAGAAGAAGAAGAAGAAGAAGAAGAGGGGGGGAGAGCATTTTTCTTCCACCCTCTGTTTTCTAAAAAAAAAGACAAAAGTCGCGAATTCCTTTGTGCGTGAAACAAAAAATAATGCTCAATTGTTTCAATGAATGTATTGATTTCACCCAAATGGACTGTAACATGGTGGTCATGCGGAAATGGTGTGGTGATGGAAACTATGAGAGGTGCTGGGGAGGCGAGGAGGGGGGGTGGGGTGGGGGGTGACGGGTTGGGGGTGTTTGCTGAGTCTCTGGAACAAAAGTTGTAATCTGTAGACATGATGTCACTCTAACTCAACAAGACTGAATGGTTTTTAACATAAGATATCTGTGTGTGTGTGTGTGTGTGTGAGAAACATGTTTGTATGTGCTTTGATTGTGAACATATTAAGCTCATGTCATCGTGGCTCTGCATCTGAGCCAATTCAAGACGTGGGGGATTGTTTCCTCAAAGGTCTCCTTGTTCTTCCTCTCATAAATCCTACTTCAAAAACGGGCCTGCAGCGCTTATCCACAGTATCAGTTACTCACTTTGGACCCTGTTCAGGCCCCCAACCCCCAATAACATCCACTGTTTCCTCATTCTAAAGAAAGAACATCCTTTCTGGTGCGTCCTGGATGTGGCGGGTCAAATATTTGGCTTAGAAATTTGCACCTCTTGCATAATTGAACTGATTGAACTACTGAAGGACTAATAATATATTTGTCCTTAATAAATCATTCACTAAAACATTATAGATTAATATAAGACATTAAGAACAAATGTTGCGTTGCCAGGTTGTAAAAATACCTTTGGCAGGTGTTTATCTTTTCTCTTAGGTAATAATGTAGTTTTAAATGTTATTTAATTTCTTAAAAAATTCTCATTTTCTAATAAGCGATCAAATCTAAAATAAATGGATTTTAGTCCAGATTCTCTGCAGCACGTTTTTGGAAATAAGTGGTCAAATGGTCTAACCAGTCATGGTGAGTTTTCACAACCTGGCAACCCAGCAAATAGTTCTCATTAATATCTTAACTCTTTAGTTAATGATTTATGAACCTTCATGAGAACTTGCAGGGGAAACTTAACAGTAACAAAAAACGGGAAGAAAGGATTCAAAATGTATTTGATGCTTCAGTAATGCGCCGTTTTACGCCAGGTGAAGGTGCAGGTGAGGACCTGAACTCGCCTCAGGGGAGCAGAGTTAAACCAAACGTGTCAGTGGTTTACACACATGCAAACTCATCTTATCACACTTTAAATGTGCTTATCATTCACGTTTTCACATCACAAAGCTCTAAGTTGTACCTGTCGTCCACTTCTCTTTGATAGAAATCTTTAAATAAACGTGAACGTACCGCTCTTTGCGCATCAGCAGCCCGTGGAGACGCTCAGGAGACTCGGAGCAGTTTGTCCGCCTGTGCTGCTCTGCTGTATAAAATGACAGATAATTAAATCCTCCGTCGACTCCTGCGAGCTGGGAACTGACGGCTTTCCACTGACTGAAGCATCTGTGTCTGGTGCGTAAAACCAAACGCCGCCCCTCTCCTCCCCTCCTCTGTCTTTCCACTCCCTCCTTCTTTCTGTCTTTCACCTTGTGAGGAGTTCATGTTGACAGAAGGTAGACTCCGTGTGTTTTTTGGATGTAACTGAATATTTTAAATACATGGTAGACTTTAGGGGACCCACTGATTTCCAGCTGCTGATGTAAACCACTTTATTATCTCTCTAAATGGAAAATTACTATAATAATCTCATAATAGGAGCTGTGGCAGCACTGAGGAGTGAGTTTAATGTGCCCTTCAGCATTTTAATCTCACACAATATAACAATAACAATAATATGAGCTAAACATATTCATTTTTAACTGCCCTATTTGGCATTTAAAGGCTGTATATTAACACATGATATTTTGAACACGCTGTAATGTAAGCGTAAGCAGATATAAGGACATGATTTTATCTGTTTATTAATGCATTTGTGAACAAATCCATTTTGTGTATAAACAGCTAATGAGAGGACTCTCATGTGTTATAAAGCACATGTACATATTTTATAAAGATTTTTTTCAAATAAACTCTCCATACACACCAACAACCCTTGCAGTCATTCACATGTCCTCATTCACAATCATGAGGACATGTTGACCCTGAAAGTTTCCTTCTTGACTTTAAAAACAGAAGTTTGACAAAAGGTTTCCAAAAAGTCCACTTATTGGATTTCCTCCAGACTGTATTCCTCATACTGTATTAACAGTATGATAAAACAAAATAGAATTAAAAATATAAATAAATAAATACATGTGTAATTAACATTTCATATTCTTAACAACGTCCCACATCTACTTACACCTACATCATGTGTTACAGTTAATTAATTGCCTATTTGATGGACAAAATACATTTTTGTCATGTGGCATTTCTCTTAACATCCATCATACATGGATAAAGATGCAAACTGACAGCTTCAAACCCCACACTCTATCCATATCGTCTTCCACTCTGAAACCTTGCGTTTTTTGTTTTTTTTTTCAGTTTTCTCTGGTATATGAATTTTTGTGTGGTTAGAAGCAAACTGCAAGTTCCTGAAAAAAGACAATCCCAGAAAGCAAGATATCATTTTCTCGCTCATTGACCTCCATTTTCCACAGTGGTGAGCAGGAGGTCTGGGGACGATTAGAGGCTTAAGCTGCGGCTCCATCCTGCCACTGCCCACTAAGTCATGATGTGCAGCACCGGAGTACGATGTGATGAAGGCTTTTAATTTGTGTTTGGCACTTTTAAGCTTATTTACAACTACTACTGGACTGCTGGGTCTTCCTGGAGAAAAAAACCCAAAACACTTTGATTTCTTATCTAAATCTAACCACAATCAGTCGATCAGAATCTAAATGCACATCCTGAAATGTCAAATATTTATACATAAATTTGCTGCCATCTGCTGTTCAATCCCATTATTTACAAGGGTTCAACTGTAGGTGGACTCATAGATAAGTTAGATTCAAACGAACTGAAACTACTACTGCTACTACTAAAAATAATAATTAGAATAAACTGTTAGAATTACAATTTATAAAATAGGACATAAAAACTGGATGCTATAGAAGCCAATTCCAGCCACTTGGAAAAAGGTTTTTATTTTTAATCTTGTAATTATGAGATTTAATTCATAATGGTGGAGTTTGTCATAATTATATAAAATTTTCCCACATGAGAATAATGAGAATCTGTTTCTCATAATTACAAGTTAATATTCAAAATCAACACAATTATAGCTCAGGGTCTCATAATTATCAAGTCACAATTACAAGGGAAAAAAGAACCCCTTATTAAAGAAAACAAATGTTAAGTTGTTTTCTTTAATGGTGGCTTTTAGTGGCAGGAGAGGGGTTCCATATCACACATACAGTTAAGCTTGACTCACACTCTAAAGAAAAATATGAAACATATTTTATTAAAGAATTACATACAATAATAAAAATTAAATCTTCAAGGTCCCGCTCAGCGCTCACACCGAAAAGCAAAACAGAGTCTCTGTGCAGTAAATTTGGCCAAAATGTTCATTAAGCTGCAGAACAGTCAGCTGTCAGCAGGCTGTCCGAGTGAAAAGCGTCATTAGTTATTTCCAGAATCCATTAAGACCGTCAGGTCTTTGCCCCCTCTGTTAATCAACCGAGGCTCTAATGGTGTAACTGGCACAGTTCTGGTCTGAGGAGATCCTGAGCAGAGCACCAGTCGCTGGTCGCATGAGTCATTATCAACAGAAAACAGTGAAGAACAAACACTGTGCTCGACAGGATTTGTTTTTCATACAGGGGATTAAAGCCACTTAAAAACTCAATAATTCAAGGTAAAATGAGCGGGAACATGAAAGAAGTTTGTACTGTTGTAGAATGTGAAGGGTAGTTCATGGAAATACAGGTCGCAAAGTCTCCGGTTGAGTCAATGGAGCTTTTACACTGAGCTCAGTTTGACGGCAATCACATAAACTGTACAACAAATATCTTTCACGAGTATTTTTATGTTGCGTACACAGGATTAACTGGCTCAGAAGGTAAACATAACTGATAGCATTTTTTTGACATTGCAATACCGATAAATGTGCAGAAACTAGGAACCAAACTATGGTTTGTGTTTTGTTTTTTGTCACCTGTAATAATGGACAGATACATTTCTAAAAAATACATGTCATCTTATCTTCTCAAAGCAGATGAAAAGAAGCAGGTAGATAAGATTTAGTCTAAAGTCTTGTTTCAGCTCTCTGAAGCTGTGACTCAGTGATCTGCAGGAAGTTCAGGGCTACATTATCATCTGCATGAGTTCAGTTCATGAGCTGCTTCTCTAACTGATCCACATGCAGTTGCACACAGTGAGGCAACATCTGCAGGTTTATGAGGCATGTGTGCTTTCATATTATTTTTCCACAAAGTGCGGCCTCGCTGCACTTCACGTAAACCAGAATTACACTTGTCACTCGTCTCCTCTTCGCCCTTTAAACAGCATTCCCGTTCAGTGCAGCGTATTTTAAACCACTCAGGTTGTTGCTGGACGAGCTCGCTGGTCTCCAGGTGGCGCCATGTGTTGAAGTACTGACTTCAAACACTTCGTGGATGGCTTTTCGGAAACAGTGAAAATTGTACTCTATCAAACCTGCACAGAAAACACATAAGTCCAAATTAAAGCATTTCATTTCAGAGGTGACAGAGGTTTTTGAGAGCAGCACTGTCATCTGATCTTCATCCGGACTAAAACAGCAAAACAATAATAAGATAACGGGTAAATAGTTTGACATTTTTGGAAATACGCTTTCATCATTTCTTATTCACTTTCTTGCAGACACACAGACCACTCTCATGTCGGTACAGTGGCTTAGCTTAGCACAAACACTGAAAACAGCTCCAAGCCAGCACCTCTAAAGCTCATTAATAAACACATTATATCTCATTTGTCACAATATGTACAAAAACCAAAGTGTAAAAATGGCATATTGTAGTTATATGATGGATTATTTCATAGCTTCCTGAGGTCTCCACTGGTTGCAACGTTACGGTAACAATATGGCTTGAGGAAGTTGTTTTTACACTTTTGCTCTTGTACAGATGTTCACATCTAACTCTTAGAAACATTTCTGACATCCTTTATAATCAAACCAGTGTCTAATGATACCAGCTTCACTGTTTATGAAATCTAAAACTACCCACCTTTCCTCTCAAAGCTCTCCTCTCTGAGGATGCAGACGAGAGCGAGGAACTTTGTGACCTCCTTCAAATAAAGCACTGTAGTGTTGTTGAGCTTGATGATAGCCAAAGACTCCTTGTCATAGGCACAGCAACTGCCATCCTCCATTAGTCTGCCAAGAGGAAGAAGGCAGAGAAGCAGCTTAAAACTCTGAATCAAACAGGATATGATTTTTGCCAGTACTTGTAAAGTATAATGCTTCTCACCCGTAAATGCAGGAGACATCTATGACAACATCTATCATATCACAGCAGAGTTCGTAGGACTGCATGTCCACAGGAGAGCTGTCTGTGGCGATGTAAATCTTACTAACAACATCAAACAGGAAGGCCTTTTCAATCCCAGAGTGCTGCAAATCATGAAGGATGTTAATAAGAGAAGGTGCAAATAAGACACACTTTTTATTTTTACTGTGGTTAAACAAAGATACAAATAAAACAAGAAAAAAAAAACAACATACAGATATGAAAATGTTCAAAAGGTTCTCCAGCGTTGGTAACTGAGGAATGAGCTTCTGGACGACTTTACTGAAGGCCTCGAATATGGAGTGGTCGTAGATACTGGTCAGGTAGAAACTGAGGAGGGAAAGTAGGAGAGGAGAGTTAAGACACATGTAAGCAATACATTTCACATTACATGCAGTTATTTGATCCATTGTTCATATAAAAGCACTGAAAAGTGCAGCTGTAAGGTACATAAGGTCATTTTACACGCTGAATGCACCAAGGAGTGACCAAAACATGTTATCTCACGCTTTTATACTGAAAGAAATGAAAGGGAAGAAGGAGGGGAAAGATCTAAGGATGGTGAATCCAGTGTTCTTTAAACAAAGTGCTCACATACTGCCGTTTATGTTTCACATAACATTCAATTTGAAGTCATAGACAACAAACACCAGAATTTAATCTGGGCACAAAGGCCGAATTCACAAGTGGAACAGTTTCCTCTACTGCTTCCCTACAGTGATTTATTCTTTTCAGTAGATTGAACAACACTGAGGAATAAATGAATACTGCAGTTTGTTAGCTCAGTTGTTTGGTAGCAACATCTTTCCTCCTGATGGATAACAATTATAAAAAAGTAACATGGCTTATAGGAGTGGTCTGCAGCTAAATCCTAATCTCAAAACCTGCAGTAACTTGAAGAATTTGAAGTATCTGCCCTGTGCAGACATGTTAGACGCTCACCTCAGGTGAACTTTCTCCAGGCTGGCATCTGCCAGATCATCGTTGGCCCTCTGATGAATGTCTCTTTGTGTTTCTATTTTGTGGTCGTCTGACAACCCGTCCACTTTATGGATGAACACCTCGAAGTTGATGTCTGGGTTCACTTTGTAGGCTCTAGATACAGTGAGATGCAACCGCCCAAGAGCCTCCATGTAGTCATCCTAATGACCAGAGAGACACATTCAGCACAGGAAAAAGATGACATGTTAATTAATCTCACACAGGAAGCATTTAAAAGCTAAACCGTAAGGTTCAGTTCATCCTACCTGAGCGTCAATGACAAAGATCAAAGCGCCGGTTCCCTTGAAGATCATCTCACTGTCAAACGTGGGGTCGAAAAAGTCCACCTGTCCAGGAAAGTCCCAGATCTGGAAGTTGACGAAGGAGCTGCTGGAGATGTCGTCCTTGTAGATCTTGTTGGTGCTCTCGAGGAACAAAGTCTCATTGGGTGACATTTTGTGGAACACAACCTGGGAAAAGGTTACAGGTACATTACAATATTGTTTCAGGCTAGTGGTAGCAGTACTGTTTAACAAGACAATAGGTTAAGTTTAAATTTTAAGAAACTTATAACTTTCAGTTTCAGACACCGTCAGGAAGGTGTTCATTTAACCAATTGATTATTATTGACTGAACAAACAAAAAACAATCATCTCTTGGTTGGACTGACATTATTTTGTTTGTTGTTATGATGGTTAACAAAACAATAACGTGACGTTTTATACTGCACATATATAATTATGTATTTAATATACAGTTTTATGTTGTGTTTAAGGGTAGCTAGAGGTTTAAAAAAAAAAAACTTAACATAATAATAAAAAATACCTTCTGGATGGATGACTTTCCACTCCGTCTCAGCCCCATCAGCAGTATCCTCGGTTTATCAGCTGGTGTGGAGCTCTCCTCCATGTCTGCCTCCTCCACCCCATAACCAAAACTTTTGGGAAACGACCCGACGACACCGTAACTCCCCGTTAACGCGGGCTCCTCACAGTCAATAGACATCCTGTACTTTATCGTTCACTCTTTGTTGTGCTCACCTTAAAGCCGGCCGGTGATATAAACCTCTAGTTAACCGGCGAAATAATCCGAACAAGACTGTTGTTTTCGAAACGAGCTAGCATGGCAAGCTAATGAGCTAGCAGCCGGAGCGCGATATTTCTGTATTAAAATACCCGGTCAGGCCGCAACGTATCCGCCCGGGGTTTGAAAAACGACATACAAAGAACCTTAATAACCACAATATCAGCACGGGTTGGATTACTTCAAGAACAAGAGAGGAAAGAGAAACACTAAATTCACTAAACAGTACAGTCACAAGTTACACATTTCCGCCTACTTCAGTGTTGCCAGGTTTGAGTGACAACAAGTAGTCGATTTGTAGTGTTATGGATAATGTTCCATTAAACTTAAAAAATTTCCTCGGACATTGAAGAGAATTTTAAAACCCGGTTAAAGCGGGGTTTTTTTTTGCATAATATTTAAGCGGGTTTGTGGACGTTTATTTGCAACTGAAATCGGAGATAATGATATCCTCGGAAAGTGTAACGTACACTGAATCTAAAAATATTTGCATGCTGCGCCAACGCTGACCAACCTGGCAACACAGACTGTCGTTTGCGTTTAACCCCGCCCCCCAAATATGATTGGTTGTTTGGTCCAAACATCGTCATGTGACAACAAGCAACCCGATAAACAGAGGCAGGAAGAACACATAACCGGTGAGTAATGTGTTTGTAGATTAATAATGTTTTTAACATTAATTAAGCTTGTTACAACAAAACTATGTGTTCTATTCAAATGTTGGCTTGATTCAAGCCTTTTTAAAACCCTAAATCTGGTACTGCATTTTACGAATATTTATTTATTCATAGATTATTTGGTGTGAAACCTGAGCTTTTAGCTTGTACGAGCTAACTTGCATGTGATTCTTTGACCCATTAAATATGTAGTTCGAGTATAACTTCTGGGTGCTTTCACTGTTTTAACACTGTTGGTTCCTGGTATATCTGAGACAGTTACAGAGAACTCAGAGCACTGCAGATATCAGGAAATGCATACACCTTAGTTTCTGCTCTGCATTGATGTGTCTGACCACTGTAACACAAGCATACTCACTTTGTGACCTCTTAATTGGTGCAGATACTTTTATGTACAAACTACATTTTGAGCTCCACGTGATATCACTGATTCAGTACTCCCTTTTCCAAATAAAATAGCAAAAATCAGACCTCTGGGCAGAGGTGGCAAATCACTAAGTACATTTCCTCAAATACTTTACTTAACTATAATCTTTATCTTATATATATAATTTTGTCAAGGGCTATTTTTCTGCAGGGCCACTGCTTGTATTTTAATATTCTAAGTAGATGTTGCTGCAGTTCTTGGTTCTTTTACATAAGTAAGTGATTTAAGTACTTCTTCACCACTGCTGCGGCTACGTGAGCCTAAAGGTTTGGAAAGGTCATCTGCAGTAAGGCTTTTAACGAAACCTTTAAGTACATTATACATTACACTCGTTTTAAATGGTTCCCTGTCACTTTTAGGCCCCTCTGTATTTAAAAGAGCTGTTGTGTCCTCTGATCTCTGGGAGGAGTCTCACATCATCAGACCTGGGGCTTCTGTTTTTTTCCTTAAAACTAGCTGTGATTGATCTTTTGCTGTTGTCGCTCTTTGACACTGGAACAGCCTCCTGCAAACTCTCAGAGCAGCCAAATCAGTGTACATCTTTTAAAAGCTACTTAAAGCCTTCTTATTGTCCAACTTCTGCTTTGTGGACAATTTTGTCATTTCTGTCTCATCTGTCTGTTCTTATTTCTTTGTAATGTCAGTTTGGAAAAATGCTGAAGAAATAAATGTTTGTTTGCTCTTTGTCTCTTGTTTCAGGGTCCATAATGACAGCAGCCCTCCTGTGTTTCCTCCTGGCTGGTCCAGTGCTGCTGGTTGCTGGCAGCCCAGTTCATGACTCCAACAATGGGACCATACCACTGGTGCTGTGGCATGGGATGGGTGAGTGGCTGTGCTGCCCCTTATTATACTGGAACACTATATACATCTATAGTGAGTTGTCTCTGCTTGAGCTGTTGAGTGAGTTTGGTTTCACAGTAAGTGTTTGTGATGAGGGAGCCTTTGGGAAGGAGTCACTGGGGTTTAAGAGGTCAACTGTGATAACATTTTCTGCTCTACACAAAGAATGTTCTTGAGCGTCTCCTTTGTCTTAAAATGATAAGGTAGTAAAGAGACAGGAAACTAAAAGAAAACAACATTTTGGGTTGTATTAGATCAGAAAGGAAAAATTATCCTGCAGAATAGCTGTTCCCACATTATGCATCCACCCATGCTAGTGCCTGCTTTTTAAGTGAAAGTGAAAGCAAAGTGCACCAGTTCTTTTAAAGATTCAAACAAAAAATAGAATTGGGGAAATGCAAACCTAATATGACCTTTAATGTGAGGCAGGTGAAGTCGGGTGTGTAGTCTCAGACTTGAGGAACTTTGGAGGAACGGTTGCTAGTTCAAGGTTTACTGTTAAATTGGCTGGTAAAATCTAGTTATGGGAAGTGAAAGAAACAAAAAAAAACTTTCTCTTCTCCCTAAACAATGATGGCGTAGGTGCCTCGCTCGGGGTAATCTAAACTCCACCGAAGCTTCTCGTCTTTTAACAGCAGCGGACAGTGCTATGCCCTGAGCAGCTGTATGTTTAACAGATGCTTTCTTTTACTTATAATCATGCTCCAAGTTTTGGAACTACTGTTCCCAAAATTTTGTGAGCTTTGGGGAATATAAACAGGAAATATTATGTTGCAGGGGAGTCAGTTAATGAGCTTTGGGCAACAAATGAATCCCTGTTGTTACAACTTAGTCAAATTGGCACTGTTAAAAGTATGAGCAGTTTTTTTTCAGTGTACCTATGAATGTTCAAACTTCTTAGAGGATTTATGGATTTATTTACATTTGGTGCTTTAAAGTTTAGCTTATTTGTTTTAAATGACAATAAAGCCATTGTATATGTATGCATAAATGTGTATGTGTTCACCAGGTGACAGCTGTTGTAACCCTCTCAGCATGGGAGCGATAAAGAACATGATCGAGGAGGACATCCCTGGCATTTACGTGCTCTCACTGATGATTGGGAAGAACGTCATTGAGGTGCTCTTACACTGTAAAACACTTTATAAAAAAAAGGAACATTCTCCCATTCTCAGTGCTAAAACTTGTCTTAATTCCAAAATGATTAACTTGCTGAACAAAACAGGATCTGCACTCACTTATTTTGGCTCTGCACATGTGTTTTGTAATGTAAAAGAGTTCCATTTTAAAAGTATGTTTTATCCATATAATATTATTGTACAGTGTTTCTCAAGCTAAAAAGTAGATAAAAGTACATTTAACTGACTTAACATCAGAAATCTCTGTGATATATATTTAATTTCTGCAAACATACATACATTCATTCAGTTCCTTGAACAGAGCAGTCAACTCCCATTTTCCTCTTGCACAAACACACAATGCAGGAAAAAATATGACATGTTTAGCCAAGAATGTCGTATGTGAACCAAATAGTCATAGAACGACTTTGATTGATTCATCCACATGACATGCAAGGATTCCTGTTCTGTGACTTTTGCAGTGCTGGTGGCACAAGTTACATCAGAAAAATGGCTCCTTTACAACTTCACTATGTAATTTTTCTGTGTTAATATTCATAGCAAACCAGTTTGACTCTGTTGCTTTTTGCTTTGATCCGTCGCGACACCGTGACTTTATCTCTCCTGGCGGACGGTGCTCGTTTTCTTCTTTTAATTTGTCCGTCATGCTGTGAACTTTTCATGTTTCTCCTCCTGCAGGACACAGAAAATGGGTTTTTCATGGATGTGAATGAGCAGGTGTCCATGGTGTGCACTCAGCTGGCTCAGGACCCCAAGTTGAAGGGAGGATACAATGCTATGGGCTTCTCCCAGGGGGCGCAATTTCTGTATGTGACTCCTGTTCTGGACTCTGAATGGTTTTGTTATGTGAATGTGAGAGAAATTTGACAGGTCTCTGTTGGTGTAGATTCCCTTCTTGTCCTACTCTTCTTCAAAACGAGAAAAACAAACAGAATCTTAGAAACGATTTCAGTTCTGTTTGAGAGCGCTGTGATAGGAAAGTTCACATCCTGAGCTTCATTCTCAGCCTCTGTTTGAGCATGTTTTCAGTTCAAAGTGTTTGTCTTCTGACGAGAATGAGGAAGCTCGCCCTGATTTCTCCCGGTTCCTCTCTTCACAGGAGAGCTGTGGCTCAGCGTTGTCCCTCTCCACCAATGAAAACCCTGATCTCCATCGGTGGTCAGCACCAAGGTAACATCAATATGAAAAACCACAACACCAGGTCAGCTCACTTCCCTGAGCAAAGGGCTGGGAAATAAACGTTTCGATCATAATACATGATCTCACGTTGTTTTTTTTTATTTATTTTTTTGTATTGCTTCTGTGTTGACATCTCAGATTAATTTTCTCTTTTGGATAATAGTTAAAGTAGATTTTTTATTTTTCTTTCTCCATAGATGGATTTTGTTCTGTTAATGGACTGTCGATGTTCAAATGTAAATTTTTTGTGCATGTTTAAAGAACTTCTCCTCCATCTTTACACTGTGACTACTTATCTCCAGACAAGGCCTTTATTTATAGCTCCTCCATCTTTTTTTTTTTAAACACTCTGGAAGACAGTGTGAATATGAGTGATCATCATCATAAACACTGTCTTGACGAGACACCTCTCGACGTCTTTGTCGTTCCTCAGGAGTGTACGGGCTGCCCAGGTGTCCTGGAGAGAGTTCTCATATCTGTGACATGATCCGCAAGGCTCTGAACAGTGGAGCGTACTCTGACCTGGTTCAGAAACAGTGAGTTGTATGTCTGCGCGTGATGTGTTTAGCGGCCGTGGTATTGTGTGCTTGTCATCATCACTGTACTGAGTGTTGTTCCTGTGTAACTGACGTGTAGCGCTGACTGGTTGTTGTGTTCTGTGGTTATCAGCCTGGTGCAGGCGCAGTACTGGCACGACCCGCTAAATGACGACCTGTACAAGAAGCACAGCCTGTTCTTGGCCGACATCAATCAGGAAAGGGTCAGTATCTCTATATAGTTTCAACTCTTTACATTAAAACATATTAGAAAAAGTAAAGTAGCATTGATTTATTTTATCATACTAAGGAAGTCACTGATTTGTGAAGAATAAATAAATGTTTCTGAGAGATACAGTATATACTGCTACACAGGAAGAATAAATACTGCTCAAAGTCAAAATAGATTTTTTTTAATTGCATACTGTTCTGTGTTCAGGTGATTTTACAGATTTTACTTTTCTATCATCTGAATCCAGATGACTTTAATCAGCGTGTATCTCTTTTTCTTTCTGTTTTCAAGGGTGTAAATGACACTTATAAGAAGAACCTTCAGCGGCTGGACAAGTTCGTTATGGTCAAGTTCCTGCAGGACACCGTGGTGGATCCTGTTGATACTGAGGTAACACATCAAACTCTCACACTTTTTTATTTTCTAAAGCATCCTCACCTGCAGCCTCCTCAGATCACCATAATAGGTATCAGTACCATAGTGAGTATATGTACAGAATACTGTGTCTGTGTTTATCACTGAATATAATATAATAAAGCAGCATCACAAACAGACTTTTAATGATTTTTGTCGTAGTGGTTCGGCTTCCTGAAAACTGGCCAGGCCAAAGAGACAGAGACTCTACAGGAGAGCGTTCTCTACAAAGAGGTGAGTCTTCATTGTCTCTGCTTACAACTACATTACATTCAAACTTAGTTTATTCTTTTTTCTTCTACCCTTTTGGCTTGAGGGCCTTCACAAAGGTATCCCCCATTTTATTTTGTAATTTATATATATTATGTAATAACTTATATAATTTCCTGCATCAGAGACTGACTTTTATTTAGAAAGTGAGGTCTGTGATATTGTAGAACCTCTATGACTAAAGTCTGTGTGCGTCTGCGTTCAGGATCGTCTGGGCCTGGCAGCGATGGACAAAGCTAAAAAGCTGGTTTTCCTGGCAACTGAGGGAGACCACCTCCAGTTCAGCAGAGAATGGTTCAACAAAAACCTGCTGCCTTACTTACAGTAAAAAAAAAAAACTTTTAATGCCGATGGAATCCTTTTAATCGACCTGGTGTAGAATTTAGTTACAGGCTGCAGTAACTGAAATGGCTTTAATTTTTTTCAAGAGCAATATGATGTAGGCTAAGGCTAAACTGAAGCTTAATAACAGAAGCACGTAATTCATTCCTTTTGCACTGATCATTTGCAGCATGTTGATGTGGTTTTTTGATGCCATAAATTTTAGCAGCTAATTTAGTGTTAGTGTACTACTTTGCTGCTAACACTAGACTCTCCAATATTTTCACTGTGAGCTCATCTGAAAAGGTCAAATTGTTGTTTTTTTATTAAATAAAATCTTAACAGCCTAATGTACATAATCTAACTGAAATTATGCATTTGTCCATATTACATGTTAAATCCAATAAAGAGAGACCAACGTACATTTCACTTTATTGCAACATTTTTAATGATATCTCCAGTACTAATGAGCAGACTTCTGATTTTGGACCCAAAAAAATAAAGAGGTAAAAGAAAAAGAGACAATATTAAAAAAAAAAAAAAAAAAAAATTCAGCTAAGAGCTTCACAGCTACAAGAGCTGAAGATAACCGAAGAGTGCAGACGTGGCGAGGAGCAGGTGGAGAGATGTTGATGGCTGATGTTTAAGACTATTCAATAACCATTCATATCTATACAGATGATCACAGCAGATATTTCCAATCTAGAAACTGAGGTGAAGGTGAAGCATTCAAAAATGATTATGTCTCATTTTTCTTTCTCCTCCACTTCGTAACAACATCTCTTTGCTCTTTACCGCAAATGTTTTCGCACACGCCCCTGTACATGGAATGTTTTTAATTCTCGGGAATGTCCTATGCGTGGGTTTAGGGCTAAGCACGTGGAACTGTAACTTTTCCTGCTATTTTAATTTCACCGTCATCATCTAGATGAGGAGTCGCATGGTGTGAAGTAGACAGTGGTTTTACACACAACTTGTTTTTACTCCTATTTCTGTGCTCTGAGTGTGCTGGCAAAGCTTTTATATATATATATATATATATATATATATATATATATATATCTCCACTATGGATGTTAAGAATTTTACAGCCAACATAAGTGGAGATGCTATGG
>JBBMJY010000005.1:4691008-4732887 GCA_037833715.1 Toxotes lorentzi
TTTTACTCCTATTTCTTTGCTCTGCGTGTGCGGGCAAAGCTTGTATATATATATATATATATATATATATATATATATATATATCTCCACTATGAATGTTAATAATTTTACAGTCAACATCAGTGGAGGTGATATGGGTGCTTCCTCTATAAAAAGGCCTTTGTTTGACGAGTGCTTCACCAGTGAATTGCATATAATGAAACAGAAACCTATCAGGCCACAACTTAAAACACCAGCCCCTCCTGACCAGGAAGAGGAGAAAAGAAAAGAAAACCTGAAGCGTCCTGATAGCAGAGCCTGATTGGCTGCACTGCTTTTGTTGCGGAGGAATCAAGATGGCCCCGTTGGCCATTCTACATGTTAAATTTAGTTTAGAATTATCCAGATAGATATAAAAATATCATACAGAGCATCCCAGCTATTGGCAAAACTCATGAATGTTTTTGAAAAGTGCTCACTGGCTCGCAGGGAAACCTAATTTTGAAAGACAAGCTGCTCCCTGCTGACTGGCTGGAGGATTTGCTCCAGGTAAAGCGAGCAGTCCTCTCATTGGCTTATGGAAGGGACAGCTTAAGCTGTGATTGGCTGATAAGGAAGAGGGGCGGGAGATATAACACACGAGATCCAAATCTCAGTCAGTTAACAGTGTAAGAGTTAGCTGGTGGGGTGGTCGATCAGTCAGGTAGGTATTTGCAAATTTAAAAAAAAAAAAAACAAAAACAAAGAAGAAGAAGGGGTGGGAATGGTGTTGAGGAGGGGCGGCCATTTTATATGCTGCCCTCATCTATCCAGCAATCTCTGTTGCTGTGGTAACGAGTTTCTGGCCATCCCAGATGGTCTTGAACTGCTCGGGAACAGGAAGCTCCGTCTAAGAGGGTGAAGAAGACAGAGATGGGTCATGTTCACGTTCACGTTCAGTCAAACATAAGTTACTTATTCAGACATATAACCGACACTGCGTTTACAAAATGACTGTGAATGTTTGCCAGAAACAAGCTTTTAGCAGGACTTGTAAAACTCATTCAATTAGTTAAATCAACTTTATGCATTTTTACAACCCGATCGCCAAAGTAGCTACAATGGTTATTAACAGAGCACAACACGAATCCTGTGATCACGTTTTCCCTCCTGAGAGGATACTCACAAATTCTCCGTCTTTTTTGGGTACCAGGATGTTCATCTCTGAGCTCTTGGCGCTGATTATCTCGCATTTCAGGGAGTCTTTGCTCAGGTAAACATGGCAACCGTCCGTCTTGTTGATGGAAATGGTGGGGACCTTACCCATAACCTGAGAATATTTATTAAAAAAGTTAATACATACGATGGCTGCTGAATGACAACAAAAAGCTGGATTTTTTTTTAATGTTGTATCTGATGGGAAACATTTCTCTGCATTCTGAACTGATTTCCATGAGCACTGTCAACAGTGGAGCTGCTCTGTGGCCAAAAACTGAGCAGCTTGCAGTTGTCGGTGTGTTACTACTATGAATATAAAGCAGGGCGCTCATGAAAGGTCAGGACAGAAGAAATCACTGGGTGATATCATGAAATGCAACAAAGCCAGCGGACAGGATCCAGATAACACTGCATCTTGTACACACCTGGACCTTGACATCCTTGCAGTTGATGATCTCTACGATGCCGACAACATCATCGAACACCAGGCCCATTTTCTTACAATTGTCTAACGGAGAGAAACAAACTCATATTTAGACGACAGAGACACGTACAGTTTGTCATGTTACTGACAGCCTGTTTTTACAAACTATAACCACATACTATAAATACAACCCCCAACCACGCTGGGCAGCTACAAAAATGTGATGATTCTCAGGCAACTTCTGCTCATATCTGTGCGTTCAGATGTGACTAAGTTATAACGACAAGAGGAAGGATGAAGTTTGAGGCTTTCTCTAATTGCCAAAGATAGTGCTATGGGCAGACAACACAATAAATAACGTCCTGTTGTTTTGAAAACACTAACATGCATCTCTTCCTTTCACCTCACTCACTATCTCCGGTTTTGTTTTTACCTATAGTGATGGAGTTGATTTTGCCTTTGACCTGCAGGGTGCTCTTGTTACATTTGAAAGCATAAACCACTTGCTTCAGCTCAGTGTCGCTGATCACCAGGTCTTGCACTCCCTCATGGTTCTCCTACAGGGGGCAAGAAGGAGGAGGGGGGGTTCAACATGAAATTAAAGAGTTCAAGCACAAGACCAAGAGTTGATCAACAATTTTTAAGAAGTCATTCTGGCTGAATGACTCAGTCCTCACAGCCTGTTGCATGAAAAAAAAAATCCTTTAAGTCCACTTACCACTTTCCACTTCTTCCCCTCCAACTCCAACACTGGGGGCAGAGTACGGGTCGGGGTGGCGGACGCAGCCGGTCGGGGGCTGGCGGATGAGAAGGGTTTGGGTCCAGTACGCACTGGCGCACTCTGACCCCTCAGGCCAGGGTTCTTGTGGGTCTTCTGGTCATCACTCACATGCTTCAGGCCTGGAGAGGTCAAGGAGAGAGGGAATCACATTGTAAGTCTAAAGGCACAAAAACAAACAAAGAAAAAAAAAATTCCAGACTGATTTATAACAGTTTGACACAAGAAAAAAACGTAACGCTTACTTAGAATTTGAACATGTCTGTATTTATGTTTTGTAAAATGGAAACTAAGTCACAGTGTGAAATGACTTGTGGTTCTTTGTCTAAGCGGCACATTCGTTTGTGCCTGTTTAACATTTTATCATTTTCTACCGGCAATAATTAATGCACTGGTGCACTGAAAAAAAGTGCATATAAAGACGCAGCAAACAGTTTGTACAGCCTTTGATCACAAATACAATGCACTTCCGGTAGTTGTTTCACAATAAAAGCATTCATATCAATCCCCTGTGCAAAGCTGCAAGTGGTCTTTCTTTCTTTTCTGGATTAGCAGTAAGTTAGCATAACAGACACAGTCCCCTTGCAGTTTTAGGATAACATTTCAGCCACCCACCCTTTGTGATGTCGGATCCCTTGTTGATGGAGGCGAACAAAGCGTTACGATTATCAGGACCAGAGTCGCCGCCACCGCCAGAGGGTCCGCTCAGGTCCATGGGGGGAGGAGGAGGTCCTGGGGGAGGTGGGGGAGGACATCCACCAGCAGGAGCACTGGGAGGAGCTGCAGTGGCTGAAGCTATGGGACCCTGAAGGTGGACAGAGAGTTAGACATGTTGTCACTGAAACCATCTAATGCCACAGCCCATAGCTGGAACCAACAATTGTTTGCAGTTTTAAAAACAAAAGAAAAACTTTCATCAAAATAGCTGCAGATTAATTTTCAGATGATTAACTAATCAGTTGATTGACTAATCATTACAACTCTAGTTTTAGACTACTATTTACATTTGGTTTGAACATTTAATAGGATGTTACAGCACTGTTTTTGTTTGGATTTATCGTGGGAACAAAAATAAAGCTGGCTTTCATTTAAGTTTGAAGTCACTTTCCATGTATATTCACAGTCTGAACTTGTCAATGTGGAACTAATTTCCTGTTATTAGACAACTTCTCCGATGTGCCTCATCTACCAGCATAGGAATCACTCTCTCTTTTTTCATCATTGATTCCATTTCAGATACTTTCCTAATGTTTTATCACTATTTGTAAACTTAGATATTTTAGATTTTACATGTAAATTGCTACTGAGGGAGCAGTTCACTGACTAAATCCTTGTCTTAAATGGCTTGTTCCTGACCAGACTTCACATGTGATTAATCATGTGATCACTTTAGAGCTGCTCTTAGATGTTATTCTTCCTTCACTGTAAGCTGGAGTAGGCTGCTTAATAAGTGTTTCTTATTCTTGACTTTCAGTGAAGAACTCTTACTCCTAAGTTTGCTCTTTAGAAGATTTCTAATAGTGATTCTCACAGTCTTGCTCCAGGTCAGCCCGGTGGTGTGGTGCTGTTTGATGTAGTTTTGCAGCTCAGTCCAGATGGAGATGTAGGCCTTCACCCAGTCCACATGTGCCTTGTCCCTGTTGGGGAAGGAAGCAGTTGTTGTCTGCTGATCATCTTTTTGCATTCAAAATTTGTGTTTCTCTAAAAATATCTGTTAGAATATCTAACATTTTCTTAACCAAATCAACTATTAAGCCATGATTTCATACTGAATGAAGGGACTGATCTGATTCCGTGACTTGTATTTGGATACGGGATTTACAGTTTTGCATTGAACTCTGCTGAGAGCTCACTGACAAATTTCAATGCAAGTCAGGTTTTTGTGCATCTGCTCAGCATAAACGGGCTGATTTTAGTCTGAGCAACTTCTAACCTCTAACTTGACTGTAACACCAGGCTGCTCATAAACGGAGAAGCTTTGATTTCAGGTCCAAATACGGGAAGTCTACCACTAGTGTGCGTCAGCGTGTTGTGCGGCAGTGCTGACTTAGTAAAACTGTGGGATACTTCAGCTTAAAAAGAGCCTAGAGGAAACAAAGGATGGAAGACAGATGGGTCCTGCAAAATGCTTGGCTGCATTTGAAAGTTGACCCTTTTATTTATCAAGACGTTACAAAACTTCAAAAACCAAAATGACGCAGCTTCAAAAATTAGGAGCAAATTGCAAAAGGAGCTCCTCTGGACACTTACTGCGTTACATCTCAGATTAGCATGTGGACAGTGTTACTGCTGGGGACAACGAGGAAGCGGAAGCTTCACTTACTTCTCCTTGTATTCCTTCAGCACACGGTTGGTGTAGAACATGGCGGCATCCTGCATCTCTTTAACATAGGGGCATGGTTTAGGAGCCTGGGACACAGAAATAACAAGGTTTTAAACATTAATGCATTCCTGTCTAAACTGGGGTTAAAGGAACAGTTCCACATTTTGGGAAATACAATAATTGATGCCACTTTCATATCTGCACAGTAAATATGTAGCTACATCCAGTAGCCAGTTAGCTTAGCTTAGGATAAAGACTGGAATTAGGGGGTAACAGCTAGCTTGAAGCAGTCCAAAAGTTTGGAAACAAGGCAAATAAGTGTATGTCCCAAAATGTCAGTGTTTTCCATTAACTGTGTGCTACAGCAGCAAATGACTGGTGAAAGTAATAAATTCAGTTCACAAGCCTAGGATGAGATCTTTGAGATTCAGGAGTGGGCGCGCAAAGAATGAGTCCATTATGTGTGTTCGAAAAGCTGATGTATTATTCATAAGAGTCAAAACAACAACAAACAAAGAGTTAATCATCTAAACAGTAACAGTGACAGTGCAGCTCTGTTGCTGGCGTCCATGTGTCAGCCAAGAAACTGTCGCTCACCAGACAGTGATGACAGAATCAAAGAGGGGCTTGTTTCCTGCCATTATACACTCATCTATCTATCCATCCACACACACAAACACACATAGAAACAAAGCACAAACACACACACACAGTCGCTCACTGTAACATACAAACTACATTACTAAAGAGTTTCTTTTCCTGCCCATTAACCGCTCCCATCCCCAGCCTCACCATGGCGACCCATCCGAGGGCCGGCACGCTCTCGCTGACGGCAGAGAGGTGGTTGAAGTGTGGCGAGGTGCGGTTCTGCTCGCGGAACGCCTGCACCTGCTGGATCGCTTTGGACACCGGCTGCAGGAGAGTCGTCAAAACCGCCTGAACGGGGAAAGAGACAACACACATTTTCACGTATTTCATTTTCACATTTCTCTCATACATTGAGATTTTAGCAAGGTAAAGTTTTGGATTTTTTTTTTATATATTCGGAAAGTGACAAAAACAACACTGATACAAATTAACATTTCCACTACTAGAACCATTATTTACCATTAAAAGCATCTTGTGTTTAAACACACACAAAGTATTTAAGAGAGAAGAGTTAAAAGAAACGTCTAATATTTGGCAAATCACTCAGCATAATTAAAATGTTTTCAGAAACTTTAAATGATGAGTGTTGTGTTGATATCAGCGGGTAAAATCTAACAATCAAAACCTACAGTGTTCGTATCAACAGCAGGACTCATGTTAGCCCTCGTACCAACGTTAAGTGCAGCTTTAATGGTCAACACAAAGGGCGTCAGCAGATTTTCAAATGTCATAAATGGGGCAGGAAATTAGAAATAACAGCGTGACATGAAGTGACAGCCGGTGGTGAAGAGTGAGAAGGCTGCAGGGATGTGAGACAGGAAGCAAACTTCATGAATAATGCAGATTGTTGAATGCAATTAATTAATGTGATTTTTTTTTTTTTTTTTTTAAAGCTGAGACATTAACTAACTGAGCAAAAACAATGTGTGTTTAACTCACATCAGAGGGCTTCTGGGAGGATGAGGCCTTTATGAGGAGTTGTCTTTGACTAGCGAATGCGCTCTTGATCATTTCTGCCTAGAAGGACAAAAGAGTTAAAAACAAAAGGTGAAGAACAAAACATCATCTCAGTGTTTCTGAATGCTTTTGACTGCTTTAAATTACATACTGCACTCAGAGAGAGAACAGAAATGACAAGCGACTTTATTTAACTGGCACATTTTGAATCTAAAACTGTGACTTACATGTTTCAGGACATCGCCCCCTATCTGCTGGCTGAGGGAAATGTACTGGGCCACAGGACCCTTGACGACCTCGTCAAAGGCCTCGACGTACGCTGATACAGCTGTAGGTAAAAAAAAAAAAAAAAAAACAAGGATAGAAATGCATTTAAACTTTTTATATAAAACCCAACACACTGAAATAAAATCAAGTAAAAACTGACAAAAGAATTAAAGAAATAAAATATATTGGGAAGATATACTAGAATACTGTAATAAAAAGCTCCAAATTAGTGCAGCACAGTTGAAAAATGAATCACAGGCACAGGAAAATAAGATAAGTGACTCAGGTATGAGCCACTTAGCATTCGCAGCAGATGATTGCTGAGCAAATGAAAACATTTTTTTTTTTAAAAGCTGGCAGAGCCACGTCAACACTGCAGATGGATGGTTTAACAAACATCACTACATCCTCACATGTTTTACAGTGAACAGCAATGAAAGCTGTCATCAAAACCTAGTTATTTAAGTGCAGCCGTGGCAACGATCATGTTTAATATAGGAGGAAGGAGAGTCAACAGGACAGGAAGTCGGGAGCTTCATGTGTCGGGGAACTTGTTCTCCGTTTGTTTGAGGAGAAGCGAATCTTAACACAAGGGATAGCACTGCTGTGACGATTACATTAACATGTTTATCTGGTTTCTAGACCATACTTTAAGTAGACGAGGACATGTCACCCTGAAACACTGTCACCAGACATCGTATTCATGCACTGTATGGGGTAATTGTTCCATAGCAGTGATATTTGATAATTACCTCCCCCAGAAGAACCTTCAGCGCTGCCTCCAGGGCCTGACATGGCCTCCAGACGGCCCACCGCCACCTCCAGCCGCTGCACCAGACTCGCCAACTCTGCCATACCTGTCAGATGGAGAAGAGGATTAATGCAGATGAAAACAGGAAGAGCAAACACCAAGCCAGTCAAAATCTGCAACAGCATAGAGGCCATTAAAATCCTTTTTGTGCAAATGAAGCATCTGTACCTCGTTGACCTCTGATTTTCAAAGGCTCTTAACTGATGCAACGGACTACAAACAGTTAACAGATGTAACTGATGACTTTTTTTATTCAACAAATCTTACACAAGGCTAACTCTGAAAACTTAAATACAGAATATTTAATTTATTTCGCACCTGTGATCGGATCCACGGACACAAAAAGCTTTTCTTTGACCAGTTTTTAATACCTGTGCTGGTGTTTGTGTCTTTGCCAGGTGTTTTTTCAATTATCAAGGCACAGTGGTACTTTCTGTTCTAGCCTTCTAATTGGGGGACTGAATTACTCCTGGGACACAACATCAAGGCAATCACTGCAATTAAAAATGTGCTACTTGGCTAAGATAACAACAGCAGTGCTCTGAATCCTGGGCACATTTGCAGGCTTGAAATAATACGTGTAACTGCCAGCAATCAGATGTAAACATCTGTCTTCAGTAAGGGTTTGTACGTTGAAGTTGATTCAGATAATGTTCCTGGATAATCAAAATAGTTGCCAGTTCATTTTCTAATTTTCATCCTTAGCCAGCCCTGTGAGGAAAGTCACTGAATTCCACCTTAAGAGTGGTTGAGTAACAGGAAAAAAGGAAGAGGAATGGGATTGTTGGTGAGCAGGTCAGAACTTGCTGAGTAAAGGTATGTGGATCATTACCAACTGCTGTTGACTCTGTGAGGAGTGCAGACCTGTCCTGCTATCCCAGACATGTCAGCTGAACACGATTGTGTGTTTCACAACAAGGCATTTTCTAAACCAAACTCAAGAAGCAGTTACACAACAACAACACTAAAGATGGGGGGGGCGCACCTGGTTAAGTGAGTACCATGTATCAAGGCTGAGCTCCTCTTTCTCCCTGCCTTTCCTGTCTCTCTCCATTGTGACTAATAAAGTAGAAATGTCAAAAAAAGTCTTTAAAAAAAAAAACAAATAAAAAAAAAGAGGAGGTAGTGGAGCCAGTATGCAAACTGACACTCCTAACTTGCCTATTAAAGTACATGATTAACTACCTTCAGTTCAAGTCTAGCATAATCTAACACCTGAAGCACTCGTGGATACACACACCTAATGAGAAAGGCTAACATTATATAAGATGGTCGTAACCTGACACTCCCTTCGTCCGAGTGGCTGAGAGTGTCTCCATTCTCAGGTACTTACACCTGGAGGACGATGAATGGAGCCACACGGACCACTCTCCCTAATGAGTCCACCAGATAAACCTGCTGCCTTCTCACTTTCACTACAGAGGCACTGAACTGACTGAGAGCGCTTAACATTTTTGGCTGTGACAGCTGAAGCTACAGGCTGATCAGTACCAGAAATAAAAACGTATGGTTACAAACTAATTTGGATACCATGGTGCAAAGCTGGGCATCAAACTTCAACACTTTTATATCAACGTGTCATCAAAGTGTCAACGACAGAGTAGAAATTATTGGTCGACTGACTGACAACAAATTAATTGGCAAATATTTTGACAACTGATGGTTTATCATTTTTATTTTTCAAGCAAAAATACCAGTTTCCCAGTTCCAGCCTCTCGACTGTGAAAGATTTGATGCTTTCTTCTGTTTCTTTTTTATTTTGGACTATTGGTCAGATTTAAAAAAAAAAAAATACATATTTAATATGGACTGATATTAAACCTGCTAATTTTAAGAGAAGTTAAGTATCTTTCGCTCAATAATTGAAAAAAAAAAAACCCTATCAAATCTGGAGTATCATAATGTCACTAATATCAAAACATTTCAGGCAGGTGACGTTCTGTGCCAGTGCTAAATCTTTAAATGTGATCTTAAGTTGCTAAAATTGTATCACGCTATCACATGACTCAGACTTACCCTGAGGTCCATGTTAATCATGTTGTTGTAGGTAGTATAATAGTGCTTTAAAGCAGGGTGAGGTAGCTTAAGTATTATATCGGCCCTGAAGCTGTTAAATGAAATCATATCAATAGGCTTGAGTATCAGCAGCACTAAATAACTAAAACGTTTACTGAAGCTACCCCAAGGGCTGATGACTTGTCACCTTACAAAAGACAAAACATCCAGTTTCTCTGACAGACGTAAGAAGTACTATTCTTACAGCACATATAGCAGCTCCATTTCAAATGCCTCCACTTCCCTTTTTTCAACCCCACTCATTCAGACAGAGCTGTAAATGAATTTCTCCACAACGTTTGGAGATAAATTAGATCACAGCAGGACACACACACACACCCTGGCTGCCCTTGACCTACATGCCTACATGTTCATGGCAACTGCAACATTTACACTACACCTGTAGATACCGGAGTTCAACTGTCCCACTTCCTGGTCTCGGCTAAGAAATGACTCACCAGCACTGCAGGAAGGGAGTGGCCCATAAAAGGTGTAAGTGGGAGCAATAGATACCAAAAAACTCACCGTATTGTTTATAATGACACTAACAAACTGTTTTCTGGTTCTAGCTGTTTTCAGATCCCTACGTAAGACAGACCTGAGTGTCCTGGATGCCCTGTGCTACATCAGTTTAAATGCTTGAACATGCTAGATGCTAAAACATATTCTTAAGTCCACTAAAGTAAAGTGGCCACACATGTTCAAGCCAAGTGCTGACCACCGAGGAAACTCCACTGTCGAGGAAGAAGAAACAACTTTCCAGAGACGTGAGGGCATTTACTGCAATGACTCAAGACAGGAAATCGTGCCTGCCATAATATTTTCCTTAGATTTACGCACTATAAAAGGCAAGATGGGTAAAAGTTTGGCTTAACCACAGCTTCAGAGGTGCCGGAAGTCCACCGCAGCCTTTTTAAACTGAAATTTAGGAAACTGGGTTATATGTGCATAAGCTTGGTTAAAAAGGACAAGACTGGTGATAATGCATGTGAGATCCAAATCTACACATGAAAATAGTGCCAAGCAAATGCCCCATTTCCTTCTGTGTGAGTGACGTTGGTAAAAAACTGCAGGGTTCAGCTGTTCCAGGAAATTACTGAGCCCTTTTTTAAAAATGATGAAACTACATATTATTGACTTGTTTTCTGACAGACAGAACACAGACTGGTTTTCTTTTCTTTGGCTTTTTGACTGGTGCTAAGACAAAAACAGCAAACAGACTACATTAAATTGGGTCTTGGGGTATAGCTATTGGTTGCAGTCTTAGTCTTGGGCCTCTGGGTAGCTGCCCACCTTGCCCGGTTGGTAATCCAGCCTTTGCCCCTGGTCTACTGAAAGATATATTTTAAATGAATTTCATTTTCTCCCTTTACTCTATAGCTCTTGCTGAGTCCACTCACAGACCTACTTCTGTGGACATATGGCAGAAATATTCTGCATAAAGCACCGTCAGCATGCAGGGGCGGTGAAGTAGGTTAGGCCTGTGTGAGGGCTTGTGCCTCTCTGCCTTGGGGCGGTGGGGTGGGGTGGGTACAGACGTTCAGACATAAAAGAGGGAGAGTCCAGCTCGGCCCAGTGAACGTGTAGCCGTTTCTATCTATTTGCACTGAATACTCTCTTCTTTGTCGCAGAGGCAGAAGTAGGCCAAAGCAATGGCGATGAGCTTTAACCTTGCTCACAGTCCTACTTCGGTGGGCTCAAGGCTCCGAACAAATCAAGTTCAAGCCGCTGATGTTAATGCGATCACTGGGGTTTCAATCAGACGGCCAGGGATGAGAGATACCGCGGCTACAGCTAGCTAGCAGAGCCGGTGGTTGGTGTCGTGGGGAACACTGTATCCCCGGCAAAGTCTCCCCTAACCCAGAAACTGTTTACCACTAGTCCGGCATCGAAGACATATGAGCAGACGACACCTTTTAAGGCTGGGTTTCTGAAAACCAAAGTACGCTTGCCCAGACAGCGTAGCAGCGGTTTAATCGATGAGGAGACAAATCTGCGGGGTGTACAATATATGTCATAACACCATCGGCGACAGAAAGAGAGCTAGCTAACACGAGTCCCGACCAACGGTTTCCGATTGAGACAGCAGCAGTTGTACGTGCTGTTAGCCTAATGTGTGTCTGTTATTCTTCCCCTCCCTGTTGTTGAGTGTCTGCTGTCTGTTTCGGCATTTCCTGGATTTCCCCCCCCCCCTCTCACACACCCCTCCCTATGTTAGCTAACGTTGCACTGCTGTGCAGAAAACAAGAAGTTGTCAAATTTTCAGCGAATCAGCGTCTCTTCTCTTATAAGGAAGAAGAAGAAGTCGGGAATTAAATCAAGGTTTAAAACATTTTAATAGGCCCGTGTCGCTCAGCGGCCAAGCTTAGATTTTGCATGCTAACAGTGCCGGCTAACCGGGGTGTGTTAGCATCACACCGTTTTCAATAAATGATTTTTGCTAAGAGGAAGCGGCGACGCATTATTGCCGCTTTAGCTTAATTTTTTTTTACGCTAAAGCAAAACCGTTTAACTGGCTACAAAACCGCACAGCTCAGAAGCTGCATGCCGCTTACCTGCTAAACTGATCAAGCAGTGATTTGGTCCTTTATGTCGCCGTGTATCCGAGGTGGGGGGGCAGCAGGGTGCAGGGTGCAGGTTTGCAGAGCAAGACTGAGCTTCGTCTTTTTTTTTTTCTTCCTGTGTGTCGGTGAGTTTACCCAGCCGTCACCGCGCGGTGTTTCCGCCCTTGTTCGCGCAACTAATTCCTTTCCCATATAAGGAGTGTGAGAGGCAGAGGGCAATAAAAAAAAAAAGAAAAACAAAAAAGAAAAGGAAAAAAAAAGAGAAAGACATGAAACAACTTCTTTCCTTCCTCTCATGGCATATCTGAGGGCGATGCGCATGAGAGGTGTCACCGTTGCATTCATATCTCCTGAATATAACACCGGGCTCAGTGCCTCAAAAAAGAAAAATGATTAACACGTCCGCTTGCGGACATGTTCAGTTTGCATGAAAGGTCTCACTGTTGCATGTTTCTCATGTTTCTCATGTTTGCTGATCTGCCCTGGCCCCTGAAGAGACAAGCTTCCATCATAAATGGTTATGGACTCCATCATCTGGCAAATTGTGTTAATGGAGCAGCAAAGGACAACTATGGAGGATAATGGGTTTATAAATGGGTTTATAAAACTCCCACACTATGGGAGAGACACATGGCTGAGATGTGTGTATATATCAGGGATTAGTGCAGCAATGCTGGAATCAATTGGTAGGCCAGAGGAAGAGTTTGAGGGGGAAGGCTGCATTTAGCGTGAAATAGCTAACTGTTGCACAGTAACAAACTATGCATCATCCATCTGTGGAAAGAAACTAAATACATTTACTGCAAGTGCTGTACATTACTTGAGCATTTCCATTTTATGCTACTTCATACATCTTCTCTACTACATTTCTCTGACAGCTTTAGTAACTAGTAACACGTCAGAGATTTTACATAAAAAAAGATGATAAAATACACTGCAGTGTTTAAGATTAAACCAAAAATCTCCAGTATTTCAAGAGAAAAATCCAAATTCATTTCATTAATCATCTCCCAACCCCTAAGATTTATCTTGTGACCCTTTAGAGGGGACCCAATCCCTAAATTGGGAACCACTGGATTAAATTGTATAAAATGTAAAATTTACTTGCAGTTATGCTGTCAGATAATCTTGTGTGGTTCTTTACTTTGACCGTTGCAGGCTGGGACAAAGTGAGATAGTAAGAAATAGTGAAAACCCCCTGTGGTGAACAACATGTCTGGATTGAATAAAGGCCATTCATTAAATATGACAAGTGGAGCTTCTGTGAGAAACTTTGATCAAAGTCAAAGTCTCTGATCAGAAAACAGTAAGAAACAAGAGCATGTCTCTCAGAAAGCTCAAGAACAAACTGAAACATTTTATTTTAATTTACAGATTATCCAGTTGCATCAGGTCTGGTCACACAGAAAGAAAGAAGGAAGGAAGTAAGGAATAATGTTTCACTAAAACCATATTTAAAACATTTTAAATTAAACTCCCTTCATTTAACAGTTGCTACTCCTTTCTCTGTCTGCCTTCACAGTGGACTCCATCAGAGTCAAGGTCAATTCACTTACTTCTATAAATCCCAAATGTTGCACACGAAACAGAAGAAATACAGAATTTTGTATGTTTAACTGCATATAAAAAGACCTTGAAATGTGTTTTTTTCTTTCTTTTTTTTAAACTGTGAGTTGTGAGAAAAATGTGTACACCTAAACAAGAAATGAGAGTGGATCAACATCAAATCTTGACTTGAACTGTGTCAAAAAAAAAAAATGATGTGCAAAAAAAAAAAAAACCAAAATAAAATATGGGAGGAATTTGACATTATTTCAAAGTGTTCAAAAGATAAATTTACAGAGTTGGCACTTGGGTGCACTAGATTTTAGTTAGCCTCACACAAGTTGGCAAAAATGGTCAGATAAACAACAAAACAAAACAAAACAACATCTCCACCCTGGCCTGATGTGCCCCAGGCGCTCTGAGACCAAACTAGTGCAGCAGAACTGACATCAGCATGAGATGACTTAACAATGAGAAACAGACAATTTCGCAATATGTTTTTAAATGATTGCTTATTTCACACAGAGTACAAGCTGAGCTGAGTTGACAGTGTACCCTTTTAACATTCAACAACCAAAGAAAAAGTGCCTCAAAATGTGGACTAACAGATCAGTTTCACATTCTGCATGCAAAGCGATCACACACTGCGATGTTTGCAGAGAAGAGTCGGCTTTAAGTTTTCCTCCAGCACCATCCAGCCCAGAAACACCTTTAATTGCTACTGATGTGCAGAAGAAATAGATGCAGCAGATTCAGTAGTTTTTCCTTTCTCTTCCGTATTCTTACAGCGCTCCTACTGTGTCCTGTTACGGGCATATCTATGGCAATCCCCTCTCCAAAGAGGCAAACATCCCTCGGATTAACCTTCTGATCTTATTTTATCAGTGGGACGAAATAATTTGTTTTCAGGATTTGGCATAGTTTGAGGTCGTTCTGGAAACACAAGTCAATGTTAATCACAAATGGAAGTTTGGTGATTAATGTTTTTTGGTAGCAGTTTGGTGATCCCCAAGTTAGACAAACTGAATATTATGCAAAAGGGAAGATACATGTGCTCATCCTATTTGGAACCAGATTAGAATTGGTTGCTGAAATTGCACAGAAACTGCTGAAGTGCCCACTTTGCCATACATTAAGCTTCCACCGCCCCGTTCACTCAAACCTACAGGTGTGTAACAATTACTGAGGTGTCTCTGGACAAGAGCTTTGCTAAAATACATCCCTTTCTTTTGATCTTTAAAAGTCGAGGAACTTCAGTTCTTTCCTTCACTGAATGCTGCAACATCCTGTGTTTATGGCTGAACCTCCACCTTTAACTGTCACAGACTGCCCCTTTTCAACCACTGAGACAAAATGAGACTGAAGCTGACAGACATGAAATCAAAGTGCATTGACACCTAAACACACCGTAAAAAAAACAAAACAAAAATAACAAAGTGGTGTTCACGGTTCAAGCAGTCGTTACATTAATGTATATTGAGATGATGGAGGAAGCAGTGTTCTGACCATCCCGTTTGTTGTCGCTTCATCTTTCTCCTCATTACCTTCCCCACTGAGGCCAAACTCATTAACAATGAGTATTCCAGTGTGTGTGTTTTTCCAGCAGTTTAATCCACAGAGAAGCTTTCAGAATAAAAGCGTGGTGCTTTTTCTTTTCTTAAAAAAAGATTTTCTGCCTCTGACCGCCATAACTAACAACATAGTGACTCCTCTGCGGGTTAATAACAGACATAAAAACATACAAACAGCTCTGAACAAACATCTTTTGGCACAGCAGCCAGAAAAATCCACACATACACCCAACAAACAAACGTGCAGGCGGTTGTTCCAGTATCTTATTGTACCAGAACTGCAATCTGACTCTTCATGCACATTTATTAATTTTTTTTTTTTTAAATGTCCATTGCTGTTGGTAGCTGTTTTGGTTGAGTTTTTTTTTTTTCTCAGATGTGTCACGAAGAAAAAAAATCCTCAGAGCAGAGATAACCATTGGTTTTAACATGGCAGTGTTTGGTAGCATCAGGTTGACCTGGAACAGTGTGAGTATGACGTGTTTGTGTGCATACATGCGTGTCTACGAGAGGCAAGGTGTGAGCGTGTCAAGTGGCTGGTTTTTGTGTCATTAAAGCAGAGTTTGTTCTTTTTTTTTTTTTTTTTTTAATCCAGAAAGTCAAGTGTCACTCAGGCTAGTCTTCTCTCCCACGGTCTCTAACTAATGTGTGCCATCAGTAGAGGGGTAACAGTACATTCTTTTGTCTCTGTGTTAAATAACAGGGGTCTATGTTACAGTTTTATACTAATCAAAACACAGTGCTCGCCCCTAATTCTCAGTGAAATCAGTTTTTTCCCTCCATATTGGCTCAGTGTGGGATCAGGGAAATTCTAGTATAGTGGTGTTTTTTTCTGTGACAGTGGGACAACGTGTTTCCAGCATGTTCTTCCTCTTCTTAAATCACACAGTCTGTCTTCATAGATGAGAGGTGTGAGGTTTTTGTGTTGAAGAAGAACAAAAGAGAAAAAGTGAGGAACAGAGGGGTGTGACAGCTGGAGGAGGGGTATGTGAGGGCAGCAGCCAGCTCCCCCCTCCTCTCTTGCTATAGCAGCTCTTCTCTTTGCTTCTTGCCCCTGGCTGGCCCCTGGCCGTTCCTCAGGGAGCCGTTCTGGGGCCGCAGGAGGTGCCCGCGCTCCTGTTCCGTCCACGGGACCCCGCCCTGCCCATCATCACTGTCCAGGTCAGAGTCTGAGTGCATGAGGGCAGAAGAGGTGGGAGCAGGAACCGGTTTCATACGGGCTGGTAGGCAGGTGATGGAGCAGGGATACAGGCAGGAGAAGAGAAAGAAATCGTATGATGAGTTAAAACTGGTCTGAGCAGATTATTTCATTTAATCTGTTATTCAAACAGGTAGTGACTTAAAATGCACAGAAATTCTCAACAAATGTAAAATTTTATGCTGCAACTAATGAACATGTTAATTATTTAATGTATTTCATTATTTATATCTGTTGATTATTGATTATCACACAGATTTTGTCTGTAATTTGCAGCTGGAAACATGCAACGGTGTCTTGTACCTTTAAATATGGAGAACTATAACTGGTGGTGGAGGTGTTGTGTGTGTGTGTGTCTGTCTGTGTCTCACCAGCTCTTGGCGGCTGAAGCTCCAGACTGTCTTGCTCATCAGCTTCTAGTATCTTATATCGGCTTTTGTTTCTGCGCACTTTGCTCTTTCGCCTTCCAGGAAAAAAACAAAACATTTAGCTCATCATCAGCTGATGTAGTGGTAGTTAAGAAGGTAGAGGGCAATTTCAAAATTCAAATTATTTTTTTTCCCTCAAAGCTTTATTTATAATTTTTAACTTTTACAGAGAACAGCCTCATAGTCCCAGCTACTCATCAACCCACCCACTAACCCAATCCACCCCCAGACCTCAGAGAGAAAAAACACAACACATCAAACTAAATCAACAGTAAGCAGATGTACTTGAAGACTCAAACTCACCTATTACAGCAACACACCATCCCCCAGACAACTGTTGCTATGGCAACCACAATCATGAAGGATGCTATAGTCACATAGAGTACACTCCACTCTGAAAACAAAAATATTTGTTTGATACAAAAGATTATTACTCTGTAAAATAATAAGTGTAACACATTAAACTGCATCTGAGATAATGTTAAGCAACAAAATCCTTTTTATGGCCCAAATAGCTGAGTAGACCAAAAAGGGCCATATGAGCTGTTCCTTAGAGACTGGAACTGAATTTGCAGATGGAAAAAATGGCCACAATAACAAGACAATACATTTGATTCATAAGTTAACTGGGTTAAGTAAACTGTTTTATTAAGATTCTGCTCATCTCACCACAGTTGCTCTCTGCGTCTCCAAGCTGAGCTCTGATGAAGTTCTCCATCCAGAAAGGGTGACAGACACATCGCCGTGTGAACGAGTCACACTCGCCGTGGCCGGAGCAGTTCAGCTGACAGACTGAGGAAAGAAGGAGAGTGGCAGGGTGTTATGAGACTGGAGCTTTAAATATCGCAGAGTGGTGAAGTATCTTACAGCCACCAGAAAATATTAAGGAACGACAACATATCATAGGCATATTATAGAACATAAATCTAGGGTAGGTGCATTGAACAAGATAGCAGTGTACAGGTTTCACCACAGAGGTGAGAGAACAACAGTGAAGAAGCAGAAGCTGTAACTTGTAGCAGCAGCTCAAAAATCTGAAAGGTTTGTCCTCTGAGTTCTTTCAAGCCCTGTCATTATCTGACCACTATCTTGAGTAATAGATATAGTTAAAGCAGCTGTTTCTATGACCTGCCTGTCGCCTCTGGCTCAAAGTGAACACAGAGTAAAGTGTACCGATTTAAAAAAATCAAGAAAAAAAATTCACTGTCTTACTGTGTAATTGTTAGTGTCTTATAATCAAATCATATATAATCCCAATGTCCAACATTTAATCAACATCCTCTCTCCCTGAGTTTTGTTGTTTTGTTGTTTATGTTGCTTACAAAGTGTATTTGTCAAGTACTTACTGACTGTATCCACCCGCCGGGCTTTGTAGATAAGGAAGTCATTCTTCTGCTTGCGCAGTTTGTTGCGTAGGCCAAGTGCAACACTGTGGCCAGACAGAGGAGGGCGCCCCGGACCGCCAGACACCAGGAAAACCAAACGAGTACTGAGGAGGAAGGAGGAAGAGGAAAATGGTTTCTTACGGTGTATAGTAGTGTCCACCAATCAAACCAAATCAAGAAAATAAAATCTCATCTAATCCTTTTTCTTGGTTAATTTATGTTTACCATTTCAAAACATCACGTTTTGAGGGTTATAATAAAAAAGACTGTGAGCTCAAGGAAACTATGAGAAAACATTTGAAGATGGAAGAGATCTCTTATTGCAAAATTCAGGGATTTCAGATTTCAAAGGTGCACAACAACTAACCTGTGCTCATTAAACGCACTGATCTCTCGCACAATGATGTCACTGTCGAGCACGCCCAGTAAAACCCCAACCTGGCGCAGCAGCATGTCACGCTGACGATGGGAGACCTGGGATACAGAGACCTCCAACACCAGCTCCACCAGGTCACGTTCCCATATGTCTGACAGGGAGAGAGAGAGAGGGAGAGAAAGAAAGAGATTAAAACACAGAGAAGGGGGGAAAGGGTGGAGAGGAGAAGAGTGAGGACAGAAAAAGGAGAGGGAGAAACTGACATGAGGAGAACAGGCTGACTGCAGGATCCATCTGACACTCAAATCTGGGAAAGAAGCCAAAAGACCAAGTGACGGATTAGTTTCTAGCTGAGTGTGTGTCTGTGCACCGTATGTTGTGCACTGACCTGCTCAACCTTCTGCTGTTGGTTGTTGAGTCTCTTGCTGTGTTGACAGCATTCGTACACACAGACTTGTTCAAAAGGAAAAAATATACTCTGCAATGCTCTTATACTACTAGTTATCAACCTAGAAGGTAAAATACTGCAATTTAACTTCAGGTATATACACTTTACCTAAACTGGCCTTGTTTGCTTCTGCTTCAGTCAGTTACACCTTTATTTGTGTGCCTTTCAAGTGATCTCAAGAACATGTGTTGTAACTTGAGATCAGCACAAGCAACAGTTGTTTTATAAAAAAAAGTCTCCGTGTGTCCATATTCTGTTAGGTTTGTGTATTTCTGTTCACTTTACCTGGTTTGACCTCCACTGTGCCCCTGCCAGTGCTGCTCTGTCCTTTACTGTCAGTTACAGTCAGGCTGAAGCTGTATTTCCCCTCCACCAGGTTTCCCAGAAACAGCACTGCCTGGTGGTCAGAGTTGTTCAGTACATCCTGATGAAAAAAGATTAAAAACACTTAATTTTAATTTCCTAACACTGTGAATTTCCCAATTTGCTTACAAGGTACATCTCAAGTAGCGGTTTTTGATAGTATGATTAAACGATTTTATAGTTTTAAGATGGGTTTTCTTTTCAGAAAGCAACCAAGTGTTTCTACTATACAGTCAAAAAAAACCTTAATCAAAATAGCTATGGATGTGACTCTCACCCCTGCGGCAGGGCTGCTGTCATCCCTGGTCCACACGTAGCTGACTCCACCTTTGTCATCGGTTGAGCGAGATCCATCCAGAGTGGCAGTCCTGACAGGCAGAGAGATGGGTGGACTTGACACAACATGAGCCACTGGCGGCTGGTCTAGTTCTGGTGAAAAAAAAAAAAACATAATGAAAAGACAATAAATACAAAAGTGTGAGGTTCACTCGAGAAACATGCAAACATGCAATTGTTTTTGTGTGTGGTAATTGGATTACCACACACACATACACATCTCCTAACCTTCTCTGACGATGACTGTGACAGTGTCGGTACTCTGCAGCTTCCTCTCATCAGTTACTGTCAGGGTGAACTCGTACCTGCCGACCTCGAGACCTGTCACCGTGGCAACAGCACTGTCTGCATTCTCAATCTTCACATCAGCAGGACCACTGATGGCCGAAGAGAAGCGGAGCGAGATAGCGTCAAAGACAATTAACCGTAATCAGTGCAATACTTTAGAATTAACTATGAGTGCAATACAACTGACGTGTTGTAACTACACCATCCAATGGAAGTCTAAACCTTAATGAAAAAACTATCTGCTTGATTGCAGAACAGATGTGTGCATAAGTCAGTGACTGACTGACCTGGTTTGTTTCCAGTGGTAGGTGGCAATCTTCTGGTCATCGCTGCTCTTACTGCCGTCCAGCGTGGTTCGGTCGACAGGCAAGGTCAGCTCTTTCTCTGGTCCTGCGTCTGCTACTGGTGGTTTATTGTTTTCTGAAAAGTAAAGAGATAATAGGATAAGAAAGATAAGCACGCATCTACCTCAGCCCATTAGCCATTTGTCCTCAAAAACAAAAAAACAACATGAATCATTTCTTCCACAACCAAACTAGCAAAGTTCACACTTTAAGTTTTTGACAACTGGGTCATAATTTCTCCAACTTTTATCCAAATCAGATCCGTGCCTGACAAATCTTGACAGATGGACCAGTATTCCAATCAGAGGTGAGAAAGAACAGTGATACGAAAGAGTGAGAGAGTGAGAAGGAAAGAACTTCTTATAACAAATGGGAAGCTAGAAAAAAAAACACTATGATACAAAAAGGACAACAGCCTCTGACCAACAGCACTACCATTCCTTTCAGATATTATTACCCACATGGTTGACACAGTCTAACCATGCAGGTGGATGTGGGTTAATAACACAGGTCCTGTTCAAACACTTGCAAGATTGTTTTACCACTGTCTACAGTCTGCACTGGGTGCTTATCAGGCTGTGTGTACACGTACAACTCCCATTCACTGAGTCAAAATGCTATTTCTAACAAAGTATTGGCAAATATAAATTCCTATGAGCAGTTTAAGTGCTGACATTCGCTTCACACATTACTAAAGGTCAAGAATAAATACAGCTACATTATATACTGTCGCTCAGGTTGCTCTTCACACTTGATGTTTGTTTGTATAGAGCCTGTGGGAGTGAGAAAGGGCTCACGAAATGCAACACATATCAGATACAGGGGAAGTGGACTTGAAATTGATTCAATTCAAGTGTCTCTTTAAGTGGCACACAAGTGCACACAGCTGAGTAAACAGACTTAAAAAAAAAAAACATGGGCTAATGAATGAGAGTGAGTAAGAAGCTAAATCTGTAATTAATCTGTAATTAATTAGTGCTAATATTCCTCCCAACTTTTCACTGAACATGTGTTGGGGTGACATAAACAGGAACCTTTTATTTTTTTAAAAAAGTTGTCCAGCTGTTTACCTGGCTGAACAATGACGGTGACCTGGGCAGTGTCCTGCTGTCCAGCTGAATCTGTCACAGTCAGCTGGAAGGTGTAGTCTCCCTCCTGCATTGCCGACAGCTGCAGGATTGGTGTCCGTACGCCCTGAAAACACACAGAAACAGATGCCATCGTTAATCATGATGCTCTTATCCAAGAAAAAATGAGCTGAAACGTGAATTCAATGCAGTGCACAGTCCCCGAGAGTATCTCACCTGCATTTCCACCACTTTGTCTTTGCTCTCAGGACTGAGAGACCACTCGTAAGACAGCGAATCGTGGTCGTCTGTGCTTTGGTTGCCATACAGAGTGATGGAGTTGCGTGGCAGCTGGATGACCTGGATGTAAGTAAGTAAGAAGAAAGACCATCTATTGTTACCAGGGGTACACAGCTTTAGTCAATAAATGAATTTAGACATTTTTGAGGTTTAAGTACCCTACTTAACACACACACACACACACACACACACAACTGAAAAAGTGTTGTCTCATGCATTAAAGAACAAAGCTGTGATGATGAAAACTGCTTCAGACCTGGTTAGGGCCAGCATTGGCCACAGGCCGGTAATCCTTGGCTTTGTTGACAGAGAGGGTGGCCTGCGTCGAATTTGTGGCTCCATCTGAGTCTGTCACTGTCAAACTGGGAAAGAAGGACATTCAATAGGTTTAATAGACAAACTTTATGGAAAAGTAAACAATTTCTGACTCGCTGACTTAAAGTCTATAAAATCAAACCAAGTTTGACTTGCATGTAATAAGAAGTTAGTAACTTTAATCCAGACATGCCTCTGCTTTTATTATTACATGTGTCACAGACATATATATTGAAATGAGGTTCAGGATTCAAGATGCTGATAAAAGTGTTTTAATACTATATTTTAGCGTCTTTATAAATGCTAGAGTGGAGTGTTTGTAACATATTTACTGGCAATTTAACTTGCCTGTCTAAATATATCTGAACTCTTGGGACCTCTCAAAATTAAGACAGTGGCATCCACCTGTGTGAGATAAGTGAGGTCCACCTGTACCTGAAGGTGTAGTTCCCAGGCACCAGGCTGGTGAGGGTGAGGACGGGGGTGTCGGCAGAGACCTTCTCCTCCCTCAGAGGACCTTTGACCTCTTCCCAGTACCATGCCACCACCTTGTCATCATCAGTGCTCTCTGGAAAGAGAAGAAAGGAGGGAGGACATGGAGGAGGACTGTAGGCTCTGATTAAGGGCTATGTTTGTGTGTGTGTCACATGGGAGACTCACGGCTGCCGTCTATCACCGTAGAGCTGGTTGGCAAGGAGATCTCCTGGAACTTTGGGGAAACTATGGCAACTGGAGGCTTGTTTACCCGCGGCTCTGTCAGGTGGAAAGTAAGAAATTAACTCCCTCACTGAGGACCTGAGTTTATTTACTTAACATGAGGTTTTAACTGAGCACTGATTCCTGATAAATCTGTATCACTGACACTGTTTCATAGCCTTCTGATGGTGGACAAAATAACAGAAACATTTCTGAGTGCAATACTCATTCTGTAAAGCACCTAATGTTTGTCTGTTTGTGTCTCTTTGCAAATTTAAAATATTTCCCCAATGTTGGCATTTGTCAAAAGGATTTCTTTTAGATCACACAGGCTTTGGTCATAGTATATAATTTGCAGTGTTATTTATGAACCAGAATCAGCCTTGAAAACTATTCAACTTTATTTGACTTACTTGTGTGGTTTAGTTTTTGAAAATTCTTTTATTTCCTTTATTTGTGAGCTTATGTTGGTAGTGATTGATTTATTTGGAAAAAGGGGTACTTAAACACTCACCCCTGCAAACTGCTTTTCAGACCATCTTAATATAAATGAGATTTTACATTGCGCTGCTTGTTAAATCTCACCTGGTTTGACTGTGACATTGACGTAACCTTCTCCATGAGCCCCCTCCCCGTCCACTGTCACTTCAAACTCATACAGGCCCACAGTCAGCTGAGATGGAGAGGAGAGATCGAGCAAATCAAGCAAGAATTAAGAGGGAATGTCCTTTCTGAGATGATCTGTCTCCTTTACACATTACTGAAACTGTCTTTTTACGCACTGAATAGAGCACAAACTGCACGTTTTATTTTTAGCACAATATGAATATGAAAGTTGTGATCTGTACCTTACTGAGTTTCAGTGTCTTGCTGTGCTTTCCTTCCATCTCCCCACTGTAATCTTTGGGATGTGTTATCAAACGCCAGTCAAATGCATAGTTTGTCCCTGCAGAGAAGTAGCAACATGTAATAAATCAGCACATTAAACAAAACTGCTCATGCATTTAATTAAAATCTATCAGATAAGGATCATTTCCAGTTGAAAACGTTTGCTGTCATAGCACTATGTCAGCGAGGGATCAAGGGATTAACAAAATTATGACTTGCATTCCTCTTCGTAACTGTATAATCTTTTTCCAGTGTGGATTTGAAATTCTCTGGCTGGTGTTCAGTATGATGCACAGTACACTGATGGTGACTCAGGAATACAACTGTCAGGCAGGCTGAATTTCCTCACCCATTTCTGAACACCAAAAATATGATAGCACGCTGAATGATAGTCAGTGTGCTCATCTAAGCTAAATAAAAGTCTAATTATTTTCTAGATATTTCCAAACTGGGAACTGTTTGATAAGTCAGTACCAGCTATTCACTGGAAATGCATTAGAAAATCAAACTCATAATTACAAAAATAATAATAATTAAAATTATTATTTTGTATTATTATTATTATTATTATTATTATCATTATTATTATATTATAGTCCTGGAGGTGTCAGCAATTGAAAAAAAGTGGTTGAGTTCAGGTTGATCACTTGTCTGGCACCATTAATAAACATATACACAGACACAGAAAATGATAAACTGCAATAGTTTATTTCCTAATTCAGTGGCTTTACCTGGCGGGGGTGTTGGGACCACGAAGGCATTGAGTTCAACCTCGTTGCGGGGCAATGTAACCTCCACACCCTCCCCTGCTGACACCACCAGCTCCCTCACTGCTGTGGAAGACGACACGGGATCAGAGACGACGCCAAAATAACAGTATGGTGACCACAAGGTTGGCATGGCAACCAAAAGACTGGAACTCGTCAGAGTGTGGAGCATTCAACAAGAGGTGAATAAATAATATTAAAAATAAACACACAGTTGTAGTTTTTGTGCTTCATTATCGTATGTGGCAGTTCCTCTCAGCTGTAAGTCAAGTCACCAGCAATGGTTACAGCTGTGGTTGTGGCAGGCAGCCATTTTCAGTGAAAACCTCTAAAAACCCCCTGTTCACTGCCTGCACAGCACCAAGCAGCAGGCAGACAAAATCAGGAAATAGCTGGTGATGTGTAAAGATGTACTCCAGTAATTTAGTAAACGTTGCTTTCATCTGGGAAAAATAACATCTGTGCAGTCTGCCATAAAATTTGTGGGCAAAGTACATCTTTGTTTTGTCGAACATCTGCTGCAGGAAAAACACTGAAGGAACAGTGAAGGATATTTTACAAATTTTGAGTGTGTGTGACAGAAACATGGAGGCTTAAAAGGGCAAAAATGTATTTTAACCAACTCTGGTACCGAGAGGACCTGAAAGTCATTTGAAATCTTCCTCCAAGGCTGCATAACCACAGTGATGTTACATTATAGATTAGATCATAACTAATAAATGAAGACAAGACAGATTACTGAATGCGCTGGAAATAGGCGATCTCTGATACTTGCTTCCTTACCAGCCTGTGTTGGAGTTGTGATGATAGCAGCTTCAGTCACTGTGGGTGAGCTGACATCACTGCTATTGGAAGACGCAGGAGTAACAACAGTGTCATCCACCGTTGAGTTTTGTTGCGATGGAGCTGGAGCGGCATCTGAACTCCCATTGGTTACCTGGCTAAGGTTCTTTTGGGTTGTCTGAAGAATTGTGATGGTCCTGGGTACAGTTGGAGTTGGATGAGCTATATCCAGTTTGGGACTTTCCTGCAGAGACAATTCAAAATTTTAATTTTTTGAACTCACAATAACATGGAGCAAATTTGGAGAGGAACTTAGGAAACATTTAGGGGCCATATTATTTACATTTCCTGTTTTATATTTTCATAAAATGTATTCTTATATTATCCATATCTACCTCTACTACGCTATTATTTGACTAAACAATCAGTGTGACTCCAAGAATTAGGGTTAATAAAGAATAACAGAGAAAGGTGAAGAACAGCGCTTGCCACAACCAAACAATGTGAAAACCAATAAAACATTTGAACTCAACCAATTTCCTGTGAAATTACCGTGCTGGTAAGGTATCCTGTGTGTGGTCTGTGGCTTTCTTTGTGCTGTGCATGACGAGCCTTTCTACGTCTTGCTGTGATGGGACCCTTAAAATAAAGTTACAGAGCACAAATCATTTCAGCAAAAACTTCTATAAATAAGATACCAAATCCACTAGTCAAGGTAAGTAGCGAACTTTTGCGCCCCCCTAGCTTTAACTGGAAAACAATATGCTCATCTGCTTAAATATTCTAAACTGATTATGTCTCTTAATCAACAGAGGAAGTTAGCTGTTGGAACTAGTCTAATCAATGACAGCGCCATCTGAAAGGGAAGTTGCTCTCAGAAAAAAATAAAAAATAAAATAAATAAATAAATCACAATTAAAAGTTCATTTGAATAATTCTGAATGCTGTTTCCTTAGCTTGGACAGCTGTTCCTGTTACATCTTTGTCAGCCAGAAGCAGCCATACCTTGGAGAGCAGCTGAAGGAGGCCAAGGGACTCCTGGTGAGGCTGGGGCAGGAAAGAGATGGGGCAGCCACTCTTCTGGGTGCAGCTGAGAAGCACACAGCGCCCGCCGAGGCTCCACACGGCACTGCAGCTCGGCTTTAAGCAGCAGGACTCCCAACATGTTGCCCCTCCTGTCCCGTCTGCCAAAGGGTGCCAACCCAAGCTGATGGCGCTGCTCCAGTGGATCCCCAACACCCCACCAGTCACCCGGCAGAGATCTGCTGACACACCTGGACCAGGACAGAAGCGAGCAAGGAAGTAAAAGTAATGATGCACTGTACTGATGTTCATATCACTGTAAGAGATCAATTCCTTTGCAACAAAGATCATAGTTACAAGAAGAGGAGGAAAGTTGGTCAGGAAACAGGGGTGAAAGGGAAGGTTATGCACTGGTTTCCCCTAAGAAAGAGTTCAGAGTAGAATGTAGTTTGATAAAAGGGATCTGTCAAAGGCAACATCATGGACCTGCCACTGGTCAGCGCTTTGTCAAGATTTCCCTTGGTTATATCAATCAGGGCATTGTTTGGTATTCTTGGCATTGTCGCAGGCAAAGGAGCAAAGTGAAACCCACAGTGAATTCCAGTCCCAACCAGTGAGACTTTTTACAGATTAGGCTTTGACTCGACATTTCACTGAAAAGACCGACATCCAGCCGCAGTTTGAGCAGTCAGCCAACTCAGCAACAGAGAGAGGAAGTAAGGCCTTTCCTTGACAAAACAAGACACTGATTAAAACCCAAAGCACAGTAAGCAGTACACACGAAACTCCACCCTCTGAGCCTGACCATATCAGACTCATATCAGGAGTGCAGTGAGCTGAGACGTTTAGCTGCCGTATGCGTGCATGCTCTTGAAGAGGTGATGAAACTACTCTTATTTAGCCTTTTGTTGTATCAAATTAGTTCATCCATTCATAAATCCATTCATTGTGCCATATAGGCACTGGCTGTGCAGCCAGATACAACGAAACAGCACCGTTCATAAAATACCACAGATTGTAAAAGTAACACAGGCATAAATGGGGGGTTATATTTCACCAGTACTTAAGCGATTGTCCACAGAATGACAGAAACTAAACTAGCTGTGAATGATAGCCCAGTACAAAAGTAGTACAGCTGAGCTTCTCTGTGAACTGAGAAAACCGCAGCTGCATTGCAAAAGAACATTTTATGTTGTGCACATCTGAATGGTCAACCTTCAGAAGCAGATCAAATATCAAAAACATGCACACACATACACGTCGAGTAAATGATCTTCAATGTGACTCCTCTACATTTGTCAAGATCTCGTAAATGAAAGCAGCGCAAGAACTGTTTATTCTACAGTATATCAAGAAAATCAAATGAGGTTTTCCTGTCATTAATCCTATCCAGTAAGCGCTCACAAACTTCTTTAAAGTTATAAACCTTTAGATCGGAGTCCTGGTTGATCCTGAGAGGCCTCTTTGGCAATTACTTCATCAGAAATACAACAGGAAAGCAGTTAGTGCATCTGTTCACAGTGCAGCCGAACAAAACTGTTCATTTCATAAAGAAGTCAATAACTGGCCTTGTTCAACAATGATCTGATTTCGTGCTGTACAAGCTCAAAGAGTTTTCCAAACAGCAGCAGGGAACACTAAAAGGAGTCGGTTACCTTACTGACTATAAATAATATCTCAAATGGGATTTAAATTCATGAAAATTTTAGGATCATAACTTTTAAAATGACCACTTTTGACCGTGGTGTTCTGTAACAACAATGTTTCAAACAAAAGCAAAAAGAACGATGAAAAACTAACAAAGACATTTAGACCATCTCATTAGATCATCATCTCACACAGAGATATACCAGTAACTGCTGCTACCATGGCAACGTTAGAGCCAAGGGTGACTTTATGGGACATCAGTGTAACTGAAGTCTGGAAAAACACAGGTCTTACCACATACAAAAAGGCACAAAAGAACAAAAGCTTGTTTGAGAAAGGGGGGTCATCCCGCCCCTTGTCCACTGTTCTTCTGTCCCCCACCCCTCAACACACACACACACACATACACAGTGTCTACCTACAGAGCCCCTATTGTCCTGTTTCACATTGTAACCCACTGTGTGGAGTGGCATCTGAAAGAAGGCGCGCGCGCGCACACGCACACGCACACGCACACGCACACACACGCACACACACACACACACACACACACACCAGGGGTGCCGACAGTCCTCCATCCGCCTGCCTCAGATCAGACATACAGTAAATACCAAATACCATCATAATGAGATTTGAAGGTGGATGAAGACCCACCCTGAGCAATCAAAGGTGTGTGAATCTACTGTGCAGATGAGCGCTGGTAGTTGACACAGATGTGAGTTACCTTATCATTTCTCCGTCAACAAATGCGTATTTGCCAGTTGAGTTCACGGTGACGCATGGTTTATTTTACCTGTGGTAGGAGCCAAGAGCCAGAGGTAGGTCAGCGGTAGGAGGAGGAGGTGAGGTAAGCTCCAGGTGAGCAGCTTGTGGTGTGCATAGGACATTTTCCTCAAAGACCAAAGACCTAGAAGGAGAACACAGAACAACCTTAGAGCACTTCATCCTCCTAACCCACCACTAGGTTAGTCAGTGCAAACTAATTCTGTACAGCCAAACATCATTCAAACCCACCAAACTTTGTTTTAAATTCTAGAGGATATCTCAAAGTTGCCCAATTTAGGAAATTTAGGAGAACTGGAAACTGTATTTTAAGGGGTTCACATTCATTCAAAAGAATCTGCCCTTAAAATCCAAGTAAAATCTGCAAAATAACTTAACCAAGCAAACTTAACATTGCAAAATGTAAATTAACGAATGCTGGAAAGCCCAAATGAAGCAAAAAGCTGCAGTATTATGCTAAACGGCACAAGATTAGTTAGTAATTTTAATGGTTTGATTTCATTACAGTACGCATGAGATTTGGTTCTCAGACCCCTCCCAGGAACCATTTAAGTGTGGTCTAACTTGTACCTGACTCAAAAAATAACAACTGTCAATCCAACTCAATCAAACTGAATCTACAAGCCATGTTTACCTTTCGTCTGGTCAGGCGGTGGAAGAAAGAGATGCAGGAAGCGAGAGGGAGCGAGGGCTTAGGTTGGCAGCGAGGTGCTGTGAGGTGATGGGTGAAGACGGGTCAACACCAGCACTCTGAGGAACAGATCCAACATGGCCACCTGTGGAACCTTTACAGGCTCAGCTTCTCAAACACTATGCTAGAGAAGGGAGGGCAGAGAGAGGCATTATTTAATCGTTCCTCAAAAAATATTATTCATATCAGGCTGGACAAGCGTGTGGACATATAGGCCTGGGAAATATTTCAAAACTACTGTATAAATTTTAGTGGAAATGTATTTTTATGTTATCAGTCAGACAAGATTCTGCTGCATAAATTAACACTTCCATACAATGTAATTGTACTTGAACAAATTAGTTGCTGATGTTTTTGTTTTAGACAAGAAGAACTTTGTCTGATTTAATGCATAAAAGTGGGACAAAGTTATCAGAAAAACATGAACTGTTCAGGTTTTCCCTCCTTATCTGCCTTGATTACTGACAGTCAACAGTGCTTCAGCTCTACAGAGAAGCACTCTGAAGAAATTCAACAACCTATAACACATCAACTTGACGACAAACATTCATGCAAATAAGACTAAATTGCTTCAACTGGAGGTACTCTTCTGAGAGAGAAAAGCAGAGGAGTGCACTTAAACTGTACCGTTACTTTTCTACTTTTCTTCCTTTTCAAAGTAAAACAGAAAGGGAAATGTTTCCTGTTGGAGGATATAACAAATACAACAAGCCTGTTCCATTATGCAGCAAATCTGTGAATATCCTGTTGACAGTAACTCTTGGGGAGGTACAGCATGACTCACAGTGCTATGAGCACCTTCCTTTTAACTATCAGCCAAAGCAAAAGAGAAGGGAAAAAGGAAACCCCCTCCCAAAAAAACAACTAAACGTACATACTTGTACAACAGGTTCTAATCCCTCAGCCTTATCTGTTGACATGTCCTGACTGTCCCTCATCGTCTTATGTGTCTAGTCTGGGAGCTTTACAACCGCTATATGGAAAAGATAAATATATCTCCGTCTCTCATAAGCACATATCTCACTCTCCTGTGCAATAATCACAGCAATCACTAAACATACAGTAGTTTTATCAAACAAATGTGGCCCTCACAGTCCTCCGTATTATACCAATTTTTTTTTGGCACTCTGAGTAATGACAGGTCAGACAAGGGTCAGCCCGATGTGGGATACAGAAGGAGCATAAATGCATCACAATACACACAGCTACTTTATCCAATTTGGAAGCACAGTGGAAATTTTAATATTTTTTAAATTATATTCAAGACAGACACAGGGCATCAAGACCCCAGAGTTGACTTCCTTATACTTAATGTTCTTTGCTGCAGGAAGAGTGATGAGAAAGTTTCTCATTTGAAAGTAATTAGTAGTGTTTAAAAATCATGCTGAAAAATCATTAATTAACTAGCTGAAAGAATCACAAAAAGGAGCAAGACATTGACTGTTGTAGTCTCATTGCACTCATGAGAAGAGAAGAATTTACATTACCCTATGTTCTTCAGCTTATGTGACTCTGTTGTCTTGAGATACAGGTAAATTCAGTTGTCTCTGGTAAAGTAACATTTCACTGAAGTTGATTTATAATTTGAAGAGGCATGCATAGAGGCAGTCTGAGAAAAAGAGCCATTTGGCACTTTTTTCCCCTCAAGTTTTCCTGCGAGTTCTTAGAGCAGAAAGGGATTTTATAAAAAAAAAAAAAAAAAAAAAGAGGGGAGTGAAGAGTGCAGGTCCTGGGACACTGGCATAATCACGCCTTTTCCCCACAACCTCTCACAAGGAGACTACTACATGGGGCAATATGGTAATAAATCAAGATGCTTTCACTATTTCACAAACATCTGCTGAGCAGACACTCCGTAGAAGTTAGCTAGATGCAGTATATTCACATGGTCGGGAGTGTCACTCTAGTTCCCTTTGTTAGCATGTGATGAAATAAGTCATTACATTATTAAATGCTGGATATAAATACTGCATTAACTGAAATGAAGTCCTTCGCTTACACAACATGAACAGGCGACACAAACCTGTATGGTCTGTTTCCGTATGTGAATCTCCTGCATGTGGATGCCTGAACCTAAGCAGCTCAGCCCAGACAGTCCAAAATCCACAGTCATTTGTCCTCCCGCATGTGTTTTTTCTCTCCCTGGTAATCCACCAAAAAATTTTAAGAGAAATACATCAAGGTAAAAATAATCCAGACAAAAAAATATAAGGGACTCAGTCACGTTTTTCTCCAGCAGTCGCAGCAGTGTGGATTTCCTTTTTTACTGCGCAGTAAAAACCCATAGGCTGGTGGTGACTCTGAGTGTTTGCAGCAACAGTAATACTCAGGTGCACTCGGTCACCTGGGCTGATGACAGCTCAGCCATTACAGACTTTTCAATGGCTACTTTCCCTTGAGAAGCTTCTGCAGAACAATGATCTCCGTGACCAAAAACCCCCTTACATCTAGGGAGGACAATTCTCTCTCTCTTTGGCTGTTTCTTCCTCTTCCTCAGCTGCAGCAGTCAATAGTTGTATTAGCTTCTAGGCAGACAGATTTGTGGAGCTTTCTCTGTAATGACACCAAGTCCCACGCACAGTTTCTTCTGGCTGCAGCAGGGAAGGAAAATTAAGTTGTTTTTGTTTCTCTCTCAGACAAAGTCCTTCAAAAAAAAAAAAAAAAATAATAAGAAATAATAAGCCTCACATTATGCTGTGACAACTACAGAAACATCCTTACTGCAACAACTGTTCTAATCCTAGAACAATATTTAAATGGATTCAATAGTATCAAAAGTATCACAACAATACCATAACCCCCTGTGTACAGTTATATCACGGGAGATTAAAACTATATAAGAATGCACAATGAGACCCTAATACAGTACGCTAACCTTATAACTGAATATAACATCTGACCATGTATAAAGACACACATTAGTCTAACACATTAGTCTAAGTTCTTATAGTTTTTTCACCAGATGATTCATACTAGCCTGCCTTGTGCTTAGGTTGTTTTTGCCCAATAATTTTATTCATTTTCAACACCTTGTCTGATTCATTCTATTTATCTTGCAGGAATAGTATAAACAGTGTGCACTGTTGGCAACAGGCATTCATGTTTTTATGCCTTTTTTGATATTATGTTTAACAGGGTTAAACAGCTTTTGACTTCTTGTTTTTTCTTGGTTTTGACAGTCTTATTTTCCTTATAGCTGTCATTTATTGTTTTTACCAGTTACTGGATGCCACTTTTTCTAAATGATGGTTTCCATTCTGTTTACTAATGGATGGATCTGTTTTGATGTCTAGTGAAATTTCCCACGCCATGGGACAAAAAAGACAAAACTGAGCTGTCAACAACTATTTAAAGTTTCCCGATCTGTTTAATAAGGAACATCACTTGAGGCTCTGGTGGTCCGTGTTAGGATCTGTATCTATTTTTAGTTTATCAAATAAATAATTAATTGTTAAAGAAAAGAAGATAATGGTTACTCCCACTCTCTAAGGAGGATTGATTCTTATAAAGAAGGGATTAACTGATTGGTCAAAGTGCAAATAAGTGACTGACTGCATGAATTAGAGTCTGTCAGTCAAATGAACTCCATGAGTAAACGCACTGGGATAATATCTCTAAGACATTTCATCCAAAATGGTGGGTTCGTGCATTATGTATTTTACCAGCCTGAAAATAACAGCCAGGGTTTACTCAAGACAGGATGTCTCTAACTAGCTGTAAGATAATTTAACAGGCCGATTGCTACACCCTGCGTAGTCCACTGCACTATCACAAAATTACAAAGGAGTGACGGCTGAATCAATAATATGCCACTTTTAATCTAGTAGCTTGTTTTTTGTGTTTTTTTACAAAGCATACCGACGTCCCAGGACTGAGAAATGAAGGTGGAGGTGGAACACCGTAAGGTAATTCACCTGTATAATCCGGGATCACCGCCGTTTAAGGCACCTTGAGGCTAACAGCTGCTGGCATCTCTCTTTCACTACACACCGTGCAGGATTCATCCGGAGCGTTTTTTTATGGCAACTATCACGACACCATTAAAGACAGAAAAGTACCCAAGGACTTACAGTAACAGAAAATGCCACTGGCGTTCACTTCGGTCGGTCGCTGTGAAGTGTTGCGTCGTCGCTGTTGTTGTCCCCAGCGCAGTAAATTGGGTCAGTATTCCTCTCGCTTGCACAGCTGATGTGCAGTGTGACCGCCGTCAAGCGATTCCGAGTGATACATGACGCTTCCGGTGGCTGGGTTTTCAAAACAAATCATTTAGTGACCCAACCGTTGGAACGTTTTTGGGCCGACAGAAGCTCATTAGCAGACATTTACGACACATTTGGGTAGGAATATTAAGTGAGTAAAGCAGGCTACAAGTTATATTGCACAGAAGCCTATTCTAATTCTAGTTTTGCCTGAGATGTGTCTCAAATAAAACTGAAAATTGTTAATCCGAGTACTTCCGCCGTGCGCCACCTGCCGACCAGCTACCAATGACGAACAGGTCCAGCTCGACAGAAACAGTTAACCCGCTTTGGTTGTTTTCATGGTATATTTTAGTTCTAGAAACCAAAATAAAGAATAAAAATGTCTTTCTTGGCCTCAAAAATAATGTGGCGTCGCTTCTCTGACGTTGCAACACTGACCAAAATGGCGTCTCCGCCTCCCAACTATCCCCGTTGTGATTGGTTCTCTGATATTGTCGGACGGTTTTTATTGGTTTCTTGTGGCTTTATTTTGACAGTGTACTTCCGCAGGAGTGCTCACGAGCTGCTGTCCCGCGCGGAGGGGTTGTCTATAAAGTAAGTTATTTTACGAATGTTAACAAATTCAAAATTTAGATCTGCAGTGGTCACAGACAGTTACGCTGAAAGACTCAGCAAACCAACTAAAAATCGTTAAATTTAGGCTCCTCTTTTTTTTTTTTTTTTTTTTTTGCCGCCAACGGTGTGGAGCTAATGTCATGATTTTTTTTAAAAAAATCCCCTTTTAAAGTTTGCTTAACGTTACTTTTTATTTCTCTCTTGGGTTCTCAGTCACCAAGGTCACAATGGCTGACAGCGCCGACGTTACACCTGTCGTGAGCAGCCAGCCTCCTGGAAAAGAGGAGCAAGGAGGAGGAGAAGGCGGAGGAGGCTCAGACAGGGATGCAGGAGGTGGAGGTGGTTTGACGGATGCCCAGAGAGAGGTGTTGGAGAGGTGTCTGCATGCTCTCAGGCATGCTAAAAATGACAGCCACACACTGGCTGCTCTTCTGTTGGTAAGTGTCAGTCATATTCCTGTGGTTACAATGAAGTAACTCAAGGATACGCCGTGTGTATACGCGATTGTAATCATGTCAGCATCCATCTGTAGTCACTAATAATTTAAGACAAAGCAACGGTGCAGTTTATCCTCTGCATTACCCATGTGTGATTTTGCATTTTAGTTTCAGGGTTTAGACGAACCAAAAATGATTGGCTGCTTACTTTATTTATTATTTCTATCAGAGTACTCCAGATTCCATATTTGGGTTTTAAAAAAACACGAGCAAGCACCAAAAAAAAGGATAATAACGAGGATACTAGAGCCATTATGTCATTCCCTGACAACTAATGATTAAACATGTTGATACAGTAGTTGTGGTTTTATCTACTCTGGATTTGAGACCGCTGTCTCCGGGATTTCTGTTTTAATATAAAAAGTAACATCTCTTTCCAGAAACAACGTCCCCGTTACTGTGAATAAATCACACACCTTACCGTGAATAACTATGTCTATTTTATATTATATCTTAGATCACTCGGTTGTGCCCAGCAAGTCAACTAGACAAACCCACCTTGAGACGCATCTTTGAGGCCGTGGGACTCAACCTTCCAGCTCGGCTTTTGGTGACAGCAGTCAGAGGGAGTGAGAACTCCGGCTTACCCCCACATGAACTACTTTCACTGGGCACAGCTCTGTTGGCTGCCCTGAGTACAGACCCAGACATGGCCTCCCATCCCCAGCTCCTCACCACCATCCCGCTCCTGCTGGGCATTTTAGCTAATGGTCCCGTGTCAAACCAACAAAAACAGGCTGCCCAGGAACAGAACCAAGCTGGAGAGATGGGGCAGAGTCCAGATAGTAAAGTACTATCAGCAGAGAGTTCAAGCCCAGAAAGTAATCCTTCCAATGTGGCAGGAGAGACCAAGAGCAGTGAGCAAAAGGGTGATGATGGCAGTACATCAAATGGAGTGTCAGCATCTAAAGAAACTTCACCATCTCCCAGTCTCGATAAGGCCATGGCTGCTGACTGCTACCAGGTTCTAACAGCTGTGTGTGCATTACCCAGAGGTCCTGACCAGCTGCTAAGCAGGGGTGCTGTTCCTGCTCTGTGCCAAGCAGTGGAGCAAAACCAGACTTTTAGCCACGAGAGGGGGCTTGCCTTGCTTGGTTGCCTCCTCTCAGATAAAACCAAGGACAGAGCCTGGAGTAAACACCCTGCAGAACTCCTCTCTCTACTGGTCAGGCTCTCCAAAGACTTTAGCCAGTTCACTGACCAGACCAGACTGGACATGTGTTCCCAGTTGGTGCAGTTTCTCCCCCCTGTAGGAGTGACAGTGGAAAGTGAACAGCTGAAGGAAGTCGTGAGCCGTTTGTGGGGGGTATTGAGACCTATGATGCAGTCTAAGTTGACACCGAGGCAGATCAGGCCGATCCTGGTCCTCAGTGCATGTCTGCTGGATTTGTATGGTTGGGAACTGGTGGGACCGCCAAAGTTCTGCTGCTTACTGGTGAACCGGGCCTGTGTGGAGGTCAGAATGGGCCTGGAGGAGCCGCCTGGTAACGAGCTGAGCCCAGAGCTGCAGCACACACTCACAGGTAGTATATTAATTGTTGTTTCAGCATCTGTTTTATTGCGCTGTTGCATGATTAACCTCCTTTGTCATTTAAAATGAAACCTCCTCTTGTCATTGTCAGGCTGTTACAGAATCATGGAGGCTGCCATAGAGCAGGCCTGCAGTCCAGGATTGTCGCAGACCGCTGCACCCCCTCAGAGCGCCATCTCTTCACTCAGCCTGCAGCAGAGCAGGCAGGTCCTCGGGGTGCTGGAGGAGGCCTTCTCTGCTGTAATGTACCACCTACAAATGGTGAGAGGGTGACATTTGAGCTTCTGTTGGTGGTTTTTATTCCCAACTACTTTCTTGTTGCTGCCTCTGGAAATGTCATCACTCATTGTGCACCAAAAAAGAAAATTTGTCCATTAATGATACGGGTTCTTTGTACTGTAAAACCACAAGCCTCCTCAGAGTGTAGTCACTAAAACACTCTTCCCCCTTCCTCTTCCTGTTCTCACAGGTTGATTCGAGTCGATATGGTGACCCTTTCATTTTCGCCACGTTCCGTTCCCTGTGCTCATGGCTGGCCGAGGAGACTTCCTGTCTGAAGGAGGAAGTGACTGGACTGCTGCCTTTCCTGATTGGCTACTCCCAGAGCCACCTGCAGAGTGAGAGCCCAGAGCAGGGCCTCCCTGACTGGATGGCTGATGTGTCCGTCTCTGAGGAGAAAGGGGCCTGGACGGGCAAAGAACCTCTGAGGTAAAGATGACAAACGATGTCAGAAGGAATGAATTAGTAATGGTAGATGTACAAAAACACAGCCAAGGAGTTTTAACTGCTCTGGCATTCAAGGAAACACCTTCCTTTCTCCAGGTATCTCCTCCCAGCTCTGTGCCACCTGTCAGCAGAGGAAGGTCCCAGGAAGGTGCTGCTCACACTCGACACCCCGGCCCTGCTGGTGGACTTTCTCTCCCGGAGCTGGGTATCCCTCAAGGGGAAAAGTGGGACTGCGTCAGGCAGAGATCCCAGCATGGAGACAGCCTGCTCAGCCCTACTCAACTTCACCGTCACAGAACCAGATAGAGTCAGGTACTCACCTGAAGCCTGCAGGTCATTTGGAGCGAATGAAGTCATAGTGGTATTTCTAACTGTTTGTTTCTTTGTTTGCTTTCTAGGAAGGACCCATGTTTCAGAACCCTGGAGGCTCTTCTGAGTGAAGCACTTCCAGTTTTGGTGCATAAACCCCACCTCCTGGTCCTTGCAGCAAATTGCTGCACTTTGGGACTAATGATTGGCAGACTCAAATCAGCTCCTGCAGGTGAGAGTTGTTTTGGTTGTTCACACGCGTGGCACCATTTTATTTGTTGCAACATTAACCTTTGTCAGTGGTTAACCACAAGCAAATGCTCTCTGTACTCTTGTTATCATGTTACTGTATATAAATTCTGCTTTTCCTACTGTCACATGTCAAAATGTATACTGTGAAATAGGCTCATACCAGGGCTGTGGAAGCTGGTAAATCTAAATGGAATGCAGCCATTACTAATGTTATTAGTTACCCTTGTGCATTTTCTCATGTCACTGCTTTGAAAAAAGGGCCTATGGAAATGCAGATCATGTGTGCTCTAGGCCAAGCAGAAATGCTGCTGTACACAGGATGCAGACTCTGGCTGTAAACATCAATGCTCTGTACTCTTAAAACCTTGGTTCATGCTGACTGGGTCTCAGAGAATATGTTAACTGAGCAACTAGAAAGACGAGGATCTTAGAAGTTGAAGGTGTTCAAAAACGAGCCAGAAGCAGAGTGATTATTGGACTGACATTCATCAGGTGGTCAGTAACAGTGAAAGTGGTCTTATTGTGTGTAAACACAAAATAACAGAAGCCAGAAGAAGAGGGGGATACCGTGGTGGCTGTGTGCTGGATGTGTCAGCTTGTTCTGAAGTTTTTGGCCCCTGGGGGACAAAATCGATTATTATTTTCATATCTAGTAATGACATTTTTAAGTTAAATATGAGTACAAAATGTCAGTAATTGGTGGCTAATATTCAGAAACATTTATTTCTCCAGGATCTGTGGAAGCAGGCCAGAGACGTTTCTTCTCCTCAGCTCTCCGATTCCTCCGCGGTGCCCTGGACTCTGGCCCCGGTTCGGTGAAGGTGAGCGTCAGCTGGGCGGAGAGCTGGGACGAGGCTGCAGAGCTCTGGAGGTTGGGCTTACAGGCTCTGGGAGGCTGCGTCCGCGCTCAGCCCTGGATCGCCACCTTGGTCAGAGAGGAAGGTTGGCTCAAACACACTCTCAGCATGCTGGATCAGTGTAGCTCACTACCAGACCAGCACACGCAGGGGGCACTAGAGGAAGCTCTGTGTGCCATGGCGGAGCAGTGCACGGTTTGTAAGCAGGAGATTGGAGACACGATGATGAGAAATGACAAAGGAGCTTTGAGCTGTATGAGGAACTTGAAGAAATCAGTGGGAATGAAGTGAAACCAAACTGCTGCTGATGGACGATGTGCTCTTTCATGGAGTATTTTTAACTTGCGGAGTTCAAAAAGAAGTCACTCTATGAAAATAAAAAAAGCACAGCTATTAATGAAGCCAAACTGGTGTGTTTATTAGTCGTACCAATCTGACATGGATAACGCCCCAAGCCCGCATAGAAAATAGGGAAAATCATGTGTCTCTGTGTATCATATTTTTCAGTGTAATCAGTGTAAAGAATGAAATGGCTTCTGGTTTTCGCTTTTTGAATCACTGAATAAATCTGAGAAGTGGGCAGCTAATCATTTGTGACCAGGCAAATGTCTGTTGAAGCAACTGATCTCTCCACATGGAACAAAAAAACACAGGAGCTGTTTTCTTTCGTGTGAATGCTGAAATATAAATGCATTTAATAAAGGAATATTTTGTTAGATAACAGTAAGCTTAGTCTCCAGTGTTACTTTGTTTTTTTTTCTTGCAGCTGTAGTTGGACATCCATATTTACCACAGAAGAGTTGACCATTTCAGCCTGAGGACCTCTGTACTGTTCATTTTCCCAGTGGTTCACCAGTGGAATAAATATTATAAAGGTGTTAAAATAATCTGCAGTAACTTCAGTATCCAGCTGGACAATTGTTCCTTCACTGTCGATGATCCAAGAGAAACTTTTCCTCTTTTCTCAAGTGCCACAAGATGGCGCAGTCAGACTTAAAGTGTGCTGAAGTTCTTGATCGCTAACACTCTTTCTTTCCTCAGGCCACGTTTCTGTGTTCTGGAGTTTTATCGGGATATTTCATTGTTAACTCGTAGATAACTCGATTGATCATTTTATTAAGTTAAAATTTAATATTAAAACATAAAAACATGCAAAATGTCAACAAAGGACGACGTGAGTTTATTCATACTTTTTTTTTTTTTTTTACCAGTGACTTCTTACTATAGTTATCCTTTAGCTGTAACTTCTACAACCAATAAGCCTTTAAATGTAATGCATATTTTTACTCAGAAATTTGGACGGATTTCTCAGGTTGGAATTTATCCACTTTTCAGAACTAAAAACCAGGACTTCACGCTGTAGATTTACATGGATCAGTAAAAGTAATGTATGGATTCAAAGGAAGAATATCTGTGATCCTTTGTCTTGTGATTATCACCGGCCAGCCATGTTTTTCTTATTCAGCACTTCATCCCTGATCCTATGTTCCATCTACCAACCGTGAAAAAGTTTTTAGCTACCCCCCTCCTCGACTCTTGTCACCTCCCGCCCTTTTTTTTTTTTTACCCCCCCTCCCCAACACCCGTCTCTTTTCTCTCTGACTCATCCATACAAACTCCTGCATCGTCTCCCAAACTAACTCACTCCTCTCTGTACCTTCAGCCTCCATCCACCTCTTCACATTAACCCCTCAGCTGCAGCTTGACACCCAGACTGAGCGCCACCAGCACCAGCACCATGCTCTGGAAATCCCGAACCAAGACTGACGTTTTGCAGGTAAAAGAAACACCACGGAGTTTTCCGTTTTCACTGGTTCATTTTTTTTCAGCAGGTGTAGGTCTGTTATCTGGAAGTCCATCATCATGGGGGGTCGTTTAAAGAGAGCCTGGATCCAGAAAATAATTCAGTTGTCTACAATTCAAGCTGTGAGTGATTCGGTGTGGATTTCAGCAGGTGAAATATTTGAAGAAAATTTCATTCTTTGGGATTAAAACTGAGAAACTCCAAGATTTCTGGGATAAAGGGAGGTGGATGTGCGTGCGTAAAAACGACTTCAGAAATCTGAGAAAGAGGAGATTTTTGTTACATTTGGAATTACACATAAAAATACCAAAATTTTAGTGTCACTCGGTGCGTAAATAGTATTTTAGAACAAAGTATATATAAATAAAAGTATATTAATCTTAACAACCAGTAACTGAACGAATATATCTCTTTAAGAGAAGTGGACCCTGTCGACCCCTCCCCTCATTCTGCCGGGTGCGCGCAAAACCTATAAGTAGTGCGCTCATGGAGAGGCTGGAGGACTCCGTGTGTGCTGTGCGCGCGTGTGTGTCTGGCAGCAGCTTTTCATCTGTGCGTAAAGAGCTCCATCGAACAGCGAGAAAAGGAAAAGTAAATAACACCTTTGAGTTTAATGGACCGTTAAAACAGCCTGGATTACATCTCGGAGAGCATTTGGTGACATCTTTCAGCCGCTGGAAGCCTGCGCATCCTGTTGAATTTTAAATTTGGGGGTATCCAGAGTGGTCCAGATGTTAATCCACACCTATTCGGCCATGGTGAGTTTGATAGAGACTCGTGTTTTTAGATTTTTTTTTGGGGAGGTGGGGGCTGCTGATGTCTGTTCATCACTAATCAGTTTAGGCAAGGAGTTTATTTTCTTTACGGATTGCCAGTAGGCTAAACACGAAGAAACGTGTTCAATTTACCATCATAACTCAAAAACAGCTTTAAGTAAATAAAAGAGTAGAAAAAAGACGTTATGCTGAATGTGTTGCATTTTTAAACCCGAGGCACCGACTGTCAGCTTGGAGTGAATAATGATCTTTTGTGATGTTTTTCCTTTTTTTTCTTTTTCTTAATTTTTTTTTTTTAAATTGGCTTAGAATAAATTCATTTCTGGTAAGTCTGTTCTTTGCTGTCCAGTAGAATCGTAAGTGTCAGCTGTTCGTACTGTGCTCCCAATGAGCCTGTCTGACAAGGAGTTTACAGTAGCAGTGCCGCGCATCTGTCCGCGGAGATGGTCTTTGTCTGCGCGGTGTCACACCAAGTGAGACCGACTGACAGTAAAGTGTCCACTCACTGCAAAGACTAACATGCGACAGAGGATGGTCCTCTTTCTAATGGAGTGACACCGTGTTTTACAGATTTTAATGTAACCCTCAACTTTTTTGGAATAAAGTGAGAAACTCAATCCTGCACAGTGCAAATGTTGTAGGACAGATATGTGTGTGCTTTTAACCCGGCCTCGGCCCTCTTTGGCTGGCAGATAATGGATATTGTTCCACCGCAACAGCATTGATTTGGGTGACCCAGCTTTTTAAAAAAAAATCCAATTTCACCAGGATGTGTGAGCAGAAATGTAGGCTAGTGGACTACATGTTTTTACGCATAATGTGGCTGGAGGTCATGTCTTTTACATGAGAGGTCAAACTTGTAAAGTCAGAATAAAACTACATTTGGTTTCCTGCGCCTTGTCAGCCAGGATGAAGCTTTTTTTTTTAAATTTCATTTTCAGTTGTGGGAATCAGTGTGTGTTTGTTGACACTATGGCAGATTATTTACAGGTTGGGGGGGGGGGGGGGGGGGGGGGGGGGGGGGGGGGGGGGGGGGGGGGGGGGGGGGGGGGGGGGGGGGGGGGG
>JBBMJY010000005.1:4746146-4762251 GCA_037833715.1 Toxotes lorentzi
GAGGGGAGAGAGACACACACACACACACACACACACACACACACACACACACACACACACACACACACACACACACAGAGTCTGTCTTGTACACATACACTTGAGCTGTCTCTCTCACACACACCTATTCAGCTGTGATTTTACCAACTTGGCCTGGTTTTCCCATTTAGAGCTGCATAGATGTGTGCTCGTTTACTGTAGCGCTGCTTGTACACAGATATGAAGAAAAACTAAAGGCCTTTTAATTATTACAGGACCAACTTGATAGTGTGTCAACAAAGTTATGTTCATTACTGAATTTACAAAACAAATTTCAGAATTAAACGCATTGAAAATTGAATTATCTACAATTACATCTTGAGGGAGCCCATAGTATAGAAAAACTATACTATTTATTTATGTGCTGTTTTTTAGACAGTGTGGGCAAAACTGGAAATGCGTGAAAAATGTATATAAATTTGTTTAGGGGTTTTTTTTCTCCAGAAAATGTATGTAAATCAAAATTAAAAAAGTATTATACAAACACCAGAAAAAGTCCCTTTGGATGACCACGATTAGATCAGTAGGCCCGAGCATTACTGATCTAAGTATTACAAATGTTGTATTGGATTCACCAACTACTGTGCCCCAGCCTACAGCTCTGTATGATCCAATAGTTTTTGGAACATGGATTATGTAATAAAGCAGGTCACATGTATTAAATTCACCATGTGAATGAACAACTCCAGCCTCTGCAAAGATTGTGATGGGCAGTTAAAATCTCCAGAAATGCCAGTGAGTGGACCTTGAGCTGACACTTCATTGTTGGATTCACGCTGACAGTTTAAAAAAAAAAGATTTTAAAAATGATGCAGCAGAACCAGAGAGCCAGTCTTTTTTTTATTCCATGCATTCTTCTTCCTTGTTAGAACCTGGCATCTACAATGGTGGTTACCCACAATGCAACTTGACTGGATTCACTCTGCTACACAGATTCAGTGTGTGTTATGGTAGTAATGTAAGCCTCCAGCTGTTAGACTCAGAGGTTTGGTAAACTCACTTCTTTCTAACTCCACACCCCCACATTTTTTTTTTTAACTTCTCAAACTTGTCATCTTCAACAGACACTGACTCAGGTGACATCACTTAAAGCAAGTCATCAGATTTGATGCTGCTCCCTTTGTAATTATCTGCATCTTCAACTCATTGGCCTTCTCAAAATTCAGTGGCCTTTTCCATTACAGATGTGAACATCTGCTGACACTGAGTCACAAAATGATTTTGCTTTGGTTTTGCATTAGGGTGAATAAGGTTTGCATCTCAAATATATTATAATTCAGGTGGTGTTGTGTTTTGGTTGGTGGTGAATTAAACAGGGGCTGCAAAGAAACAAACACACACACACACACACATTAGCCCTGTAGTTGATGCCAACTCTGCAGGTTATGATTATTCGTTTACTGACAGTGTGTTGCAAAGATAATTTTTCAGGCGACACTTTGTGATGTTTTAGTTGAATGCATGGGCACATTTCTCTCTGTAACTTCAAGCTCAATGTCAAATGATTTTAGCTTCTTTAAGAGTGAGAATTACCTTGTTTTGAACATATAGTAACTATCATATATTCACCAACATACTAAACCACACTAAATCCAATTGTGAATTGTCAGTCACAGTGAGTTGTATTGCTTGAAAACTCCTGTGGTGCATAAAGCATTAAACTAACCATGACTGTTTCACTCTACAGTAAATCAAACCCTACTAATAGTTCTTTGCAGTCTGGTCATTCAGGGACAGGGAAAAAAACACTATGAGAAAACTACTTTCCCTTTTATTCCAACACCATACGTGCATGCATGTTTTAGTCCACGTGTACAAGCATGAGCAAGTGTACATTACCCACATGCACACTCACTGAGAACAAGTGCAAAAGTACACAGCCAGAAGGCTGTTCTCTTTCTATGTGCAGATGAGCAGACTAGAGAGCACTGAGAAAGCACCACAGGGACAAAGAGCTTGTATCTCAACTGTGTGTCACTTTTTATTGGAACAGAAAGAGCAAGGAGGTCAACAGTACAAAAAAAAAAAAAAGAAGAAGAAGAAGTGAAGGGAGTCAGGCTTAGTAGTTAAGCAGTGAGCGGTCACTTGGCGCCGAGGGTGAGCTTCTCCAGGTCATGGATGCCCTCCTTGTCAATCAAACGGACGCTGAAGGATGGGAGGTTCAGGATGAAGCGCTTGTTCAGCTACAGAATGGAGAAAAACAAATCAAAAAAAATAAAGGAAAAGCAGAAAGATTAAAAAACAAGTGGAATATTTGGCTAAAGGCCAAATCCATATGAAAAGTGTTTTTAGAAGCATTTTTAATGTCCATCATTAGTCCGACTGACGAAGCAGATTCTGTTTTATCCCATGTATAAAGACCCTTCACATTTTCTAATGCTCAGAGTCTGTAAATCACCCCAATCTCCTACTGTTTATATGTTGTGAACTTCATAACGGCATCTTGCTGGTTTCACAGTAGGCAGTTTCCCTCTAAAAATCACTGAATCAAGAAAATTAAACAATGATTTCTTTCCATGGAGCCTTCATGAAAGCTGTTTCTGCTCAGGAATATTCTGCTGTCAATCAGTCTGACGAGGATAGCTTTTACACACTGAGCCCAAATCTGTTGCCACTGAGTACACTGAAACATGTCGGCAAGCAAAGTTAGTACCTGAAAGGTTGAGGAACACAATAAACAGTTAAGGAAGATGCCTATTATTATTACTCAAACAAAAAAGAAGAAGAAATCTAACTGAACTCACTTCTTCAATGCACTTCTTCAGCAGATCCACTGCCTCATCGCGGGTTATATCTGAAAAAAAAAACACAGAAACATGAATTGGAGACGTAAACTAGGTTCAAATAAAGCTGAAAACCATCTTTTATTAACAAGACAAGGGATATAGTATGAACTACAGACCACCCTGAAATTAACATATTTTACAACAGATTTTACAGGACCTCTTCCAGAACCATGAGTCTGTATCGTGACCAAAGTGTGATTCAAGTCCATAATCTCTGCAGGGCACATTTTACAGACTTACATTATAATTTTTATTTTTCTCTTGGACTGGGTCTGTCTCACAGGAACAACACACGGTCAAAAAAAGAAAAAAAAAAAACCAAGCATGGGGCATTTCTCTGCACTGACCTGGTCTGTAGTAGCGGTCCAGAATGGACAGAGTGAGAAAGGCTCCGTAGCCATGGGCAGCGAAGGGGGCCTTGGCCAGGGAAGACAGGTAGTCCATGTAGAAGAGACCCGGGCCGTCTGTGTCATCATAGCCCGCCAGCAACAGGTTCACATGATATGGAGTCTGAACACAGAGGAGGGAAGGTGGGGGGAGAAAGAGAGCAGAGGGCAAAGAGGAGGAATAATTGTCAGATCTATAACAAGGCTTCTTACAAGGTGTGAACCTGGGATGCAAATTATTAATTGAATTCAGTGTTAGTTTGTTTATGTTGCAGATAAAATGTGGATGAAAATGTTTTTCAGCCACTGGAAACAGGACTAGGCCAAAACCAGAATACACGACCTGAAAACTGTTTTAAGACGGTTTAAAAACTGTGAACCTGTCCTTTAATCTGTTACTCAAACTGGACTTCCTGGATTTTACATGCCCTCACCAACGCAGCCCTCCTGTGCCGTTTTTGGTCTGAATGGCCCACTGGAGTCCAAGCTGAGATTTTTCTTTTTCAGACCAAAGCTCCCTCCAGAGTCACCCAGGACATTATGCAACTGTTTTCACAGGCTGAGTGATATTCTCTGTGACAAGTAAAATGAACTTTGTGGGGGAAAAAAAAATGGTGAGCGCTCCTTTACCTGCAGCAGAATCCTGAAGAAATCTAGCAGGATCACATGAAGCATAACAAACCGGCTGGACTTGTAAACATGAGGTGGCAGGATTTCTGCATTTAGTTATTTCTCTTTTCCCCAATTAGAGGTGCTAACTTTGCCATCAGCATATAGACTGCAACAACGGTGTCACTAACTCTACCTTATCTCTCGTAATTGTTCCTCCACGCAGTCGGTCTCATCCACCTGTTCTCCAGAGCACGACCTCTCACCACTTGAAAAGTACAACTTCGCTTTCTCAACTTCTTCCAAATAAACTGCTCCTAATTATCGACTTTGATTTTCCGACTTAGCAGAGCGATGGAGCGACGCACATGGCGGCAACATTAACACAGCATAAACAGCAGCGCGAGGGAGAACGAGACACACACAGGGAGGGGAGGCTGGAGAGCAATGGAGGGAGAGGAAAGGTGAAAGGGCGTCACAGGACAGAGGAGGGGTGTGTGTGTTTGTGTGCGGTTGTGTGCGATGGGGAGAATCAGGGTGTCACTGGCAGTGTGACATCTGCTGGGAGTCAGCACCCCTGTTGCTCCCTCCATCGCGCCCTCCCCCCCGCTTCGTCCCTTCTTTCGCTCCCTCCCGCCTCCCTCCCTCCCCTCTCCGCCGCCTTCACCCTGTGCCCTGGAGTAGCGCCAGGGCTCATTAAAAACTTCTAAAGTCGTTTCTCTTGCCCCTATCTCCCCCCTCCTCTCTTTTTAAATTACATCTTTTACGCTTCCAGCCTCTTCTCCCTTCTCTTCCTCCAAAACACTAATTTTCTCTCTTCGTTTTTTTACGAGCCACTGTTCCTCATTTAAAAAAATCCCTTTAAAGCTAGACAATTTTTGGGATTTCAAAGCAACTTATGGCCTGAATTCTTTGCGGTGCTATATGCAGTGTGGTGTTTTTGATTAAAATGCAACAAGAAAAATATAATATGGTGTTCTCAGTTGTGCAGAGAGGCAAATGTGATTCATATGACGCCAGGCGAGTTGTGATCTACACACCTGCCCTCTCATTTCAATTTATCTCTCAGCCGACCTGCTTATTTCTGTGACTTGTGCGTTAGGGCCATGTTTGCCACAAGGGCAATGATGATCGTTGCACTCCCTGTGGAGTAGGCCTTAGTGTGTGTGTGTGTCTGTGTGTGTGTGTGTTAACGATGGTTTTGAACGCACACACAAACGTGAGAAAGAAAAAAGTGTGTTTATGAGTGCGCACAAGGGGTGTGAATCTCAGGATGAAAATCTTAGTGTGTGTGTTTTTCTGTGTGTGTTTATGTGTGTGTGTGGTTGAACTCCTCCGTGAGCCTGCAAACGCCCCAGTGGCGTCGCCCCCACCCACCAGACACCTGCCTCAGTGGTTACAATGTAACAATAATATGGACTTGGCATCAAAATAACCTTCCCTTCCCATGTCACCTCGGAGAAAACCAGGCACCTTGTTAACCCAGCCACCTGAACTCACACCCAGGTTCACGTGCAAACACTGCACATCATATGTTTTATCCCCCTGCTGCGAGTCGTGCTCTCAGCCAAACAAGGCGACCATTGTGCCGACGAACAAAAGCTTCGCCCGTGTGTCACTACCTTCGCCTCCAGCAGAGACAAACCCGCTCCACCTGGCTTTGGAGGAACAGATTGACATTGTGGGAAGTTACTTTAATACGAGAGTTAGATCTGAGGACTGATACCGCTCTCATTATCTGTACAGTAAATACAAAGGTTAGCTTAGCTTAGCATAAAGAATGTATAAAGGGGAAACTGCTAGCCTAGCTCTAGCCTGGTCCAAGGGTTAGAAATAGCAGCCAAGAAATAGCCTAGCACTTGACACCCAGGTAAAACCACAACATGTAGCCAAGACGAGAAGAAAACGAGCAAACTTTCACATTTAAGAAGCTGGAACCATCAAATTTGGGACTGTTTGAAAACTAATTAACTAACTAATTTCCTATCAGTCAAGTAACCGATTAATCGTAGCTCTAGCGTTGATCAGCGAGGATTTTGTTACCTTTGGACTGAGCCAGGCTAACCGTTTCCAGCTGTTTCCAGTCTTTAAGCTAAGATTAGCTTACCAGCTTCTTGAAGTAGCTTCATATTTACAGTACAGACATGAGAGTGGTATCGATCCTCTGATCCAACTCTCGGCAAAGAAAGCGAATAAGCGTAGTTCCTGAAATGCTGAACTATTCCTTTAAGACATCAAATTCAGAGCAAAAACAGCTTTAGCTGTGACATAAATTAAGGTCATGCCGCTAATAAACCACCACAAACTCATTCCCTAACTCTCCTCTTCCACGTTCCAGCACTCCCTCCCTTCTTTCCTTCCTCCCCTCTCCGCTCCCCCTCCCTCCCCCTATTTTTGCACCCTGCCCCGGGGCATGTTCTCTTTATTGGCATTTCTCCTCAATCTGCTGTATTAATTGTTCATCTGTGCAGGAGCAGGGGAGCTGTGTGCAATATGGCGCTAGTAATTATTTGTGCCCATTGTGTGCTAAAAAATATTTTACAAACCCATATGGGGCCAGCTGTGGATCACCACAGCACCGAGGCTAACTGTTGCTGCGGCCTTATAGAGAACTCTGAAAAACAAACAGCTCAAACTTTACCGATTGACAAAATGTTACTTCCTCAGCTCACTGCAGCAAACATCCACACATACTCAAAAACTGATGACTGTAAGGCTTTTAAGCTTCTACATGAACCTCTAAAAAAAAAAATAGTGATATTTATAAAATCTCTGCCTCCCCTGAGTTTTTCGGTTTCAGTTTAACCTCGTGTCTCAGACTTCTACACCTACCAATCCGGCTAAACTTTTTAGACTACCCCCTATCTGGTTGCACCTGTCAATTCAATATCTATCAATTTAATCTGTATTTATCTTCAGTACAGAAACATATTACAGTACATGAAACAGGAAAATAAGGCACACAGAGGCAGAACAGAACCTGAATTTCTATGCCCCTAAAACTTTGCAGTTGTTGTTTTGTTCTGTGGTGAATTTCATGTGTATCATTACTGATATGCATGCAGCAGAGCCGAGGCCTCAGGTGTTTATGCTTACCGCTAGTTTTTTTTTTTTCTTTGTCTGCTCTGCTCTCTAAAGCTTGAGTGAATGCAGTACTCCAGAGGTTAGCGGAGTTGTTTTTCTGGACGGCAGGCTGGTAAGCACATAGACGTATGTGAACAGGGTCTCGCTTACTGTGCGCTGACATGCGCTGCTGACTTTAGCTAACTGCACCTCCCTATGGTCTGCTGCAACTGGGGTAATTTCATCTGTAATTTATCCTGCAGGAATATGGCCATCAGAATTAACAATATACCACTGATTAATTTATCAGTCAGTAGGTTTTAACCTAGGGGTCTGGACATGCTGGCGGGAACACGTGATGGTTTTTTGGGGGGTTCAGAAGATGATATCAGGATGGTAGAAAAAGGAGAAAAAAAAGAGATCTGATATACAAGAGCAGATCATTATCTTGCCTTTCTGTCTGGGTTAAACTTTAATCTGCAATGATTTAATCAGATTAATTAAAATAAATTCCAACATATGCAGCCAGTTCCCCAGATACGAACTGAGCGAGGTCTTGGTCTACAGGCATTTTTCTCAAAAAAAAAAAAAAAAAAATCTATATTCAATTTTCTTGTACTCAACAAATGGGCTTAATCCATGTCTGAGAAACCAGCCTGTAGAGTCAAAGATCATCTATGCTGCACATGGTGAGAACTGACAATATTTTGTTTTTTGAAAGTTTTGGACCACAACAGGCGAACTGCACAACTGTTACTCCTTTTTGTTTCATTCTTGTTTGTTTACTGTAGTATATGTTATTACTAAAGAGTTCAGCTTCTGTAGATTTGGAATCATTCTTACACCAATGATGGCTCGGTCGGACCAAAAGATAAATCTATTAATCGAGGATGTTGATTAATCGCTGTTGAATATCATCAAACATTAATCGCAGCCCCAAAGTGGTGTGTAATTGTACTAAATGGACTACGAAAGAGAATAATTATTGACACAAATAAGACGATGATAACTGATAACTCTCCTGTATATTTGAAACTCATGTGTTTAGCACACATCTAGATGATATTAAATGGTTTGAGACTTTAGCATACGATCTCATTCCCTGTTTCACATTCAAATGGACAAGACACATTATATATTCTACATAATCAACATGTTCTGGGGGAAAAAACACCATAAAAAAACCTTTTTATACAACATAATTTGCAAATGTCCATGTACTCTGGAGGTTGATGAATGTGAAAAGAGCATAGCTGGAGGAAGGTGTGGGATGCAGAGGAGAAACTGCTATTTCTTCAGTTTCTGAGCACTCCTGAGAACGCGGCATTAGTAAATCCTGCACTCATAAAACCAAATTCATAACCGCGAGGCACAAAAATAACGATACAGTTGCAACTTATGACAAGACATGAATATAAATGTTATCCTCCACAACACGTACAACCTTGACAGAATAACAGGATTCTAATCCTATAGGTCCCTCTGTGTGCATGTATATTGTATCTGTGTGTGTGTCGACTCCTACTCATTGTCACACTCCAGTCTGTGTGGTGTTGTCTACTGGGCCTGGTTGTTCTCCCTTGGGACCCCCACTCCTCCTCCTCCTGCTCTATCCCTATCCCCCGTTCGATGTGTCCCACATTCCCTTCTCTGCCACACTAATTGTTTTTTGTAATTATTTTCACCCTTCTGCTATTGTGACAGGCAACGGCTGCACTACTCTTAACAAATTAGTGCAAAAGATACAGTGCAGACTTACGGGAAGCAGAGACGTCGTAGGCAGAGTGGGTTAAATCTAAAAATGAATGCAACTGCGCACACAAGCCCTACCATAAACTACGTTAGGACAGGAAACAATTATTTCTATTAGCGATTAATCTGCTCATTGGCTTCTTGATTCATCAATCATTTTGTCTAAAATGCCAGGAAGCAATAAAAATGTCTGTACAAGTCATCAAATAGTTCAAAGTAAATAGTCCAAAATAAAAAAAAATGAATTTACTATCAAACAAGAATAAGATAAGCTGCAAATCATCATAAATTCTCATTTAGGGTTGGCAGGGGCGGGAAGTCTACATGACATACGTTAGTAGCACTGAGCACCAAAAAGTGTCAAGTATCAGAAGTGAAAAGTGAGATTCAAAGGCGTCAATATACAGTTTTGTATTTGGGGTGTAAGTGAAACTACACTGATCTTAAAACCTTTAACCTTTTAACATTAAAATGTAAAGTAACTACAGTATAAATGTACCTAAATCTATTTCTCACGTGTGCTTTCCACTGTTCTGCCTGGTATAAGGGTATATTTCACCTCTGTGTGGCTCCTCCGGTCTTCGCGAGGCAGACAGATAAATTAGCTTGTTAACTTGCCCGCTAGTAAATCCAAGCTTACATAAGTAATAACGTACAATTTTGCTCTTTAACATGTTTTGTGACAATTTTTTCTTTGGTTAAATTTTTGGTACTGAACCACTGAAGGCCAAAACCCTGGTATTTTGGTAATATCCCCAGAGGAACTGTGCAGTCAGTTGTACGGTGCAGGGGGACAGTGCTACAGGCTCAGGTGTTGCCATGAAATCTCAAAGGGAAAAACCTTTGTCACAATTCACAACAAGCTGATAAATGTACCTGCCTCTGTCAAAATGCATCTGCTGGTTCAGCTTAGATGTCTCAAGCTGATAGTAACACAAACACAGAAATAATTGCAGGTGAGACTTGATTCCCACCTGAACTCGAGAGTGAAAACTCCTCCTTTACAACTATCACGACCGTGTCACACCATCAAGACAAGCAAGGCCTCTATTGTGTTTAAGTGTTTTTTAGTCAAAAACGACTTTCAAACTGAAATGTAAACATGTTGCTGATAAGGATGAGCAAACCCACTACATATGGTTACTGTACCTGCAATCTGAATTGAGTTTTACTTTAACATATGGGAATTAGTCTGTGATTCTATCATTTGTTCCCTACAGCAAAACGAGATTAAAAATGCTAGAGGAATGTAATTAAGTTAAAAAAGAAATTAAAATATTTATAGGTATATTCACTTATCACTCCACAATGAATATGTATAATTCAGAGGGTGACCGCTGATACAAGGGATTAATTAGCTACTGTTTTGTTAACTGAGAAAATACTCAAAGATACTGGTGTTGAAAGTCCTCACAGTGGGTTAGAAAAGTTTGTTTGAGCACACACAAGTGTGTTGAACTGTAGAGATTCTTGTTAAACAGGTATGTGCGTATCAACTGACTGTACACCAAACAGCTTATTTTCTTTATCAAAAAGTCACTGCTATAATTTTACTGGATACCTGCTGTGAGGACCCAGAGTGGAGCAAAGTTTATAAAGTTGGCCTACAAAAAGACATCATCTCTTATTATGTAGACCTGTGATGTTCACTCAAGAAAATGTGCCCTTCAACTCAAACAATTATTTTTACGATTACGATCACACACAGGCCCGATATTCATAGGACATTACAGAACACTTCTCTGAAATAAAAGTTACTATCGTTGTTTTATGTGAAGTGATGGTTCTTTAACAGGCTGAAAGTAAAAGACCACGGCATGTCAACAAATGCAAGGTAAAATAAATACTTAAAACGAAAAGCAAAACTTCCTACATTTTGATTTGTTCTTCTGTGCCTTGGCTTTACAAGTTGCTTATGTTTTTAAAGCAAAAGTTTATTTGATACTCAGACAGACCATATCAGTGGGGTGAATTATCCTCACAAACTGAGGCAGTTTCAATTCTACATGTGTGAACATGAACAACTAACCCCTAGCTACGTAGAATGGTCCTTTTTTAGTGAGGAAGGACCTGATTTTTTCAGCTTGTACAACATTTATGCTATTCAGGTTTCCTTTCACTGGATTATTAGCAGCTATGTTTAAAGGTGTTTACCTCTTTGCAAACTCACCATGTGTAGTGTTCACTGTGCCCATAAAGCTACTTTGCATCTCAGTTAAGTTTAGGAATTTTCTCTTGATGGAAATACAATAACAGCTACATGTGGCTTTAAAAAATGTGTTAATACTTATAAGAATAATGATTCAAGTTTAGGCTGTTTCCCTCTTAATAAAAATGATGATGCAAATGTACTGTGCTTTCATATACAGTATTAGGGTAGTTACCCTGCTCCGAAGGTAGTCTGCAAGATTCTTTCGTGTGAAGTTTGCTGCTGCTGCTGGACTGAGTTCATAACCTATGAAACAGGAAAGAAAAAAAAAATGTATCAGACAGTTTTGGGTTTGTTCGTGTGTGTGTGTGCATTTTTTTCACAATAGACATTACTGTTTAAATAATAGTGGTCCCATTTATATAATCTTAATTCAGATATAACTGATATACAACATATAATTGATATAAATCAAAATTCTGCTGACTATTTCAACAAACTATTTTTATGCTTGACTGCTTGTTTTTGGACAATTTTGACACTGTACAAATTTGACATTGATTTCTTTTTCTGCCAAAAGTGGTTTATTAACAAATCAGGTGGCTATTTTTTCTATACCAACAGAGTATTTGAATAAAACATGTTCCCATTCAAAGTGATATATCTAAACAAGTATGGTTTGAGTGATGGTACCAAAAAAATGTTCCACACAATTATCAATCACATCTGAGGGCCTTACCATTCCTCATTTTATAGAGCTGAACGTTCTTCTGGATGTACTCTGCAAACTGTACTGTGTCTCCTGCTTCTCCAACACACAGCAGCAAAATCTTCTCACTGAGCTTGAACATCTTGTCATAGTCTGGAAAACACAAAGCAGGCCATAGGGCTTATCTGTTTGTCTTCATTAATTATTAAAACGGACATTTGCTGACTACCACACTGGGAAACGGTAATTCAGCAGTGACTTTCACTTTCACTGTTACAAGCCTGCTTGAACAACATGATTTTTACAAAAAAAAAAACAAAAACAAAACACAAACCCAATTTGTTTAACTCAAAGCAGCAAGTGCCAGTGGCTTTACGTGCGGTGTAATAAATTAACTACAGATAAAATGTCCAAACTTTGAAAAAACATAATGATAGAGATTTATTAGCTACCTCACTTAGCTCTGGTTAGCTTTGTTAGCTCAAGTCACATTCATAACATGTGGCTAAGTTACACTGTAAATATTTAGGTAAACTTAGACAGCAGTATACTGCAAGAAGAGAATGCTTCTTTGATTATTAGTCAGTATGAAAGAAGAATATATATTTATAACAAGACCTAATAAAAGCAGGTATGTGTGTGCTAACTTAGCCACATCAACCGGCTGAATGGCAAATGCTAAGCTAACGCGTTGTCATACCGTGTTTCATCTGAATGATGCTGCTGGCTGCAACATTGTCGGCGGCGACGAGGACAAAATCCGGCCCCTGAATCCCGATCAAATATTCCATCCTGTGTATTGGTTATGAGCTGAAATAATTACAAATACTTAGAACAGAAGACGTCTCTTTACCGCGTATGTACAGATTACACAGCAAAAGTTTGAGACAGGTGGCGCAGGCTGACAACGTCACCGGAAAACGCGCTTTCGTCCTTTCTGTGCGACTTGGGCGGGCGATTTGAGTGGAGTGAACTAGACGAACCCAAGATACCACCGTTTCTGTTTCCGAATAAACACAACGAGAATCGGTCGTTTTCCCGATTCAAGGTCGGTATGAACGAAGGGACACCCAGAGGCACAATGTCGGACTCTAATAAGCTCAATGGCTCGGTGCGGAGACGGTCACCGCGGTTAAGTTCTCCTCTTCAGGCTAACGTAAAAACAGAGAGGAAAATGGCGCCGGCGCCTGTCGCCGTGAAACGCTCCATAACTGTGAGGAAAATAGCTCCCAGAAAAACAGCGGCAGCGTCGGACCATAACAAGGAGAACACACCGAGACTGTCTGGGTCGGAGGGCAGCCAGCAGAAAAAGCAGAAGGTCTCCACGCCAGGTCCTGCTCCGACCCGTGGCGGCTCCTCCTCGGCTGAGAAGAAGAAGGAGAAGGAGAAGGCCTCTATGCCCTCTCCGATCCTCCCCTCCTCACCGCCGCCCTCCCGTCCCCAGCAGCCGGCGGTGGATCCAGAGGACGCGGTGTGGTCACAGAAAGTGCGCCGATCCTACAGCAGGCTCAGCGACAAGTCATTCAGCAGCCCCGACTCCCGTGAGACTTTATTTGGCTTTGAGAAACTGCAGACCCCCGAGGTGGTCCGGAGAGTCCAGCAGTCCAAGGCAGGTCTGGAGGCCTCTGGGTCCTTGTCTTGTCTTAACTCATTCACGTCTTTGCTCGAGGCGGATGACTGTGGTTCAGCATTCCCCGAGCCGGATCCAAATATCCCCGGAGTTACTGTGGTGAAGGAGAAGAGGAGGAGGAAGAAGGTCCAGCAGATAGACACCACAGAGCTGGACGCACTGGCTGCAGAGATGAACGCAGTGTTTGAGGAGGCAGAGGGGTTTGAGCTGGTCGTGGAGTGAAATACCGAGACTGAAAGACTTGGACAGACTGAATCTCCTATGGGATGTTGTTTTTGTCGCTGAGATGCTGACAAAACAGACTCTGGGTGTGCCTCATACTCAAAACAAAAACGTTTTTGTAGATTTCCAGTCCTTTATATTGTAAATTTAAATTCTTGGAGTTTTCTATGTTTGGTTGTTAAATGCTCTTAATGTGGTCGTTTAGGTCTTTATGTGCATAGAATAGCCACACACACGAGTATTGTTTTGATTTCAGAATGACCAGTAGTTGGACAAGTCAAGCAAAAGCATGTTCACTCTTTGCATTATAATTCAAACCTTTATACAGATTATCTTTTAAACTGAAACAATTAATCGATTAGTCGATTGATAGAAAAACAATCAGAAGTTATTTAGGTGATTGATTAATTGTTTCATTTGTTTTTCAAGCAAAAAAAAGTCAAATATTCTGTGATTCCAGCCTCTGAAATAGGATAATTTACTGCCATCACACATCGGCTCTGCAAAGTCATGATGGTCTTTTTTTTTTTTTTTTTTTTTGACGTTTCATAAACTGACTGAGGAATTGAAAATAACAATTGGCACATTAATTGATAATGAAACTAATCAATAGTTGCAGCCCTGATTATCTTTATGATAAAACTGCATATTGTAAGTTTGTTTTTAAAATGGACTTTGACTGTCTTTGTCTTCTTTAGTCACAAACTGGTTGACTGTGTAGAGGACACATATATAGAGACTAAACGTGACAGTTTGATATGGGTTATAAATACATGTGGAAGCTGTCGGTGGTTTGTAAACAAAACTATTTACAGAACTGGTACAAACCAAATTCTTTAAGTTGACAGTTTTATCTGGAGTTTCTGCGCTTAATGACTAAACTGGCTTTTTGTTTCTCTTCATTGTTCATTATATTTTATCTGCAGCAATTCAGAAGTATCTGACCAGATTACTTCCCTTTAATAATGCGTTTATATTCACATTTGACTGACTCAGAGATTCAGAATACGACTGTAAGACAGCACGTTTCAGTGTTGTTCTTGGACTGTTATCTCACATCTGTCCTTAAACATAAACAAAAACCTTTTTTTTTTTTTTTTTGCTTAACTGTACATGTAAATAAATACACTCATAACTCACTATTTTAATTTGAATGGGTTCTAATGAGGTACTTGCCAAGCATGTTGACTAACAACACATTCCCATACACAGCAGGGACTGCGAAGAGGCAGACTGAATGAGTGGGTGGGTGATCTGTCTGGATTTAATGAGAAGGGTGGACAGGTAAAACATTTCCCTCCAGAGTCTCTTAAAGGTCTAAGTGGATGTGCTGCATAATTTACACTAACAAGGAGGGATGCTACCAACCACCATGCCTGCTTCTAACTGGTGCTTCTCTTAGCTAGCTGTGTCAGTATGGATTTTTCACTTGTTTGGCTTTAGATAATAAAGAATTTGAATACACCTGCAGCTGATATACAGACATCGAAGGCAAAACTTGGATAATTGGCTGGAAAAACATCAAATACAGGTGCTTCTATATGGGTTACAAAGAGTCACTGAATGGTTTAATGAGTATGAAAATGCTGTCCACCACCATCATCCATCAAAGCACAGAATGAGCTGATATCTTATAGAGGACTGGCACTCATTTCTCCTGTAGAGTTCACAGACTCCAGGTTTTCTTCGTGTTAACTGCTTGACAGAAGAAATTAAAGCAATCAGACTGGTATTGATTAATTGATTTGATCGGAAGCACAACTTTAGAACAAATCAGGACAACAGAAACTAAAACAATAAAAGTCTTAAGACTAGATTTTGACATAGGAGGGCCACAAGCAGGAGAACAGAGGCCCTGTCATACTGAAGAGATCCAAATGATGTGGAGGAAGCCTGGGACTTTTGGGACCCCTGGGTGTCTGGGGCTCCTTGGCAGTTGCCTGTTTTATCCAGTTGGTAATCCAACCTACTGCTGTTGATCAAGACAAACCTGCCACAGCTTTCCCTGCAATGTATTATTAGGTGGAATCACAATAAATAAACCCTGAATATCTCTATTTAAATATAAAGAAGCGATCCACACTGTTGCAGAGGATGCTGACCTATATCTTCACCTGTTATACCAGCCTAAAAAAAAAACACCCATGAATAAGCTATGAAGTTAGATGTTTACCTCTGCTTAGAGCGCGAAGGCATGCTGATAGTATTTGTGAGTGTGTGTGTGTGAGAACCAGACACATAGAGGAATAATGAGTGTGTGTTTGGGTGTGTAGTAGTGAGCGAGTAAATCCACAATTTGCTCACGCATTTTAGGGTGTGCAAAGCGTGCTCTGTTTTCTTCCTCAGGTGCCATTTCATGTTCATACTCTTCATTTGGCACTTCAGCTCCCTAGGAGAGGAGACATTTTTTCTTTCTTTCTTTTTTTTTTTTGCAGAGCACAACACATGGTGGCTTGTCTTTTGTATATTTTTAACAAGGTATTCATGTCTACTTTACACTTCCACTGAAAGTTTCAAACAGGGTGAAGTAGGAGAGTGTTTTTTTTTTTTGTTGAGCTGTCACTGCCAGAAACAGTTATTGATTTACAATGCTGCTGCTTCTGCTTGCTTTTGCTTTGGAGTCTGTTCATTTTTTTGAGAGGTTGGATATTTTACACTCATATTCATGTGTTTTTTTTTTGACGGGAGGGGGGGAGGGGGGGGGGGGGGGGGGGGGGGGGGGGGGGGGGGGGGGGGGGGGGGGGGGGGGGGGGGGGGGGG
>JBBMJY010000005.1:4776109-4815649 GCA_037833715.1 Toxotes lorentzi
ATCTTATTAGAATCAAAGATTTACAGGTCTCCTCAGAAGGGAAATTTCTCTAATCCTGACTTCAGGTTGCTGTCAGTCAACCCCCCCCCCCCCCCCTCTCTCTCTCTCTCTCTCTCTCGTCCCCTGTGCACGCGCGTTCACGTGGTGCTGAAGGACAGCGACTGTGGCTCTGTCGGGAGCGCGCATGCAGCAGGAACGGACTGATGCTTGACGATCACGGGTAGAAAAAAAAAAGATCCACATAAAATCAACAGACATGTCGCTGCTGAGATTGTTTTTAAAAAATGTAGTATTATCAATATTGTCTTAAGATAAAGCGCAGTGTGCTTCTAAGGATGGGTGTCTGTTAATATATCTGTATTTTACCCATGCACAAATAACAACACAGTGCCATTAACGCGATGGAAAAAAGAGAAAAACGATACCAAAATAGTCCCGCTGTTGGGTGGATGTTTCCTGTCTGTACACAGAGATGCCGCTTTTGGCACGGACGACGACAGAAAACGTAAAAAAGGCGACCAATGGCGCTCGGTGGCTGCATGTCTACGGCTTAATTACGAACATAACGTTAAAACCTCAAAACGCGACCGATGCACATCCTGATTCATACACAGCCAGCGACTGAGGCTAAAAAGCAACACAATAATTTGCTCTAAACGTGATAAAAAATCAGACAAAGATGGAGAAAAAAGGAGGAATATTTAATTTCCGTCGCGTTATGTAACGCTCACCCCATATCAGTGCTGTCTCCTCTCTATCCCTGCTCGGTGAAAACAACCTCAGACCCTGCCTTTCATCTCCTATTTGCTGGTTGCATAATTCAGATGACTGACACAGACTCGTGTGGATCTATTTGCATGAGGATCTTGTCGTTTCTTACCTTTTATTTTTTATTTTTTGGCTGGTTTGCTGTTCGTTGGAGAAGCTGGACTCTGCGCCCACCCGATTTTTTTCCCCCTCCTCCGACCCTCCTATGTGATGTTTATCTTCCTCTTCCTCTCTCCACCTCTTCCTCCCCCTCCTCCTCCCATCCTCTCTCCACCACTGTAGTTCTGGGGAAAAAAAGGACCAGCTGACTAATAATACTTCCTAAACTGGGCTGGGACTGGAGGAAGAGGGAAACCGTGGAGAATGAACAGGAACAATGTGAGGACATAGATGACTGTCATGTTGTTGTGCTGTAATTGTTATTTTTACTCTGGCGTAGGTTTCAATGTAGATCAACAAGCCCTGGCCTTATTGGCCCATATCACGGCCACAACAGCCACATGATGGCACGGCGTTAACCTGATTTCAAGGTTACAGTGAGGTCCTGGGCTGTTCAAGTACAAACATTTCCTAAACTGTTTTTATAAAGTTCTGATGTGGACTCACGCTGTTTCTGTACAACAATATGACTTTGAAGTGGACACAAAAGCAGGATACAAAAGAAGAATAGGTGACATAAGACGATTATTTCTTCAGAATTTAGAGGACTATATGTCAGCGAAGTCTTAATTACATTACACTAAAATATAATAACACATGACCGAGAAAACACATCTGTTCGATTCCTCCTTGGGCTCAAAATTAAAATTTTAGGAAGAGAGTTTGACAGTGCTGAAAAAACCCCCACTTTTTTTAGTGTCTGGACAAGAAAGATGTACATGTACAAAAAAAATCAGCCCACCCACAAATTTAAATCCAAATTCAGTCTAGTTTTAACCTCGGTTTTATGTTATGCTGTACTTGTGCAATAACCGTGCAGCTGACACACAGTCATGTCAACATGGAGCAGAATCTCAGAGGAAAGTTTCCAACATCTTGTGGAATCTGTGCCACAAAGAACTAAGGCTGTTCTGAGAGCAAAGAGAGGAACTACCCATGTGATCATGTTGAACACACATGTTTTACATCAAGACTTCAGGTGAGGATGGAGAAAATACAGTGGGGATTTGAGTTCACTTACTGTGTCATTGCTGTTCCTATTTCCCTCCTCACCTGCTTCTTATCGGATGCAACACGCAAAGTCATCCATCAGTGGTCGAAAAGCATCCTGGGGAATGGAGGAAAGCATTAAGTGAACCTGGAGCAGAACAGTAAATTCCGACGCCTCCTGTTAGGCACTGAACACCTGATCACCATGTAGTTGATGATAAACTGTGTGAGCCACACAGAGTGCCTGAGGATGAATTATTAAAAAAAAAAATCACATCACAATATCACAAATTGTCTACAGTCACAGGTGTGTTTAAGACATGCAAAATGTTACCCACAATGCAACAGTGACAGGCAACGTCATATCTCCAGACTTTGCAAAGAAAAGACTGAAGGATTTGTTGCTGTGTGATGTTTCTCCAAACTGGTGACTGACTGCTTTTGTGATTTTTGTCAATCTCAGGACACGGCAGCTGAATGCGTGTGTGTGTGTGTGTGTGTGTGTGTGAGAGAGAATGCGTGTGTTACGAGTGTGTGTGCCACAGATGTGTTTTCTGGGTGTGTGTGTGTGTGTGATATTGGGAGGCTACATCAGACAGACTTAACAAGTGTTCACTGTCTCTCTCCTCCCTGCTCTCATCCCCCTGACATCTCGTCGCTGGCGGCAGAAAAAAAACTCAGCCCCCCCCCCCTTTCTATACACACACACACTTCTCTATCCTCGCCTTCTTCTCTCCTTCAACAACATCCCCATTCAAGTGCATCAGCTCCAGGCATCCTTCCTTCCCTCCCTCCCTCCCTCTCCCTCCCCCTCGTTCACTAGTAGCCTAAGCACATAAAAAATACATCAAACACAGCCGTCCGCCCAAGGCCTCGTCACACGCAAAATTATCTCTCCCTCCATCTCTCCCTAAAAATGAAAATGAAAAACCCAAGTTACAAAAGGCAACTACAGAGGACACCGATAGAAAGAGAGATAGAGTGAACTCGGTGGACTGAGGGTCATCTGTGAGGCCTCCTGAGGGAAAAAAAGAGTATTGTAATGTTAACACCAACCTCCCTCTCTCCCTTTGACACACACACACACACAAAAAGAGTTAAAAAAAAAAAAAAAAGGAGCATGACTTACCTTGTGCATAATAAGACCTTGTTTGAATTGTACACAGCCTCCAGCGCCATGACCCACTTCCCTCAGTTCAGCTCCACATCTGCTCCAGCACCAGTCTCGGCTGTGACAGTGGCCGAGGGCGGCCAGCAGCACCCATGGGCTACTCTGTCAGATCCTTGGTGCCGAGATGCACAGAGACTGTAAAGAGAAGCCTGCTGGACCTCGAGCTCACAGCCAGCGCTCTTAAAAATCAGCTAAATCAGCCAAGACGTGCTAAATTGAACCACTAATCCAGCACAGGGGTCGCTTTGCACACTAATTATACACTTTTATTTTAGGCAAAGATGTGAGTAGACACACACATACAGTGAATACGTCATAACACAAGCGAACACACCCTTGGGTGCTGCAGCTCATGTTTCTCTTCAATTATTCCACCCTCTGCCCTCTCTCCTCCTCATAATCTGAATAAAGCCAGATCCGTGTCCTCTAGATATTTAGAAGCTGGGCCTCAATGCCAAAACATGTAACCTTCCTCCTCTTTCAAGTGTGGAGTGAATTGGAGGTTCTGGGGGATGGGGGTGGGGGGTGGGGGGTGGCTTTACTGTGTTGACCTCGTAATTCCCTCTTGGAGGTTAAACAAAGTTGTGAAATTCAGTTTGGTGAAGTGGTTATAGCTCTGATGCAGACAAAGACCAAAAAACTGAATTACTCTCCAACTCGCAAAGACATTATTCCTATTAAATTCTAATTAGAATTGATCTCTTGGCCCTGCAAACAGAGCCTGAGGATTCGAAGTCAAGTCTTTATCTCGATTAATTGTGTTGTAATGGCTCAAAAGTAATGATAGATGCAGCTCAGCAACAAAATCTATCAAATCATTGCTTTGTGCAAAGGCCTTGCATGTTTTTTCAGGCGTTCCACTCTCTGACCAACAAACACAACATTACCTCTTCGACAAAGGTAAAAATGTAATCACTGCTTTGACAACACCAGGATTAAGCCCGTCTGCCTGCAGGTACAACAGCTCCCTATAAGCAGGGCCCACCATGGGGTTCATCCCAGACCCTCTTGGCGTTGGCCCCTAATGATGTGTAATGGGGCCTCCTGCGTCCATTCCTAACCCCGGGACCTCCTCCTAATCACCGTGGCTACTAATGAGATGGAGAGACATGAAAGGGCTCGTTAGAAGACCCTCCCTTTAATGCCAGCCTATTATTAGCCACTTACCAAATCATTAGTCGCTAAACTGCAATTATACTTCAAACCTGAAAGAAAAAAGTGAAATAAAGAGTCAAAGGAGTCCCCAAGTGTGGAGATTTTCAGAAAAGGGACTGGTGGAGAAGTGTAGCTTTTAACTTAACATTCCCCTACGAGGTGGATGAAAATGTTTAAAAGCTTTAAAACCCTGTTTAAGTCTCAATCCGTCTGATAAATGACTGTTTTTAAGCACAAACAACCAGGAATGGAAGTTGTGAAACACTAAACTTATGATTATGATCTTAGCATTTATTTTGTTCGAGGTTATTGTAGAAGACACTCACTTTGTTGAATGGTAGTTTAAGATGAGATGAACTGTCTCAATAAGAGACAAGTACACACGGTATATTTAGGGCTGAGTGGTGTCCAATCTAAACAGTTTTAGATGTAACAGTGCCAGGGAATCCAACAAGAAATGCCCTTACAAATAGTTGGCTTTGTTTGCATTGTAGTCAATGAAAACCCATGTCATTCTAATAAAGGAGACAATAAAATATGATTACCCCATCTACTTAGGGCAATATCCTTAATGCCTTAAAGTGTAATTATAACATGATATAAGTTTTAAGCCTCTTATGATAGTTATTTTATTAAATGTGACATGTTGAAAACCATATGATACATCTACAACACCATGTCATTTCCAATGAAAGCCTCAGTATGACGAGAATAGTGAGATTTTTCTCTCAAACCGGGACGATGGTGCTGTGCATTCAGCTCTCCACTCATGTGTCTCCATATATCGAGCTGTACAGATGGCCTACTTTGTTGTGCTCAGTGTAAAACTGGCTGGGGAAACACTGGATACTTGTTGTACTGTTCAAATTGTTATTGTTTGTTTGAAATTCCTGTGAAGCTAAATAAGTTAGTGTATTGTTCATTGGGGTAAAAAGATATTTTAAAATAGTTAACAACAAAAAATCCTTAGCTCATCAGGTTATTTTTTTTTCTCTTTATATGACTTGTTTTGTCATTAGGACAAAATCGTGTAATTTCCCCTCATATGTTGACTGCAGTCAAAATTTAAGCAATATGCAATTTGTGATTGACAACACACCGAATACATTTCATATCTGTTCTATACCTGTTTACTGTACCTACACTGTGACTGGTAACCTCCAGCCTGAGCAGGGAAGACAAAAGCAAACAGCAATGTCTTAAAATACACTTTTATTTACACTGTAAAACAAATACATTTAAATCCTCATAAAAAAATCCCTAACCATTAAAAAACAAATCAGTCCTATGCACAAAATAAAACATTTTAAATGGACAAACATAAAGCTGTCCAAATTAAAATCGAGTAAGATGTGGCAACAGATTCAAAATTGAGAGAAGTGTGTGTTAGACAAAACTTCTCTAGTTTGCCATTTTAAGGCAATGTAAACATGTAATCACACACACGACCATTTCTATTTATGTGCTTTAAGAGAGACAGATGCAAAGATGTCTAACCAGCGACCTTGGCCTGTGGTCAGACACAATTTTGTCACCTCCATCATTTTTCAAGTCTCTGAGGAAACACTGGATGTGGCTCATAGGTTCTGGCCCTTACCAGTCGGCTGATGATTATCATTCACTTAGTGTTGTGCAACCTCACTGGTCCAGGAAGCTGAAGATGCTCCTCTGGGGGCCTTTAGTCTGTCCAGCAGGTTTGTTCTCCCTGCAGACCCTCTTTGCTGCTGGGTTCACAGCCTCGGCCTGACCCCTCTTCTTCACCATCTGACAATCAGACACATGCAAAGTTTTATGTCTTTTCACTTCTTCTAGGGCTCAAATACAAAACACAATCTGACAAACAAAACACAGACAAAGTGACTCTGTGAATGTTGTACTTCAAATATAACTGTGGTACAAGAATTAAAAAAAAATTCTACTAGAAAAGTATAAGTAAAATTTAGTTTTAGCTGTTTTTACTTGCAACTCTTTCAAAAAACACCTTTTTCCCACCATCACCTCATGATAGGATCTAAGTGGAACTGTGGGCTTTGGCTCCACCTAGTGTCACATTTAGAAAGTATCAGAAACAATAAATTCACCCATCACATTCACATGACTGTCACACTGAAGAGCCTCTCCAGGATCCTTGGAAAGTATTTTGTTTTTGTTCTAATTTTAGGACAGTGAGATCTTGTAGAAGAGACATGACCAGGCAGAGTCAGGAAAAGTAATTTACTCTTTTCATCAGGACAAAAGTACAGTAATTCAATTAAACACGGGGCTCTGTTTTGAGTGAGAAGTTCTCAACAAAATTTGAGGTATAAGTATTACTTTTAGCCAACTGCTTGGTGAGTTATTACAAACGCACCATGAAAACAGCCTTTATCTGCAAACTGAAGCACTATTTAAACGCTCTGCTGGACCACACATGGTCATTTACCCATGTGAGAGCATCCATTTTCCTGCGTCTCAGCTCATACGCTTTCCTTTGTTTAGCGACATATCTCTCACTCACCTGTTTCTGAGGAGCATTTGAGGTCGTGTTGTCCTTCTCGGGTGAGAGCGTTTGAAACAGGAACCCACGGCTGCTCCTGGGCGCCAGAGGATTCCCCTCTGAGATTGAAGCCAGTTTCTGGAGGACGGAGTGAGGTTGACTCAGTAGTGAACCTCTCCTCACCTGGAAGAAATCAATAAAACACAAATCTTACATTCGGCCTTGTACAGATCAAAGCGATTCATTAATGAACTTTGCTTTTTAAATATTTAAGGCCGATCAGCAACATTCGCTCACACTTCTCATTCTGCAGCGTTTTGGACCTGTTTCAGTGAGGTTTTCATTTCAGAAAACCAAGCACAGGGCAGAAAATCAATCTTTTAGTCCACGGGCACAGAGTCCTGTCCTTCAAAAAACTCAGCAGCAAACAAACCTCTCAATTACAGAACTGGGCTCATCACTCCGTTAGCAGGAATTTCAAATGATAAATGTAATCAAATAGTGGTTCTAGTGACCCCAGCTGAGGACGATGAGATATATGTTCTCAGAATAAAAGCCAGACGTGTTACTAAAGAGCTACCTTAAATACTGTCTGCAAGCAATGAAATGAGAAATTCCTGACAGGTAGCTGCACAGATAAAAATGATAACAACCTAAAATGGTTGAATTAAAAGTCAGAAAAGAAAGTAAGGTCAAATTTCACCTTTAAAATCTTAAATCAACAGTGACATACCTGTAAGGACTGTGAGGGCCTCTGGAAGGGATTGAGAGCCGAAGAGGTCTTCTTTTCTGGTTGCGGTGCCACAGGGAGCTCTGGTTTAAAAATCGTGAAAGTTGGTTAGTGAAATAATCTGAGCGAGACCCCTCTAGCAAACCAGTCTTACAATATTATGAATTACAAAAAAAAATCTTAAATGATTTCTCCATTTACCTACTGATATGTGTATAGAAGGCCCATTTATAAATGTGTATCTTTATTTATCATATACAGTCCTTTGCAATAAATTCTTTTCAAGGCACAATATCAAAAACCCATGAATATCACATATCACCACCCAGTTTTATTCCTATTTGTTTTTCTGGGAACAGAGCAATGCCACAGCACTCCAGAAATAAACACTTTGAAGACACTAGCCATCCAGCACTGACAGTAGTGGCAGCAGTTCCCCGTCTGTGTCCAGTTTAGTTTGGTTTGCTGGGATGCAAGTTTTCTGGGAAAAGTAATTTGTTTATTTCTTTTATTAATTTATTTCTTTTTCCGGGAACACAAGAATGCCACAACTGTCCAGAACAAAAAACAGTCTGAAGTAACTTGCCAATTAGCACTGAGAGTTTTGGCCGCAGTTTCCCATCTGTGTGTGTGTGGGTGGTTTAGTTTACACATGCCAGTGTTTTTTGTGTGTGTGCAGCTCTGCTTCTCCACAGCGCTGTAAAACAGGATCAGGTGTAGTCCTCGACATACAGTGTTACACAGATCTAAAAGCATATATCTCTAAGATTAGAACATTTCTCTCTGCTAAAAATCTGTAAAATGTAACATTTGCCTTAGTAAAAATAGGAATTTCCGATCTTAACCACTACTTTGATTGCGTTTTAAAGTTTTGTTTCCTATATAAAGCTATGACTGTAGACATCCTGGACAAAACCCTGTGTGGGTATTTTCAAGGCCATAGGATTCTTCTTGTGAGACCTCGTATCAAACCGACCTTTTCTCTGCAGAGTCTTGGCAGTCAGTTTCTTGGCCAGCTTCATAAAATGACTGTCTTCCTCTTCAATCCTTTCATCGTCTGCATCCAAATCTTCCCCTTTCTTGGTTTTCTGTTCAGACTGAGAGACGAGACGGGGAGGAAGGAATGAAGACAGTAACAACAACCCCCTTGAACTCATGGGACTTGTTTGTAGTGTGTTTATTGTTCACCGGGCTAAAAGTCTTTGAATTTACACATGTAGAATTTTGCAATCACCAAAGTCAATACTGCAAATGTATTTTTTGTAACTAATGGTTTGTCATATATCTGTGTGCAGGACTCTTAATATTTAAAAACACAAATTTACGAACAGGGAAACCTACTTGTTCTCTGAGCCACTGTTCTCTCTCTAGTCTCTCTTTCCTCCTCTGGACCTCACTCTGATCGATGTCTTCGTCCTCCTCCCCCTCTTCCTCCCCCTCTGCTCCCATCCTGTCCATGTTGAAACCATCGTCTGGGAGGAAAGAATTAAAGGGAAACTCTAAATGACACTGAAATGACAACTGAGAGACATTTTAGTTCATTTAAAGAATCAGAACTGAAAATCTGTGGGACTCAAAGTTCAAACATCCACACCTTTAGACAACATATTATAAAACATATTGATTTGTTATATATTTAGTTATGTACTTATTATCAAGTCCACATTATTTTGATGTTCATGGCCTTGTATTAGTTGTTTTGTGTGAAAGTGTTTTCTTCTGTGTGTGTGCATCTGTTCATTTGGATGGCAAGCCGCTGAATACAAATATCTTTACAGTCTTCATAGCTTCCTTGAACATCTACGGTCTTATTCCTGCTTCCTATAAACTCACCAATGTTTTTCCAGCGGAAGCGCCGAGCTCGTCCCGGGCCATCAGAGTGCAGGTCACCATCAGCCAGGTAGCGCTCCTGGTAGAGCCTCAGACGCCGCTTATCATCGTCCAGTATCTGCTTCCTTTAAGAACAACGGATGCATTTTAAGACTTTCATCTCTCTGTTATAAAACAACAAACGGATATAAGAAATCAACCCTGCATTACTACTACAGGTTTTCCTTGAAGGCTTCCTCTTTGTTTTAGAGCAACAGCAGAGGAAATCTGGAACAAGCTTATCCACAATGTACTTGCATTAATGCATTTTAGCCAACAGATGTAAGACTGTTTCAGCTGTGAGCGACTTAATTACCACAGTTGACTGAATTATACAGAAAGTGGATGAGAAACATGGTGGTAAAAGCAGCTGTTACTCACATGTGGATCTTGTTGACCTGTTCATGCAGCTCTTCATCAGAGGGAAGGTCTTCCAGAAGATCCTCTTCCTCGTATTCGCTCCCTCTGTCACCATCCTCATCGTCGCTCCCCAAGTCACTGCCCGACAGCTCAGCCTCTGAGTCCACGTAGTCGGCCATATGCCTGTGAACAAGACACAAGAAGCAATTAAAACCTGTGCTGCAGTGTGGATTAGTTTCACAAGCCAATTCAAACCAGTTACATGGAAGGTGCCAAACACATTTTTAACTTACATTTTCTTCTTTTTCTTGACACGGTGGGCATCAAACACACCCTGCATCTCTTCCTCTTCTACATCACTGTACCCATCCTCACCAGCATCTGCCTCCTCCTCTCCATCCTCATCCTCATCTTCTCCACCATCTTCATCATTCTCCTCCTGTTAAGCCACAAAGGACATGAAACTTTGGCTCCAAATCACAACAGGGATATTACCTTAAGGCTTGTGTTTTCAGACGTTTTTTTTTTTTACCTTCTCACTCTCTACATCTGACAGAAGCCGGAACTCGCAGTCCTCTTCCTCCTCCTCCTGCTGCTCCTCCTCCTCTATCTTCTTTTTACTTTATAGAGAAAGAAGAGAATCTATGAGAATCTTACTTTGCATATAAATATTCCAGTAAATATTCCTTTAATCCTTTATCAAAAGGGACTGAAGTAATGAGTAAAAAACTCAAGGACAACAATTTTGTAAATAATCATAAAAAGTAAAAAACTTTTACAGTTTTAAATAAGTGTTACATGTCCATAAAAGAATGAACCATAAGCTCCTAACTGATTTTAGATTATATAAGGTTTTTGCACCGTACCTGTCTTGTGCTGGTGAAGCTGTGAGAGCAGAACCTAAAATTGGCAGCAAAAGAGACAAATTATAAAGATTGTTTGACTGAACTTAACCAAAAACCACTATAAGTTGTAAAGGACATAAAACAAACTATAGAAACCCCACCATTTTTAGATATTTCCAGTTTTAACAACCAGTCTGAAAGTGGAATTTGTGCTGTGGAGACCATGTTTATGTTAAAACCCCTTTACCTGAACTAGGGAATTTTCCTGAGCACAGCCCCAGCAGCTGATCCATGGTGCTGTCAGATTCTTCATCATGTCCTCCCTCTTTACTCTTGTCTGTTTCCATCTGCTCCGCTCCTACCTGTGATGGTGGAAATGCTCCAGAGCACAACCCAAGCAGCTCATCCTCCTGTGTTGATCCGAGGCCTCCGCCCCTACTGGAGCCACTCTCTGCCGTCCCAAACACACCTGAGCACAGCCCTAACAGCTCCCCCATGTTGGCATCCATTGCATTTTCATCCAAGCTGTCCAGGATCAGCTGTCTCTTGTGGGAGCGAGGAGCACCGGGGCGAGGCCCCACGTTAAGGAAGCCATCTGCATCAAGTAACTGTGAATGGGTGTCGTCCTCCAGGGAGAAGCGACCTTGGGAGTCACCTCCCAGGACAGGACCAGAAGCTGCTCCACCCAGGGGCCCTGAATCAGCACCTGGGGATGGAGGTGCATAGAGGTCTTGGGAGTCCTCAACAGGGAGGCAGAGAGAAGGCTCAGAGAGTTTGCCTGAACTCTGATGGGGGGAAAAAAATTATGAAAAATTAAGCAGGTTAATGGCAGGTTTATCGGGTTCAAACACCTGATAACAACATTTTGAAGCTCTATTAAACTGAAAAACCTGTTATCTTACCTTAGAGGAAGAGCCGAGGAAGCTGGGTCTGAAGAGGCAGGGAGAAGGGGAGCGGAAAATGGAGGAGTTGGAGACACCTCTTCCTGTGGAGCGCTGATGATTGACAGGCTGGTAAGAAGTAATCATGGATCCTGCAAGCTCAAAGCTGCTGTTGTGGCTGTTGTCCTTGACCAGGGACAAAGAGTCATCCTCCTCTGGAGACAAGAGTAGTGAGAGTGAAGGAAAAAAAATGGGAATGAGTGTGAAAGAAACTACTGTTATCAGTATGTTTAGAGCATTTTCCCTCATTAATAGTCAATGATAACAATACATTAGTCTGTTCTGAGTATATAAAGAGGTCCCTTGCTCTACTCACCCATCTTACTACTGCTGTCCTGCCCAGAAGGACCAGATCTTCTCACGCCATCGCTAAAATGAAAAATGTGCATGTGAAGCTTTACCACCTTTTATAGTAATTAGAACAACCAGGTGATAATTAAGTGAGAGTGAGCCACACTCATCATTTATCAGTTAATCTAAGGCAGTTTTACCATTAAGTATTCTTTAGGGTACATGCTCTAGATTCACTTCCAAAGTCAGACACACACAACCAGCAACTTATTTACCCAGTGCGAGAGCAGGAGTTGCCAGGGAATAGCATGAGTGTGCCATCTGTGTTAACAAGGTCAGGAGTCGGCGAGGGTCCAGTCAGTGCCACAGGAGAAGGGCTCCTGATTCTCTGAGCTACACTACCCTCCTCCTTCTCTTCTTCCTCCTCTCCATCATCACCTCGCAGTAAGTCGTCTACACCCTGGGAGAGAGAAGATCAGGCTTGATCTATCTGCACAAATGTGTATAAGGTATTTTGATTGTTTAAGAGCAGCAAGGAGCAAAACAGCTTCTTACCTCTTCTTCCTCTGACTCATCTGTCAGCTCTTCCTCCTCCTCTTCTTCCTCTCCACAGTCTTCGTTGTCAAGGCGATTCAGCTCAGCCTTACGTGCCCGCTCCTCCTTTCTCCGTTGGGCCATGGCAAGCTGGAGACGCTGCTTCAGAGTCAGCAGCTTCTCTCCTACATAAAAGACCAGAAGAGGTTCGTCATGTCAGGAGTTAATACATCTCATTTTCATTAATTCACTCTTTTCCAGGCAAAGCTTGCGTAACATGTATCCTTACCGGGTTTTGTGGGCACTGGCTCATCTGCCCCCTCCTTAACAGTGACAGTGACTGACTCAGTGTGCAATTCTTCCTGTCCAGATGGGGTGCTGTCTTTGCGTATGATGCTGAGCTGCATCGTGCGCTCTCCTTGGGGCCTTGCAGGGGCCTGGACGTGACGAAGGTAACGCTCCCTTAGGGCCACAACACCTGATTGCAGAAGAGAGGGAACACCAAGGTTTACTCATACTTATCATACACTCATATTCTGCATTTCTTGAAATGCTAAAAGAAAAGTGACTCACCAGAGTTGAGCTGTGGAGGCTCGAGCTCAACAAAGGCTCCATTATCTGGACACAATTTAGCAACAGGTGGGGGGTCCAGTCCAAGCTCCTTCAGTCTGGCCAATTTGTCCTTCTTGGGCTTGGTGGGTTGCTGAATTGAAGGCTCTGCTGCAGCTGAATCAGTGCTCCCACACTGAGCAGCTACAGGTTCCACCAAATCCCCTGATGCAGGCTCTTTTTGCAGGGCTTCAGTGTCAGACTTTACTACAGTCTGGCTTTGTTCTACAGGGGCATCAGAGGTTTCTTCACCAGACTCAGAGGCAGATTTTATTACTCCATCTGTTGCGTCTGACTCCTGAAGAGTCTCAGAGAGGTAAAGGACTGGGCCAGATTCCTGGCAGGGGTCTGGGCTCGCAGTTGCTTCTCTGGCCTGGCTGGGGCTCTCCTGTTGTGGGGACGAGGTGGCAGCAGGATAAGGTAAGAGCTGGATCTGATTACAGGAGAGATCCAGAGAAGGAGAAGAGTCCTGCTTTGCGGATGGTTGTTCGGGCTCGCAGGATGGATTCACAGGAGGTGGAGGAGGAGCTGCTGGTGTCTCCAACATCTTAGCTGCATACTTTGTAGATCTGAAGAGGATAAGATTATAATTAACTTGTAATTTTATTATGGTAGCCTTGTGACTTTTGATTAAATTTTGATTGCATATTTATGTCAGAATAAAACTTAAATTTGCCCAGTCAAAAGTGCTGGTGACAAAATCTGATTTGCCTGGTAAAATTATGGCAACAGATTTTTGGCTAGTGTGGCTGGTTGCTGCCCTGGCATATGTGTGTTACTGGTTGCGTCTGGCTTTACTTCAACAATGCCATGGCGGGACCCTCTGGCCTGGCTTTCTTCTTATAGAACTGGTCAATAGTCTTGGGCTCAGGCATGTGGTAGGGCAGGCCAAGTGTGGACTCTGCAAAGACAGAAGAATGTGTCAAAGATGCACTCTCTGTAGCATGGGGGACATGAAAAATCTCTTCTAAAAGCACGGTTAACACATTGCCTCAACGAATAAACAAGACAGTAGAATAGTTTATTGTAAACTGACCTCTGACCAGCCTCTGAGACTCGCTGTGGAGTTGTTTCATTGCCTCCTTGCTGGCACGTGCAGCTTTCCTCTCCTGAGAACATCACACATGTTGAAAAGGAAAACGCTTTTTGGTATATGTTATAAATTTTAAAGCATTTACAATAAATTCAAGTATTTTGGCACTGCATACCACACGTTGGGGTTTCTCTGGTGCCTCTTCATCATCTTCTTCGTCTTCATTCAGGAGAGGATCCTACAGCAATATTTAACACTGATCACACATTGACCTGTCTAGACAAGATCTGCAAAATACCAGGCCTAACATTGTCTTACTCTTTTCAACACAGCATTTCACCACAACTTCATTAACTTTTATTAGTTCCAGTGCAAACAGTCATCTTTTGAGCACCTTATGTTTTTTCATCTTGTGTTTGACAGCAGCTCGGATGGCATCCAGGGACTCTTCATCCTCCTCCTCATCCAGACCAGTGTCAAACAGGTCTGTGTCGCCCAGTGGACACCCACTGTCATTCAGAGCCAGAGGGAGAGGTGCGTCCTGAAGAAACAGGTAAGTCATCTTTAATCATACAATAAAATGCACGTGGCAAGTGACTTGATTCTGCTTGAATTAATATTTGACATTTACTGTTAATTCTCTAATTTTACAAAAACAATACTGTATCCTTATTTACATAAAGACTATTCTTAATGGATACAAACCTATGAATGAGAAACAGTGACCCAAAGTTGGTGTACATGGCATCTGGTACACCAACCTCGATGTACCAGATGCCATGTAAAAAAGCTCAGTGACAGAAGAAAAAAGTACCACTGAGATAAAGGACCGAGATGCACTTACGTCACTCGTTTCAGAGAACCTCTCTTTCTTCTTCAGCTTTTCCACTGCTTTGCTACGTTTCTCCTTTTTCTCCCGATGCCTCTGGCTCTTTTCTCTCTTCTTCCGTTCCTTTGATTTCACTTCCCTCTTCGCCTCATCATGTTGCTCCTCCATTTCTTCACATTTCCCTTTTTCAGGGTCACTGTCCTCACTGTCAATGGGTGCAGGGCTTATTCTCTTGCTCTTCCGTGCCTCTTTCACTCTCCTCTCATCGTTCTTTTCTGCCTCTCCTGTCTCCATCTCCTCTCCGCTGGATGCGGATAAGACCAACGCTTCCGCCATGTGGACACTGTTGTCTGCAGCTGCCTCCTCCTCACTGTCACTGTCTCTAATGGCATTACGACGGGGCTTTCTGTGAGCTGTGATGTCTTCATCTTCATCTGAATCTGGAAGCAAAATTACATTTTAGCAAAAGCTGAACAGTCCAATGGTCACACTAAATTTAAGACTTTTTTTTGAAGCAGCATAACACATATTGTGTATAATAAGTATCCTCAATATCCCTGAATATGCACACATGCAGTGACACTAAAATCAAATTAATTGTTCACCTTATCTGAAATTTCTATTATTGTGGTTGTTTATCCTGTGTATTGTAGTTGTATGTTGTTTTTGCTTGCTCCTGTATTACCCAATGTTTGATATAACCGCAAACTCTCTTGGCCCTTACAAAAGCACTTCAAATGTGATGTGTGATAAATGATTATTGTCCTGCAAGCAACGACATTATGATGAATCTGTAACTACATGCAGTCAGGTTCTTCTGGCTTTTTTTATTTTAGCATTAATTTTTCCCACAACTTTAAAGAAAACACATAGAACTGAAACAGCTTATTCTAAGCTTCTTGGTTAAGTGTCCACTAAAAATGTATAATGTAAATGTAACAACTTTACTCTACTTTTACAGACATTAACCTAAATGGATCCCTCATTTACGTGGCTAAAGTGGCTCTGCACTTTCTCAGGTTGAATCATCTTCTATTGTTGTGTTACTTCACCTGGAAGCTCCTCTCTATTGTTGGTGGTCTCTGTAACCATCTCCTCTGCTGGAGAGCCCACCCCGCTGTCTGAATCACTTTCTGCGGCTGTTTGGGCCACTGCTGGAAGCCCCTCAGCCTGGATAAAATCAAGCAAAAACATTATTCTACCACCATGCATTGTTTTTTCTGTAATATGGATACATTGCAGTGTACTCTGATGTGCGATTAGTGAAAATAAAGCAAACAAATAAAAAAAACATGAGGCACCATAGTAAATGTAAACCATCTAAACATCTTCCACAGGCACCTACTAGCTCTCACGGTTACTTATTGTGCAGTGAATACTGAAACCCACGGGTATTGTTTCTTGATTTCATAGTAAAAGTAGTAGACTGTAACCGTTCAAAGTATTGCAACGCACTGTATAACCTTTTCTAGATTACCAGGATAACAGGTTGTATTTGTCAAAAGAAAAAAAAACACAGCGAGGAAAAGGCCATTTCTGAGCAAAGTTAACGTTAATAATGGACGTCGATTGTGGCTTTAGGCTGCTAGGTGGCCGTTAAATTACATCAGTGGCGCCTTGCAATAAACCAAACAATAAGCACACAGGTTAGCTAGCGACATGGCTTCCTTTCAACGGTTGTAGTCTGCGAAACTGCAACCGTTTAAAAACAAGCCTAGCGGGCTGTGACTGATATACGTGAATAGTTCCCTAGATGCCAGTCTACTTAGATATTGGATTTTGACAGTGGTCAACAAAGTAAAAATGCCTTATTAACATGCATTTAGGTTTCGATGTGACCAGGCTAAGTCCATCCCAGCTGGCTAAACCTAACCTAACCTAGCAGGCTAGCTAGCTGGCTGGCTAGCGCTAACAATATCGGCAATTAGCAGCATTTCTTTGATTGGAAACACCTTTGATCTTGCCATAACTTATAACTAACGCGAACATATTTGTCAGTCTGATAATTCCATCTTATATAGACGTTCAAACTACTTGATCTCTGATTCATTTCCTCACCTGTTGTTGAGAAAGGACTAGGCTCATCTTTGTCCGCCGGCTAGTTTACGCTCTTTTATAAAAAGAATCCAGCGAGGACAACGCTTCGACAAATCTTGGCAGCCAAAACAGACGTCGATAACTAAATGTCTGAGTGGCAAAGGCTATGCTAGACCTCTAAAGCGCATTTAGAAAACGTTTTAGCCGGGCTGTTCCTCTTCCTCCCGCCTGTTCCATACACACCGAATAGAAATTTTGATCTTTCGCGCGCCGTGACAGCTGGCCCGCAGTTTTTCGTCACCGAGCTGTCAATCGCTCCATTCTCGCTTTGCCATTGGTCCGTTGGGGAGATTTGTACTCGCCCCGTGTGACGACACATCTTGGTAAGAACATATTTTAAACACCGGGAAAGCTTGAGCGGGCGGGGCTGAGGGTTTCCCTGACTGAAAGTAAGGGTGATTTGTGGCTGTGAAAGAAAGAAAGAAAGAAAGAAAGAAAGAAAGAAAGAAATGACCTAAATGTACTTTTTGGATAGTAAGACCTGCATAGTAAGACCTGTATATTGTTATTTTTGCTCTACAGCAGATTAGCACTTCTGTAAGATTTTTAGATTTTTAGTGTGAGGACACTTTCTTTACTGCAGGGACAGAGGGTAATGAATTTAATAGATTACAGTTACTAGTTATTTTTCAGTGTAAGATTTTACACACAACGCCGATAACAGCCACATAAAACGCAATTTATTGTTATAGATTAAACTACCCAGGAATATAAAGTCGTTCAAAATATCTCCAGGCATACATGAAGTGACTTCATTTGCTCATTGTAACTGAGGAGGGGATCTTCTTTTATCCTGTGAAACTGTACCTAGTCAACCCAAACACTTGAAAACCACTGTTTTTCTCAATTTTTTCCCCTCAATTCAAACACTTCACCTATTGTTTGATAACCTGTGAATATTTACATCCCCACCTTATAATTTTTTTTCTTATCTCATACTGTAATTTATACTGAAGATCAGTTTTACTGCACCTGAATTCCGTTACTGTCCCACTACTAACTGGGATCATTAAAATTTGATCAGCCAGTGCGGTAAAGAAAAATTACGCATGCGCACAGCAGGTTGAACGGCTTCTAACTGGCGCATGCGCAGTTACAAATCGTTAGAAGCAGGAGCAGCAGTAGCTCAGGTCAGTCGGTCCAGTCAGCAGTCATCCACGCATCTATCTATATTCCCTTTTCTTAAATTAGCCACTTTAAGCTTCGCGATACCGCCCCCAATTTCAGCGTCGGTACGGAGCCGCCAGGCCGGGACAGAGACGGAGAGAGAGGCCTCGGCCATGGAAGCGCTCGGACCCGGTAAGAGATTTGAGAAAATAAGAGAAGGAGGGAGCAGCAGCGGAGAGCGCGAGCCGTGTGCGGGACGTGTGTGCGCAAATGCGTCGCTTCACTGGGGGCCGCGGCTGCAGCGAGGCCTCGACGCGCTGACGGGAAAACAAACCGAGGCCCAGCCCGTGCGTCTGTGTACATATGTGTGTGTGACCCTATTTACATCGAGTGGAAGCCACATTTCTTATCTGTACTGAAAGACTTGGTGTTTTTATTGGTCTTCCAGTCGTGTCTACGCGGTTTTATTTATCTGAAGCGCGCACAGCTCGTCGTGTCGGGGCTGGCATTGTGTGTGTGGGGATTTAACTAGGACCTTCCTTCCTCCTTCCTTCCGCGTCGTGGTGTGTTTACGTTGATGTTTGTTCACGCTGTGTTTCTTCCTGGCTACATAACTACGACCTGAATTCGACAGAAAAAGACCACGCAGTGCCGTCGAAATTTGACAAAATACCCCATTTTCGTCTAAAAAAATGTAAATTTGCGCCATCGCCGTCAGGAACGGTGCGTCTCTTCGGGCTATCAGCGGCCAAGATGACAGCGATGGGTGGAAAAACAAGATGAATGCCAATAAAACACATGTTGCAGGCGTTAAACGAGCAGACATGGGTATTGTGTGACTCGTAATTTACTGGTGTTGTGCGAGGCTGTCATTGGTTTACGCGCTTCTCCTTGGGCAGCAGCCATGCGCCCGTGAGAGCACAGCAGGGATGGATGGCGCTTTTATCGATCAGATCTGCAGGCCAGCTCCATATTATTCACCCCCTATATGATAACAAGGGCACTTATTTTGCAGCGGTGCGATGATCTAACGATAAAGCTTGCAGAGGAAAGGCAGCCACACACCAAGCGATACAACGCGTTTTATTATCACATGCAGCATGCAAAATATGTTTACCTTTCTCCCCTCACCCCCCCTTAGAGACAGTCTGTTGTTTTTCTGTGTGAAACGCGCCTTTTGTTAAACGAGGAATTGATTGCACCTTGCAGAATAAATTTTTGCGATTATTGATTTTTGTTGACCCACTGTACGTGCAAACAGAACACATTGCCCACTCTTGAGGGAAGGTGGTGGCATTAGGAAAACCAAGATGTATCACTGAAGGAGTAAATGTGTTTTGCAGCAGCATTCAGATAAATGTCTCAGGGATGCAGGAAGCTGTGTGAGGGGCGAGTTTTGGAAACAATATTGTACAACACATCCACAGGTGTGAGAGTCCTGGTAGCTTCATTGTCGCACACAATCAGTGCAAGCCCTCCAGTTTTAATTCAGCAGCTGCTGCATTGCAAAACAGCTCAACTTGTACTTTTCATTTTAACCTCACTGCTATTTTACCAGTGAGCTGCATTTTGTTTTAGTAGCATTTAATGTTTACCTTCCTATGTGGAGTGTGGGTGCAGATTTTCCACCACACCCATGATCAACACACACAGATAATGATGAATGGGGACTCAGCAGTATGATTTTTGTGGCCAATGGAGGAGACTATGTAGTTGCATAACGGGTTTGTAATATGGACCATTAGATTAATCAGAAAACTGTGCTTGAAAAACAAAGGTTTGTATCAGTAATAGTTTTGTAGATTCAGTTTAAGTTTGCAGTTACAACTCTAAATGCACAGGCTTGCAAAAGTAAGTTCACAGAGACAAAACTCTGATTTTTAAAGCAAACCTTTTTGAAATAATATTTTAATAATATTCTATATTATTTTATAAATCCTGTTTTGTCAGTTGTATGGTGAGGTATACACTAAAAATAAGAAAACAATAAGATGACTAACTTTCACCTCTAAAATTAGCCAAGTAGTAGCAGCCAAGTTATACTAGAACGATGCTGCATTGCACCACAGCTGGATGTCCTGTCATGTTATGGCTCAACAATAGAGCCTCCTCTGGTTTACTTGTACTTTTTGGCTTTTGCTTTGGTGCAGCTGGAATCGTTTAGGTAGGGCCCCCAAAGTTGTGTGTAATGATGTGATGTAGGTCTGGGGTGGTGTCCTCACAAAGCAGCTGATCTTTTTCTTTTTCTTGGCTCCAAATTTGTGAGATCCAGCTGTTAAATGGCTGTAAACTGAAGTAAAAAAAACGGTTGGCACAAATGCTTACATTGTCACAGGAAATGTAAAAATGGAGGCAAACTGACAACAGTTTTCTTTAGTTGGTGTGAACTGCGGCAAAGATACGTCTACTGAATATGAAACATTTTTCAGCTTGAGTGAGAAATTCATGATTATCCCAAAATGTATGACTCCACTTCATGAATATATAGAGATGGGGCAAAAAAAAGCCAAAGCCTGGAGTAAAATAAATGGAACTGTAGTTCCCAGAAAAATGTGGCAATATTTGATGATAATTTGAGTATGAGCTGCCACATATAGACAGTTTTACATTGACGGGTGGATGTTTCCATTTAGTGAATGGTCACTAAGCCTTTTCTCAGCATATCCACCTATTCCACAGTCCAGTGTATACTACCTTAATCCAGGTGATTTACAGGTGTGGGTGTCAGTACGCTCCCTGCTCCGTGCTGTTAGTCTGAGTCATCACCGGGCCAAGCCATCATCCTCATGCTTAGCTTAAGCCCAGCTGTCTCTCGGCTTGAGCGCACTGTGGTTACCAGGGACACGCATAGCATTAGGAGGCTCTACAGTGCATGAGTGGCAAACCTTGCTCAGCAAATGTGAGTGCACTGCACACAATCTTATGATTTTTAAACATTAGATCAGTGAAGAGAAAAATCGGCGTAGTAAGACAGGTAGGCGATTATCTTTGTGTTGCTCCTTGAACATGTTAGTGGTCAATTTGGATCCAAAGCTGAAAGATGGCAATGGATTATATATGTAGCAGAAAGAATTGTTTCCCTCCACTGAATCTGTCATTTTCTGCACCAGGAAAAGCTAATTTCACTTCCTCTGTGACTCAGAGTAGATTGCAGCTCTGTCTCACTTCGAGCAAAAGCGTAGAATTATGGAGGAAGCTGACTTGACGGGCTGTTTAAATTGAGCCCTAAATGCCACCTTTGACCAATCTGCAGGGTCTTTTCTGTGATATCTGGCTGCGTTTTAAAATGTTTTATTGAGAAGTCACTCTGTCAGAAAGAAAATGTTTCGCAGACCAGATCAGACTGTCAACCTGGTGATCTTCAATAATGCATGAAAAGGCTGCTAAAGGGGTGAATAACCCACACAGCTGGCATCACAAATGTACATTTTTTTCAAGACTAGAGTAATTAAATAAGTAGCTATCAGAATGTGTTTGTGACATTCATACACACAAAAAAAGATGGGCATGTTTAGGAGAGAGGCCCCTTAAAGAGGGTTTCTTGATGATGGACATAATGTTCTTTTGCATTTTTTATAGCTTTAATGTGTAATCAAGTTGAAATTAAGCCGTACTCTCTGATGTTGGATAGCGCCAACAGTCATGGGATGTTTCTTTTGAATTTTTTTCTTATTAGAAGCTCTTGGTTAATTTGTACTTACTCGCCTGTGCCCATCTTTTCCCCCTGACAGGTCCTGTCCGGGTTTGGGCTCTAAAATATCCTCATTTGCATGAATGTAGGCCAGTTTTTTTCTCTTCCTGTCTTCATAGTGGCAGTAAAAATGCTGACATGACCCAATATTTATCCAAGTTATTGATTTTGTTTCCATATAATGTAGTTAGAGCTGAGAAGATTATTCAATCAGTCAGTGGAGAGAAAAATAGTCTTATATATATTGTTTTGATGAAAGCAGAAAAACAACAAACCTGAACAGTTAATCCGCTTATCAAGAAAATAATAAAGATTAATCATTAATTAATGAAAACCCCAGGGGTGGGTGTGGTGGTGTTGGTAAAAAGATGGGTGTTTGAGGAGGGATGGGTTCAGGCGATTCACGTTGAGATACTCACACATGTTTCTAAGCGTGGCAGTGTGGCAGCTGAGGAGGCTAAATATAGGTTCAGCTCTGTTTTTGGTGAAAGTGGAAGAGGAGGACCACGAACTCCTGGAGCTTCACACATCCAGTGAGAAGAAAAAGTAGAAAGGCATGAACAATTCCATATAATTTGGTACACAGGCTGCCAGTTGTAGGCTGTAATGTGAGCCACAAATTGGTTTTTGAAACCGATTGTGTGCTAACAGGCGATGTTACACACCTATGAACTTAAAGTGGGATTGTTATGAGATTGGACTGAATTAGTGCTGTGACAGTGAATTAATAGATTTGTTGATTTTAATTCTCATTAGGAGTTAATGCTTTATACTGCTGGCAAATACTGAAAAGTTTGATATAATAATTAATAATTCTAGGCTTTAAGGTCCTTACTGGTATGATGGTGAAACTTTAGCATGCTAAATCCTGTGGAAACCCAGTACAACATAGTGTTGCCCTGCAATATGTATTTGCTTTGTGAAAGGCCTTATTTTCTCTCTTAGATTGTTTGGAAGAGGTTTTAACTTTAAGTGTATAGAAATTTTTGTGGGCATAGTTTGTGGTTGTGGTGTTGTGTTAAACTGCATTTTATTCAGATTATCTGTCCACCCCCGTACATATAACAAAAACTTACATAAACACAGTTTCCTGCATGTTTTCCATACCCACCACAAAGCACCAAAATGAATGTTCCTCAATTACCATTCAGCTGCAGTATACTTGCAATGTTGTAGCATACAACGCAGAGCTGTGCACATGATGTTGAGCTGCCAGTTTGCAGCATGGTGTAGAGGACTTGCTACGCCTTTTGTTGCTATCAGTAACAAGGCCAGTAGGACAAAGTAGAGTGAATCATCAGATGATTTTAGTTCAAGTCGTGACAAAGAACAGCAGATATGTAACAAATAGCTTCTTGTTTGACTGCGTCATAAGCACAATGATTTAGAAAAGCTGAGTGACGTCAAAATCAAGCTAATGGTTTGTTTGTATGATGATGGAGGAGGAGCGGTTAATAGGGAGCAGGGGAGGCGATTTGGGGCCCAGGCTACACGAGGGCATTTTGGGAAGCGTGTTTTCAGGAAGCGACGGGGAGGGTCTCGATTGTCTGTGTTCTCGTGCCTCACTTGCTAACTGGAGCGTGTGGGTGCATGGAGTTCAGGAGGACCCCCGCAGTCTCTTAGCTGTCAGTTGACAAAAGCATGAAGCAGCCTCCTCCAGCCTCCTCCAATACCACCAGCAAAATATGATTTTAACTTTGTTTCTATATAATATTAGATTAAAATATTTTTGTGCTGAGTTTACTCTCACTATGTTACCCGCTGTCCCAACGAACTCGGAGTAAAGAAGTACTTTACGTGTTTCCTCTTTGCGCATTATGCAGACACATTTTACAGATTTTGCATCACAGCGTCTCCTTCCTTCCTTGTTTATGTACGATAATGAGTAATGCTGCTGTGTGAGATGAATCATTATCAGGTTTGCTGTAACTGGAGGCAGCCTGAGGTCTTAAGCACATATGTGCCGTTTTAAACTGGTGATTGAAGACATTGTGTGCCTCCACTGCCTGCAGCTTTTTATTCTACAGTGTAGGTCTAACACCTGTGTTGGGTACTTTTGTACATATACTGTATGCAATGTGTGTGTGGCGTGTACTGTGTGTAACGGTAATCCCAGACTCTTTGCGTGGCACCCCCTCCATATGGCCCTGCTGCTGTCTGTCTGAGAGGAGCTCGGTCTTTGTCTTGGCGTGAGGGGTGGGCGCCATGCATGTTTGGGTGGAGCTGGGGGCGGGCTGAAGGATAATTGGAGGTCATTGTTTCGGCAGCCCCTTGTTTGACCCATGTAGGTCAGGGGCCAGAGTTACAGATCAATCAAAGCGTATATGTGCGCTTCTGGGCTGTGAGGCCATTTCAGTGCATTCAAGCAGGTGTCACTGATGAGATGGTTTGCAACAAGCTTGCCGTTATGCCGCGCTCATTCATCTTTCAAATTTGACATTTAATGGAGAGAGAAACGCACACGCTCTCACTGTCGCTTCCCTACTTCCAATACAAAATAAATGCCAAACATGCCTCATTTGAAACGTTTTACTAAACTCTGGTAAACTAGCCCGCACTGAGAGGTGGAAAAGGGCTAATGTTGGATGTATTCACCATTTAAAATAAAATAAACTTACTGATTCTTGTGCCAAAACACAATATATTGATTGCAGTGTCAATTAAAGCCATTTGAACCCTGTGCTAATCATGCATTTTCATTCAGGGGATCATTGAGTATGTATTTGTTGTGAAATGACTTATTTATCTTTGTTGTCTCCAGGCCCGCCTGCCCCTACCTCTCTGTTTCAGCCTCCGCGGCGTCCCGGCCTCGGCACGGTGGGGAAACCCATCCGGCTCCTTGCCAACCACTTCCAGGTGCAGATTCCCAAGATTGATGTCTATCACTATGATATCGACATCAAGCCTGAGAAACGGCCTCGAAGGGTCAACAGGTAAAACCACAGACAGTTTCTATCAGAAATTGTGTTTTCACTGGAGATTTTTTCTTAGCTATTTAAGTTTTAAGTTACTGGTGAGTGTGTGTGTATCACCATCCTGTTCCCTCTGCCTTCTAGGGAGGTGGTGGACACCATGGTGCGGCACTTCAAGATGCAGATCTTTGGAGACCGACAGCCTGGCTATGATGGGAAGAGGAACATGTACACAGCACATCCACTGCCAATAGGGAGAGACAGGGTTCGTATCTCAAACACTTGGCCCTCATGTCATGAGCACGTACACAAATTCATGTTTGTGTAAATGTTTTTGTCCTGTAGGAAAAATCAGTCAGCTCTAAGGATTCTAAGAGAGAAATAGTTTGCTTTCAAATAGATTTGTTCATATTTTAGGGGGTGGCAGGCATGTAAAATGGTTTAGTGGATTAGGTTGAGCAGGCAGACTAGATGTATGTAGATTTGTGAGTGGAAGGTTGCCAGCTTGAATTCCAGATTAGCCTGGAAAATCAGGACCAAGAATGTGAGACTACTAATACTTTTAAAAGAAGATACCACCCCGAACATTCTTAGGCTCTGTATTTCATTCACCTGTCTGCTTCATTGCTCTGTGGGAAGTAATTCTGATGATGTGTTGGAATTTTCTTTTAACCACGTCCCTGAGTCTACCTTGTACTGACATCGCTCTGAAAGATGCTCTAATATCAAGTTTTTTTTTCCCCATGTAGTTATGAGTTTGGTCAAAGTTTTAATAACATGGTATTCAGAGGAGATCATTTCTCTGCTATTCAAACTGGTAATTTTGAATTCTTGATCTTGATCTTTCATCACAAACATTTTCATATTATTCTGGCAGCTGCCTTATGAGCAATGGATACTTTACTGACATTAGAAAAATTGGTGCCTGAACTCCAAATGTTAAATATCTCCCTGAAAAATCTGAAAGAACAAGTTTCCTCATTTAAAAAATCTGCATGCTTAGCAAAAATGATAAATGTAATGTAGTTCTTTTTCCTAGATTGCAAAGACATTGATTCACCAAGGACTCTTTGGTGTTGCTCTCTTCTTTCAGTCACTTTTGCCCATGGGTATTTATCACTTATCGCTTTCTGTCACCTGTTCTTCAATTTCTTTTCACTCGTCTTTTGTTCGCCTCGCTCCCTTTGTCCTTTTCCTCCTCCCTCTCTGCCCTCGCCTCCCCTTCTCTCCATCCTCCAGGTGGATCTGGAGGTGACCCTGCCTGGCGAGGGGAAGGATCAGACGTTCAAGGTGTCTTTGCAGTGGGTGTCCGTGGTCAGTCTTCAGATGCTGTTGGAAGCCCTGTCAGGCCACCTTAACGAGGTCCCCGAAGACTCTGTTCAGGCTCTGGATGTCATCACACGGCATCTGCCTTCCATGAGGTACCGCTATTCATCCATCTGTGCCTCTTAACAAACACATCAGCCACATTTTCATGTGTTGACAGTTATTGCTTTTCATCTTTAATTTGTCTGTATTATTTAATTTCCTGCTGTCACGAGTTTCCCTGATCAGATCAAATCTCTCTGATATAGATTTGCCTATCCATAGTTCATTACAGTACCATGGATGCATTTTCAGGGAATTGGCTCATTTACATTCACACTCCTTTTTATGCAGTTTTGCAAGCATTTGGCGCTCCTCGTGTGTCTAGGTACACCAAAATAATTCAATTCATTCAAAATGTTCTAACCACATTGTATTGCGTAAACACGTGAATCTGTCTATTAAGTTCTGTAAAATAAATCTTCTTATATGAGCTTTGCAGTCATCAAGGTTGTTTGAGTCTGTGCTGATTGATTTTGATAAGTTATGAAGCAGGATAGTGGCCCTCCAGGGATATTAAATGGCATCAGTTTTATAGAAACGAAACGGCAAACTTGTGTTTTTGAGTGACGGTCTCCCAGTTCAGAATTTGGGGTCACTTTATCAGAGCACCCAGTTCACTCAGATGACCGCGTCAGTGATCGAGCTTCTGCATTTGTGCGCACAGGTACACTCCAGTGGGGCGTTCGTTCTTCTCCCCTCCGGAGGGTTATTACCATCCTCTTGGTGGAGGCAGGGAGGTGTGGTTTGGTTTCCATCAGTCTGTCCGTCCTGCCATGTGGAACATGATGCTCAACATCGATGGTAAGACTTGAATGGAAATGATCTGCTTGGTGATCTGCTGTGGGTGATTTAACTTTGCTTTAAAAAAATACACCTTAACGTAGTGTAAAATTTAGTTCCTTCTATGCCCAAACTGTAACAATAGACTTTACTACTTTTCCACCTAATACATCCACCTCCATCATGGAGATCAGGTGGAAGAATTCAAATAATGGCTACGTGCATAAGAGAAAACGTTTCTAAATTCAGGTTTCTGTAGCTTTATGTTTCCACTCAGTTTATGTTTCTGCCTTGTGGTCGTTGAAATGATTCCTGCTACGACAGCTTTCCTGAGTTGTCAAATCCTTTCTTGAACCAGTGAAGGTCGAATGGGTAGTTGAGATGTCTGCTCAGCACCAAGACCAAATCACACCATCTGCGACAGGGACTCATATAATATACTCTATGAACACAAGTACTGATGTGTTAACAGGACTTTGATGGTTTGCTTAGTAGATATTATGTGTGGATGTATCCATAAGGTTATGAGGAGAGAAAGTCATTCTTATGGAATGATCTTAGCTGTTGCTGTGGAAGCGATGAGGACCTTTATTATGGCTATGAGAAGGTGCTTTAAGTCACTTGAAAGCCTCCTTTATGTCACTGCTGAATCTCCACTCTCCAATTCTAAAGTCTAGGCCAGACTCTGCCTGTGATATATACACCATCTTGGACTTATTTGATTATAGTTATTAATTTGTGACACTCTATCTCTTTAACCCCCCAGTGTCAGCCACTGCTTTCTACCGTGCTCAGCCTGTGATAGAGTTCATGTGCGAGGTGCTTGACATACAGAACATCAATGAACAGACCAAACCACTGACTGACTCGCAGCGCGTCAAATTCACCAAGGAAATAAGAGGTGAGCTCTCATTACCCCCACACACACTCACACTCACAGAATAGGCATTCAATATGTGACTTGCAATGCTTTGAATTTGCCACAGTAGAGGAGGGTTAGCATAAACAGGCGCATACACACTTTATACGCACAATTTTTATGACTCAGTGTAAGTCCAGTTCACCACAGAGATTACATGTAGGTGTGAGCCTGCAAGGTACATGCATGTTTGTTTTTATGCAGTGTGTAAGAACTTAAGAAACTACACCCACTCCTGACACGTAATCATGCTGTATACACACCGCTTAATCTACACCAATGCTGAACACTTGTTCTTAACCTTGGGGGAACAAAGGATTATGTTTCTGCTTTTGAACAGAAGCTAGCGAGTCTCAAATCAGAAAACATGGCCATGATATTGATAACTTGCAGAAGTTTTTATGCAACATGCACTATTTCAAGTAGCTCTGGTTTCCGTTTGTCTCCATCTCTGTTACTGTTATTACACAAAGAGTCACTAAACAATCTTGCAGGAACTCCTGGTATTTTTTTTAGATTTGATGTAATTCTGAACCAGTCTGTGACATTTCAACTGCATAGTTCTTGCAGCAGACACTTGTAAACTTTCTCCATTCTCCTTGTGGTTTGTTTAACTGAGTTATGACAAATGTCTGAAAGGAGACTGCAGAGAGCGGTAAAAACCCTCTACACAATTGGCTCCCCTGTCAGCATTTATCTTTATCGTGGCCTGAAAATGCCTGTGGATGAACAGATGAGTACAGTTCCAACCAGCTAAATTTAAAGATATCAAAATATTTGAAATTGCAGTTGGTGGAAGAAGGGTCCTGCTCCATTTCAACATTTAGTAAACACATTTTCTTGTATGTTCTGAACAGGCTTGAAAGTTGAGGTCACACATTGTGGTCAGATGAAGAGGAAATATCGTGTGTGCAATGTCACTCGCCGGCCCGCCAGTCACCAAACGTAAGTGCCGTTCCTGCACTCATAAGTATGTTCACCATTATATCTCAGCAAAGGCAATACTGTATGTGCCAAAAGAGTCATTACACATTAAGATGTCATTAATTTGACATCAGTGCGACTTTGGTCTTATTTCCCTTTTGTTCTACATACTCTTGGACTTCTGTGGACTTCAACCACATATTCCATTTATTCACAGGTTCCCCTTACAGCTTGAGAACGGCCAAGCCATGGAGTGCACAGTAGCACAGTATTTCAAGCAGAAGTACAATCTGCAGCTCAAGTATCCACATTTACCCTGTCTGCAAGTAGGGCAGGAACAGAAGCACACCTATCTTCCCCTGGAGGTGAGAAAGAGACTGTTTTGATGCTTGAATTTATGCCTTTCATCTCCAACAGCGACTTTCTCCCTTTTAATTTCCAGCTGTTGTTCCTCTAATCTAATTGAGTTTGCTTGATTAATGAAAAGTTTTTTTTCTCCTCCTCTGTAGGTCTGTAACATTGTAGCAGGCCAGCGCTGTATCAAGAAACTGACAGACAACCAGACATCCACCATGATTAAAGCTACAGCTCGCTCAGCCCCTGACAGACAGGAAGAGATCAGCAGACTGGTGAGTGCTGTTTCCCTCTCAGGGTAGGAGTAAGAAAAGGAAATAGAGAAGCTAACATTTGGTGTAATTTTCTGTAAGCACTTTAGTCGCTTCTTTGAACTCAGTCTTACCTAAATTCTAAATAAGAAGAAACCTTGAATAAAATACTCCTTTAGCAGTTCATGTAAACTTCTCAAGTCTTTCTCTTCCTCAATCCCATGTTTCTCCTCCTCCACCCTTTCCCAGGTCAAAAGCAACAGCATGGTCGGGGGCCCGGACCCTTACCTGAAGGAATTTGGCATTGTGGTGCACAATGACATGACAGAGGTGACGGGGCGTGTTCTCCCTGCGCCCATGCTACAGTATGGGGGCCGGGTGAGTACAGACACAGGGAGGGACTGTGGCAGGGTGAGTACTGGGCAGGGGCTACACTCTGGGGGAGGGGGGTAGGGTCACAAGCCTGATTGGGAACTCACAGGGTGGGGGGCATCACAGAATGAATGCGGGGACATGGGGGAAGATCCAGGTTTGTATAGGTTACTTATCAGAAGGATGAGATATGTTTGAGCTAATTGATTTTTGGTAATTCAATATATTTTTATCAGAACCTAATTGAACAGTAGATTTTTTTGAGCCACAGCAAATTTTATGTGGATGAATATTCATAATAAAAAAAATAAAAAGCAGCTGCTGTCTGAAGCAAGGTACAGTATAGCCTTTACATACACGTTTAACTAGCAGTTGTAACTGATGCAATTAATTCAGGTGGTGAGCAGATTCTGTTTTCAACTTTAATTATGCAGACCTGGAACTTGCCCTGTGTTATAATCCTGTGGTGCGTCTCAGCAGTCTGTTCACTGTGTGCATATACATTCAATACTCTTCACCAACACAGCTTTTAAACATGTAAATAATAATACGGTGCACGTAGACAAAAGCTTGGCTTTTCACTTGTCGCTTTCAGTAGTGTCTGTGTAGGTGTAGGTAATGAGAGGAGGAGCCAGTCACTGCAGACTGCTGAGATCCACCCCCTGAATCTCAAACCAGCCGTTCTGAAAGATCCAGACCGGTGCATGCAGAAGAGAAATGTCAACATTTCTGAGCAGACCTGTACGGACCTGAAAGGCAATCATTTGCATCCATTTTGTCAACAGATGACATAACCGGGAGAATTTTATCACAGAAAGAAATTGGCATTTTATCCATTTTTGGCAAAACACAGAACTCTGACTCTAATGTCACTACCTGGTTGTAAGGTGTGAGAGGCTGAATTGGGATTCAAGGATTGTGTGTGAGGGGGGGTGTGTGGATGTGCTGCCATCAGGAGGACGATAAGACTCATAACCACCCAGCATCAAAGTAAAATGTGTCTAAAACATTCACTGAAGTCTGTGCAGTGAATTTAACTTTGACTTAATCTCCCATCTGAAAGTGAAAAGGTTAATATGCATACCACAGGAGCTGGAATGTAACTCTCCATTCAGAGACACCGTTTAGTGATTCTGCTAAGACAAGATGAAACTTTCATGATCCCTGTGGGGAAATTGTCTGTCGTTGGCTGCTGCTCTGAACTCAGATTGTTCGTCAAAATTAAAGCAGATTGTTGCTTGAAAAAAAAAAAAAAACAAAACACACCAGTGCGCTGGTGTTGAGCTAAAAACCCTGCAATTCGCTTCCTGAACTATATGTTGGTTAATGTACCTAAGATCGTATCACAACATTCTCTTTCTGAAAGGCTTGGCCACTTGCCTGCTGGGATATCGAGTCTAATCGGCTTCCAGTGAAATGCTCTTAGATGTGGACTGAAAGCTTTTCCCTTCTCTGTGATCACTTGGTATGAATGGAATACAGCCACACTTTTCATTTTATTCAGTGGTATGCTGATGTTGATAGTACATACAGTTGCATCAAAGTATTCACAAATACAAAGAACACTCCCTGATGAGACTGTATGCACAACATGTGAGATGGGAAAGGCGACAGTCGATTTCTTGTGTGACCTACGCTGTGATGACATTTTTTAAATTGCTGACAACAATCTGCACTCCTTTATTAGGTGGTTTTAAATCCTGAAACTATGATCATGTTAACGTTTTTTTAGAGAATCTTCTAATGATATGGAGAGGCTGTTAACTTTTCTTGGCATGCCGCACTCAAGTAGTTCACTGTGGTCTCTTGTTTTGGAGAATGAAAGCTCTTAATGGCCTTTGGCAAATCTTGTTAACTTAATTGAAAGCCAATGCCCTTTGAATTTGTATTCACAACCAAACTCGAAGTAGGAGCACTCACCTAATGATGTCTTTCTGAGTAGATACAGTACTCTTGTTTGCTGTTCATGTCAGGGCTCCTGATATGGGGAGCAACATTTATGTGCAAGAAGACACAGAGCCTTTGTCCTGTAAACAAGCCTCACAGTGTTTGGCTGGAAGTGGATGTCTTGTGTACAATACATTTTCATTCAAGGATAAAAACTGAAAAGAGTTTCATGTAAAATCTATTTAAAAATCTATGCAGTATGAAAAAAGTAAAACTGGTATGAATATATCAGACCTCTCAGGAGCCTTTCAATATGTACGCAATACTTTATTTGTGCTAATCTAACAATGCACATGGGGCTGGGTGGGGTTTTACTGTATTGTTTCTCAAAATGTGGGTTGGTCTGTAGTACCTTCTGTATTGGCTCATCCAACCGGGGGGTTGACTAAGAGAGTAGGGACTCTCTCCGCAGAATAAAACCGTGGCCACGCCCAACCAGGGCGTGTGGGACATGAGAGGGAAGCAGTTCTACGCTGGCATCGAGATCAAGGTCTGGGCTGTGGCCTGCTTCGCCCCACAGAAACAGTGTCGGGAGGACCTGCTCAAGTGAGTCATGGACTTTTGTCATGGCGTGTTGTTGAGACTTGTCTCAGAAATTTATGTGACGAGAACAAGGGAAGGTGTCAACATAAGGCAAATACAGATCAGACAGTGTTTTCTGTTGAGGTAACGTAACACACTGGGCTGTGGGATGGTAGTTTGTCAGTCCACCACATGGTCCACAGTGAGATCTCTCACCAACTAATGGATACATGACATGACATGACATTTTGATACAGACGTTCATAGTTCCCAGTCAAGGTACCTTAATGACTTTGCTGATCTCCTGACTTTTCCTCTTTTGCCACCAGCAGGTTGACATTTGTGGTTTGTGGAGTGAAATGTCTTGACAACTGTCTGGTGGATTACAGTGGAACTTGTTGCAGACATTTGTTATCGCAAAATACCTTTAAAATTAATGACATTCCCATCAGACTATACCTTTCTTTATGTTTAGTGCTACTTTGTATGTTATCAAATGTTAACATACTAAAATATGGAATTTTGATGATGAGCCATGCGTGAGAAAAGAAAAAAAAGTTTTAACTTCATTTAATTACTGGCCAATTATTGCATTTACTTCACCCCAACTGTTAAAGATCAAAAACACATTTTAATCTTGGCGTTTATCTAAAAATTAGATTTTCTTTACAAAAATCATTAAAGCCTAGGGAGGTGATATTGTGGCTCTGGACTCATTGTAATCTGCAATTACAATAACCTTACATATATTTAGTACATCTACATATCCCTGCTCTCTTGAATTTTTAGATGGTCTCTGCTTATGCTAATGCTGCTGATTTCTGATGAGCTGTTAATGCGTTTCAATAGGAGCTTCACTGACCAGCTGCGAAAGATCTCAAAGGATGCTGGGATGCCCATTCAAGGCCAGCCCTGTTTCTGTAAATACGCCCAAGGAGCTGACAGTGTGGAGCCCATGTTCAAACACCTCAAAATGTCTTATGTAGGCCTGCAGCTGATTGTGGTCATTCTGCCTGGCAAAACACCTGTCTATGGTAAGACACTGAAATTCATAATTTAGCATTTCAGTGAATGAGAAAAAAGCAAAAGCTTTTTAGATATGGGGGAAAGGAAGAGGGTCTCATGCGTATGAATTCAGATTTGCAAAGCTTCATTTTTTTTATTCTAATGTTAATCTATTCTTGAACTAAATGTCTTGTGGTATTGGTCTTGGTCGCCTGTGTCTTCATCTGCAGCTGAGGTAAAGCGGGTGGGAGACACTCTCCTCGGCATGGCCACCCAGTGTGTCCAGGTGAAGAACGTAGTGAAGACGTCCCCTCAGACCCTCTCCAACCTCTGCCTCAAGATCAACGCCAAGCTGGGAGGCATCAACAACGTCCTGGTGCCTCATCAGAGGTCAGCATGGATCTTGTAATTTCTTGGTTAGAGTCCAGATGGGAGTCTGGAATGCTTTTTGGGTTTGGATGTTGGTGATTGGTTAGATGCTTTCTGAATACAGACAGCCCACGGTAATCATGTGGTGAAGCTCAATCTGAGCTGAAGTAATAATCTGCAGAATTTTCAGAAATGTTGCCGTTCCTGGCTTTTTTTTTTTTTTAATTTTACATCTGGTGTTTTTATTCTGGGAATCTTGAGGAATAAATATGGTGTCGACTTTCAACTTTGTGCAATTATATTTGGATCTTTTTTCCTCACATACTTTTCTTCATAGTAGTGCTGGTGTTGGTTTAGACATTGAATAGGAAATATGATGTACACACCTGTGATGCAAAGTCTGTTTTCTTTCTTTTTCTCTTTTTTCCTGCCCTTGGTTCAGGCCCTCTGTGTTCCAGCAGCCGGTCATCTTCTTGGGGGCTGATGTGACACATCCTCCAGCAGGTGATGGGAAGAAGCCGTCCATTGCAGCGGTGGTGGGCAGCATGGACGGCCACCCCAGCAGATACTGTGCAACAGTGCGAGTCCAGACATCCAGACAAGACATGTCCCAGGTAACTGCTGTTTTCTGTGTTTTTGTTAACTGCCTCTTCCCCTTTTCTTTCTTCCATTCTGAGCCTAAACCAGATGATGTTGTCTCTCCAGGAGCAGCTATTCAGCCAGGAGGTGATCCAAGACTTGACAAACATGGTGCGGGAGCTGCTCATCCAGTTCTACAAGTCCACGCGCTTCAAGCCCACACGCATCATCTATTATCGTGGTGGCGTGTCTGAGGGACAGATGAAACAGGTGAGAGATTGGCAGTATGCTGCAGTGGTTTTTCCAGCTATCTTTATAATTGTCTTCAGCTTATTCATATCATATTTTTGGCAAGTCCCAAGTGTAATTTATGAGGCAGGAGTGGCAGCTGTGACTCGTTATGGGAGGAGAGTGTTAAAACAAGAACATATGCGCAATATATTGACACATGTTGCAGAGCATACCTTTAAAGCGTATGCATGCTTTGTGTATTTTCAGGTGGCGTGGCCAGAACTGATAGCCATCCGCAAAGCATGTATCAGTCTGGAGGAGGATTATAGGCCAGGCATTACCTACATCGTGGTCCAGAAACGTCACCACACTCGTCTCTTCTGCTCTGACAAAGCTGAGAGGGTCAGTGGCAGCTCACTCTGCCATGACGTGACATCATGATTTTCTGCTGTACGACACTGCGTTGTATTAACTGTCATCTCACTAATTGCCCCCTGCAGGTGGGTAAGAGTGGTAATGTCCCAGCTGGCACCACAGTGGACAGTACCATCACACACCCGTCCGAGTTTGACTTCTACCTGTGCAGCCATGCTGGGATTCAGGTGAGAGAGAAAAGCTCACACACTGAGTGTTACAGATGATGATCTCACACACACTGTTGGTAAATGAAATGTCTCATCGTGGTAAGAATTCAAGTGCAACTTTGAACTGTGTCCAGCTCTGTCCAATTCTCAAAGTCTTTTGCAGATTTGAATTGAAACAGGGATTTGGCACATTTACACGCAATAAAATACAAATTATGGTTAAAACCCATTATTTCACTGGAAATTGTCTTCTAGGGTACAGCAATTTTGCTCAGTGGTTACCGCAGTAATGATGCTTAATGACAATAAACGGCATGATTGGAACGCTTCTTTGACCCATCTGATAGTTTGGCTGTTATCTACAGTGATGCACCACCAACAAACTATCAGTCCTCTTTAAATTTCAAGGATAGCTGGAAAGAATGACTGCGGACAGGCACTTGCATTGGCTTGTATTGTTACAGCACATGCCTCCTGCTCTCCTCAGCTCACTCACTGACTGATCTGAACATTTTATTGCATGTTGTATCTGAGAAGAACTGCAGTAGGGGGATCAAATTCTGAAAAATCAAAAGATCACCAGGCACCTCATCACATTGCATCACACTCATTGTGTGTCCTCAGGGAACCAGTCGTCCCTCCCACTACCACGTCCTGTGGGATGACAACTGTTTCACGGCCGATGAACTTCAGCTCCTCACCTACCAGCTGTGCCACACCTACGTCCGCTGCACTCGTTCAGTCTCCATCCCGGCACCGGCCTACTACGCCAGGCTGGTGGCTTTCCGAGCCCGCTACCACCTGGTGGACAAAGACCATGACAGGTAAGGAATATCCTGGAGATTCCAGTCCAGAGGAGCTCATAACTTCTTGAGCCTGAAATGTTATACAACTAGAGTAATAATACATCTTTGCAGTGTGTGACACCATTTGAAATGCCCACAGTGATTGTCCTGATGGGATAATATGCCTGAAATACCATAACTCTTTAGACCACTTAAACAATTTAGATGACAGTTAGAGGAATGATGCATGGACTTGTATGAAGCAGGCATTTCTAATTTAGCTTGTTTTTCAGTCAAGTCCTGTCATCAGATAGTGCTGATGACATTGTTTTGAGAAGACTCTCATGGGCAGTATACACATCTGAGTGTTTTTAAACATATACCTGTCCATCAGGACCTTCCTGAACCTAACATGTTGGTAACCTCTGGATCTTGTGGTGTTAATGTGAAGCTTAAAGAATCTTTAAGTTTATTTCACAGTTTTACTTTTGAGTAACAGAGCATTATGGTGGTGAGGCACCTGTACACTGAAGAGACACTTGCTGTCCTAGTGTAAGGACCCCCAGGTCCTTGGCAGAGAACCAGTTCAAAATTTAGGGTGTTCATACAGGTGATTTAAAAAAAAAAATCAACTTGTATAATCACTTAAATCAATAAGGAGGAAACAGGAGGGAAAGCTTTCTGGATTGATCCTAGGCCACTAGAGGCACAAGCATTTCCAGAGGCAGCTAACTTAACCACTTACTGACTAGGACACAGCTTCTGATTCTTGTTTTAACCTCTTTGCCGTTCATTTCCTGCATTTTTGTGATATATCATTCCTGATGAAGTAAAAGAAAACCTGGCCTTTCTCTTTTCATTGCAGTGCTGAAGGCAGCCACGTGTCAGGCCAGAGTAACGGCCGGGACCCCCAGGCTCTGGCCAAGGCAGTTCAGATCCACTATGATACCCAGCACACCATGTACTTTGCCTGAGCTAGCGAGCACGTCAGCCAGTCCACCCGCGGATTCCCTGTTGTTTTTTTTTTTTTTCTCTTGTCTTTTAAATCCCTTATTTGCCAGTCTCTCTCTTCTCCTATCTCTCTCTCTCCTTGTAGTCTGTCTCTTACTCTTCACATACTCACTTTACATTTTCTGAATCTGCACCAAAGCGGCTCTTGGACAGGAGAATCTGCTGCGTCTCAATGTCCAGCAGTTTCCTTTTCATGGAACAGTCTCCAACCAGCGTTCCCAATTGAGCCGCCTTTCTAACCAGCAATTCAGCACTGCGAACCCTGAGGGCTCCCAGTGCACAAAAAAAAAAAAAAGAAAAAACAAAAACAAACCATACCCACACATACTACAAGTTGAGCCATTATTTTAGTTTGTTTTTGTTTTTTCTATTTGAATGTCTGTACTCTTGTGTTTGTAAGATACACTGAGCAAGGGAGTGGATTGGCACAACCTGTGTCAGCACAGCTCTTTAGCTCTCCCAGCTAAGCAGGACTCTTATCTACTTTTACCTCAAAGCCCCTTTGGGCAAAATCTGTCACAAGGTCTTGGGTTTATTGGGTGGTGGGAAGGGAACTCTACATGAAAAGAGATGGAGGGGAGCTGACCTTTTGAGAATGATATATATATTTTTTCCTTTTTATGAGCGTGTGTTTTAACTTTTTCTCCTTTACGGTCTTTTACAAGCGAGGTGACCTGGGTGTTCATGCCCATCATTACTTTCCTCCCATCTTAGCAAAGAATACGCAAGTCTGTATGCGAGTGAGTGTTGTGTGTGTGTTTGTGAGAGTGTGCGCATCTCTGTATATACATGTACTGCTGTATGAGAGTGTGTTCATGTGTGTATGTGTTTCATGGCAGGCCACTGAATTGTAAAGGGAAATCAAGGAGATAACTGCTGTAAATGCCTCAGATTTGTTGTTTTTATATTCACACATACAGTACAAATAAGCATATATTTACATCTATAGAGCAACTTTGAGACATATGACTTAAACAGCCCTCATAGAGGCTGGTGTGGGTATTTGTAGCAGTCCTGGTTCACTTATGAATTGAAATGCTTTGAGTTACATTTTTAACATCTGTGCTTTAGCCTGCCGCTAGTGCAAGATGGGTGGGATTTGTGCCTTTGTGTGCCTCAAAACATCGTTTAATCCCAGAAGAAATAAGTAACTGAATTCATTTACAGTAATAAGTGAAACCAGGTCTGATGTGTAGCAGTAGTTACTGTGGTCTGGCCTATGACTGGCTCAGCATTGGGACCTGTTGAATGGCTGAAGGCATTAGACACAGAGAGTGGTCTTATCAGCCTTCCTCTCTGTGTGAAAAGCGGGATCTTATTTTTCCTTGGACCTGATTATCTGAAAGATTATATGATGACACTGCTGGACGTTGCTTTTCTGTCTCTTTTTTGTTTTGTTTTTTTAATTTGTGGTTAAGTAGTTTCAAGGGCCGGAAACCAACATAGTTTTTTGAGGTCTCCTTTGCTAATACTGGCCAACTCATTGCACTGACCCGGGACGCTAGGCAAGCAACAGAGGGCACTCTCAATCTCTCTTACCTTTATGCATTTATACATATGGATCAACAAAGCAGATTTGTAAAAGTTTAATATAAGATGTTTTGTGGTTATCTTAAAAACTGTTGTTTAGAATTAGTAGTTTACCATTGATGTTGTTGTTGTTATCGTTGTTGTCAATGTTGTTACTATTGTGATGAAATTTTAAGGATGGCAGCAAAGCTAGTTATATAGTTACTAGTGCGACTTCAGGAATAGACTTCGGTTGTTGAGCTGCAGGTTACGGAGTAGAGCTTTGGTTTGGAAAATTTTTTGTAGCATTCTGGCTAATGGTGAGAAGAAGTAGGCCCCAAGGTGGATGAATTCTTGCTTCCTCTGTAGGTTCTGATGTGAGTAAAGGTTAGCGGCAGGTTGGAGGTATTGTGTAGCACTCCACCCGGTTAAACAGATCTGCCGAAATCGGTTGGTTTTGTTGAGATAGATGGAGACAATCAGGGATTGTAATCAGACTGAACCTAGATTAAGGGATTTGTTAAAAAGCAGTTTGTGATAGGCAATGAGTTGAATTTTTAGACTTTTTAAAAATGGTTTCTATTACTCTGTGTGTATTTGAAGTATACCCATCTTAAAGTCTCTACTATTTAACGGTGTTTGTTTCCTATTTTTATGCATTTTTAACACTGGATTAAATGAATTGACAATAAGCATAAGCACTGCCCTTGGACCCCCAGTTCAAACACTCAGCAAACTGTTGCCATAGATCAAAGAAAAAAAAAACACAGTGACCTGAGGTGGTGACATTTGCGCAAGTGATGCCCCCTGGTGTTGCCATTGGAGATAAAGCTGTAGGACAGAGGGTTTGGAGAAACAGTCGACGTGCACGCCTCATCAGGGGGGGACAGCTCATTGAAAACCCTTTTGTAATAAACCACCCGTAAAGCAGCAGGTTTACTATGAATGAGTTTGAGCACCTGCCTGTTTAAGGCGTGGGCGTTGGCGTCAGAGAAGAAGCAGAAAATGAGGAGGGCTAGTTGGGAGGGTGTTGTCCAGGCATTGCATGCAATAAGTTGTACTCTTAGCTTAAAGGGGGCAGATCAGTTTGTAGAACATGCACTAGTTTTACCAAGTCAGTGATTGTGATTGAACATTCATCTGGCATCTCTAATGGAATGACATGATGTTTTAAATCACAATATTTGATCATTAAACTCCAGTCAGATAAATGATCACTTCCTATTTGTATCATGACATTGGAAAGCAATATTAACCCAGTTCTAGTTTTCAAATGTGGAGAAACAAAGCTATAATTCTACTCATTGTGGTTGTTGGTCTACTCTCACTATTGTCTCTGTACTTTTTTTTTTTTTTTTTTTTTTTTTTTTTTTTTTTTTTCCCCCCCAGGGGGAAGGTGCGTTTGGGGAAAGGGTTGGAGAGGCTTTAAACCCTTTTTTTCAAAAAAAAAACCTTGATCCTTT
>JBBMJY010000005.1:4815749-4834881 GCA_037833715.1 Toxotes lorentzi
GGTGAACCAGGTTTGGGTTTGAAAGGGGGGGAAAAAAAAGCGGGATTTTGATTAGTGGGGGGGGTGGGTGGATTTTAATGGTGGTTTTTGGATTTTTTTTTTTTTTTTTTTTTTTTTTTTTGCTTGTATCAATCAGTGGGAATGTGCATTTGGTGGAATAGTTATGTAGGCTTTAGACAATTTTCTTTAAAATAACAAAATTTAGACTTTGCTTGCCTGCATGCCAGAGTATTGTCCTTTTTAAAAAAAGAAAAAATCTTTTTGGAATCATATTTATTATGAGAAAGAAAAAAATATAAATGCTTTTTTTTGGGGGGTAAATGTTTATCAACTTAGTGGGACTGTTTTAGGCTAGCAATATTTGTCCAGTCTCTCTAAGATGTATTTTAAAGATTCCTACACAAATGTCAGTAATTTGGGAGGTACAAGCTGTTCCGAGGCAAGGGGGGCCGGCTCTTTGCGTCGTGTTCAAATTCAAACGAGGTACTTTCTTCAAACGTGGACCCGTTAAAGACCGAAACCCCTCTCCTCTGTACCAGGTTACTGTAGCGAGCATCCATTTTGTCTCCTCGTTCCTGGTTTGTACCTGTGGCCACGCCTTTTGGTGGGTGGGTGGGGGCTCTCCTGTCTCCATGGCAACTCTGCTGACCCCTCACAAATGCACTTCCTCTTTGTGAAGAGGTCCCCAAGGCATCGACAGAGCAGGATTACCTCTTTTTAACCTTTTTAAAAAAAGATCCATAATTCTTTCTGTGCCCCAATAGAAAGAGAGCATGAATTATTTTTTAAATTCCTCTCACTTTGATATATTGTTATATCTTAACGGATTTGTAATTTGACATTGTGTATTGTGTATTTTAATTTTATTTTATTTTCCCTTTTGGTTCCTTTTTGGGGGTTTGTTATAGCTCTGCTCTGTTTCTTTTTTTTTTTTTTTCTGCTAGTGGTCTCTGAAGCTGTGTGTGATTGTCTAATAGCAATAGAACCATAGAATTGGAACAGGCCAATTCCATGAATGGAATGTTCCGATCCTGTGAATGAACGGAACCCTTTCTGACCAGTTATGAGAGGGTGGGGCATGTTCTAGCTCCACCCCCACAGCAGAGGGCCATTCACTCACTGTTATTGCTATTATGTGACATGGTCAGAATTTTTTTTTTAGCCTGCAGGGAATTCTTGTGTTAATGTGCAAAGTAATAAATTGGTATTTTATGCCTATAACATAGCTTGTGTGTTCTCGTCATTGATGATAAATGTCATTCTACACTATTGAAAATGGGCTTTCGCTGGATGTCGTTCATGGAGCTGGTTGACTAATTAACACAAAAGCCTCTGTGCGTGTTTTGTCACTAGATGGCATTCTTTACCAAGGTAAATAGGATCACATTACTGAGAACAGTAAAACATTAATGATGTAACCATTTCCTCACCTTCACAGTCATCTAAGAACAGCTGAATGAGGCGTGAAGGGATCACAGCACCTTAATGATGCTTTCTTTTCACTTTATTTTCTGTTTTCCTGTTTTCTTACCATATAAAAACAATTACAAGTGGCTGTGTGCATGTCCACCAACCCTCAGTGGAATAGGTGCTAGAAACAGGAAAAATACATGAAATGCAAGACAAAGAATATCTGCACACTAGATTAATAATTGCTTTTTATGACTGATGTTTCAACCAGCATGTCTTCTTCAAACAAATGCCCATAACTGAGAAATCACAGATTTGGAGCCAACCTATTTTTTGCCTGGTAGCTGAAAGCTTTATTGAGGTATTCAAACAGCAGAATGAATAAAAAGCATTAAAAATCTGTGCTATTTTATGCCATATTTGTTCATAAATGTATGTCCAATATTCAAATTGAATTTCACATTCAACTCTTGACATGACTCTTATTAGTAGCAAAACATTTAAAAGATTTCTCACTCTTCCCATTGACTTAAAAAACAGTGGTGGGGTGACAATGCCTCCATTCCTGATGCCTCAGGAGTCAGTCGGCATGTTCAGTTGCTCCTACATTCTGATTTTTTGTGAGTAAAATTTTACCAAAGAGAAAACAACAACAAAAAAAAAACGAAAACCCCATTCACTCCCCTGTGTGTTGATATTATGACAGAACATTGTTATAATGAAAATCTAAATTATTTGTCTTTATTACAATGAATATGAGGCTGTGTAGCATTAATATTATCTGTGGTGTAATTTCACTACAATCCAGTACTGGACTTGTGCCTCACATACATGTATCTGTTTATCCTTTCACACAGGACAGCCATCATTGGTATGTGTCACCTTCCTCTGCCTCCCTTTGTGTATCATCCCCTCTCCTCTCCCGTTTCCTGTGTCCTGGCTGGTTGTCATGACCACTGTTACCAAGGAGAGAGGAGGCTACAGAAGAAAGGAAACCTGAACCACAGATCTTGATGCCATGATATTTAATTCATCGGCACAATGGAACACCAAGGTTCAGTGTAATGCATATGGAGAGAGAGCGGTCTTGGGTAGAGGGGAAATTTCTAAATATGAAGACAAAGAGCTGCTGTCACATCCTTCTGTTACAGAAAGACTTTTTTTCCTCCTCTAGCCATTTACTTACAATACATTGATAATAGCAATAATGAAATTACCTTGATATAGAGCTGTCATTTAATGCTTCAACCACAATTTTATGACAGTTGAAATGAAGTAACTGAGATTAAACACAAAAAGCAATGTTGGGTAAAGTCTCAGAATTCTGGGTTTTGTAATTTCCTGTGTCCAGATGAAACTGTGTGTGATGTGAATACAGTGGTGAGTGACTTATTACCTATAACAGCCTATATTCAGCATTTCAGCCCCATTGTTAGAGGAACTATGAGCCCACTTTCTGAAGCTGTGTCTCGCTTTCACGGCGGTGTCAGACAAAAAGGGCAAATGAAAGCTAATTTTTGTGAAAGCTCCTTTAAAATACACATCAGTTTGTGCGGTATGGAGCAATTCAAAGTGTGTAATCCCCATTGTAGAGGCCCCCCCATGTTGTCTTTGTGTTAACTGATCCACCCACAGACACTGCTCCATCCACATCCATCCATCCATCCCTCGCTCCTTTTGTTGTCTCACTCTCTTTTGCCCTCTCCCTCCCTCCCTCCCTCCTGCATCACTGTTTTTTTTTCCTGGGGTTCAGTGTTGCTTTCGCAGGTTTGACTGTCAGAAGCGGTCCTGAAGATGGGAGGGAGTGACCTGATGCTCTGTTTACCCAGAAGTCTCACTGTGCAGCCCTGATTTGTTATTTATACTCCTGTTGGAACTGGACTGACCCATTTGGGCTGCGTGGATACTAAAGGAAGCGGTTGGGGGGAGGGTGAAGCCGAGCAGCAGCTGAAGTCTGAAGTGGCCTTGTCGAGGCTTGGACCCCAACGTGTTTATTGTTAACAAGGAGACACTTCAGCTGGCAACAGCAGCAGTGTCTGATTATCAATTCTGCGGGCTGTTTTCTTCTGGAGACCTGTGCTTTTTTTGATAACACCTATCAAAAAGCAGCTCAAATAAGTGACTGGAAGAAGCTCTTTTGACTGACTCTTATACAGCTAATTGTTCATCTCCGGCGTATATTTGTTTAATTTATTCTGTGAGGACAATTCACTGGATTTCTGTCCACTAAGAGGTAAAAAGCTACGCCGGCTTTTAGTCTGTGAAACAGAGCATCACTATTTTCAACCTTGCTGTGACAGGATACACTCATGGCAGTATCATGGCCTTGAATCCAAGTATCAGGTTATATCAGTCTGATCCATCTAGGTAAGGCTACACCAAACCAGGAGAGTGACACTGAATTACACTGCAGCTCGACAATCGGCCTCCAGGATTTGAACCACAGACAAAGGCAAAGACCCACTTCCACACACAAACAACAGCCTGGCTGAGATCCATTTCATCCACAAGGCCTAGACAGTGAAGCCCAACTGATCCTGCTTCTGCGGGCTGCCACAGGTGGCTGCACAGCTATCAGCTACTCAATAATACATTGACTCAAACTCGGGAGTGAAAAGGAGGGGAAAGTGTGCGAGCCTCTGATCCTTTGAAAAGGTGGATGACTGTCGAGAGAAAGCAGGCCATTACATCCAGATAACCCAGCGAATTGAGGACACGCGGAAGTGAAAACAGTGAGCAGATGTTGAAGAGAAAAAGAAAAAGAGAAGAAAATGGCTACTGACAAAGTGACACTGGGGCGAGGACCGTAAGAAGCTTGGCCAAGCCAGACAACAGAAAGACAAGTAAACCAAAGCAAGCAGAGGACTCTGAAGACCAAAAGAAGGATAAGAACAAAAATAGGATCTTGCCAAAGAGGCAACAGTATTGGTAAAAGAAACTGGTAATCACTCAGCAGTAAGAAGCAGTAAGTCTAAGGAAGTGTTGTCATCATGGTGAACACTGGCATGCAGCTGATCAGCTTCACCTGCGCGGTGACCGGCTGGATCATGGCGATCGCCGTCACAGCCTTGCCTCAGTGGAAGGTCTCGGCCTTCATTGGCAGCAACATCCTGACCTCAGAGATCAAATGGGAAGGCATCTGGATGAACTGCATCTACCAGACCACTGGTCACATGCAGTGTAAAACATACGACTCCATGCTGGCCTTGCCTCCGGATATCCAGGCAGCCCGCGCCCTCATGTGTTTGGCCATCTTCATGGGCTGGCTCTCCTGCACCGTGTCCTGCTGCGGCATGAAGTGCACCACCTGCGCTGGGGACGACCGTCGGGCCAAGGCCGGCATCGCGCTCTCAGGCGGGATTCTCTTCATTCTCACAGGCCTGTGCGTTTTGATTCCTGTTTCCTGGACTGCTAACACCGTTGTCCAGGATTTCTACAACCCCAACGTGCCGTTGATGCACAAAAGAGAGCTGGGTCAGGCGATTTATCTGGGCTGGGCAGCTGCGGTTATTCTTATGATCAGTGGGGCTGTGCTGAGCAGCACGTGCCCCCTCATGGAGAGGGGTGGCAGATACCGCAGGGGTTACATAGGCCGGAGCTTTGCTAATTCACCCGCTTCTGCACCAGATCCCCCAAAACCTATCACATCCAATAGTCTACCACTGAAGGAGTATGTATAGGAAGAGGAAGAAGGAATACCAGCAGGTGGAGAGAAGTGGAAGTCGATGCTGTTAAAAACTATGTAACTCTGGATCTTTCCTAAATTACTGTCCCAGGTTTAAGGTCTGTGAATTTTAAGCCACAAGTTGAGATCTATACATTTATTATATATACTTAAAAGTATATTTTGCTTAGTTTGTATGTCTCTTTGTAACTTGTCTTCAGTACATTCATATTTGTTTGAAATCTTGCTGCACTGTGACTTACAGTAGTGCCTGAAGAAAGCCCATTGCCTATATTGTCAAATCAACAGCATTCACAAAAAAGTATGAATGTTAAGGCGGCTTTTATGATGGCTTTTGTTGTGAAGACTGCAGTGATTTCTTAATCAGTTATTCTTTGACAATGTCATTACCTCTTGATTTGACAGATAAAGCCTTAACTGAGTTTGCATACATCAAAATTGTGAAATAAAATAAGTTTGGTAATGTGTGCTCAACTAACTACTGTATATTGGATCTGTCTTCCTCCTTGTGTGTGCTTTAGGCCATTTTTTGCCATCACAGACAACAGGCACAAAGATTTTCACTGTATCAACATTCAAGTATGAAATGATGCCACAATGTCCTTTCGTGGACAGAGGCATCATTTGATATGTGGTCATTATCCTCTTCACCTTGTGTATAGTAGCAGTCTGGTGGATCCCATCCAAGAACAGATGTAGAAACATTTTACCTGAAAAAAATAAAAATCCAGTCTTCACCCTAGCATCACAGCATCCATCCAATTTACACGTGTGCTTAGTCAGCTATGTTAGTTTTAGTGATGGTAGTTCAGTTTTTCTTCTAACCTCTGGTCTGAGTTCCACTTATGTTACTTTTAACTCTCTTCACTGGGACTCCACAAAGAAGGACACATTGCAAAGTGTATCTGAAAGAAGACAGAAATAATTAGTTCGTCTACAAGTCTTCAGCAGCATTTATGCATGCAGCCACTCTACAAACAATGACAATGAACTGAAGATTTGGCTGTTTGGCTAAACAGCCTGAACTAAAACATAGGTTATATAAAATTATATTAGATCAATATTACAACATGGTTTGTCAGGTCAGGGAAAAAGTTTTTCAGCTTTTTTTTCTTTTTTTTTATGCATGCTTGCCCTGAAACCAGGTCCCTATAGCAGTCATTGTACATGATGTAAAGAGGATATCTGAAAAGACGAGCTTTGAAAGGTCTGAAAAGTCTTTCTGAAAGTCAACATTTCTAATATTTTTGTTTTAGTTCTGGACATTGCACAAAAGAAAACTTTACATGACTTCACATACTTTGACCTACTATCTAAATAAATAAAAAGAATATCTACCAGAACCAGAACATGCTGACAAATGCATGATTACCAGTACCTCACCTGTGATGCAGTCTTCTGCATTAGGAGACTCCAAGGATTTCCATCTCTTGGGAGCGGATTCTAACAGGGAGAGATTGTCTGATCTCAGCATCTGAAGCAGAGTTTTCCTCCTCAGAAATCTGAACACATGAGTTGAGGAAAAAAAGACCCCACACATAAACAAACACACCCAACCCAAGCAAACCCAAACTTAAAAGATACTGTTGCCGATAGTGACGCTCGGCATCCTGCAGCCACTCCAGCATGTCAGCGATGGATGGGGTAGTTGCAGAGCGCTCAGTTACAGTGAGTACATCCAGACTGTCTGTGTTCTGCTCGTACAGCTGGAGGACTGCAGAGACCTGGTTACTGATGGCATCTCGGACAGACTGGAGAGAAGACCTTGGAGAAGGGTGTAGAGATGCATGGATGGATAAATAAATAGTGCACATGTCCTGTGTCAATATTCAAAATATTGTTTAAAACCCTTTATTATTAAGCTGACCTGTAACATATTCCCTAATTAAATGAGTCTCTAATCAAACACGCAGGAGTACTGTGTAAATACAGTGAAGTTGCTGTTTGATATGTGCACTTTACCTGCACATGGCATGGTACTAAAAAGATTCAAGATACATACACAAGTCTAATGGAGGAGCTGGCTACATGGCAGCTTTTATAAGTAAGATTATTAAATTAGCTAGATGCCAGAAAACAGATGTCACACGTTATGTCTGTTCATCTTCGGTTCAAATTATAAGCAGTCAGAGAGATGAGTCTGTGCATCATCACTACGGTCATCATTTGTGTTGCACTATTATCCAGTTACTTACATCTTCTCGTTGAGTTTGCCCAGCACGGTATCTATGGCTAGTAAGAGCTTGTAACGTAGCCGATCCTCCAGGTCAGGAAAGTCTCTGAGCGGTGTGTTGGAGATCTGGACGTTGGACAGTGCTCTGGACTGCTCAGTCAAATTCCCAAGAGACACCATCAGAGGGCTGCACTCGGTCAACACACTCTTCCATACTTTCTGATTGCTTTCCAAACTCTTGAAGCTTTTCCTTAGAGCTTGATGAAGCGATGATAGCGCAGGTGTGGACATTTCAGTCGTCGGTTTTAGACATCAGTTGACCCAAAAAGAAAGCTGCACGTGTGAAATAAATTAATCCTTGTATTTCAGTTTGTTTTCTACGGTTTTAGAACAAATGGCTTCGTTTATACCATTACTGCAACCCTTTAACATGAAGCTTTAACACGCTGCTAGTAACATCACATTTCTACCATGTTGCTTGAACACCATTTCCGTTCCCCTGATGTAAACACTGACGTTTGTTGCTATGATAGGTCGAGAACTATTTTAGCGTGACGCAGACAAAACGCGCATCCTAATTGGCTCATTTGGGGCCATGGCCCCTCCCCGCGCGCAGATTTGAAAACGGCTTTGTGAAGAAGGAAGAGCAGAGTGTCCGAGGGGCAGAAACATAATCAGGTAATGAATTGTTTGTAAAATATATATCACCACTGTGTAAAAGTAATTACTCGGTGTGTTTTACGAAATGTGTGTGCGTGTGAACGGAACACTACAATGAAGTAGGCCAACCAACTTGCGGGCCAAGCACAGACTCTTGCTAGCTAACTAGCATTAACCGTTAGCTCGCTAATGTTAAGTTAGTTTGATTACCTGTCTGCCGCATGTCGGCAGTTTCTTTTTTAAAAGGCAGTTTCTTTTTTAAAAGGCAGTTTCTTTTATAAAAGGACAGTAAAATAAACTGATTATTGACTGACTACTGTTTCGTGTTGTCAGGTGTGAGTAAACTAACTCCCTTTCCGCTGCCTATCCATGCAGACATGGCTCCCAGGAAAAGAACCACCAAACAACGGAAAAACAACCCCAAGTCGGCCAAGCTAGAAGCTTTCCTGGAGGATTTCGACAGCGAGGGTGAATATATTGTACTCATGGTTGAAACACTGCAGGGAAAACACAGTTTTCGCAAAGGAAGAAATGTAGGGATTTTACCGTATTTATACATTGGGGTATTAGTACTTTTACTTGAGTAAAGGATCTGAATAGTTCCTCCACCACTGCCCATAGGATAGTGTACCCAGCTACAATATGGTCCTAACTTGCTACTGCTGGGTTGTGTATTCAACGCTGCGTTATCATCGACATCACTTGATGTTTTTTACAGTGAAGACCAGAGTTGGACAACTGAAAGAGAAGATCAACCAGCTGCTGAAAGATGTTGACAATAGCTACAACATGGCACTAATTAAACTCCCCAAGGCTGTCAGGCTGATGCCCTGGTTGGAGCATTGCAGTAAGTTGACACAATTTTTATTGATCACTGGTGAAATGTTTCTAAACATATGTACACAGTACATATAAATGAAAAATTAAGCACATTTGCATGAAACAGATCATCTGCACTAGTGTTGTACATATTCTGTAAAATGAGAAAGAGCTATATTGGTTTATTCTTAAAAACAAAAAAACAAAAAACCCATCTCTCTGTAGAGTCTGAGAAACCCAAGCCACCAGAGTTGAGTGATACAAAGGTGAGTTGATGATATTTGTATCTCATACCATGTCTCATGATTCACAGTGTGACACAAATTCTCTTTGGCATGTACAGGAACACTCAGTCAGTTTTTGATCCACACTTCTGTTAACAGAGAGAAGAGGAAGCAGCTATTGTTGAGAGCGTTGTGGCTGAGGATCATGCAGTCCTTCTGAAATCAGTCAAGAAAAGTATGTTAAAACTGGTTTTTGTGTTTTCTTTTCTTTTCTTAAGTATTCTTAAATGAAACAAGTCCAAAGAAGTACTTTTGATTGTGCTAATTTAAACAGGATGTGTGACTGAACATGTCCAAAGTTTTCCAATGCCGTTAAGAATTTAGGATTTGGGAAATCATTTATCCATTTACTTTTTTTCTGCAATCCACAGCATCAAAGAAAAAAGGTGGAGTTAAATCCAGTTCAGATGATGAAAACACCCCGAGCACAACAAGAAAGGTAGGGGCTGATTTTCATTCAATCATTTGCAAGAGAAAGAAAACGCAGCTGTTAGGGAACCTTGTTGATCATACATGTATAGGATGACATTTGTGTGCAGCTCATTTGTGTTGTTTAAATGCTTCTTCTTAATTTAGGGAAAAGCCACAAGAAAGCCCCCAACTACATCAAAAAGAGCAAAGGCACTGGCAGTCAGCAAGCAGAGCACCTCCATTAGACGGTGAGACATTTGTCTTTCTTTCTATTTTTGTGTTTTTTAACCCCTTTCTAACGAGTCTCTGTGGATTCAGATCGACCAGGAAGCCTTTGGTTACTCCTGCCAGGAGCATGCTGGATTCTTCTTTGATGATGGGACCCACTCCCCTCGTCACCCCACGCTTTGACCCAAGGTAAGCATCACAGTTGCAGCTGCACTATGACAGTTTTTATTTTAAAATACTTTCCATGTTCCAGGAGTGAAGGATGTCTCATAATGTCTCATGTTTGTAAGCTGAGGCAACATATATATTATATATTATCATATATATACACATATATATTGTCTTTTAAATATAGTCAAATTTTCTGCCAATATGTGAAGTAACGTGGTCTCTTGGGTACGATTATGCAGCTCACCTTACTGCTCAGAAAAGGCTTGTAATACATTATGTACACAGCTGCAATCACACTGCCACAGGATGGATTATTAGAGTTTGAGTTCTTTGCCACACTTTGAATGGTGGTATGTGTATCTGTGTGCAGGCATGTGCCTTTCTATATACCATATTAAGTACTTAACATTGAGGAAATTTCACCGTTAGAAATTCCTTTATTGCAGTGCAGTTATTGCTTTTTAATGTTATGTTATCATAAAACCCAATTGCCAAATAAATGCTCATTGCATTAAATTTCAAGTTTATCTTTAGAATACTAGCTCCTTTTATAGATCTCCAAGTGGATCCTAGCATCTTTATATGAGTTTTAGATGTTATATAGACACCAGAGACTTGTTCTCATAGCTAGCTTGCTAATATGAAATGCTGCTGTTATAGGCCATCTAGTACAGTTTACTCTCTTGGAGCTTGTGTTTTCTGAGACATTACCCACAGTGGGTTCATATTACTCACCATGGTCCTCTTTGCCTCAGGCTTCCTAAGACCCCTGCTGTGAGAGTTCCCCGCCACAAAGAGAGGGTCTACAGCATTTCAGTCAACGGCTCTCCCATTTCAGCGGGAAATGAGGACATCGTCATCAACGTCCCCATAGGCAATGGAGAGGTGAGTGCAAGATTCTGGATCCCACAGGACAATATTTTATTTAAGTGTTAGGTCCTATTTGTAATTCTAAATTGTTATTGCAATTGTGAGTGATACAGTGGTCTGTTTGTTAGGTGTGTGTTTATGTTAAGATTGAACCTGTGGGTTTTATTTGTGAATTATATGCATTTTTGTATGAGAACTTTGGATTCAGCTGATGGAGCAGGCTAATTTACAAACGCTTTGTGTTATGATATTGTGTTGATCCAGAGCATTCAGCTGTTAGCCAGTCAGATGGACTCAGTGGACCTGTCACTACTGGATGAAAGTGCCCTGAAGAGCATTCGACTGCTGCAGGTACTGTGTATTGATCACCTCTGTAGGACAACATGTCTGTAGTGTTAGCGTGGCGTACGAGCAGTTTATTTGCATTTTCCCTCCTCCTCATTTCTGTTTTTTAACTTACAGAATCGCCTCACAACACTGTGTGGAAAATCAGAGTGACCAAACTGAGAAAAGAAAACGTGTCGGCCAAGTTCTAAGGACATATTCTTTTCTGGAAATTGGGTTTGAAAAAGTGGGAGGTTGTCTTTATATACTTATATATATCATCAGATATTCTTTTTGAAGTGAGAGAGTACAAGTGTAACTACTGTTTTTCACAGTGTCGCAGTTTATTTTGTTTGTAGCTTCAGTGTTTCTTTTTTCCCCCATTTATAATGTCTTTCACATGTAAGTTTTTCTGCCCAACTCCCCCACTCTTACTCCACCGTGGCACCTGAAAACAAGGGAAAATCCTGTTGGGCTAAATCCTTGATGTGTGTCTTGTTTTAGTGCTGTTCCAGTCTTTTACCAGTCAGACTTGTGAAGTCAAGATTTTAGAAGTTCTACCTTTACGGGCCCAACAAGGCTTGTAAGATTATTTCAAACAGAACCATTTGTTCTGTACCTTACAAATACAATTGTCCCTTCATTCTTTGATTCTTTTGTAAATACACTCTTATCCTACGTTTTTTGTGTGTGTTTAATTTTGTTACTGTTGAACATCAACAATCCGTGTTTCTAGAAATCAGCTTCATTTACATTATCAGTGCAAATACACGCTTCATGTACATAGTTTAATCTTTCTGTCTGCAAAACCGATAAAGGATTTTGACTACAGCTCTAAATTTGTGTGACATGGTTTATTTGGGGTTAAAATTTGATTCTATAAGTGTATGAATGAGTAGCCTGAACACAGAAAATCACATGTTGTGACATTAGTAGCATTCACCAGATAGGATTTTTTTTTGTGTGTGTGGACAGTTAGAGCTTCACTAAGCTGTATCTTTTCACAGTAACCAGTAGGTGGCAGCATTTCACCATAGGAAGTTTGGTTGTCTGGGGTAGTCAAAGCAGGTTAGGTGGGCTGTCATTGCTTCTCCCCAGTATTCAAACTGTAGTCAAGTAAATTAGGCACAAAGCTCAGGTTAGTGCTTCTATTAATGCTTTCCACATTAAAACCCTGTGTATGTGTGTGTACTGTGGTTTCTCCTGTTAGGAAAGCATATGTTTGTGCCCTTGAGTTTAATGGGGAAAAAAGTTTTTTTTTTTTATTGTTGGAACAAACAGACGCAGGGGCAGACTATAAAAGGTACAGCCTAAATGTCTTTTTCACTTTAGTGGAAACAATAAACGAGGATGCGCTGTTAATATCCTAATTACACTGACGACCCAGGACGGATGACCAAGGCAATACATGTGAAGGGTCATTCTTTCATTCACCTAAAGCAACCAATGTTCGTCCAGTAAAACACAAATTATAAAAAAAAATATCCATCCAACCACACCGTAGAAAAGGAAGCAAATTTCTGAAATAAGATAACATTTCTTAAAAATATTTTACAACAGCAGACAGGTCAGATTTTTAAATCCTATGCTAAACTATTTTCATCTCTTACTCTTCAATTGAAATTTCAACTGCTGTCCCTTCTTCCATACATTATACCGACTGACACATCAACTATTTTATGATGCAAACACACCTCAGCTTTTTCTAGTACTCACTGCACTGCAGTTTAAATCACGTTATTCACAAATCAAAGATAAAAAGGTGTGATTTCAGTTCTTCTGATCTTCACTGTAGATGGAGAATAGAAAGATGATGGAATACAGTTTGCTGTTCTTACCTTTAACACTATTATATTCTAGTAGCAGAATATTTAAATGTCCCGCATTGAGCTTCATTACATGATATGGAATTGTAGCAGATATTGAAAATCACCTCTGTCATGTGCTACCCCATTGAGCTTTATTTATGATACTGGTGATAAACAGGTTAATAAATGTGTCTCAAAGTGTCCTAGAAGTAGCACAACTGTTACCCAAGCTGTCTGCTGTCTCATGTGTGTAATTTTCCTCCATAGGTTAACAAACTCTTGCTATTACTTGTAAAAGAAGTTCCTCTTGTCCTTTGACGACTTTGTTTACACAGAGGGACATTAGTGAGTCATGTGACATGCTGTTGGCAGAAAATAGCAGCCCCTTTCCTCCTGGCACAGGAACCTGCACTCTGACCTTGGGGGACATCATAATGCTGCCAATTAGAAGCTTGTTAAGCTTCGTTAGGCCTGATGAGCTCGTTAGGGTTTCCACCTGGGACGGTGAACTGGGTCTGACTGGGCCTCACCTTGGGCTCAGACAGACAAGCATAAGTCTTTGCTATTCCCGCTGGATTCTCATGCATCATATGCTACCAAGCCACAGCATGGGACCTCTGTGCCCCCAGCTGAAACTGGGCCTAGTACCTTCCATCTGTATCCATCTTAAGCGCTTTATCATCTGCTGTCTCTTGCTGTGCAAATTGTGTTGCAGAGGTAAAAACCAAACTCTGCATCGCTACAAACGACAGATGTTGTGGTCAGTGGTGCGTGCAGTTCAGCTCCCTCGTTAGCAGAGTACTGAGCCCCCGCGCACCTGCTCTACATATCATAGAATTTTCCTAGTTTCGCCTCAGAATGAATTGGATCCCTTTTTTTTTTATTCTCTAGGTGGGTGGAAAATTGCCATTTTGCACGGATGGCTTGGTTTTCAGTAAGCATGCAGGCAGTGGCGCAGTGACAGGTGCGGTATGGATGGGGCGGATTTTGAGGTCACAGAGCAACACTGCTACATAAATCATCCGCTGAGATGTTCAGGATGAGGGACTGGAACCTGAGATAGAGGGAGGGAGAGACAGTGCAGAGATGCTTTGTCACTTACCAACCAACTCTATATTAGTATTATTCTGTGCAGTTTTATATACGTACTTGTATAGTGTCTTTCTGCCCCATTGTTTTTGTTGGTTTTACAGCTGATAATTTCATAGTTTTAGTTCAAATTCTCTAATTAAAGTTCACCTATATAAACATAAATTTCAGGAAGGAAGCTCCATGTAGTCACTACCAAATGGCAGATGAAGTCAGCAACTAGCTAGTGAATATATAGTTGTGCATTTAGCAGCTAAAGAGTTGGATATTTTTACCAGAAGCTGGCGGAGACCACAGCTGAGAGGAGAGTGAATTTTGTGATTACATTTGTTTATTGGCTAGAAACACAACCCCAAATATTGGCTAATTGAGTTGTGTTTACAGGTAGGTTGAAAGTGGCCAAAAACATCAATGAATGCTGCTTTAAGTTGCCCAAGCCTCCCATGAATGTTTACTTTACCTGTCCTTTGTTCCACAGCCAGCCCCAGCCCCAGCCAATCCCATCTCTAAGCCCCTAACCTCTCCTTTTTACCCCCTAACCTCACCCTCCCTCACAGTCTCCCTCATTTTGTATTCCCAAAATCTGTTATCATTAACACATGTGTCTGACACGCGAATATGGAGTATTCCTCAACAAAGCTGTTCCCTCCCCAAACTGCTGGAGCCGTTGGTTAATTGAGCCCCCAGACCTGGGGAAACTGCCAAATCTCCTGCCAAGACGAATGAACCTGGCAGAGGCATGTTCTCAGAGCAAAATTAATTCTCTGGTGCGTCGAGGCCTCCTAAAAATCCCATCCGTCAAGTGCTCCACTAATCGATTTATTCATGTGCCCACACCCCCGTCTGCCACTGTCTCTCACTCAATTCATACTGAGTCAGCCAAGGGTCGAGACTTATCTTTTGCTAAGTTGGTTTGTCAGCACAAACAAAAAAAAAAAGTCACTGAATGCTTTGTTCTGTCTGCTTTGGTGATGAAGAACTACGAGGACACAAACTGATGGTAATATGAAGTGGCAAAGGGGAGGAACAGGTAAATGGGACTGAACTGCCCTCCATGATGCATTCTGGGTATGTGTTCATCTGGTGGCCAGCAGGGTCCTGATGGTGTTTTGATGGGCGGCCCCTCTGTCGCTCAGACACCCCTGACGATGGGTGGAGTGGAGAGGAACATCTGTTGCCAAAAAGGGAAAAAAAATCTGTGGAACTCAGGCCCTGAAAATAACTGGCTGCTCTGAGGAGAGGCAGGAGGTTAATGCCATTTACTGATTGCACAGAGACAAACTTTTGCTTCAGAGGCCCCTTGGTGGTTCTGAAATCCAGACATTTATCTGTGAGAGACATGAAAGCATTTGTTTGCACTAGGTACCAAAAGAAGTTAGATACAGCAGTGCAGATGGAAGTCTCCTCACAGGAAAGCCAACATGACCATAACAAAAAAAAGCCAATTTTTTTTCCAGAAAGAAACTGAAGTATAATTTCTTTAAGCATGTAAAATTTTAGTTTAAGACCAATATTTGAGTTGTAGTTAAACTGTCGACTGAAGTGTAAGAGCAGCTGAAATGCTAGTCAGCAACTAAGCCTGAAAGTAAATGAAATGTTTCTAAGCATGTAAAGCATTTGAATCCTTAGTTGAAGCACAAGTAGTGAAAGCATCTGAATGGTCATTGGAAGAGCAAGAGATGGAATTTCAAATGTCAGCTGAACAATAAACAACGAAAGCATGTGAAAATTTAGTTGAAGCATCAGAGAAAGTTGAGTTATCTGCACCTATCTGAGTTTAAAGCAGTTAAAAAAGCATGTTTCAATTTTCAGTTTAAGCCCTGTAGGGAGCTGTCGGTTTAAACGAACAGTAGTTGAATTAACAGTTGGAGTAAAAGCTGAAAGCAGCTAAACTGTCTGTGAGAGATGAAAGCAGCTGAAATGTCAGTCAGTGCCTTGGCCATGAACAAGATGGAAAAAAGTTGAGCTGTCATTTGATTTAAACTGCAATGCAGTGAGCGCTAGAAAAAGTTGAGGCGTGTGCACCGTAAAGAGTTGAAGGGTCAGTCGGTATCGTGTGTGACAACAACAGATGAAAGCAGTTTAGTATTAGCAAATACTCATCTTGTTTCTTCGTCGCTTGCTGCAGCTCTGGATGTTTAGAAGCTGTAGGATTTAGGAAACTGACCTGTCTGCTGCTGAACAACATGATTAAGAAATTGTACTGTATGTCAAAGATTTGCATCCTTTTCTGTGGTGTGGTTCCATGGATATTTGTTCAATTATTTATTGGATGAACATTTGTTGGTTCAATAAATGCTGTGGCTGAATGAAAGAATGATGGTTCTTCTGTGGAAGCATCCAAAGCTGTGTGAAACGTTGACATTGCAAGATTGACTTAATATCAGTTTACTAATGTATTTCCTTGGTCATTCATTCTGGGTCACCACTATAATTAGGAATTTAACGGCACATCCTTGTTTCCTCTAAAGTGAATTAGACATTGAGGCTGGATCTTTTATAGTCTGCCCCTGCATCTGTTTTTTACCAACAATAAAAAAAATACAGCTTTCTTTGTTAGCCCTTTTCTTGCTATGAACAGTCTCAGACTCAAGGGCACAAACTTATGCTTTCCTAACAGGAGAAACCACAGTGTGCATACACAGGGTTTTAATGTGGAAAGCATTAATAGTGGAGGCACTAACCTGAGCTTTGTGCCTTTATTCATTCCTATGCTGAACCTGGCCCGGGCAGGTTGAAAACAAGTTTTTCTTATTTGGTTAAATGAATATGAGAAGCAAAAACTAGGAAGGGCGACGGAGCAGGGATAAAATAAAGTGAATTCTCACCCCATTCATTACCTCCATCAAAGAAAGAAAAGGAAAGTGACCATAAAATAAGTGGTGGAGCAATGGCCGGGATTGCCTTTGAGAAATAATTAAAGCCTCTTTGCAATGCTCCCCAGCCTCTGGGAAAAATCCCCATCTTTTGTATGGTCTACAATTGATGTTTGGTTTACCAGCCCCTCTGTATAAAGCAGACCTTCAATAAACTATATCACCCTATTTGTGAGAGTAATACAGCCCACTGCGGTCCTCAATTAGGTATAAATGACACAGCAAATTGGAAAATTAGGAGGAGAGGGAAGGATAATTTTCTCCAAAACCGGCTAAAACCAATTCATTAGGAGACCGGGAAGGAGACAAAGGGTCCATTTCTGTCCTCCAACAGTAAATCCCACTTTAAGTTCAGATGCCTTACTGTTCACCTTGTCACAAGCTGTGTTTGGCTGATCTTATCACTTATTATGACTCATATTTTTAAATAGTGTGTAGAATTACAGGTTGCAGTAATGAAGGATGTGTGAGGAGAAGAGCAAATGGAATCTCTCTCGTCAATGCAATACATTTTCCAATTAGACAAACGTTAATCATAACAGAAGAGGATAAGATCCGCCAATTAAATTTGAACAGCTTGCACTGTCTGTAGCATTTGAGATAATTCATGATTCTGTAAAGCAAACAAATTAAGATTATCACAGGACAGTGATGACACGCAATGTGCTGCACAGTGAAATGCCATCATGTTGCTGACAGCTGAGACGGTAAATTACCATATTAGTACATTACACTATTTTTAAGCAAATAAAAAGTTGGGAGTTTAGTCATATCAGTATGAAATACAGTACATGTCCTTTGAATGAATAAGTCTGGTCTTATGAAATGACTTGTGAGTATGACCTCTGAGTTAAACTTGTTAAATCCACATTGAGAATATTCAAGAACTTCTCTATGGCAGCAGCGAGAGTGATGTCTTTAATACCTTGTGTGATGTCCTTGTGAAGCACCATTTTCATATTCGTGCTGCTTCATAGAAAACAGTTCAGAGGAGAAAACAACCCATTGATGAGTATTTCACTCCAGGCTTTTTATTTCGCTGCCTGTACTCGTGCAGAGCCAGCGGCATGGCTGTTTGGATGGCAACAGCCAGTCGATCGGTCCACCACTTTGTGTTCAGACTGAAATATCTCAGCGTCTGCTGGATTGTTTTGAAATTTTACACAGATATTCATGATCCTCAAAGGATGAATTCTAATGGGAATACCTTGACATTTCCTCTAGTGCCACCATGAGACATTGACATTTGACACATGTCATGACAACTATTGGATCAATTGCCATGAAATTTGCTACAGATATCCAAAGTCCCTAGTTGATAGATTCTAATGACTTTACCTCTCGTGCCACCAGCAGGTCAACGTATTCACTTAATTAAAAAGTAAAATATCTCAACATCCAATCCATAAAAATTCACACTCTTCTTTCCCAAATATCAGCATGCTGACATTGTCACTGTGAGCATGTTAATATGCTGTTAGTACTCTATACCTCAAAGCACCACTGTGCCTGAGTACAGCTTCACACAGCAGTTAGCATGGGTATAAGCATTTTAGTTTAGTTTCTTTTGAGCGCATGGGAAGTAAATGGAGTTTTTGTGCAGAGCATTTGTAAGAGAGGGTAAGAACTAAAAGAAATTAAAGCAGTCTTCAGGTAACAGTCAAGCTTTTGTCCCACCTTTCTACACTTTAACTAAATTTTCCTGAATTTGAAAGAAACTTCCAGGCTCGTGCAGTGTGTCACACAGCGGGAAAACAAAAAGTCAAGCTGACGGGGTCTCATTTGTATTTGGGGGCACTCACTGGTATTTTTCGTGACAGCCCATTAAAAGGAACTGTGTTGTTTTCAACTCTGATGCACAGATTTCATTTCTGTTATATTATGTCAGGTTACATCTAAAGGTTGACATTTTCCAGAAGTGTTGCTGTCACCCAGACCTTGATATTGCTGTTCAGCTACGACCTTTGCTCTGTGGTGTTCTGGTTCCTGATGCGTGATTTTATGGCATGTGCTTACAACCCACATGCCTCACCTATATAACGCATATGTTGTCTATATACAACACTCACCAGAGACACCTGCTTTTGAAACTAGCTGCTGCTGAGATGGTCAGCTACACAGAAAAATATCCGCCCTACACTGTGTTTTGTTTGCTCACTGCATGCAGACTTGGCGTGGTAGCATCTCCTTGTTGTGATTCTGGACACAAAACAATGCAGAGATGAAGTTAGTGATGATTATATTGCCCACACACACACACACACACACACACACACACACACACACACACACACACACACACACACACACTCTCTCTCTCTCTG
>JBBMJY010000005.1:4844194-4858744 GCA_037833715.1 Toxotes lorentzi
CACACACACACACACACACACACACACACACACACACACACACACACACACACACACACACGCACACACACACACGCTGCTCACTGACCTCCATGTCAGAGTACATGAACTCCCACATTCTTTCTCCTTGTACACTGTTAAGTCACATAGTGTGGTATTGGCAGTCAGTTTTCATGTTAGTACAGACAGTATGTAACACAAATAATAACAAAGCAGTAGTAGTTGTAATTGCTGGCAAAGTAAGACACTGGAATAGAGAGCTTTTGTATTTTTAGCTGCCTATTAAACTGCAATTTAAGAGTTTCTGGTGCAACTCTGTTTGGACTACCAAGAAATCATTTAATTAAGGTGTCCTCTCTGCTGGAGTTGTAAAATATTAGTTTTTATAAAGAAAGATGGTGAAAGTTTTTGTGCACTTTTCAGACAGCCATCTTTCACCTCTATAAATGCAATGGATAGGTGACACCAAATTTTCTTTATTTTCAATTTAAAAAATTCATAAAATCTTATTCCACTTCTTGCCTGCACACATGCCAGTACACATACACAGAAACTCCAGTTGTGCAGAGACACAAATGCAGACAGAACATTCATACATTCATGAATGCACTAGCTACATCTGTGCCTCATATCATTAACCCCGATATGAGAGTCCCTTTCATCCACCCTGGGCCATTTATTATTTTAATAAACAACCAACCTGACCCTGCTGTCACTGTACCTGCCCTAGTTCAATCCCTGGAGTCGAGCCTGTATGCATACACAGGAAGTAAATCATCTGTGAGTGAATGAGGTTAGGCTACTGATGGCCTTTCAACTTTCTTTGACCTTTCTTTTGGGGGGATGTTGCTGTTGGATCCTCATTGGAACTCAACGCCCTCTGAGCATGAATTAAATGCAGTTTCATAATAAGAAGGAGATGGAGGGATCTGGAGCGATGTGGGGGAATTTTATTATTAATTGGACTGGAGAGTTCTACAGGCGTCAGCAAAATGTCTGCATTCCTGCCATCTCATTATTGTCCAGCTTTTTCAGCAACTTCCTCAAGATGATAGGAGTTTCTACCCTGTTCTCTTATTGTTCAGAGTTTACTGCAGAAGATTAAGAAGTTTCTCCAAAACAAGATGAAGTTATGCCAGAGTTATTGAGATCTTTTTTACCAATTCATTCAGAGTTGCTGTGGGACCTCAAGCTGAATAAAACACATCAATTCGCCTTCTGGGAGTTTTAGTTTAATAGATTCTACTTTCTTCTCTGAAGGAGCTGCATAGAATCATGTGAGGACAAGTTGACTCCATAAATGAGATCAGGGCTGTGAGGTAATGCAGACAAGAACATCATTTCCTCCATTTTTTTTTTCTAAATTTGAAAAATAAATGTACACATCTTTAGAAACAGCATTTTGACTTTAATGCTGCTAAATAAAATGGTAACACTTTATTTTACAGGTCTGTAATTTCCTTATTATTCACCAGGACATTTCCTGGAAAGAAATACATAATGTGGTATGGATTTTAGGAAAAACAGAAGGTAGATAGTGAGAGAGGTATGCACAAGTTTAGTTACTTGTGTTCAGTTTATTGGCAGTTCTTGATTTCAAGAAAAAATCTTCCAAAGAACCGTTCCATTTAATGGAACACTTGATAAAATGCAATTGAACAGCAACATATAACAAATCCTAATAATTCAAAACATTTGACAGATTTCTGTTTGTTGTTTTTTCTCTGACGAACCAAAGACAGTCGATGACTGTGTCTCCGACACCAGCAGACGTTTTCTGTCTTCCCTGGTGATGCTCTCCCAGGTCTTCACCTTCACCTCAGATCTCATCAGACTGAGATCAGGCGATTGACTCGGACAGTCGAGGATATTTCACCTCTTCATCCTGAAAAGCTCTTTGGTTGCTTTGGCCATATGTTTAGGATCACTGTCGACATTTCATCGTTCAGAGATGAAATGTCAGTCAGCGATGAAATGTCGTCCAATGAATTTTGATGCATTTGGCTGAACCTGAGCACACAGACTGCCCCTGAATACCTCTGCATTTACCCTGTTGCTCCTGTCAGCTGTGAAATTATCAATAAATGCCAATGTGCCAGTTCCACTGGAGCCATCCAGGCCCCGGCTGTAACAGAACCACCACCATGTGTGACAGATGTGGTGAAACTGTGTTCCTGAGCTGTTCCTGTTTTTCTCCACACTCTGCTTTTTCCATTAGTTTGTTAGAAGTTGATTTTTAGTTTCATCTATTCACAGAACTTTACTGATGTCTTTTTGTATGATTTGGGGATCTGTAGCCTGAAATCTCTTCTTTTGAGGCCATGAGGTCACCTTTGCTGTTGGTGCAGCAATTTTGTGGAATAATCTGCAACATCAATTAAAAATCAAAACACTTGTGGCTCTCTGTAACTTCAAGAACATTCTCAGTAATCATTCGTGCTTGTGACTGCTTTCACTGAGACTGAATACGTTATATTGTTTAATTTCTGTTTTCTGTTTCTTTCTCATTAATGTGTTCTTTCTTCCTTCTTACCTCCATTTGATTTCTTTTAATTTGAAACTAGGCATTGCTGTTAAAGAGCATACAATAAATAAAGATAAAAGACAGTGTGTTGTTTTTTCTTTTTCACCATGCAAATGATTCTCTCATCTGAATGTACCCTGCTGCTGATTTTAGCAAACCAACTACCTTTGATATCTCTCTGAAAGATTTTTAAAAAACTTTTTTTAAAAAAGTCATTTTTATCTTCTTCGTAGGATGGTCTTCACTCCTCATATTTACTCACAGGAATAAATGGCACCGCTCAGCTCTCACTCAGCTCCGGGCCACATGTAAACGTGTCCCATAAAACATTCAGGAGCAAGTGGCCATTTACTTTTGGGCCGTTGTGGTGTGTTAAAACGGCTATATCTCACACACAGGTCTTTCTTTATTGATGTAAACCTACTAAAATTAAATGTGAGACTTGGCACTTTAATGTAGTATCCATTATTTCATTTGAAATTGATACTGAAAGAGCCTGAAGAACTAAAGTGTGTAACTGGCTGAAGTGTGATCACTTACTAATTCCCTTCCCCGGTGAAACAGCGCTCCTCTGGATATTGCCAGCAGGTGCGTATAAGGTGGCCTGGATGTCCAAAAAGGCTTGTTGCGCTGAAGCACTCACACGTTGAGTGACTCACCTGAAAGCAGGTGAAACTATTTGGAGAAACATTTTGAATCACTCTAAAGAACCATAATCAGTCGCCGTGCGACCCTGTGATCAGACTGAGAGCTGTCAACGCCTGTTTCTGTCCATTACTTGGCCAAACAAAGTTAAAGGGTGATTTCCACATATTTTAATTTAAAGAAAATGTTGAATAATTAGCCACAGATATGGAGGAAGGAATGAAGAGCACAAACTAACTACCATCACAGCAAGGACCGCAACACTGGGGCATTTTAAGGCCTCCATGAAGGAAAGGAAAAAGCGCCTCTACGACGAATAAAGTAAGTCAAACGCTCTCTGTCTGTCTGTCTGTCTGTCTGTCTGTGTGCTCGCTGGTTTTCGTTACCGACAGTTTCTTTCCTCTCCGTGTTATAGACATTTCGTGTCTATAACACGAAATGTAACGGTTATAGACGTTACATTTCGTGTTTATTGGCTGGACGCTGGAGCTGTGGTGTTATTGCTGCAGTGTGCACAGACTGAGTCTGTAGGGACAGAGCCTGTTTTGAATATTATTATTATCATCTGTAATTCTGCTGTTCATTGATTGCTCAGTCACGGGTTGCCTGTGTTTTGGGGCCTGTGGGGAAGGCCTGCGCGTTTCCTGAGCCCAGTTTTTTGTCCCTGTTTTGTTTTCAAGACGAAGATTATAATGAGAAGTTTAGCATTAATAAGGCCTTGAAGGGTATTTTTGTTTGCTGACGAGATAAAAGGGATGTGTAAGTCTTGTATTTGATGCATACATTGGTGTTTTTGTTTAATTTAATAATGATATATTAGTATTCTCGACTTATCTGTAATGCATTACAGAATAAACTTTGATGTGCTGTGTGTATGTATGTTTGATTAGGGGGCAGCTTGCTTTATGGACTGCACAGTCATAAAAAATCCCAGTAATTAACTAAAGTACTTACGTTTTTTGTGCTATAAATATGGATTTGTTAACTTTTTTTTAAAGTTATATCTTATTTTTTATTTGATTTGTCTTTCTTTGCTTCCCCAGATTTTTTTACTGGACCATGCCACTGCTGAAAATGAACAGGAAGTGTCAGTGTTAAATTAACTGGCCTCTCTGAGAGACCAGCTGGTCCTAGTTTGATCCCTGTGCTTTAAATGGGACAGGCTCACTACTGTTTGCCTCCTCTTTTTATCCTATAATTTTAGCACAGCACCAAATCTGCTTTTTCGAATACAACATCACCCCAGAGTTCATTCCAACAGTTCCACTGCCTGGAGTTAAGTTTATCATGATTCAAACAAAGGATTGCGTGGCGTGATATGGACTAAAAACTTCAGCCCCCCGCCCAAAAAAAGCGTGATGTTCTGAGTTCAAAATATGAGTCACAAACAAAGTATGAGTCAGTCAGAGACACAATGTACAAGTGTATAGTGTAAGGAGGATGAGTTGCTGAAGTTCTTTCAGAAGACTTGACAGATTGTGGGAGTTGTGTGAAAATTTGCAGCTGAAGTGTGAAGAATCATAGCTATAGTTACCCTTTTTTTTTTTAAAAAAATACAGTAATAGAACTTTTACTTCATTATACTAATTCAGCTTGGTAAACAGCAGATGTGATTTGTTAGAAATTGTTTTCTTGTGGGGTTTCCACTGTGCACAGAGACAGAAGAATAAACTGTCTTGTCTCTAATTTTTGTCTCTTTTATGGCCATATCAGGAAAAACAATAGGCACCAAATGTTTGAAGCCTAATTAATTGGCCCAAACACAAAAACGAGACAACACATACTAGAATAAGAACAAGCTAAACAAACTGCCTAACAGAACAGAGAGAGGAAAGGAGGGAAAGAAAAAAAGGAAAGAAAAGATTCCTCGTCCGAACACAGGCTTTATTTCCTGTGAAATAACCTCTGTCTGTCTGATACTGTACAAAAGAAGAAAAAAAATCATATTAGCAGTCATATTAGCTAATCCACTTTCTTCCACCCGAGCCCGACCTGCCTGTCTGACATCCTTCTTTTGAGCTGCATTGGTACAAAATCTTTGTCCAACATCGGCAATGTGTCTCTCCTCTGTCTGAGCTCTGTCCGTCTGTCTGGTTACCAGACAAACTCCTCACCTGTGCCTTGACCTTCCACTGAACAACCTTCTGTCTCTCTATAGCTGTAGTTTACCCAGAATTCCTTATTAACTAATACATTCTTCTGCACCTGAGTAACATTACCTGCCTGACCCCGTCCTCTTTCACTGAGCTGCCTACACACTTGCCGTCTTACTTCCTCAGCTTGTCAGTGGATGGGCAGACGCACAGGTGGTGGAGGTGACAGCTCTCTGCTTGTTTATTCTTCATCCTTCCATCCCAGTAAAGAGGGCAGAGGGCAGTTGCATTGCTATCTGCACTATTGGTAAATAAGGAGGCAACTTGTCGACCTGTCTGATATTTCTCTGACTGTCCCTCTTTGCAGTCCACCTGAAAGCTGTCACATATATCTCTTTAATCTGCCCATCAAGGTACTTCACGCTTTTCTTGACTTTATCAGTCAGCAATTGATATTTCCTCTGTCTTTTAACTGTTATAAGCTCCTTCTACAGTCTGTACTTTCTGCTTAATGACAAAGTAGGTTGTTGTTTCCTAAAAGGTTTATATGGACATTTCTGGTTCAATGCCATAAAGCTTTGTACAGCTAAAAGGAACTGCAGTCAGACATTCATTATCTGTGCGTTCATCAGTATGAGTGACCTTTCAAGCAGGCATGTGATCAATTAAAGAATGTAAAGCCAGGTAGGGTGGTGCTGCTGGTCAGTGCTGTTGCTTCTTAAGGATCCTGGTACCGGGTTTGAATCCACTTTGTGGGTAGATTATAGTCAGTTGTGTATTTTGTGATGCATGGTCAACACAGCTCTCTGTGTTCATCACCGCTTTAAAAACGATATCTTTCCTGTCTTTTGTTTGCTTCAACCCGCTTTGCAGTTTGTTTGGTTTTTATAACACTTCAAATGTTGCTGTAACAGTTGTTTGATAGTTCTCTTAACATCCTTTATCACAACCCCCAAACAACATTCGTCTTACCTGTCAACTCTCTCATCCTCCTCTTCTCCTCTCCTCCCCTCCCTCCCTCCTTCCCCCCCACTCTTTCCCCTGTCTTCACCTCCAGACTACTTATTTACTAATGATGTGCAGCAAATGCTTACTCTTGTGTTTTCATGCTGCACTCTCCACCTCCCCTCTTCACCCCGCTCCTCTCCATCTCCTCATTCCTCAGCACCCCCCTTCATCCTGCTCCCAACCCTTGACTCCACCTCTCCTGACACCCTCAAGGTGAAACCTGAGTGGCTTTAATTGGCCGGTATCAATTAAATTCTGAAAGCACATGAACTCACGGGGGACAAGTAAGTGGACTTCGCTCCAGCTAGTTATCTCTCCTCCTTCTTCGCCTCTTTGGACTCCCGGACCTTGGCTCATCCCTAGACATGGAATTGATGCCTCTCGCTCTCCCTCTCTCCAGTCAAATCTTCCCTCTCATTACGTGGCCATCTCTCTTTCTCTGTGTCTTTTTTTCCTATCTCTCTCTTCCTTATTCGTTCTTTCCGCCACTTTTAAATAGATCCCTGCGGCAGTGACTGAGCCAGACACGGCCTCCATCATGGGACCAAGAGGAGGCTAATGCCTTTTTAATGAGGCCTCGGCCACAATGTGACACAGTAAAGTGGCAGGAATTGGTGGTTGGTGAGCCCTTGGTCCAGGGTATTTATCACCTAAAACCCTCTGATCCACTGTGCCTGTGGGAGGGAGGGCGAGAGAGGTAGATAGAGAGTGGGAGGCAGACAGAGGTTGAGGAGGAAAGAGAAAGTTGCCAAGGACCCCAAAAAGCAGGATGGAGAGAGGATAAGGATAAATGGCTGGGAGGGGAAAACAGAAAGTATGTTAAAAAATAAATAAATGAATAAAACAAAACTATTTTTAATGTGTCATCAAGAAATAATTAACTTTATTGTTAAAAATAGAAACTGAGGCAGAAAATGAAGAGAACCACAGAAAGGCCAAAAAAGAAAAATGACTGGTCTTAAATGGTAGTATTTCTTTTTTTTTTTGTTTTTTTTGACCATCTTCTCCTTCTCCCTATCATCTTAAGTGGCTCGTACCTGGCTTGTATCCTACCGCTGATTGCCCCTGGAAGCTGCATAATGTGAAATCATAATAATAACCATAATGCTTCGACAGTCATTAATATTCCTCCACATATATTGCTGCAGCGCCTGAGAGAAAGGCACTGAGAGTGGTTTGCCTCCAGTGAGGGAACTCACATTATTATATTCCCACTTCATCCAATATTAATGCCCACTGGGCCCAGTATTCTAATATGAGTTCTAGTGAAATGGCCTTAAGTGGCTGAATAGCAAATAAGATAGATTAGCAACAAAAGAAAACCACCTATTTCATTATTAACACAGATGATTGAAGGTAATGAGCAGGGTAAAGGCATGAAACCAAAGGATTTCTGAAATATGAACCGGTGGAATCTCCTTGAACTCCATTTCAGCGCCACCATTGAGCTCGCTCAAAACTTCAGTGTCGAGCTATTACGACAGTGCATCACATAAAAAGAATGTGAGGTCCAATAAAACAGCCGTTGTGAAAGTCGCCCGTCGTACTTACTTGAATCTCTCCACGTGGCTGAAGCGGCATCATCTGTTCTCTCAGACAACTTGATGATCATGAAGTCTTTTTTTTGTCAGTATTACTCATTGTGGCTCTTTAGTGGTACAGTAAGTTATATAGCTTATAAAGCTTGAGAGTTTCATTCAAACAAACCCAGTTTTGATGCTGTTGATACTGTAGCTGGCACTTTTTCAGGAGCTGCCATTTGATGTATTTGAATTCTGTAACTGCTTCTCTGTGTGGTATATTTCATTGTTACTGACTGAGTCTGCCATTCCCATGCACAAAGACTCACAGTGAACAACACAGGCATGTACTGGATGTGATGGGAATGCCGAAAGCCAGTGATGAGCATTTGGGGAAGTTGCAAAAATAATATATAATATTTAACTCTAAAATCCATCATGTAGGTTTTTCTCTTATTTTCACAGTTGATGAGTGCAGACGGTGGAGAGGTGTCATTTGAGGCTGCTGGAGAAGGCAGTGTGTGTGGCAGCCCTGCGGCGTCTCCAGTGCATTCTGTGCACCTGGTGCTGTTCCACTGTGTGTGGTGTTTATACAGTAAATAGGTCTACAATGCCCTCTACAATCTAACCTTCTAACTTCATTAGATTTTATTCATTCTCCTGTGTTTCCATCATAAAAATGTGCTTTGGATTATGTATAGTCATATTATTTAACCCCAAAAAGTCAAAGCTCCGCTCCCTGTGATTATTTTTAGGTTTAACTTTCTCCTTTTCAGCTTAAGCAGGGTTCTAAGTGATTTGCTTCAGTGAGGACATATAGAAATGTTGCCGTGAAGAAAGACACCATGCTGCTGCAGAGAGGAGATGCAGGTGGAGCAGAAAAAAGCCATGAGGGCAAAGAAATGGCTTGTGACAGAAAAAGTTGTTCTTGCAAATCTCAATCTCAGCAGCTACCATCGGTGTGTCCTTGAGCAAAGGAGTGAAGCAGCCCTGTGGCCGACAGTAGACTGCAGCAATTACATCGGACAGCTCCTAAGTGTAAAAGTCTGAAAATGTGAAGCTGGGAAAACCTCACACAGAGGACAGTCAACTTTCTATTCAGAAACAATGGAGTCAACAAATATAAAGTGAGGTCTGTTTATCTGTAGAGATGCAGGCATCTCAGAGGTCCCACATTTTACAAGCTTATCACACTATCGCTGCTGCACTGTTGCTCCACCCTCCATCCTGCACTCTGTACTGCATTTGCGATACACAACAGACAAGGAGGATTCTGATTTACATTCACATGGGAGGTAAGATCGACTAGATTAGGTTGATGCCCCTGTGGGGAAATTTGTCTCGGACTCCATACTGCATTTTCTCCAGTTTTAAGCAGGGCGCTGCCAGCAGAGAATTGGTGTAATGCTGTCCGATGTAAAAAGAAACATACCAGGGATTCTCCCAGTCAGACTGCAGATAAGCTGCTAGGCAGTGTTAGTATTGGTGTTAGGATCAGAATATATGCCCTTCAGTTTCCTGCTGAAAGCCTATGTTCCAGACAGTCGTAAATGTTGTATGAGTCTGTGGAGGGCCTGGGGAGAGGAGAGGAAGAGAGGAGGAGAGGAAGTAGAGAAAGAGAGGACAGAACAGGAAGAGGAAAAGGAAAGAGAGGACAAGGACAAGCGAGAGGGAGAGAGAGAGGTGACTAGATGGTGGTGGCTGCAGTAGAAGGAAAGATGCTTGTTATGTCAGATTCAAGGCCTGGAAGTATTCTTAATTGAATGTAGTGTGCCTTCGGTATCTCTAACAAGTCTTGTTTTCAAGTGTGCACATGAGTTTGCCTGTGCTGTAACTTCAGTGGTGTGTGTATTACTTTGGGATTAAAAGACTCCTAAATGATCTTGGCCTCAGTTCACAAAGACCTTCTCTCTCGCTCTCATTACTGAAATGTTTAGAAACATCTCAGACTCACAGAGCGTCTCCTCCTGAGTGAAAGGGATTTTCATTTTGATCTGATTTGGACTGGTGTAATGAGCATTTGAGCTCGAGAAACTTGCTGTGTGTGTGTGTGTGTGTGTGTGTGTGTGTGTGTGTCTGTGTCTGTGTCTGTGTCTGTGTCTGTGTCTGTGTCTGTGTGTGTGTGTGTGTGCTTGGGAGAGAGGACATCAAAGTAATGATCTGCCTTGCGTGTACACTGCATGCTGTAGGTTTAATCAGACACTCAGTAAGTTCTGCTTGTAAATTAGAACAAAGCTATTTAGATTAATTTACATTTGCTAGCTCATGGATTTCACAACCAGCTCTGTGATTTAACCATGGAAGGCATCAATTTATCACAGTTGTTCAGGTGCTCATGGCCTGGTACTGATTTGTCCTTTCTTTTTTTTTTTTTCTTCCTGGAAATTTAACATAGCTATAGAATCCCAGAGATCTGTTAAAGACGGATAAAGACCTGCTTTCAAATTCAGCAGTATAATTTTTGAGAACCCAACAAAGTGTTGACAGAAACAGCTTCTCATTTCCTCTTTGTTTCCCCATCTTCCATTCTTCCAAATACAATCCTTTCAGCTGCTGTATTGACTTTTTTTTTGTTCCATTACTGATTAAGGTGCAGATTGTTTTTTCAAATAATCATCTTGTTTATAAAATGTCAGAATGTCAGAAAAAAGCCCAAGGTGATAAGCAACAAACCTTCACATTTTCATGTCTTAATGATGAATTGAGTTTCCAAATAGTTGACGATTATGGTCTGTTGCTGGACCAGTTAATCGATCGTTTTGTTCTTTTGCTTCTTTCTCTTTGTATTTTCTTCCTTCCTCTCCTCCAACCCTTATTTCACTTTTTGTTTTATACCCAGCCAATACAACATAATCCTCCCAAATTAATTTATTTTCATTCTTAATTTATCTAATATTTACCTTTTAATGTATTCTGACTCTGCTTACCTCATCAGTCATTATTCTGAATTAATTGCTGGAAAACTAGGGGGCAAAAAGACATATCTAGAGGCAGAAAAGTCACCAGTCTTGGCAACAAACAGTGTTTCTCTCCAGGCTGATGTGGGGCAGTGATGAATACGATGGCTTCCCTGTCATTAATCAGACCGCAGCTTGTCTCTCTCTGGGATGGCCCCCCGTCAAAGACACCCTGGCCCCCCTGGAGGGGCCTTGGAGGGGGGCTCAGCAGGCAATGCAGAAACCCCTTTTTTTCTTCTTCCTATCTCGCTCTCCTTCCACCCTCCTCCTCCTTCTCCTGACAGATATCACCCCCAACTTGTAGTCCCTCTGGTGACAGGGCTCTCCCTCAGCGGAGAAGCTAAAAAAGGGCCTGCTAGTGAAGCTGTGGAGGCTGGGGAGTGGAAAACAAGGAGAAGAGGGGGAACACTATATAGAAATGGTGGTAAACAAAGTATGGCATAGCAGGACGTATGAGCTTAAGGAGAGAGATACTGTAAGTAGGGAAACATAAGAAGAAAAGGAGGAAAGAAAGCAGCATAAGTGGAGGGGGATACCAGGGTGCTCCTTTATTTGTAATCCCCCCAGCTCACCCCCTCCATCCCCACTTGCTCCCACAGACAGAACACACTGGCCTGTCTTTAACAAGGCGTCTGTCCTTGGGAGATTTCTCTCATCATCAATCAACAGCAGCCGGGGAGTCACACAGGGCAGAGAGTGGGTGAGAGAGATTAAGAGTAGGAGTGAAAGGCTGAGAGAGAGAGAGAGAGAAAGCAATGGAAGGAATGAGAGAAAAGAGAAGGAGAAAGGCAAAGAGAAGGAGGGTAAAATTGATTTAATTAAGAGATGGAGGTAGCAGTGAATGAGGTGAAGGAATACATTTCTGAAAACTCTCTCTGCTGTGCCTGTGTTTCTCATGTCATACAGTGCTGACAACAGACTTATTGAATATGAAACAGCCACTGCATGCGGGGCTGTGGTGCAGCAACCACGAGTGTTGTCTTCAGAGCGCTCTGGCTCCTCGGGGATGTCAGGTAAAGGACTTTTCTGGCTGATTTATTGCTCGGATATAAGTTTTGATCTCCAATCTTTTGTTGTTGTTTTGTCTGCACATGTTTGATGGTCGAGACCAAAAGAGAATCCGAGTTTAACATCCTTTGATTGCCCTGCAGTCAGACCAGGAGAATTCGTTTCAGTGCTCATGAAAAATTGCCCCAACATTCTACAGGTCGGGAGAGAATTTTACTGGACTCACCCGGTGTCAGATGAACCTTTGCTCATGGGCGACTTCAATAAGCCTCTGAACGCAGTTTGAAAGAGTGCTTAGATTTGCATTTGTTAGCTTAATTACTGAATGCCTGTTGGATCATTAGCGGCTTAAATGTCGAGAAATAACTCCAGAGATGGATGACAGATGTAAAGTCAATTTTACTGTGAAATGACGTCCTGCTAATAAATGGAGAACTCTCAGTCTGTCTGTTTGTCTTTCTATCTGTATTTCGATTTTCTGGACAACTGCTCATCTGATTGATTCTAAATTTCGCAGATGTACTGCTGAGGACGACGCCTTGATGAGCTCCAACAGACAGGGACACAGGGCAGACAGTGAACATGCATGCTAGAGCCAAACCAAAACCATATTTCTGAGTTTAGAAAATCTGATAACAACACATTGGCTGATAGTAATTAGATTTTAGTCCAAGCACATAGCAAACAAACCATGTTGAAACAGATTTTCTAGACTTGTTTGACTTGTTCAATTAGTGTGTTTGGCATCATCTGAGCGATCATAAATTTTGGGCTTCATGTCGACATCAGCAACGGCATCTGCATGCAGCTCAGATTTTACGTGATGTGCATCCTTGTGGCTCTGCCAAAACTGAACATATAATATAAGCTTATAAGTATTAAACCCTCGGGAAAGGTAGAATATTTTGAGCAGTCAAATTCTGAAGTGTACCTGAAACTAGAAGTATGAATAGGGGTATGTGAGTTTCTCTCAATATAAGTAGAAGTCATGGTACAATTCACCAAAAAGTTTACTGCTGTGTCACTGTGTTCGCTTAAGGTCAGGCACCACCCTCTGACTTAAGACGTTAAGATGCGTTCAGACATCAGCATCTGTGTAAACGCAGACACACACCAATGTTTTGATGGTCATGTGTGTAACTCAATTCTCTCTGTCTCCATTAGTGTCAAGGTTCCTGTGTTCTGATTGACAGCTTGAAAATTACAGCTGAAGACAGAAAACAGACTTTTGTGTGTGTGTGTGCCTGTGTGCATGTGCTTGTGTGTGTGTATGTGTGTGTTCAGTGACAGTGGGTTTAAATGTTGGAGACATGCCTGTGTATTTATGAGTGCGATGAGTACCATGAGGATCATGGACACTTCATTTGCCAAGAACAACAGATGCACAAGAACTGGTGCACAAACATGCAGTTGACAGTAATGATACCTTTGGCTTTTGTGTGCATACATATTTATTGAGTTTACTTTATTAAGTGTTTACATATGTTATGTGTACATTGCATTCGCTGTATATTATTCTTTCCTGTTGTCAAGGAATATACTATACAGTATAATGGGAAGCTGAGATTATCACCCCACCAAATTGGTCATGCTGTCTTATATATGCCGTTGCCATTGTGTGTGTGTGTGTGTGAGATCCAGACCTCCACTAAAGAGATGAGTTTAGACACACACACACAAACGCAGAGAAATAATAAAAGTATGAATTATTTCCTCTCCTCATGGGCACATGTCATGTCATGCTACTCTCTTTTTCTTTTTTCTCTCTGTTCATTCTCCTGTCTCCTCACCCCGCTCAGCCTTGTTTGTCCGTGCCCCTCTGTACTTAAACAAGCTGTGTGCTGCCTCTCATCTCTCCGTCTGTGTGTGACTCTACCTTTTGCCAACAAGCTCAGGCTAGCGTCCAAACACGTGTCTGGCAGCACAGAGGAGGTATGGATCTTTTCCTGAAAGCCCTGTTTTAGATCACGTGAGCTGACTGTGTGTCTTCTAATAGAGATTGTGACTGGCTGTGAAACTGTCACTGATGCTGGATAAAAGATGCATTTCATCAACACATACAGACACACAGATGTATGGAAGTATGCACTGTATCTTTTTTTTTTTTTTTTTTTTTTAAACAACCACTTACTGGCACAGACACAAGCACTGACCACACACTTGCCACAGGCGGCAAAAACTGATGAAATTTTATGCCAACTCTCAGAAGTTTTTTTTTTTTTTTTCTTCTGTCTTCGGGCTGGCCAAGGCAAACAGAGCATGTCACAACTCCCGCACTGCCTTCCGCGAGTTCATTTTCATGTCAGCGCAGTCTAATTGCTGAGGTAATTAGATTAGGGAAGGCTGTGTTAAAAATAAAAGTCTCTCATGTTTCTCAGCACTTTTGCCTCGATGGGTATAAGGCGTTTGAAGGCGGCATCCACGGAGGCCAACAAAGTGCTGTGCTGTCCTCTTCCTCTGCTCGCCCCTCTCTTCCCCTCTTGCTGCAGGGAGAATGGCACTAAAGAGAAACTTCATTACACAGAGAATGATCTGGTTGGTTTCCTTAGAGAAACAAAAGGTCAGAGTTTAAAAAGTCCACACTTTTTTAGGGGAAGTTTTGAAGCGAGGATGTAGAGTCCCGAGGAGAGGGATTTTGATCATATCTAGCAGCAGCTTGCCTCCAAGGGGAGAGACGTTTCACTTTGTCTGCGATAAATTTTTTGTTTTTCTTGTCACCCTGGTGTGTGTGTGTGTGTGTGTGTGTGTGTGTGTGTGTGTGTGTGTGTGTGTGTGTGTGTGTGTGTGTGTGTGTG
>JBBMJY010000005.1:4858824-4883609 GCA_037833715.1 Toxotes lorentzi
GTGTGTGTGTGTGTGTGTGTGTGTGTGTGTGTGTGTGTGTGTGTGTGTGTGTGTGTGTGTGTGTGTGTGTGGTTGGTTGTGTAGTTCCTGTTTGTATGTGAGCTTCTCTGTGTGTCTGAGCTGTGAGATACATGTTGTTATGTTAAAATACTTTTTATTTTTGATATTTTAAAGGAAACAGACTGGGTCTTAATTCAATGTTTTTGTCCTTTCTGACTATTCTTCCTAACAGCACCTCGGTGGTAAAACCACCAGTCATGTGTCACTGCAGTTACATGGTATGTTTCTTAACCACAAGACTACCAGCATGAAATATGTAGAAGCAAACATGAATGAATCTTCATCTGGCTGCTTTCTCCTGCTTTACGATAAAGAGAGACTCCAGTTGTCTACAAAATTTTGGGCAACAGATTTCCAGGAGACTACTTTGTGTGTGTGTGTGTGTGTGTGTGTGTGTGTGTGTCCTTCTGTTCCAAGCCAAAGAGAAGTATCTGGGATGATTTAGTTTAATTGAAGTTTTTGGAAAGCCATATGACGCTATTGATTTCTGCCCTGATTGACATTCTTTCTGCAGTCCTCAGTAATGGAGGTGGTGAGTAAAATGTTCTCAAGAGCTGATGTTAGACAGAAACAGGAAAAAAGAAACCTGGTTTACGCATGAAGTATATTCTCATTTTTTGATACGTAGATGAATGATGGCACTGATGTCCTTTTTATACTAGTGCATATAGTGTGTGTGTGTGTGTGTGTGTGTGTGTGTGTGTGTGTGTGTGTGTGTGTGTCTGTGTGTGTGTGTCTGTGTGTCTGTGTGTCTGTGTGTCTGTGTGTCTGTGTGTGTACTTGTGTGCTCTCCTGCAGACGTGGCAGAGCCCGGCCTCTGTATCTATTCCTTGTTTCTCTCTCTCTCTCAGGTGCGAAGGCATCTGGATTGATCGTGTGAGTTTCGCACTTGATGCCCGGTGATTGATGGTGTGAAGGTGATTTATTAGTCATGTCCATGGGACAGGCAGCAGGGAGAGAGCTCTTTTGTCCCTGTCTTTTGAGTGCTTTGCTGTTGTTTTTCATTTTGTTCCCTCTCTTTCCCAGCACAGCTCTCTCTCCCTCACTGTGCTTTATTGTTGCCCTGCAGTGCCCTTTTAGATCTGGCTGTGAAGTCGCCTTGTAGTGCGCAATGCTACCTCTTAGATGTCTTGCCCTCATATAACTAAAACATCATCATTCTATAAAAACAGGTGGTGGAAAATAACTAAGTACATTAACTCAAGAACCGTACTTAAGTACAGTTTTGAGGTATTTATACAATATTTCATAGAGAAATACTCTACTCCTCTTTTATTTTTTCCCCCTCTAAAGTTCTCACACTGTTTGATTTCAATAAATGTTCAAATGATCCAATATCTCACCATAATCAAATATTACAGAAAAAGTAATACAGATTTCTGGATCAGAACTTTGTTTTTTCTTCTCTCCTCACCCATTAATCATCTCACAAGCCCCCAGATTTATCTGGTGTCCCTGTGTATAACACTGTATATAAAGTAGTTCATTCTCTGTAGCGTTTTTGTCTCAGTTTCTTTGCCCTTGTCTCGTTCTCTCTGTCTGACTGGAGGCCTAATAGCTTGCTAATCACAGGCTTCACTAGGTAACCCTGGAATGAGCAATTTCCTATGAATCAGGTTTGATGGGGGAGAAGTCAAGAGGGAGAAGGAGATGAAGAAAGCTAGCTTTGTGATATCACTGTAAGAAGCAAAAGTGTTGTTAATTCAGTTTCTTCACTGACTTTCACAAGTCAGTGAAGTTCCGTTAACAGTGTTAACTCGTGTCCTAACAATGGTGCCACACTGTTCCACTGATCAACAGGTGGCGGTAATATGCTGCAATGTGCCAGCAAATATGTGCCAGCAAAGGCAGGGAAGATGGCTGCAAAGAAGCAAACATGGATATCAAGAATGAATTTGAATACTTAAAATGAATACTTAATATACCTAAAATTTTAATCACAGGAAAAATGTAAGATCAAACTGTAATTTGGATTTAACACAACCTTGTCTGGCTGCTCAGCTCACATACTTGTTTCTATTTTCTCTTTTAATGTTACAAGAAAAAAAGGCTTTTAGAAAGAGGACCAGTCAATGTGTTTTGGTATCTCAGGTAACTTTGACTGGGGTTGTTAGAGTGTGAACTTCCCCATATCCAATAAAGAGCAGGACAGAGATGTTAAAATAATATGTAACCCAACAAACTCAGGTCAGTAGTTAATGATGTGCTCCTTAAATCTGGAAGTAAGGCTCAGTTATTGAGCTAATTAGCTGGACATGCTTCTTATTGCAGCTTATGTTAGAGCACACACACTTTTCTTAATCCACTCTTGACACTTTTTCTCTTGTGTTTTTGATTTTGGAAAGGCTAAAAAAATATCACCACCCTCCACAGTCCCCAATTAAAATGGCCAGTATTCATAAATGAAATACTTTAAGCTGCACTGGTTTGATATTGAGTAGTTCCTGTGTGTAATGCAACATAATGTGGAATGATGTGATGGGATTCACTGGAGCATAAACAGTTCCATTTTAATTCTGATATGTTTTTAGATAGGTAGCAAGAAAACAATTCTAGTAAACACAAATAAGCACAATGCAGTTAAGCAAGAGAGGAATTCAAATGGGCTCCTTTGCATAATAGTTGCAGTGTCATTTATAATAATGTGCTGAATGTTTCTCTGCAGGTAGATGAAAATCAGTCCACTTAATACTTTCAGACTCTTATATATCATATATAAATGCCATGTTGCAGAATTATCATATACCAAAACAACATGTTGGCTGTCTACAATATCTGACTTCAACTTTTCCAATGGGACTTTTTAGTAGTCCATCCATACATGACAATAACACAAGAAAAAAAGAATAAGTGATGTTTTGGCTAAGAGGTGGTTATTTGCGGTGGAAATTATTAATCTTAGAAATAACTTGGGTCACTTTCTGATCATCAAACATGACCACCTGTGCTTCTAACATCAGCAACATCATCATTAACATTCAGCAAAGACTGTTCTCTGGCTTTTGGGACAAAAGGAGATAGAGGTGAGCTGAGAGATCAGTTTCCTGGCCATCAGAGTCTTGACTTTCATCTCAGAAATCACAGGCAGGTCATCTTCATGATGCTGGCAATGCTCCTGTAGTTTGGCCTAGACTGGGGCAATCAAGAGGACAGTGGGGCCTTTTTCCTCACAGAGGAGTGAGGTTGCCATTTCATTTGATGAGCATCGTGGCTGATTCAGACGTGGGCGATCGTCACTTGAGCTTCCTCCCAAGATTGCAACACGACAGGCTGTTGCTCCGAAAGAAGCAGGTGGACACAGGCTGAGCTTTGTTATTGATCCCAGTGGATTTCAGACATGCTCCAGCTTCAGCTGTAGTAGCAGTGTTTCTTCGGTTTCTTGAGCAGTTCTGCTGTTACAGAACTGGGTGCCTGGTCACTTTATTCAAATCAATACACATTCCTCCAGCAAAACTTGATCTGCATCTTCCAAAGTTTGTTATTTTACTCCTCACTTTATCATAATTGTGGAGATGTATGTGCTTTATGCCTTGGCAAATGTTACCATCACTGGATCGAGTTTATAGCCTGAAATGATGGTTTTTATTGACTATTGATCGGTATCAATATTGTGTAGTATATAAATGAGCTAATTTCTTGGTGGATGGCCATATATTCTATGCAATTCATCATATTTCTGTACAATCACTTGTTACTTATCCACCAACATATGCTGATAGTGGCATATTGGCAACACACTAATATCTGCCGATAAATTGTCCCAGCTGATTAGTGGTCCAGCTCTAATGAACAGCTTTCAGTATGAACGACAACAAATTCAGCTAGGGTTTTACTAAATGTTGCTTTTATTAACCATCAATATGCAATGATGCAAGACACTACAAGAGGGATTTATTCTGTCATTCCAAAGCTGGGTAAACTCCATTTCACAAATCAAAGGAGGGAAAAAAGAATCGGGGGGGATGGGAATACACGCTCTGTGGTATTTTTTATTTATTTTTTGCAACAGCAGCATTGCAGTTTTTCATTGTGGCTCAGTAGGTAGGCAGGCAGCTCGACAGTTATGAGTAGGTGTGTGTGTGTGTTCGTGAGAAAGAGAGAGGAGACAGAGCGTGAGATCAGAGTGTTGAGTCAGTGTGTATTTGAAGTGAAACGGGAGAGGTGCAGTGATACCTGCTGAGAGCCCTCACAGGAACGAAAGAAACAGTGTTCTCTCACACATGTGTGACACACTGAGACACACAAAGACACACACACACACATATTCACACTGACAAACATGCGCTGTATGACTAAGCTCTGGGACTTAGTCAATTGTTCCATATTTAACTTCCTCTCAAAACGTTAGGTAAGTTCTTTCTTTCTCTTCTAATTCAATTCAACTCAGGTTTGATAAAAATACAGCACATCTTCCCAAAGCATAAACATAAACAGTAAAGTGAATAATACATATGATTAATGCATAAAAATATGGAGAAATACACCACTTGAAATGAACAAGTTGATAACAACAGTGAACTTCATAGCAGGCAATCATTTATGGACAATATACAACAACAGTATTTGCCATTTGCAGGTCTATATTCTTCTTCTAAGCAGCAGACATGACTCTACCCAACAGCCAATACTTATTTTTGTCCCTGGGCTGCGTTTATTTGAAAAAAATGTTTTTTCTTCATTGTCTTTTCCCACACTCATCTTCTTTAACATTATTATCACTGCTGAATGTCTGCATCTCACCTTCCTGCTCCTTTACCTCAGGTAGGCACCTTCACATCTCCCTCATCCACTTGCGTTCCTCTTTTTGTTTCATTTTCAGCTGTCATGAAGGGAGATTGTCTCTGAGATGATGAGCACTGAGAAGAACCTCAAAAAAAATCTTTCCTCCAAGAGCTGTCTGTGCCATTATGAAACAGATTCAACTACATAATGACAGCCTATGGAGTGGAATACATCAGAACAAGCATGGTACAGCTTCATTTCTCCAAAGAGGCAGTTACTGAAATACTACAGCATAGTTGTGGCTTCATCTACTCCAAAACAAAGATGTACTTCCATGGGATGTGTGATGGAGGGACCCTGGGTTATTTTGACCCCAACAGTAAAACAAACTGAATTGTGAAAGTTTTGACAGAAATAAAGGATTCAAACAGAGTCCCTCTTTGATCTTTCTGACCCTTTATATCAGAATGTGTTTTGGTCAGTGACCTATAGAGGGCGCCCTTTGACTGCACAGTGTCAGACAAGCATGACCTGGCATTATCTAGCCACAAGGATGCTTCATAGCCTCTCTCTCTCTCGCTCGCTCGCTCTATGACACACACACACACACCGTCCAACCTGTCGTTCCCTGGCTGTAGCCAGCCTCCTGCTCTCAGGAAAGAAGTGATGAGCAGAGGGAGAAAAAGTGATGAGAGTCGGCCGGGAGAGTGATGAGCACGGGGAGAGATTGGCTCGCTGGCAGATGATTTGAAGATCATTCTGCCCCCTTAAAATAGCTCTCCAGTTACGAAGGTTGTCTGACAGCATTAATAAGTAATGAAGGACTGGTGGCCCAGGTCTGGTGGATGCGTGCATACACATTTATAGGTGTGGGTGTTTTGAAAAACATCAACTTAAGACAATACATCAAAAGTATTGTGTGGTATTGTGTGGTAGGTGTGTGAGTTTGTTGTATTGGGTGTGCGATTCTGTTTGATTGCACTTAGGAAAATATCCTCAGTCTAATTGGACTGTATGCTCCCTGTTCTGTGACTGGGTTGTGATCATTAGCTCATATGACATTCAGGTGAATGAACCTATCTCTATATCTAATCTGATTTTATGCCTTTGTGCGTGTGTGTGTGTGTGTGTGTGTGTGAGAGAGAGAGAGAGACCTGTGTAAATGTCAGGATCTTGATATGAATAATACTCAGAACCGTCCTTGACTCCCATTTTGAAAAATAGTTTTCTCATATGCAGGGGAGAACATCTGTGGAGGTATGTGAAATTGTATTAAAGGCACAATCCATAATGTAATTGTAAACAATAGAATCATTGTGCCGCTTTAACTGTGACACACTAAGGGAAGCCCTGCCTTTAAAAACAATGATTCACACTAAATGACAACTAATCTTGTGGAAGAAATACATTTTGAATCTTTTCAATCTGTGCACTTTAGTAATGTCTTTAAACACAAGAGGATACTGCAGGTCAGTATATTTTAATTGACCAACTTTTAAATTACTTTGCTTTACATGTTATATTTAATATATTCGATTAATTGGGATGATTTTTTTTATGCTTGGGGGATGAGTAGGACTGAATAAGCACATCAGATAATGTTAAAAATCCCCCAGAGTCTATGCTACATCTTCCATGTGTAGCTTGAAGGTGACACTGTATCTGAAAGCATTCTTCATCAACAAGAGGAAAAATAATTGTGCCTTCTGTCTCAGCAAATGCCCAGCTGAGTGAGAGTGGAGTTCACACTGTTCTCCTTTACATTCATTTTCTGCTAGAGCTCCTACAGTTTGTGGGTCTTTTGTGTAGTGGGCATTTTGCATTTATCTCTAGTAAACACTCAGTTTAATTTGACTGGGGACTCAGCATGGCACAAATTAAATCAACTCCCTGTGTACAATCATTTATTTTAGAAGGACATAGAGAGCGGCCAGTTAGAATAATGTGAATAGATCGTAAATCTGCCATTGGGTCTGACTGCGGAGCAGGTAGCTGGTGCAAAACCAAAATGATGTAATCTCCAAACTGTCATGTTCCTTTGTCCTCTGCTGTTTAAAGAGACTTCATCTGAGTCTGAGGGGCCTGGCAGCAGGGTGTGTTTTGCAGACCTCTTTAGTTCTGATCGCTCAATAGGCCAGAGCACCTAGACAGCACTAATAGATACAAGGCTGTAATTTGTCCTTTGAGTTAATCAGCCCTGAGCGGGAGAGAAGAAGAAGGAGGGCAAGAGTGCGAGGGAGGTGAGAATTAGGAAAAAAGTGTATAGATTTAGTAAGTGGGAAGAGAGAGAGCAGAGAATCTGTGTTGTTTTACAGCGAGAGCATGGTACGAAGAAAAAACCTGAGGAGAGAATAAATCAAGTCATCATACGTGGCCAGTAATAAGCCATTTTTCTTTTAATAAATGACCTCTGTGTGCTACATAAATATCATCTTACCCACGTAAGTGTCACTTCCACTTTATCTCCTGCCAGAAAGAGACACTCGGGGAGGGAGAGGAACGGGAGAAAGTGGTAATGTTCACAGTATCTGTAGTGAAACGGATGAAGGGATATTGGATGCATGTATCTACACATGGGTAATAAAAACTCTGGGATAAGACTACACAGTATCAGCCAGAAAATGTCCTGATCCGACAGATATGGGACGCCAGGAATGAAATGTGTGTCAGGAGCAACAATTTATCATCGTATCCCATGTTTAGTGTCATAGGGGAAAACAACTGATTCTGCATGTAGGACGCCACACAAGGTCCAAACTACAAAACTAACAAATTACAAATTTTTTGTTTGCTTTCTTTAATGCCATGGTTGTTAACCTTCCTTATCCTGGAGGTCTGTCTCTGGCCCTCCTGCCCAACCACATTTGCTCATCATGCAGGTTGAGAAAGACTGTCGGAGTCCAATGTTTGGTTTCTCTTTCAGGCCAAGTCATAGCAGGGCCCTGATCACCACTGCTGCAAAAATCTTTTGTGTGTTTTGTGTCAAAGTTTGTTCTGCCTTTCTCTGTCAGGCATCAAGGTCCAGATACTTATTTCTGGAAAAACTGAAGCAAGTTGATTGCTGTTGGAATTATTTTAAGAAAATAAGATTTTTTAGACCTTAATTATAGATAAGCTGGTGTTTTTTTGCAATATATTCTGACATAATGACCATTGAAGATGTGTTTTGTAGTTGGATATACAGAATTTTAAATGTTTTTGAGGATGAAAGATCACTAACTCAATATCCAAAGGTGAGGTAACTTTATTTGTAGATTATCTTTAACAACAAGACGGATAATTAACATATAGAGAAATGTGTGTTTGTGTTGGGATGCTGCTTCTGTCAGACACACATGTGAGTTCTGGCATATGGGCACATTTTGTGTATGTACATGTGAGGATTTGTTTTCACAGAAATGATCTCATTCATGGTTCCCACTCGGCAGGCCAGTGTGTGTATGTGTGTGCAGTTGTTGTCATACAGAAATATCTGCAATGAACAGACTGACATGTATCTCATCTTCCACATCCTCTGGGGACATTCTTAGCATTAGTCCTCCAGTTTCTCATACTATCTCCCTGCCTCGGGGTGGGAAATGCTTCATTGTTCACCATGATAGCATCAAAACACACAATGATGATTCCCTGTCATGGTTGCCATTGTCTCTGTGATGTTCTCTTAATGCCCGTTCAACATTGTGAGTGTTCTTGTCCCCAGGCAGTCAGGCTGGGCTGCAGAGCTCCGGATTGCATGATCACATACTGAGGATTACATGTAGTGCAATTACTGTAACCTGATTACAGATATTGTGACTGAAATCGGCTGCAAATCGTGGACATAAACAGCTTGGTAATAAAATGTACATGTTGTCCTATGATTCCTGCAACGCTGTTTACATTTAGGTGGAGCTAAAGCAGGTCTTTGAAGTGAAATTCTGTATGTGTGGGAACATGAGGTGGACATCATCTTAGAGGCTGCTGAGGGGAAAAAAAAAAAAAAACATCTGAATCTTGTGACCAAGCACATCAGTGTTTGAGCTTTAGTTTACGACTGTTGTGCATTTCAGTTGAATACTTACACTACACTGTTAGATTACACTAATTGAATACTAACAGTATTTTACAGATTAGAGACGGTGTTTAGTATTCAAACAGGAGAGTTGAAGAGTTTTGCTGCTGAAGGCCAAACTATGCTGATTATTATCTTAAATAATAAAAGAGAGTGAACAAAAGCCCATTATAATTTCCCAAAGCCTAAGGTGACATATTCAAATTGCTTGTTTTTCCCTGACCCAAAGATAATCAGTTTACTTTAATCTGTGGCAAAGAAGAGGAACAAGTCAAATATTTAAGAAGTTTAAACCAAGACATGTGGCATTTTTGTTTAAAAAATAGCTGCTGGTCAATTTTCTGTCAATTTACTAAATGATTGTTCGACAGATCGTTAAGCTCCAAAGTCATTTAGCACGATAAACATTACACCAACATACAATTCATTTATTGTATGTTATAATACATGTGTCATTTGTAAACTAATCACATGTAATAAGCTGATTAGCGTTGCTGCTCCTGATACAGAAGACAGATTTTTAGTAAAATAAGATAAGAGATCGGTCTCTTATTGTGATCATCATCTTATCTTGACTGCAGAACAACAAGGAGAGAGACAGAGTGGGGAAAATGCAGAAAGGCTGCAGATTTTAAAATGAACACAGCCACAAGAGACTCGTAACGGACATTTTCAGGCCAAAACAGGATGCCCAGAGGTGTGGTCTCATAATGTCAGATCCCAGATCAGTGGGTATCAGAAATAACAATGAAATGAAGACAGACAGTCAGAGCAAGACTAGGGAGTAAGACAGATCAATGGGAGAGGGAAAGAAAAGACGAAAGTAAATGTAGAAACAATCAGAACGTGCCAGAGAGACACAGAGAGTGGGACAGAACAACAAGTTGAAGCTATCATGTCTAACTCTTGTCTTGCGAGAGCGACAGTAAGTCAGACTAAACTTTAAATGACTCCTCACTCTCTTCAGTCAGCCCCCGTCCCAGATCGATACATTAGCAGCTCAGACACAGTCAAAGCGGAACAAGGGGAAGGAGAGTCAAAGATTTGAGTCTGAGAGCCATTCAAATAAGCTGTACTCCATTTCACCCTCTTCACTGCTTGTCCTTGCCTCTCTTTTCATTTTGGATATCTATTTCACTTTTCTTCTTCATATACATATCTTTTTCTACTCTCTTTACCTCTTCAGGTGCCTGCTTCTGTCTTTTACCCCCTCCATACCCTCTCATTTTTCCTCTTTCAATTTCTCTCTCTACCTCACTTTCATGTTTTTTTTTTCCCTCCACTCTCCACATTATCCTTCTCTACCCATGTGAGATTGGGCATTTTCTTTCTCGAGTGTGCTCTTTAAGTGGCTCTGAAGTTGTGTGTGTGTGTGATTGCATGTGGCCTAGCCATGTGTGTCTAGAAGCCACCTCAGAGTTGGCTCTATTCAAAACAATATTCAGCAGCTGGGTAATTTCGTCAGTCGCTCTGTGGTCCAGGGTTCAACACTGATTCATACCCTTTTTTTCTTTTTTTCTTTTTTGCATCTCTCTTGATTCTCTCACTCTCCCTCTCTCTCTTATGCTTTCATACCTCTTCACACATGCCATCATACATGCATAGACACCTATATACCTTTATGTGAGGCTATATGTATATGTAATGGTGGTAGTGCAAGGGTGTAATTTTCACTTTAACTTAGAAGGACACATCTACTGGGACTTGCTGAAGACATTACAATATTAGTCATAACTAGAGTGTTTTTTTAAATGGGATATACTATTCACTTGTGTAATACCCTGTATCTACTTTCACCTGAATAGTGTGAGCAAAGGGGGCATGTTTGCTGTTATTCTGACATGCAGTACACTGGCAGCATTAGCCTTGACAGTGGTCCTCCATGGGGGGAGGGGGGGGGGGGGGTTCTGTTGAAAAACATTTTCATTTGATTCAAACACATCATAGAAAGCTTGAGAGAACGTGTTTCAGATTAAAATAGGGCTTCAACTAATTTTTTTTGGTTTTTGTCACTTGGTCTCTAGCAAAAGGCAAAGACAAGCAACACATTCTCATGATTATCAAAATAGTTGCAGATTAGTGTCTGTGGGCGGAATGATTAAAACATTTAACCCGCTTGTGACAGATATAATTAAAGTGAAAACGGTATGTGACAACAAAAGTTTAGTTTCATGCAAACAACAAATTTAAAGGATCAGAACAGCCAGTTTGACTAAAACCCAAACTACAGAAAAACAACTATGAAAATCATAAAACTCATAATAGGAGGATAAAATAGGAACAGAAATATAAAATAAGATTAAAATATAAATCTCATTGACTGATGAGTAATGTGATGGGAAAAAGGTAAAATATGTTGACCCCAGATTACATGAGGTCTGTGTTTGTCTTTTTTTTGCCTTATTAAGTACAGATTAGAAGCAAGTCAAAAGAATAGGTGCACCTTGTCACACAAGTGCAATGCTCATTTAATATGACGGCGTTCTTTCCTCAGAAAGACTAATTTACTGCTGTTTTGCTTTTAGGAATCTCTGTCACTGTCAGTGTGGCCTTTCAACAAAGCATTTTATCACCGGTTCTGTTCTCTGGCCGCTTCCAAATGTCTCCCTCCAAAAGATTCTGGTTCAAATCAATGCAAGCAATCTGGCCAGCTGATATTTTGTATTGACCTTTTAACAAGAGATTCATCACAGATCACTTTTCTTTGCCCAGAGTCACCCAAGGGACCGATGTCCAATGCAGGCGAGTCCTGTCCTAACAGCCCCTCTAATCATGCCTCATACTGTGGTTACAGCATATTTAGCTTTTATCAAATGAGAAACGACTTTGTCCCTGTAAATGTTACCGTGAAGTAATGCCTTTGCATCTCATTTTGCACATAGTGTATGCTCTGTTAAAAATAAAAAAAAAAAATTAAACTTAAAAAGAATAGACTACATTATTTTACTGGGTTGAGCCTGATTCCAGCAGTAGTCGGTAATGCAGTGTCAGCATCAGAGGCATCAGAAAATGCTTCTATGTGCTGTTATGCAGTACATGGACAAAGTGCATATTTTGTAATTTCGTAATTTAGAGGACCATTGTGTAGGATTAGATCATCTATTGGCAGAAATGGAATATAATATTCATAATTCTGTTCATTAGTGTGTAATCACCTGAAACTAAGGACCGCTGTGCTTTCTTTAGCTTAGAATGAGTCCTTCATAACGTACATAGGGAATGGGTCCTCTTGTAGATGGCCTTTTGTGTTTGTTTGATACCATTTCCCCACACACTTGGAAATGGAGGGGTGGGTGGAGGGGTATTCAGTTGGTTGCAAATTTGCAACCTCATTTCTGGAGGCCACTAAATCCTACACACTGGCCCTTTAAATGACTTGCTGGCAAATTACGGATTGAGTGAGAATTTTTATGATTACTGTTATTAGAAGTGAACATGGCGGGCTTTTTAATAGAAGGTGACAGAAATTACAGCATTTGCTGCAGTAATGTTATTACATTATCGCTTTCACTATCTGGGTGGAGTGAGGGAGCAAATGAACTTAATGCGCAAGTGATTTCTGCAACACGGGTCACAGTCCCACACAAATATGAACACCGTACACAGGGCAAAAAATTGTGTTTGTACCTGGCTGAGTCTCTGAGATCTTATCACAGTGGGATGGATGTGCTTTCATTATATTTTACCCTCATAAGATATCAAGTTACAGATCACAATTTAAGGAAGTGGTATCTTTTTGTTGGTTGTTCTAAAGCTTGAAGAGTATTTGGCAGGTGAAAATCAACAGGATGTCTGTTTTTGTTGTTATGTGTTGTCTGTTTTCTCAAAAAGAGATACAGTAGATGCATTTTAATATCAGTGAATTAAAAAAAGATTTGTCCAAAGGGCAAAGTTGGCTAATAAAGGCTGTGTTCAGACTGATAATAGCACTGGGGCCTCATCTCAACCTTGTGTCTGTGTGTGGCCTCTGTACTTTCTGTGCTTTCAGTTCAGGACCTCAGATGATGAGATAATGTCTGTACAGGGTTTTTTATGGGTTTTGTGCCAACTTGACATAACTGAGTAATACAGGCTCATCAGGCTCATCAGGCTCATGATAGATCCAACTGCGCCAGACTGTTCACTGTGTGAAATATTGTCCCACACAGACTATATATAGTGTGTCAGCAGTGCATGTAGTGCCTATGTTTTTCCTGACAGTACATATGTTTACTGTCATATAGACTCTACGTCACCACACCACAGTGAGCAAATGTTGCATACACAAGAGATACTGGATGCTATACTATATGTTGTTATCAGTGTCTCCGTGTTCAACATGGACATGCAGATACATTCTGCATCAGAGATGTTTATTACAGAATACGTGAATCCTTCAAGCTGTTCATGTTTAATTCCTTGTCTGTAGGTATATGATATGATCAGATAAGCGACAGTTCAGTCATATCTCTGTGCGTGTGTTTGGGGGGGGTGCAGTTAAATGCAGGAGTTGAACAGGGAAATTCAGACCGTGAAGAGGGAAAACTGAGGGAAATGGAGGAGAAAGTGGGTGATCAGGAGAAGCCAGACAAGAAGGAGAACATTGCACGGTGTCCTTCTTTAATCAGGGAAAAAAAACACACCACTGTAGTTGCCAAATTCATCCATAAGTGACCAAGACTTTGCAAGTGAGCCACCAATTGTTCGATTGCATTTTTCTAAAGAGGAATATCTGACTGCAGCTCACCGTCAGAGAGACATGGAACAGACTCATAAAGGGAGGCGTGTCACCCATTTCACAAAAATAACAGTCGGGCATAAGGAGGAGAATGAAAAGGAAACTAAAGGCACATGGAGAAAATCTGGAGCATAAGGAAAAGGAACATGACAATAATGAAGGTTAATGGAAGAAGCATATAGGTGAAGCAGCAAAGGTGGAATCGTATGAAAGGAGATGAAAGAGCGAGGGGGGGGGGGGGGCAGAAGAAGGAGGAGGAAGATGAGGATGAGGAGGAGGATGTATGGCTGCTCTTGGCTCATGACTTCCCCTCTCCACATGGAGGTCAGTGCTATCATCGTGTGGAGGGTTACGGATATAAGGGAAGGAGCCCTCTCCATAATGGATTAATACAGATCCATAGCACCCCACTCTTTCTCTGCTTTTCTTTCTCTCTCCTCCTATCATTTATCTCTCCCTCCATCACCCCCCCCCCCCATCTCATCTCTCCATCTCCCAGACAGTCGTTCATCTTCTGCCGTGTGCTGCCGCTCCCATTTGTTCTCTCTTGACATGGCCTTTTACCTCAGATCCAATTCCCACTATTTTAATCGAGACCAAATCACATTACGGTGGGCTCCTGTTCCTGCTGGCCTGCCTGTGTGAGTGTGTCTCTTTGAATGTGTGTGTGTGTCCTACCATTTTTGTGTTTGTGATTGGGTGTGTCCACCTGCATGTAGGGCATACTGCTGTCTGAATATGTCTTGTGTCTAATTGGCTTTCTATAAGAGCATAAACAACATTCAGTATTATAATGTTCAGAATTTTTTTTATCATATAACCAATTTGTGTCATAATTAACTTTGTTTTTATTCTTTTCACCTATAGTTTTTATATTATATGTTCTCTCTGCTTTGGCAACACAAATAAATTTACATCATTCCAATTAAAAAAAATTCTGAGAGATGGATTTTATTGCATGTAAGATGACACTCTGCACTGAATGGTATCTGATTGGCTTCAATTAATGTGTGTGCTACATGACAAACAGCCTATTTGTGTGCATGTGAGTTTTTTTTTTTTGTGCTGTTTATGTCCTCTGGTCCCATATCCCCTACTATTCTTTGGCAGACGGAGCAGCCGAGGGAAGGGGAGAAATGGTCGTTGAAGAGGGGAAAAAAGGGGGAAAGGAGAGAGACAGAGAGAGAGAGAGAGAGAGAGATGAATCACTGGCACGATCGCTCTTGTGCCTGTAAAAGAGGAGACATCAGTAGCCAAGTTTCCATCCAAATGTAGCACAAATTTGAACCTAATTTCCAGAAAATCGGCAAAAGAAAATGCAAATTAATGTGTTCACAGAGGAAGAGGGTGCAACAAGATGGTATAATGAAAAGGGCACCAGTCAGGCCTCAAAAGGTAGAAAACATGATGGAAATATGCCATTTATGTTTGTTTCATGTACGGGTTTGAAGAAGGATACAGTCTCCTCACTGCTCCGCACAGATCTGATGTTTTCGTTTGCTGTTTTCTTTCTCTCATGGATGTTAAACGACATGCTTCATATTTGTGTTATTTATTCACTGAGTCTGTTTCCCTTGCACTTTTTTGCATGTAGCTTTTATTAAAAGTAAAAACATTTTTTTTTTTTAATTTTCAGCATTTCCACTTTTTTATGCACAAATTCAAAATGTGCAGAGAAACGGGGATGGAAACGCACTTAATACCAGTTTATCAGAGGAAGAAACTTCTCTCTCTCTCTCACTGTTTCCTTGATCACATCCCCTTTCTCTCCACCTCTTTCTGTCTCTCATGGAGCCTCGCTCGCTGTCTGTTCTGTGTCATAATTTCTGTAAAGTTTCTGTCAGTTTTGTTTTCGAAGGCTTTTGTGAGCTAACGGGAAAAAATCGAGACAATTTTTTCTGCTTATTACATTAATGGTTAGGGAAAATGTAAGGGAACAAAAGTCCCAGGTGAGGTTGAGATTGCAAGTCAATACCTAGATGTGATACCTTGGGGAAACACCCCACTTTGGGTCAGTGTCCTATATATAAATCTTATGATCTGTTTTAATAATCTTGTATGAGTCAGTTTTGTAACACTCATATGCAACAGCTGATAGAGGCGAAGGATCAGAAAATGCTCATATGGGTTGTTTTGGATGACTTATTTTCTCATTCTGGTTGGAGGACAATATAAGAGGAGGGCATTTATGGTACACGTAAATGTCTGTTTGTTTCAGCACAGTCGAAGCAGATGGCCGCCCACCCAGAGTCCGGTTCTGCTCAAGGTTTCTACCTGTTAAAAGGGAGTGTTTCCTCACCACTGTCACCAAGGGCTTATTAATGGGGAAATGTTATGACTCTGTAAATAATATTATAAAGAGTCTAGACCTGTGCTATATGAAAAGTGCCCTGAGATAACTTCTGTTATGATTTGGTGCTATATAAATAAAACAGACTTGACAGAAAAAACAACTTTTCGGGTGAACTGAGATAAATATGTGGCCGGCTTGTTGCATTTTTGTCACATTTATCATAACCTCAAAGAAAAAGCAAAAAATAGAACATGCCATAACGGCACATACTGTATAGTTTTTGTGACTATTTGGAACAAACCCCCCGATTGACTTTTTGGGCCTGCTTGGGACTGGAAGAATCTGTGCCAGCAAAAAATGAAGCGTCTGAGGATTACAGTGGTACGAGCTAACACTAGTTTTGTTCTGAACTCTAATAGGGATGTAGTTTCTCTGTGTGATACTCCCTTTTTGTTCTTTGTGGGTCTGTGCTAAGTGTAGATATATAAATATTTAAAGAGGACGGACAAGAGTGTTTTGTTGCTTTTTGAACATGCTGAGGATGCAGTCTAGCTGAGGCCACATTCGGGGAGGCTTTTGACACACACTTTTGCTCAAGCACTGAAAACACAGCTGTTGGGATCATTAGCTGAGAGCAGAAGCTCAAAGGACAGGAGACAGGAGGAGTGCCGCATCATTCTTGTTGCAATGCAGTTACTGTTTGACAACCACTTGTTACTTATCTAATTAGCTTTATTTCGCTAACCTGAAGTAACAAAGGGGATGCAGATGTCAAGTAACAAATAGGAGCCCATTGTGACAGAATGTGGACAGAGAAGAGCACGAACAGTTTCATCATCTCATGCATTACGGCCATATGCTTGTTCATTCAGATATTTTTGCCTTCATACTTCTTCTTCATCTTGAAGAGTTTAGCCATGCCGTTAGCATGTCTCTTTGAATGGCAGTGTATATCTGTCAGTTCATCCACCTTTTTGGTCCAGATTGATAATCTCAGCAGCAATTGGACAGACTGTCATGAAATTGTGTCATGACAGTGATGAATCCTGCAAATTACTAGCAAGCCAGAGTGTTTGAACATCTAGTAGATGGATTTGCAGTTTAATATGGATATTCATGGTCCCCACATGATAACGCTTGCTGACTTTTTTTTTGTGAAGTCAAAAACGCATGCATTTCGACTTGTCAGTAATCTGCTACTGTCTGCCGTTCACTCTCAACTTGAATTAAGGATTTCTGGTCATGGTCACTCCGATAAAATGTGCAGTTGTGCATGTAGCAGTATATCTGCTGGGCCAATACATCGACCGATAATAACGGTATCGGTATCAATGTGTTTGTTGGCTGATAAATAATAAAACATTCCAGTACAACATTCCAAACTAGGTCTGAGGTAATTTAGAAACAGAGCCTCCACCACATTGTTTGTCCACTAGAGAGAACTGTCAAGTTGATGTTTAAACAGGAAAACGCTCACAATGTATTTGTATCTAGATTGTTTATTTATATGAATATTTTATGTCACTCGCCAGATATCCCCTTAACTGATTTTTCTTTTTAAACTCCCAACCAAATATTGATATAGAAATCCGGTACTGGTCGGCCTATAGCGGCAAGTGCCAAGAAACACAGCAATCTACTAATATGATGTGAGGCAGAGGAAGACCAGCAGTCGATATAAACAAGGATATAAATAATACGGGTTTCAAAATATATTTATATAAAAGAACATGAAACTTTGCAAATGTTTAATAAGAAATAAAATGCCTTTCACATATATTTTTTTATGGCTCAAGAATACCCGCATACAGTTTGTGACAAACACTGAATGTAAACATAACTGTGTTTATCTCAAGCTCCACGGGGGGCTTTTTAAGTTGAGACATTGAAAAGAGAGAAAAAAAGGCACATTCACTAAAGCATTCATTGTGACCACTGCCTCTGTGAAGATTTAACGCTGTGGTTCTTTCTTTGGAACACATAGTTTCAGCCTCTTTGTGTGGAAATGGGGAGATAAAATGACCTGAATGAATGTCCCAATGTTGCGGTTAGTTGAGCTGTGATAACTTAAGATGTAGTCGGTCTGAAGCATGGACTCTCTGCAGGGTGTAATGCGCAGATTTATCTTTCTGCTGAAGGAGGGATAGATAATGATGGTGAGAATGAGTGTCGTCCCACTGTGCAGAGTTGTAAGAAGTCTCAAAAGATGCAGTGTTTCCTTTAGTCCTCATTTCATTCATTTTAAAGCATAACTGTGTCTTTCTACTCTTAAAAACCATGAAAGAAGAGGAATCCAAATGAGGACAGAGAGAATGGGGGTCCTCTTGTTGTGATTAGTCTCATCCTGATTGCTGAGACTATCTCTACTACACTCTACTACCTCTTTGCTGGTCTAAACAATAGATAATATCTTTTTACTGAATGAAATGGAGGGAGAGGGATAGATGAATAGAGAGAACAAGTATCCTCCTGCTGTTTTTACTCAGCGGTTGTCTGTAGCACTCTCCCCTCTCTCTCTGTGAGTTTAAAGCATCGATAACATCTGTATATTAAAAGAAAGTGAGAAAGAGGTATGATACAGACAGAGAGAATGAGTGTCCTCCCCTTGTGCTTGTTGTAGTGTCCTCAAGCCGAGGTAGTTTCGGCTGGATAAGTTTGTAATTGGATAAGAGCTTTAAGCCCTGAATCCAGATAAGAGCTGGTTATGTAAGATTAATTTAGTGATACAGCTCTTCAAGAAAATTGGGGAGATTGAAATGGAAAAAAAAGGGAAAGTGCCCCAGAAATGACCACATTTAATACTCCCTCGCTAAAATAGCAACTCATCTCCTAGTTTCTGCAGCCTTTTAATAAAATCTCTTGTGTAATGGCAAGTGAGGAGTTGGTGATTACACAAAACATTTGGCTTGGAAAAGAACAGAACACCTGCTCTTGCAAGATGACTTATGAAGGAACATAAAAAAAATGACAAAACCAACAGTAAAAAGTAATAAAATCGGGGATAAGAGAGAGAAACTGGGACAAGGGGAAAAGAATAAAACAAACAAAGCCAGAGCTGTAGTGAAAAATAGGATTAGAAGATAATTCATTAATTAATTTTCCATTGTCCTTTTTTCAGTCTCATCAGATCATCCCTCCATTCTTTTGCTGAGGGTAGTCAGTTAACTCTTGTCTCTAATGCACCTGTCTGCACACTTTTTGGTGCCATAACACTGTATGGGTTTGTGTGGGTGTGTGCATGGAGGTGTGTGAACTTGATAAAATAGGTTTGCGAGTATGTAGAGTGTTAGTATGAGTGTGTGTGAGAGAGAAAAAGGCGACAGACAGGATGAGAAAGAGCTCTTGTAGAGAATACTTGTCAGAGTTACTGTTTGTGATAATGAGTCTTCGTGTGTGTGTGTGTGTGTGTGTGTGTGTGTGTGTGTGTGTGTGTGCAGCACATATTTGACAATGAGTGCATGTGACCCATTTTTTGTGAGTGTCTTATTTTTTTGGAGCAGCTCACAGGTTGAACTAAATTAAACTAAAATGTGGCTGTTAACTTTGTGGCTTTAGTGTTCAGTCTTCATAATGTTACTGTGTTAAAGGAGCAGTTTTGGGAATGTTTATTTTTGTTCTTGCTGAGAGTTAGGCGAGAAGATCAATGCCGGCTATATCTGTCCTCTCAGTTTGAAGCTGGAGTCAGGAGACAGTTAGCTTAGCATAAAGTTTGGAAATAAGAGGGGGGGACACCTGGCCTGGTCTAGTCCAAAGTTAAAAAAATCTGCCCACCAGCATCTCTAAAGCTCATTTATTGTAATATCTGTTGTTTTACCCATATAAAGACCCACATACTTTTTTGTGGCTTTATTGGTGGTTGATGTGCTGAAGTATTTCTTGTTGGGGGGGAGTCTAGAGACCTGGTGTTGCTGTGACGTTGCCAGGCAACAAGCAGAAACTCCATGTAGTGAGCTTTAGAGGTGCTGTTACATGGACTGTGGCAGGCTAGCTGTCTCCTGTCTTTATGCTGTGCTAAGCTAATTGTCTCCTGGCTCCAGCTTCATGCTGAATAGACTGACATTAGAGTTGTATTGATCTTCTCATTCAACTCTCAGCAAAAAAAACGAATAAGAATATTTCAGCGTCAGACCTCTCTTAACACAGTCAAGGTGTTACGGACAAAAAAAAAAAAAAAAAAAAAAAAAAATCTAGTTCCAGAGTCAACAATTATATGTTAGTCAAAATGTGTTGTTTTTTTTTTTGCTTAAGGTTCTGTTGGACTTGAGCCATGTAATAATTAAGGTTAATTTAACCAGTTTTCATAGGGACTGTTTGTTTGGCAAGAAAGTAGTTCCAGTCTTATGTCACTGGCCCTAGAAATAGATATTGCATGTTCAACAGCTCCATTTTTTTTTTTTTTGTTGTTGTGGCAGGAAAAATCTCAGAGACAGATTCAGTATCTCAAAACCTGAACACGTATAATACAATTAAAACTATCTGCAAGGCCAGAAGTAGGTGAGAAAATCTGTTTTGTGTAATTTGGGTGAAGGTTAGGGTATGAATTTCAGTCGGCACAAGGGACAAAAACAAGCACGTGCATGTATGTGTGAAACCACATTACCTTCTGCTAGCTGTGTTTGTAATGTGTAGTGAACAATATGTGTGTAAGGCCTGTGTGTTTTTTGTCATGTATGAGTCAGTGTATGTGTGCTTCTAGCCTCTTTCTGCCCATGACTGTGTGTATGTGTGTAACCTATCACTGTCTCTGTGTGTGTGTGCTGTGCTGTGTGTATGTGTGTGTACGTGCAGAAGTACTCCAGGCCCTCCCACGAGGTGGCAATGAGAGCGAATGAGTGCTTCCTCCCCCACGGTGTCCGAGGGGACTAGCATCTGTCAGTGTGATGCACTTTAGACTGGTACAAACTCCATTACCCAGTGTCCCGCTTCTCTGTCACTGTCAGCCACCCTCCCAGCACCCACACTGAGCATGTGCATCAAACACACACACACATACAAACAAATAGCACAGACTGGCACACACACACACACACACAGGGACACATGGTCAGTTGGAAACGCACACTCTAGGCTGTAAGTATTTGGACAGTTGCACATTGCTTGATTCTTCAGGCTCTGAGCCTTAGTGCATTCAGTCTGAAATAAAATAATGTATGTTGCTACATTAAAGTGCCAAGACTCAGCTTTAATTTGAGTAGACTTACATCATTATAGAAAGAACTGCGTGGGAGATATATGCCTTTTAACACATGGTGCCTAAAGTTTAGGGGTTCAAACGTAACTCAGATGCACAGGACGTCAGACAAAATCATCTTATTTAATATTTGGTGGAAATTCGTCTACCCACAGAGAGAAGACGCTCCATTTCGTCCCTGGTGAGGCTGCTGTTCCAGGTCTTAACTCATGCTTGTTGTGATGTCTCTCTGCCTTTAGTCGTTTATTTTTCTCTGAAATGCAGCTCAATCAGACTGAGATCAAGTGACTGATTTGGCTGGTCGAGGATATTTCATTAGCTGATATGCTGTTCCTTTTTTTTTTTTTTCCTCCACACTTTCCACTTTCCCTATTTCAGCCAATTTCTTTTTGTGTGGTTTTGCAAACTGCAATCTGGTTTTTCTTCTTTTGAGCTTTCTCCATGTTGTGGTGGATCCTCTGAGGTTATGGTCATTAAGCCCTCTCTTAATCACTGACAAGGAAACATGTATGCCTGCATCCTGGAGAGCATCCTTGACTTACCGTGGAGTCATGAAGGGGTTTTTCTTAACAAGTTTCCACTCATCCACAAGACTCGTGCTCCATCCCAGGTGTCTATTTGCCACCTTCTAGTTTTCCTGTGTGCATTCCTGTGATCCGCTTTATTTCAAACAGAATGTGCTGAAGCTCAGAGCCTGAAGAACAAAAGATCTGTAACTGTCCAAATACTTAACAGTCTGGACTGTATATGTGTTGGCTGCACTATATGAGACACAGCGACTAAAACGAGCCAGATACACACACATGCAAACGTGCACACACAGACAGAAAACTAGTACATTTGGGACCTCCATCAGCACTCTGACAAAGATTACCCTCTCTCTGCTGTCTGTCTATCTCTGTGATTCTCTTTCACTCATTCAGTCACTCATTCACTCTCTGGCTCGTACACACACACACACATAGACACACACCACACTCCCACACACATTACTTTGACAAGAGCTCATTCAAGCCCCTCTTTCCCTCTCTATATTTCCAGGAGGGCTCACCATAATGGCTGCACAAGTCCGGAGAGCTTCTCTACAGCCACTTGTGTGGCTCTTTCATTAATGAACGCCAAACTCCCTCAGTTTTAAAAGCTAAAATTCTGTGTTTTTTACATCGCACGTTTAAAGCCCTTCATGTTATAAAGTTTAAAATTTGTCTAAAAAGTGTCCTTTCCAATACAAAAGTTTTCTGTAGACTACAGAGCATATAGTAAGGCCTGCAAGATTTCTCTCATATCTTGCTTATCTGAGTCTGATAGCAACTGGGTCAGAAACTGAACCTGCCTACATCTGCTTGTTTTGATGTAAAAAGTCGATTGATAAGTTTCCCCGGCTTGAGGGATCAATAAAGTAATAAACTTATAAACTGAAACTTAATGAGAAAAAAAATCTTCTTCGTGTTAATTGTATGTTCACTGATTTACTTATCTCTTTCTTATTGGATTGGATTAATTAAGAAATTAGGAGACCTATAAATTAACTGTTACCAAATGCCCTTTAAGAGCACTCCTTCTATGAGTATCTGAGATTCAAGTTTGAATTAAGCTGTCTTGCCATTGGTGTGACATTGTGCCACAGCAGCACATATTTCTAAAAACCCTGTCTTTAGCATAACGGCTCATGTTTGGTCCTGTAACCCGACTTCATCAAAAACACACTGGTGCTAATAGAAACTGCTTAAAAAAAAAGTATTTACTTGTTTTTCAGTCTCTTCTGATGTGGTGGGATGAAACTAAAAGGGTGACACAAAATCCTTTAACTGGTGAAGAAAGTTACTGTACACCATGAGAATGTAAATGAAAAGTAATTAGTATAATAAGTGGTCCAAAGTGTTGAAATAAATCTTTGCTTCAAAATCTATTTTTTCTCTTCTTTTTTTTTAACTTCTCGCTTCAGTCTTTTTTGTCTCACGTCCGTCCGTTTTCATTTTGTCAGTGGAATGAGATTTTATATCTACCATATTCTTCCAGAGCACTTTAGATAAGTGTGTGAGTGTGGTGAATTGCATTGAATTAACTACCTGAGTGAAATGAATTAGGGCATGATTCTCATTATGGTGGTGCTCTCTCTGTCTGTCTCTGTCCATCTCTGTCCCTCAACCTACTTCCATTTTTATCTTACATGTCCGTATTAAAACATTTAACAAAGATTATAGGGCTTATGATAATAACTTGAAAACCACAGCTTCTACTTCCCAAAGGTGTCTTTATGCAATGATGAAAAACAGACACCCTTACAAGAAGCACTGAAAAAAAGGTACATCAGTCTTTACTCAATGTTCACTCAATATTATTAACAGCAACTTTGACTGAACATTATGGGACTGTTTTGTGTATATAAGACCAGGAACTCCTCAGACATGAAAACATGAATTAGCATGTATCGGCCAAGTTTTGCAGTCGTGCCTTAAATAAGAACAAGAGGCACTCATGGACGTAATATGGCTGCTGATTTCCTCCTGCTGAGATCAGACTTTTAAATGTTCACTGATGGGACGATCTCCGCTGCTTCTGTCCTCCCTTCCTTAGCCTGTTTATGTCATGACCTATTTGTAGTGATGATCAGTGACTCCAGTGTGAGCAATTTTTCTGCCTGTGCTCCGTATCTACAAAGCAGGATCCTCTGACACCTGCTGTGACTGTTGTCCACAAGTTCACACACATGCACATGACACACGCTTGACACACACACTCTTTATACAAAAAACACAAGTTCATTCTTAAACACCTGTAACTCACGCATGTGTACAGAGATAACAAGGTGAATATATACATGTATGCACAAACACACATTGTAACTGGGAGGATAACCTGCACACAAACACAAACACACATGTACACACATGCTTGCTGTTGTCCGCTGAGCGGGAGGGTGACTTAAACAGATTTGTCCTGCCTAGCACTTTAGGGAGGAGTGGCCATTCATCAGCCTGACCTTGTTGTGGGACAGACACACTTTATGCTGTGTATCCTGTACTCAGTAGCGCTCTGTGTATCCTTGTCTCAAAAACACACACACATGCATGCACAAGGGCATGGGTTTGGTTCTAAAAGTGGAGATGATAGTCAAGTCATAGATTTTTGTCTGTTTTTTTTTACGTGAAAACATGGCTGTATTTTTTTTATAATTTTTATGTAATTAATTTTATTTATTTATTTTTTTTTTTTAGGAGAGCAGTATCCGCTGTCCTTTTCTCAGGCTGTATACAAAAGCCTCCAACAATTAGGGCAACTTCTGTGTCGTCTGTGAGGCAAAACTCAGGGCAAAATAATCCCCTTTCACTTGTTGCTTCTCTTAAAGGTTACATTCACACATCACATTACATCAGTATTTTGATATGACAGTTCCTCTCTTCTCATAGGATTTTTAACCGTACATCTGTGCCTTTATTTCTAATTCATTTATTTTTCACCTGCCCCGCTCTCTCGCTCCCTCTTCCCCTCCTTCTCTGACTCCACCAGCAGCTAGCATTAATGATGTTGGCATCACAGGGACGAGACACTTCATTGTCCTCTTGCCAGCCCACATCCGCCTGTTCCCTATTTCCATCTTTATTCATTTATGCCTGTTCCCTCTTTTCCCTCAAGATGCATATTAATACTAATGGCGATAAGGTGCAAATTCATTGAGAGAGAGAGAGAGAGAGAGAGAGAGAGAGAGAGAGAGAGAGAGAGAGAGAGAGAGAGAGAGAGAGAGAGAGAG
>JBBMJY010000005.1:4883709-4895834 GCA_037833715.1 Toxotes lorentzi
AGAGAGAGAGAGAGAGAGAGAGAGAGAGAGAGAGAGAGAGAGAGAGAGAGAGAGAGAGAGAGAGAGAGAGAGAGACCTACAGTGAATGGGTCCAGCTTATAGGATGGGAAGAGAGACACAATGATTGACTGGGGGAACACTAGAGAGAATCAGAGGGAGAGAACAGGAGGATGAGGGATGGATGGAGGGCGGGGGAGAAGAGGAGAGATCAACATGGCACTAATTGTTTCTTCTGCACCCCTGCCGAGGCTCAGTCAGCCATTCATCACCCCGCCGCAATCGGTCCAGTGCCGACACTTTGGCAAATGAGGCCCTCCTCTCACTCCATCCGCCAAGACAGCAGCAACATATGTAGGTGTGTGTTTGATCTAGAGAGGAAGACAGATCTTGTGTGTGTATGTCTTCATGTATGTGGATGTTCGAGTGACTGAGCGCCTGTGTGACATGCAAAGAGATAATAGCTTGTTTGTCTGCAGGTGAGTTTGTCTCTCTTCCTGATAGTTGGGGGGGGAAAAAAAATCCAAACACATATTTCATTCTTCTCACACCATCAATCAGCTGTGGTAAATCAAATGGAAAATCATTGGCGAGGGCTTTCTGCATGATGCTGATGCTGATATGCACTCTAGTATGAAAGGCAAGCAGACATCACGTGGAGAATTAAGCGCTGAGCCACGACACTGTAAAACACGGCCTTGAAGCGTATTACTTTTATTAAACGGCAGTAAGGAAGCATTCTAATAAGCAAGTGAAAATTAGCTTAGCTCCAGCTTCGTGGCTGCCAGCTGTGAACGTCTCCGGAAATGAAAATGTGACAGTGAATTATCAGATCACCAATAATAGCTGCTACCACATCTTGACAACAAACATCACTGCTTTCAGACACTTGTCAGCTATGACTTCTGTAGCAATTCATCTGAAAATGAGGAAAAATGTTTGATATTGTTCATGTGTTCATCACATTCATATCATCAAATCACCAAAATCTTATTAACATGTGCTCTTGAAAAGAAATTATCTCCACTGTCTGAGGCTTTCAGCTACATCTCATGGCCTTCCTCAGAGCACAGAGTTTCTCAGTTATCATGCTAATCTCCGTGAGGAAGGACATGAGATGTGCCTGAAAGCTTCGGAAACACCAAGTAAGTGAGCCTTGTCATGAGAACTTTTCTTTTTTTTTTTTGTTTAGTCAAACTGCTGTTTCCAGTGTCAAGGATGAACCTTCAGGCTCAACTGTTACATTGACTTTTTCTGCAGAACAGCCTCGATTGATTCTGGATTTCTTATATGTAGTGTGAGAATTTTGTGAATTACCACCAACACCAATGACAAATGAACGAATGATACTGTCAACATCATCCCATTATAAACTCTGTAGCTTCACAAAGCATGGTAGTGCATTCATTTTGTTTACTGGTGACTAGAAATGTTTCATTCTGAGAATGGGAATTTGTGACAGTGCAACATACTGCACCAACAATTTCACAGCAAATGAATTCATCAAAGACACAAAGTGTGTGGTGGACTGAACATCATTTTTCTTGTGGCAAAGTTCAAATATCTAGACTTATTTTTTTCTTGCAGACTCTTGGAAATAACGGGTCTCTTCCTGGAAAGTCTTTAATATTGCACACATATGCATGTTATATTAAAAACAGACCACCTACAGCATTAGGATCTGTGCTTAATGTAAATATTGGAAGTGTTAATGTTTTGGGAAAGTTTGGCTGCAGCATACCCTAAATGTATCTTGCACACATTGCTAATGTCAAGGATGATATTTTTAATTCATATCCATGGAAATAAGGTCTGTCTGTCTTTGTGTGTTGGCCCTGTGATTGACTGGCGACCACTCCAGGGTGTACCCTGCCTCTCGCCTGTAGTCAGCTGGGATAGGCTCCATCTCCCCCACGACCCTGACGGATCGTATAGAAAATGGATGGATGGTTGGAAATAAGGTCTTGAGTCCTGTCTCACTGCATATTTTATTCACTTGCTGCCCAGCGCAAGTGGGCCAGTCGCTTACTTGATGTGGTGTAATGTGATTTGATGTGATCATGGTATGTCTGTGACTGCAGTCCATGGGAGCTCAGTCCACAATTCTGGAGGGCGGACGTTTCTATTTTTCTATTTATTGTTACGCCCCCACGTTTCTGCTTGAGGTTGGGGGATTAAAATTCTGTTTCCAAGTAAAGAAGTCGAACAAAAAATATGACAAAAGAGGATGAAGCGATTTGATGTTGTGACATGACATGATCTATCAGTTGCTTCCTTTAGTAAAAAATACAAAAAAGTCTAAAGAGAGAAACGCAACAAAATCTGCCAAAGGAACAACAAAATAGGAACCATCAGTGGTGGATATCAGACGCTTCAATCTAATAAGAATTTTAGTTTCTCTTGTCCGCACATGTTATGCTAATGATTTCCCCTCTAACAAAAGTGTAAATATTTAGTCAAATAAATTATTGAGGTAATTGTTTATTATTTATCTGACGTACGTTCTACTGTTCTACTATAAAGCATCAAGGATGATTGCTCTGACTGACTTAGCCAATTACAGTCAAACACCGCAACTATTCTCTAGAGCTGTCAGTTAGACCTTACCCTCTGACACATATCCTGATACCTACATCATCACGTGCCCGCAAACATGAAACTCCACCCAACATCCCCCATCTTTTTTTTCATCATCTCAGTGTAAAGTGCACCCTCTCCGTGTTGCCTGCGATCCAGCCTTAATTTCATTTTCACTGCTTTAAATTAATTACGGCACATGCAGTGAGGAGTTTATTTATTTATTTATTGCTCGAACATCTAAGAAATTGCATTAGTTGGGATGAGGTGTGCCCCCTGGGAGCCTTTTCTTCCAAAAGCCGGTTGATTGTTTAGAGTGTAAACCACATTTGTTTATGTGGCAGTGCTGATTTTTTTTCACTGGGGGGGCCTCAATTAAGGCAATGTCTTATAGAGACAGTGGATGGGGTGAGAATGGGAGGAGGAAGAGAGAGAGAAGAGATGGTGTGTGTGTGAGACAAAGAACATGTGCGCTTGCATCCATGCTAGTGTGTGTGTGCAGAAGAATGTGAGTGTATAATGTGCAAATTTAATTACACGTACATGCTTGGATTATCTGCAGTGAAGAGAATGTATAGACAAGCGCAGTTGGCAAGGGATACGGTGGCATCATGGGAAAACAGAGAGAGGGCGGATTGTATAGGCATACTCTTGAGACTAAGTCCCTTTAAGTATCATGATGGTGTTGAAAATCACACTGAGCCTTTAGTGGAAAGCTTTTTTGATAGTATAAGTCTCAGTGATGCCTGCGGCGGTACTGCTCCCTGTTTCTGCAACGTACAGGATCGAATGTAAATGACTTTGTGCGAGTGAATGTGTTCATGCATGCATGCTGTATGATTACATATTTGTGTGATACCTCTGTGTGTGTATGCAGATGAATCAATAATGCCTTGTGATGTGATGCCATGTGTTTGAATGTAGTGCCCCTGGCTTGCCTTTGTTAGTTTCCTGCTGTGGTGCAGGGCATACTGTGCTGAAGGGGAGGACAATAAGCTTATCAGACCCACTGATCTTTCCTGTACCCATAATCCACTTTCTCTCCTCCTTGGTCTGATCTCACTTCTTTGCCAAGGCTGACTAACCTTGGTGCAGCTGTGTTCCTGTCTGTCAAAGAGCTTTTCTTCTCTCTCTCTCTCTCTCTCTTTTTGGGATTGCCTTACTGTTTATTTATCCATTCATCTCTATGTGCCATCATTCTCATCTTTCTGTAGCTTATCTCTCTGTCTTTCGGCCTTTCAGGGCAGCAAGCATCACTGCATTAAAGACAAATGTAGTAGACAAACTTGGATTTAACTTTTGTTATCTTTGCTGTTGGCTGTGATATTTTATTGATTATTTTTGTTCGTTTACATGCCATTCTGATCTCCTTCCTATCTCAAATTTCTTTCTAATCCAAGGTTTTATACTCTAAAAATCTGACTTTTTGAATAATTTAATCAAGTTTCACATCTTTGCATCTATGGCTGCAAGTAGCGATTATTTTCATTATCAGTTCATCTGTTGATTATTTTCCCTGAGTAACTCTTTTGTTTACAAAAAGCCATGAGGTAGTGAAAAATGGCCATTTTCATTTGTCAGAGCCCAAGGTAACATATTCAAATCTCTGTTTTTTAATCTGACAGTTCAAAACTCAAAAGATACTCAAAAGAGTTCATGATCACATATGGCATTTAAAAATTGACAAATTTTTTCGGCTTTTCTGTCGTTCAGTACTTTTATTTAAAAAAGGTGTCATTTTCCTTTTTTCTAGTTGAGTGATCTGGCTTTTTAAAATCTGCATTGCTTCAAGATAATGACAGAACAGAAACAATGAACCCATGCTGGGAATAAGACAAATCATTTCGACCCACTGGAAGAATTTTTCCTTTCATTAGAGGAAATTTAAGATCTTAGGACTGAGCGCGAGATGAAATGACTTGTTGAGGCGGACATATTTTTTGCAGTGTATGGAAGGCGGTCTCCTTGACGTGCCCTTGTGTTTAACAGTGATGAGGTGGATTTATGTGTTCCTGTCAGGCACATGGCTGAGGCTATCATGTCATAAATTAGCGGCTGGTCACAGAAAAGAGATGATGCAGAGAGAGAGAGGCGGGGGGAGAGCAAGCTTTGTGTACACATGCTGTTGGTTTATCATAATCACGTCTTTATCCACCTGCTCCTGTTGTCCTGCCATTTTGTCTCTACCACCCCATCTCTCCTTCTCGTCCTTGGCTTTATCACTTCTAATCGCTCCCTCTCTCCTTCAGTGTTCTCCTTATCCTCTTCTCTCTTTCCCTTCATCCCTGCTTTTTAGCTCCTCTGCCTTTTTCTCCTCTGACCACATCCCTCCTCTTCGCTCGGTGTTTGAAGGTGTCTTTGTCCAGAGATGAAACTGTAGCATTGACCCATCTCACCTGAAGGCCCTTTATTGGCTTTGTCAGCATTATACTGCTGCTGGAAAAGACGGAGAGAAAAAAGATGAAAGAGAAAACAGAGAACAGGGTTGAAGGAAATAAAACGTAAAGAGGGGAAGGGTGGGACAAGTCTGGGTATTGGCCCGCGATTGCATCAGTTTACATTTATGTGCAAGTGTGTACATGTGCGTGCGTGTGTGTGTGTGTGTGGATGATTTAGGAAAACCACAGCAGCAGTTGGGGATTGATGTCGCGTGCTGTGGCTGTATTTGTATTTGGCAGCCCACAATAGATAAAGCAAATGTAGCATGCTATCACATACACTGAAGTCAGGAGGGTTAAATATAATAACCAGCCACACAAAGAGGATACACAAGATAAAGCCTATTCAGAACCATTTCCAACACACAACTGCAGTATTTCAAATTTGATCCCAAATCCTCATTCTGATTGTTTTTGTTCATCATCCCATCTTTTTTTTTTTTTTTTTTGGCTCACATGCAGCTGAGTTTAGCCATGCTCTGCTTCCATTAAGGCTTTTAAACTCAGGAGCAGGAAGTGTGTGTCGGTTTCTGTGTGTATGAGACAAAAAGTGAGTGAATGTACTTCTTTTACTGTAAATACTGGATATTAATAACCATACTAGTCAATTTTAGCAAGTGGAGCAGAGTTGCATCTCTCTCTTTATCGTTTCCCTCTTAGTGTTTTTCTCCCTTCTCTCCCTCTCTCTGCCAGCTGTAAGAGATAATTATTTCCAAACAAGCGGTCCCCTGGGTGAGGCTGTATTATCCAAAGCTGCCTTCATTAAAAATTCCCGCAGCTGCATGGACGTCTTCGCACTGCGGTGAAGGGAAAGAAGGCGATACGGAAAGAGTGACACAAAACAGAGACACAGTGAGACAGAGGGAACAATAGCAATCTTACATGAGCTGGGACTTGTTTGTGTTATGGGTAAAACTTGCAAACAAAAACAATAAAACAGCAAGATAAAACAAATAGGGGAAGAGTTGTTAATCCACTGTAGGAGTGCTTAATCAGGTACAGTAGCCTAGCATATGGCATACTCGTCTCTAATGGGAGCCATCAATACTTTAACGCATTGTTGATGTCCTTTGTCTCCTGTAATCGTTCCAAATGTCCTTGTGTGCTCGTTCCACATGTACACACACAGATGCACAAACACACACATGCTTGCATGCACAGCAGCACAGAGCTAATGTATTCTGCAGGTAGATTTATGACAAATCCAACATGACAAGATAAAATGTAAATATGTATAAAACCGTCGGGCCTGCAGCCATGTGCGTTCAGACGTATGCACACACATACACACACATGCTCACGTCCAAGCGAGGAGCAAGAAGAGCAAGCTGTTTACATAATAGAGTTGGACAATGCATAGTGTAAAGGTAATGCATTCCCTTCTTATGTCAGCATAACTTCTCATACAGCACGAGTCAGTGACACGGGGTAAAAGATTGCCATGTCCGGGTCAATTTACATGAAGTCAGTCTGTGTGGTGCTTAACATGTAGCAGAGCAGAGGTACCTACAGGGTTGTTGTGAGGGTGTGTTTTGTCACTGATGAACATTTCTAGTGTTTCAGTTTTTATAACTGTACTGCTTAAGATATTCAGCCATTCAGTAAACTTCATTTAATTCAGCAATATTTCTCAAAAGAGAGAAATATCTGTCTCTTTAGCTGCTAAATGCTCCTGTGTTCACCAGCTGGTCTCTAACTCTGAGTGTCTGCTGTTTTCTGCTGGGCAAACTGTCTACAGTGGGTTTTAGAGCTTTTTAGCTCAAGACATCTGGAAAGAGCACTGATGAGGAGAGAGCAAATCAAAAACAGAAAAAATGTGAGCCTGAAAACCAAAACAATGATCTGAAATACGCTGAGGAGAACCACAGTGAGTGAGAGAGTCCAGTGACAATTCTCTGTAGGTTCATCACTATGAGGACCACTTTATAGAAGTAGACATTCATTATTAATTTGAAAATATTGATTATAGCCACTTTTCTGGTTAGCAAAGTTAACACAAATGTGCATTTTCTTTGACCACAAAACAAGATAAATCATGAGGTTTTTTTTTTTTTTTAAGTCCAGAAGGACACACGGGAGTGAAGTTCTATGTCCGGGTTTCCTGATCTGACACCACCATGGCTAACCTTTGTTCAGGGTCTAGGCACAAAAAAGACTTTGTTAAGGTTAGGGAACGATCATGGCCATTGTTAAAAGAAATCTGTGTTGATAGTGGAGAGGAAACAGGTAGCAGAGCACCCAGTCGTCATCCCTCTCCTGATCTTTTGGCTCTTATATGACTGGATACTATATCCTCCTTCACTCCCAACATCTCCATCTTCTATGGAGGCTAAATAACTTTGTCAGCTGAACCTAAATGTGTGTTGTCTTGGGGCATTTGCTAAAACCACTGCATTGTTTTTCCTGAGAGGATGGTATCCAGATTTCCGAAGGACGCTGGCATCATATCGCGGACCACTAAGTAGCAGTATCCCAGCCACCAGTAAAATCCATTTTACTTTGTCAGCAGTTCTCAATGACAAAGCCAAGGTCATCTCCTGCCCTGAAATCTGACAGGGTCCAAATCTTCAGAGAGAGGAAAACGTCAGAAGCTCAGGCCAGCAGATTTAGCTGACTGCAGAAAAGCACTGGATCAGGATCAGCTGGATGTTTCCAAAGATGATGGATGTGTTTGCCAAAAATACAATATGCACAATAGTTATATCCTTGGTAAAGCTGCATACATTTATAAAGAACAAGTAAAAAAGGCTGTCTGAAATTTTTCATTTACGTACTGAAAAAGGATTCTTCTGTTCTCAGGCATAACTTTTTAGGAGCAAAGGGTATCATGGCTACTCAGAACTCAAATAGTGTGTCACCTACAGTAAAATGTGTTTTAATTGAATGCAAGCAATTATTTTCTGAATGTAGGTGTGACTTTTATTCAAATGCTGGATATCTCATTTTGGAATGGAGCCTGCTTCATTTGCAAACAGCTAGCAAATGTATTCAAATATCTGCCCTTATTCAAAAAGAAAAAAAAAACACACACACATGCAGACACACAGGCAAACTGAATTGATAGTGAACCTGAAATATTCTTTGTATTGTAAATAGGTGGGAGGTGAAGGTGGCACCACCAAAGACAAATACAGCATCTGCTTTTTCAAGAAGTGTTCAGGCATTCGGTCTTCCCTCTCAAAACAGCTCACTCAGTAAACTCTCACTAACTTTCTCCACATCTTAAAGAGTTTCAGTTTTCCAAAAACTATTCCAAGCAGCTTTGAAGGAGTGCAAAAAAAATAAAAAAAGTTCTGGGGTGATTTACTCATTGTTGAACTCATAGAAAAGTCTACAGCACATTACCATTCCCCAGCTGTGTTTCAAGAGTTTACTTTAGCGCACACCATGTTGAAGATACACTGATTTCCATTCTGGGATGGAAGCCAGAAATTCCCAGTTTGTAGTTCATAGTTGTGACCTGTGTGCACTCTAGTTGTCCAGATGGGAGAGTGCAGGGAAGAGGGCAAGGCAAACTTTATTCATACAGCACATTTCATGCGCAAGGGAAAATCCACTGTCTACATAAAAATTAAAAAGTAAAAAAAGAATGAAAAGGCCATTTACAGATGCTCTATCACAACAAACACACATGTATACACACATATACTGAGCCCTTTGCAGTTGTCTGATTTACATGTTACAAAAGCAAGCAAAAAACAAACATGGACTTCCTATATGCAAGAGTAAAACAAAATATAATAATAAAAATACAGTTTTATCTAACAGCAGTCAGGAAAGTGTGCATTGTTAGGAGCTCAGTTGCACAAAATGTTGATGACTAAGTACAGTACAATATTGCATTTATTGATTTAGCCTTTTAATTATTTAGCATCTAGTGGCAGAGGAGTGCTGAAAATCAAACTGCAGTGAATTTTAAGAAGCATGCGTATTTTATAAGCGCTGTGTACTGTGCTGCTGTGTAGCTTCATCTCCCTGTTGACCTGACTTGACTGTGCCTCAGAAAACAAGTAGCAACCCAGAGATCCACTGATATTGAGCACGAGAGTTAATGTAAAAAAACAAAAAACAAAAACAAATGGCAGAAGCATATTTAATTTTTCAAGATTTCAGTTTTACTTTAAACCTGCTCTTAATGATGATTTTAAAGCAAAACTAAAAATCTTGAAATAAAAAGTGTTCCAGTGTCATCCAACATGATCTCAAATACGAAATCTGGCATTTCATGTTGAATTTTGGTAAAACATAAATTGGATATGACACGAACAGCAGTGTAGTGTTTTGAACCATTAGAAACTGCAATACTTAACCCGATTAGAGAATGGAATAGGTGACAGTTGGCTGTGCACAACCGCTCAAGTGAAATAGTTCTAAATTTAAGCCTTGAACATGTGAATTTTTTTCTTTTTTTTTCGATGAACATGATGCTAAGTTGAAGAATATACAGTAATAGATTTCATCTTTTCTTTGTCCAGGGAAAACAGTAATTTTCCTTCCCATCCTGTGTACTAAATATAGTCATATCAATCCTCTGGAAGAATTCAGAGGACAGGTTGAACTCATCTGGGGACACTATAGTTTGTATAGTGAAAGGTGAATTAAGTGTCTGTACGTGTACTCACTCTGTATGTGAGTGGATTTTTTCCCCGCTCTTCCCACAGATGGAGGAACGGTGCAGCGAGGCCACCAGGGCCCTCTCCCCATCCTTACCTCTCTTCAGAGTACAGGAAGAGAGACATCTACAGCAGATGAGAAGAGAGGAACGAGAAAGAGAGTGAGATGAGAGGTAGTGTGGGCGAGGAGGGGAGCAGGGGGAGTCAACAAGACAGGAAAAACAAGGGAGGAGAAGGGTGAGGAGGGAATATGAGAGAGGGGGAAAAAAAGCAAAAAAGCATTGAGATGCCAAGACACAGAGGTGAGGTTGAGTGAAGAGGGGAGAAAGGGGAATAAGAGAAGAGAGTAAATAGTAGAAGAAGGGGAGCCTGAGAGAGGTGAGGAGAGGGGGAGGCGTGAGGGGAGGAGAGGAGGAAGACAGGCAAACAGCAGACGAGACAAGATGGGAATAGAGAGAAGGGAAGTGAGAGGTGTTTAAAGAGGTGGACGAGGTATGGAAAAGCGGGGAGGAGGAGGATGGTTTGTGGGGGGAGGGAGGCAGACAGCAGATGGTGGGTGTGTGTGTGTGTGTGTGTGTGAGAGAGTGAGTGTGTGAGGGTGAGGGTGTGTGAATGTGTATGTATTGGGGAGAAAGAGAGAAGAGAGTCCGACACAGAAGGGTATTGCTGCATAAGCAGTCTGTCCAGCTGTCTCGCCTCTGAAAACCGACAGAGACGAGTGATGTCAGGACTCTTCTCTTCAACATCTCTCTCTCTGCTCACAGTTACCGCTTCATTTTTCTTTCTCTCTCTCTCTCTCTCTCTCTCTCTCTCTCTCCTCCACAGTTAGATTTCCTTGCTCTACCCCTACCTTTCCTTTCTCATCTGTTTTACTACCCCCATCCCCCGCTAGATGTCTAGCAGTTGGGATCAGAGCTGGAAAACGAGGTGTGCATACTCATGAATGTTAGTCTGTTTGTGTGGGTGCATGTGAGGGTTTATATTGTACATAGTCTGAATATGTATTTATTGGTGTTGGTTTTTTTTGCATGTGCCTGGTACACACTGTAGTATCTTTTTTTTTTTTTTTTGCCTCAAGGCATGTGCCACACAGTGTCTCATACTGTATTTCCATGCAAAATACTGTGTGTATCTGAATGCCACGGGTGTGAGAGTAAATTGAGACATTTGCATATACATTTAGGTGTTCCCATGGGCTCATACAGTGGAAGGAACGAGCCAGTTAATGGGAAGTAGCAGTTGACCAGATAGGCAAGTGTTGCACCACGCAGAGACATTAAATTGGTTCTGGGATGGGAGATGGTGCTGATTTCACATTGAGGCTCTCTTTCAGGAGCAGGAGCAAGTAATAGAGAGAGAGAGAGAGAGGGAGGAAGAGAAAAGAGAAAGAGGTGGAGCAAAGGGAGAAAGAGCAGAGCTGGGAGAAAAGGCTTCCTGCCTGAGAATGGGATATATAAAACGACGGAGGGAGTTTATGCCCCTGTGTGCATGAGTGTGAGTGAGAGCAACAAGTCCTTACACCTAAATAACAATGCTGCACATCAAAAGACACATATGTTCCTTATAAAAAGATGAATGTGAATGTCTTCTTACCTGAAACTGCTATAGATAAGGTTTGGTTGGTTTTAGGCAACAAAACTAGTTGGTTATAGTGAGGGAAAAATGTGCTCATGGTTTAAAGAAGCCAACAGCATGCATAAATAAATAAAAGACATGAGGGAGTGAAGAGGGAGTGTTGGCGCTGACCACGATTCCCAGCATCCCTCTGTGTGGACCTTTTGCTGCAGGTCAGTTCCTGTCTGTCTCTCCCCTCATTTCTTGTCTTCTTTCTGCACTTTCTGCCTCATTCAAATGAACGAGGCAGCAGAGGTTTTTCTGTTCAACCCTGTTGGTCTGTCTGAATGCTGCCCAAGACGAGAAGGATGCATATAACGTTCTTTGGTGTCAAACACACTTTGCACACAACCACAACTTAGTCATCCACCACAACTTCATAACTAATCTTAAAATAGAGGTTGTTTTTAGTGTTGAAACTAATGACTGACAGCGTCTGTGTTTCTGGTGAGGTGCACACATTGCCACACAGAGCAGGCATTAAATTTGACTTTCTATTATTTGTAATTCATCATATCACCTACTGTAAAAGATGATTTTTCAAGCTAAATTTTAACATTAATGCCACAAAAGCACATTGAATTGAACTGATGAAGAAGTAAATGGAAACTGGACATTTATTTGTCTTGATTTTCATCTGCACAGACACACAATGCTGGACACTGATGTGCTGGAAATAATGGACACATCCATGAAAGAGGAATTATGTGGTGCTTTATAAGATATAATAAAATGGTTCTTCTGAAAAGCAACAGGTTAGAAAGAGAGAGATCTAGAGGAGGCAAACCTCAGGTCACATGTCTCTTTCCCTCTGTGTGTGTGTGTGTGTGTGTGGGTGTGTGTGTGTGTGTGTGTGTGTGTGTGTGTGTGTGTGTGTGTGTGTGTG
>JBBMJY010000005.1:4900326-4927572 GCA_037833715.1 Toxotes lorentzi
GTGTGTGTGTGTGTGTGTGTGTGTGTGTGTGTGTGTGTGTGTGTGTGTGTGTGTGTGTGTGTGTGTGTGTTATGGTGCGTATACCCGCTGCTTATATTTGTTTCCTGTGTGTGTATATCTGTACATTAAGGAATGAGAGGGACAGTAACAGAAAAGAGTGTTCGTGTGCAGTTTTGGGTGCATATAGAATATTTTCCCTCTCTCTCCCTCTGTGTGTGTGTGTGTGTCTATGTATTGCTTGCTGCTGCATCAGGCAACTGGATTACTCCCTGCATTTGCTGCATAAGGTACTTCTTTAGTATAACTGTGCACTACACACCATGTGACGCATAGGATAGCTCCATTGTTTTGCTGCATTGAGTATTTATACAGCCCTATCTCCATCTCTGCACCGGGGGCAACCTTCTGTTTCAGTGTATCTGCATTATAGCTGAATGCTCCAGGGTGTTCATGCTGTGAGCAGCAACTAGAATCTTGTGCATTTCACTCCTGCTGCAACCTTTTAGCCATTTCTACTTGACTGAATGTTCAGCAGTATTTTGGAATTAATAGTTAAGTAGGAGTAAAGTTAATGTAGGTACTTTATACTACAGATGCACTGATTGAATATACCTGATGGGTATTGGGGCTGAAACTGACCTTATTAAGTGGAATGTGAACTGGCCACATTCCACTTAATGTGGCCAGTTCACTCATTGTTAAATTGTTGATGTTATTGAAATGTCTAGATGATTTTAAACTACATAAAAACTAAACAAAACAGAGATGACTGTTACTGATACTGTAATAATAAGTCTACTGTTTCAGTCAGTGGCCTACATTGATTTATGAAATCACTTTAAAACAGTTTACCCAGCTGTCTTTTTTTTTTTTTTTTTTTTTTTTACTGTGCCACTCTACTATAGTATATTTGTAAAACTGATGTTGATCTTGGCCACTTCTTGCATTTTGCCACCTGTCCTATGCTCACTGGGTAGCGTGCGGTAGCGCTGGTGGTTTGCTCTGTCTCCATGCAACAAGAGATTTGCGGGGCTGACGGAGGAATCTAGCATTTGTAGGAGAAATGACAATGTAGATAAACAACCCAGCCATTCCCTCTTGTTAGATTTGAACAGTGGCCCACTGTTCACAATACATGACCCATGTATCCCAGAGACTCTCTTCCATGCAGATGATCACATTATTTCCAGCATCTCTCCAAACCAGGGGAATATGAGCATTGGAAAACAAACTCACCGCAGACATCCCATTCTTCTACTCATGTTGTCCTCACTTTCATTCTCTCTCATTCTCCCTCTATCATTCAGTCTTTCATTATGTTTCTCATTCTGTTTCCCTTTCGCTGTCACCCGCCCTCATCTCTCCCCCCTCCCTCTGTCTTTCAGAGTTGTGGAGAAGTGACGGATTGACTGAATGTCTGTCTCTCTGTGGGAAATGAGCCTGCTAATGTGGCGAACTGGGCTTGTTCCATATTCATCTGTAAGCCTGTGAATCACTGCGCGGCTATAGAGGCTGCCATGTGCAGGGAGGCACATCTGCTTCCCTTCCAAAAGTCAAACAGAGCGCAAAATGAGTGGTGAATATAAATCCATTTCCTGTCTCTTTCAGGTCTTCATCAGTCCATCTCTCTGCTTTTCACTCTCTCTCATGATCCTCTTCCTCCCTGCCACCTCTCCATCTCCCCTTTCACCTGCTGTCACAGACATACAATAATTTCTGTCGCTATTGTGCTGTCCCTTTCTCTTTTAATCAGCCTATCCTTCATTCTGCTTATCTTCCTCCTAACTGTCTACGCTATCATCCTCAGCGGTACAGAGAGAAGAGGCTATTATGAAAAGGTATCAGAGAGTCAGACTGACAGACAGACACCTCACCAGCTGGTAAGAAGAAGGGAGGGCAGGAGAGAAACAGGGTGAGAGTCATTAGGGGTGGCTGCAGGGATTAAGGCATAAATAATCCACAAGTCAATCAGAAACAATATTGTTGTCCAGTACAACAACCCCAGCAGACCTGGCTGGATAGCTCGGCAGCAGGCCAGTGCTAAACAGTGGCTTAACCAGTGAAGTACAATAGATAGTCAACAAAGCACACAAGACTAGCAGGTCTGCTACATGACGCCTGCTATCAATGAATGTTAAGTACCTGAACAGTAGAGTATTAGACCTGAGAACGCAGCTGGGAAGGGGTCATTTCTCAATAAAGGCTTGTGTGCCTGTTATATTATACAGCATATTGGCAGAAGGGTTTATCCAGTGTGTCGGGGTCTAAATGGGTCTTGTCCATAATGCTTTTCATATTGTAGTTATTTAGCTGGCTCTGCACAGACGGAATTATTGAAATTGAGCAATATCCTGTCTTCTTAAGACAAGAATGAGGTCATATAAAACTAATTTTATTAGCAAATATATATTGTGGAATACCTAATCAACATTATGAGGAATTATTGTCAAATGGCAAGTTGTTCAGTGAATAGCAAAATGTTCATATTTCATTTGCTTTCCCTACGTTATCCATACCTGGAAGCTAAAGCATGATAGGGTGATGTTTAGGCAGCTCAAAGCATTTGGTGCTTTGAGTTGCCTGCATCAGCTTGGCAACTTGGGGGCAGCACAACCAGCTTTAAAAACAGCAGTGATACATTATAGTTCCCATGGTGATTGTACAAGCAAACACGTTTCCTATAAGGATTATGTATAAGCATTTAATTGCAGTCATGTTTCAGGCCACCTGGTGAATGTAAGTGCAATATTCTCTACTTTGAGCTGTGTTATGGTCACCAGCTCCTGAAGGAAAGACCTGCCTCTCTGGCTGCCAGGTGTTCCACTGTGTTCACTGTGTTGTCTGACAGCAGTTTAGTACTTGGCATAGTGGGTTTATCAGGTGTTTGGTGAAAACATTAGCCCCCCTGTGCCTGGAAGTGTTGCTGATGAGAGTATTGATAGTGAATCAGAGCAGTAGAGTTGCTGGCCATGAAACCTAAACAGTGAGCTGAAAAATGCTCAAACTGTCCAAGGAGCTCAGGAGAGCAACATTACCACAACACTGACAATAGCCAGCAGATGTTGGTCTGATCACAAATATTGGTAGTATGCGGCATGTTGGCTGAGTTTGTTGAGTTTCTGCTAAGTGTGTAAGATTTGAATATAGTATTGTTTGCTGATTACGGCAGCTGGTTACTACGGTAACCATGTATGTGAAGTGCAGTTTCCTTTTTTTTTAAAAAGCATGAGATGCAGTTAAACTAGCACTTTATCCACAAAAAAATATACTGTAATCTGAATAGAATAGAAAGTGCTACTAGTGTGGAACAACAGCCTGGCAACTACACTGTCTGCACTCATTCCAGGGTTGTTCCTGCTACTAATATTGCAGGAGGTAGCCTTGCAATGGGGTGACTTAAGGAACTTCTGAGTCAAAAGACTTTGGACATAGAAGTTCTGTGATTTATGATGCCTCCATCGTGTGATTGCAGGGCGCAGTGGTGAGGCCTTAATGTCTGCCATGTTGGCTTTATTACATTTGAATTTTGGTGACTCATCTCCAGCCAGCTGGGACGACAGACAGGCAGCCAGCACAGGTCAACAGAGAATTCACTTTCTAAACTTTGATTTCTTTCGGGTGAAGTTCTTCAAGTTTACAGGTCACAGTTCTGCTGAGGGCATGTCCTCATGATGCAAACTTTTTCTGAGTTTTATACTGTCAATCCCAGATTTTTTCCTCTAAGTGTTCCTTGTTTCAGACTGTATCCCATTATTTGTCGTTGAAACCTCAGTCAGTCATGGTTGAAAGTTGTTTAGACCTGCGTAGAGCTCTATTTAAAGACAGATTTACTGTATAATGGCAGCAGCATGCGACACTGGCTTTGCAGTACCTGAGAAAAGCAGGTTAAAAGCACAACAGACAGCAAGCCGAAAATAAAAAATAATGAATGTTTGGCCCAGATCTGTTGCTGTCATGCAATCTCAATATGACTGCTCTGGGCTTTACTGTTGATCTTCTAACATGGCCTAAATACATGTTGTAGTTCATCTGTCGTTTTAATCTATGTTTGGATCTAATCGGGTTTTAGTTACATTTAAAAGGGGCAGGAGGGTGAGAGAGAAAAGAGTCTTCAGCTTCCTTCTAATGTTTGTGTGCTTTTGATTTGTTCATTCAAAGAAAGAGAAGGATTGATTAGAATGGGAAGCACAAATGTCCTGGAGTTATGAGACTGGTGCTTTCAAACACTAAATGTGCAGTTTCTAAACATCAAAGTTTCTCAAAGTCCATTCTACTAACATCATTTACAGCTTCTCCTACAGTGTTCCTGCAGTGTGCTTTCATTTAAATGGTCTCTGTCCAGGAACTCACTGCAAATAACACTTTTTGTCCACACAGAAGTAACAGGCCGTGCAATGATGGATTATCAGACCCAGAGTATTATGTCCATACTATTATGCAAAGCTGTTGGTGACTGACTGTGTAATGGAAATGGCAAATTAGTCACAAATTAGCTCACTGGTGTCAAACTTATGAAAGGCTTTATCTGTGTTCATAAAATAGTGCTTGTGGTAGTTCATACAGGGCATGTGGCTGTTCAGTGTCATTAAGCTCTTATTCCTAATCAGGGTCCCTCAAGTCAATATTTAAAAGGGGCACCTTTGGTACCGACAGGCCTTTTTTCCACAGTGGATGTTTGTACTTGTCATAGCAGGAAAAGCACAGGTGAACCTCTACCGATGGTTTCATTTTCGGCCTGTGAGTCAGTTTGCTCAGTAGCAGGGCTTTGAAACCTGCTCACCTACATCAGATGCAGCCATTATCACTATGATTAATTATAATATAATTAATTACACCTGAACTTTTACTGTTATTACATGTAAAGAAGGCATATTGCAGCCTGTAGTCTGTATGTGGGGAAGGTCAACATTGTGTCTATACAAGTCTGTTGTTATGCCTAAAGCCCTTACACACCCACAGTCCAACCACAAAGGTGTTTTTCACTTATGTTATTGATTAGACCTCTTTAAAGCAAGGTGGTGTTTGTTTGACATCTCCATCAGCCTTCTGTTAGGTTTGTTGCACCTGTCCAGATGAGACAATGTGCGCTGTCTTCATGATTAGTTCAAAGAGTTTGGTGACATTGCCAACATAGCTCCACCCAACTGAAACCTGACAAGACCTCTGATTGGTAAATAATTAAAAACCCCTGTGTGTGAGTGCAGGACCTGTAAATAATCTAAAAAATGTGATCTTTGATATGCAGTCTATATGCTGTCTATATGAGAGACTTTTTGTGCCAGAGTCAGGTGGTTTGCAGAAATGACAATCATGTCAGCTTCACCTATATGCACATTCAGAGGCTAGTATTTTATTTAAGAGTTCTGTATTGACTGTGGCTGCTAAGGCTCAGTGAAGTTCCACTGGGGACTGAGAGAACAGCAGTGTTCAAGTCTGAGGGGGCTGGATACTTTTTATAGGTATTGTGCGTCTCACATTTTCACTTCTATTGGATTGAGAAAAGTTTTACACTCCCTTGTTGTGGATTTGACACACAGTTGCCTTGTTAACTGCCTTCTCTTTAGGTGCCAATCATCTCCGGATAACGACCATTTTGAAACTGTTAATACCTCTGTTTCTCAGCTTCTTTGTTCCCTCTCCCCTCCATCACTGCTGCACTTTCCATCTCCTGCTGTCCTCTGTGTATTTTCTTGCCCCTCTGTGACTTTAGAGAAGCCACAGCAGACATGTCAGCATGATCAATTTTTACAGTGAGACGTTACTAATAACATCCAAAGCCCTTCATCAGCAAGCTCTTGAACAAATCAATTAATTTGTTAAATAATCATACAAGTGCATTTTGCTGTATGTGGACATTGATCCACGCACACTCCTCACCACCCCATCCCCTGAATCTCCACCCCCATCTGAACACGCACACACACACCTCCTTTTACCCGTCCTATTCTCCTCTGTGGATTTCGGTATGAAAGGGTCCTTCGCTCAATTCTAATTTCATCTCTGATCTCTTTTTCACCATTGATCTTCATACACCCTGTGTGGCACAAAGTGATATTGAGAGGGGGACTGATATGGAGATGGACATCGATTTGGAATTAAGAAAAAAATGAAGAGGGTAGACGTGTCCCAGTGAGGAAGTGTTCAGAGAAGAGTAGGAGACAGAGAGCTAGACGTAGAGACGTAGGGGGAGGAGAAAGTCACGGTGTTGATTTGATTAATTTTTGCTGATGTTACGACAGTACCTGTTCCATCCATTTCCACCTCAGCTGAGAGAACTTCATCAGGAGAAAGTTAAAGTTGCCTTGCTGGGATGGCTGACAGGTTGCTCTGCCTGCTGGTTAGGCTTTCTGCACAGGAACCTCTGAATACTAGCCTGAGGTGCAGTCTTTGTACAGCAGGGTGTCTTGCTTGGGATTTGGATTTACTTTGTGTCGGGGTTTCGGGTTAATATGTAAAAGCCTGCTAACAGCTTTGGCAGTGAAATCTACAAACACCGGTATTAAGGTTGTCCCTGCCCACAGCCTTGACACTACCATTGTGTAAACCCTGAGCTTAAATGTACCCACAGAGAATAACTGTCTCCAGAAATTAAACCTCAGTGGTCATTTCAAGATGAGCCGACTGCATTTATTACAGAGCTTGAACACTGAAATAACTGACAACAAATGGTAATGACAGCTGTGACAGAAATGTGTACAAAGAAACCCTACAAACACCCATTCTACTGCAATCCAGCTTACTAGGTGGAGCTCAGTAATTCTAAATAGGTGCCTCATATTATGTGCTTTAGGATGATTTAAAAAAAAAAACATGCACATGAACAAAGTACTCTGAATAATCGGAGTTATCTGAATGGAAGAAGGAAATTCTGCTGTTTGTTCAGCTGAATTTGATCCTATTTCAGTTGAGGATTTACACAGGATAGTAGTGTATATGCTGTTGGAAATATAATCTTGGTTCACCTCACTATTGATGGATCAATAATTTGTCAGCACACTGAGGTTTTCGAGGTCATGGCTTGTGGAAAGTAAAGGATATTCCAGATCCTTGGAGCAAATTTCAGTGTCAAGTCAAATTTGCGCACAAACCTGCAAACCTCCAGAATTACGTAATCTGGTCCATGAAATATGAAACATTGCCATCTGTGACTGCGCCGACTGTGCATGTCCTCTTGATGATGATCATATCATGTGGCTTTCCTACTTTCTTCAGCGTCTATCCCTAGTTGCTGTAGATTTGTCCACAGCTCTCACTACTAGTGTCGAGTGAGCATAGATGTAACAGCTGTGGTGGACAAAAGAGATGGCATGTGGGGAACAGTGCTGAGCTCTAAAGTCTTGCAGTCTCAATAGGCTCCAGAGAGTGGAACTACAGCCTAAGTAGACTGTCCTTTTAAAGATCCATTTGGGAGGTTTTTATTCATTGGCTTTATTTCCGGTTTTTAGTTTCCTTTCAAAATAGTTGGGTGGACTTAAATCACCTGCCATAACAGAGCTGCCAGATTCCTGCTTTCTAGTTTCTACTTTCTAGCCCTCAATTACTCATTCATTTCCTTGATTTTGGCAGTCACCTGCAACTCGCTCACTATGAGCTCCTCTGGCAGAACTCACTGTTGTATTATTTCAAAATGAAGGGCAAAAAGTAGCACAAAAAAGATGAATCAAGTGACATTCAAGAGACAGAATAGTGTTAGTTCTCTCAATAAATCCTGGTATTTGTTGGTATTGTATGTCTGCATATACAGTATCAATTATTACCTGATGTCTTGCCAACATTACACACGCCATTGTTTGTTGCATAGGCATTACTGAAGGTAATAAATGATGGAGAACAACGTGAGTGTTATTGTGAGTGTTTCACTTTGAATCACTTGGAATTTGAAATAGATTTTAAATTCAATTGATGGAATAATATTGATGACATAACATGAAGATACAGAAATGTCAAGGTTGTGTGATGTGGGGCCCTATGGCGGAGGGGACCTTGCACGCACCGGTGGCCTTGACCTGACTGCGCTGCGGCCAGAAACCTGCTGGGCTCGTATCACCTCCTCTGCTTTACCCTGACACATCTGACCAGAGGAGACAGGATGAGAGAGAGAGAGAGAGAGAGAGAGACTCGCTTTGCCTCCCACCTGCACTCTCCCTGACTCCTGTGGATCCCTGTCTCCCCACTGGCCGTCGCATCCTCCCATCCATCCCTTATTTCTCACACTAGCCTGTTTACTTGCGGGGATTCCTGCCTTGTGTCTGCGTTTCTTTTCTTCCTCTTTCCCGTCTCATTTTCTCCTACCTTGTGAAGAGGTCAAGAGGTAGAGGAGAGGAGGGATGGAGAGAAGGTCATATGGTTAGGAGAGAGGAAAAGAGAAAAAAACCATAGAGAACTAAAACCGATAGATGGTCTTTTCTTCTGCTGTGGGTGTCCTTAACCTCACTATAGCCCTCTGTGGGCTGTGCAAGCCCACTTTCTTGACCTCAGGGTTGTTCAGCTGAGCTGTATGTGTGTGAAGATGCTTTGCTCGTCTTGATACTGTTCTCGCTCAGTAATTATTATAACTTCCATCCCTCTCTTGTGTGTGGATGTGTGTGAACACATGACTGTGGGATGGAGAAAATGTGTTCTCCATCCAACAGGGAAAAAAAAGATATCGGGTCAGCAGATATTGACTGGATCTCAAACCCCATTAGGAAAAAGCTTATTTTTACAGCTAAGGTTAGAATAGGAAATTCTGTATGTATTCTTTTTAATACTGTATATTTTTTAATGGGTTTCCACATATGAAACCAGTAATTAAACAGCTAATTAATTGTTCTGCAACCTTGATTTCTGTAAATAATCCACCAATTTATGTCCAAAATATTTTCTTTGACTCTAAAAAGACTATTTTTTTCTCCATTTAATAGATTTACTGAAGCCAATGTCCGTCTCTTTCTTGTATAATCTCTTCAGTTTACCCAAAATACATTACACTGGAATTGGTGGGAATAGATATCCTGCTCTTTAAGGTTTTTATTGGCAAACATCCAGTAATAGAGGAAAAAATAACCTCAACATATATGGTCCATTTACTGCCTTTTTCTGTGTTTCCAATGGCGTCTCACTATCTTCAACTTCATTAATATAAAAAGGGCAAGTAAAATATTAGAAACACTTCTTAGTTTAACATGGCTCATGCAGCTGTAGATTCTGCTGTAAATACAGGTACAGTTTAGCTGGTAAGTAAAAAATAAAAAAAAATTAAAGACATCCTAAAGCACATTATATGTAGAGAATGCTACAGTATGTCTGTGACCTTGAACAGTTAAATCAGGTTTTTTTAAACATGACCATCTATTGATTCTTTAGGAAATGTGACAGCGCCACAGCTCCTAATCAATTATCACATAACGTGATGGATTCACTTGTCTAAAACTCTATTAGGCCTCCAACAGCAAACATACTACAATAATTCAGTCAAAATATACAGTGTTTCATAGTGAATCCTCTTGGATTAGTTTAGTGATTGGACAGATCTGCAATGTTATATTGGAGAGATTTAAAGAGTATTTTAGCTTTCATTTGTCTTTGGATCCTTTAGAATCATAAACGTAAACCATTGTTGTTCTTAGTTTTATAATCATGAGCTATATTTTCACCAGAGCTTTGCGTGATATTTATCTCAAGTTCTGGTCATACGTAATAATCTTTGTCAATACCCATAAAGAAAAGCTTGCTTCAATTATTATTTCCCACAGCCAGCAAGGTTCTGGGAACCCTTTACAATGGGAGTTATTAGAGAAGAAATCCAGACGTTCTGTCTACCAGACAGCCAAACAGCCTTGTCCTCTGAAAGCCATTAAGACTTTAAGATGAGGCCATAAAACCAACTCCAGCCAGCTCTATTACTGGATATTCCATCTCTGTTTGTCAGTCTGTCAGTCGGTTGCTCTGTCTCTTTGGCCCTCCATGGTCAGCGTTAGTATCACCGGAGGGCTGGATAATTATTGCGTTATTATCTCAGTAAGTCCAGAATGAATTTCATCCCAATGGAAATCACCATGTAAGTGATTTTCTACAGCTACTATGACTGGGGGGGGGGGGGTCCAGACCTCTGGGGTGCTCCGCTAATTATTTTTCAATCCTTAAAATCCATCGCAGAAGTTTGACTCATGCCGCAGTAATTACTTGACGTTTTGGAATGAAAGAAATTAATGTTTTTGACTCTTGCTCGTTCCAATCACTTTTAAGATTGCACACCACAAGGGAGAACACTTCACAAAGATTTGATTTATTTTATACCATGTTAATTTGATGTAAGCTTCCATAACAAGTGGTGTGAATGATGCTAAACATAGATGTCAACAGCAAACCCAAACTCTCCTTGTACTAAAAGGGAAGAACGTCCTTCAGATCAATTTTTAAAATTCCAGCTGGCAATACAATCACTTTTTTGATGACCTCAGGGAAAATTCATATTTTTTTTATGTCCACTGTTGCTGCTGGATCACATACACACAATGTCCCTCTCTTTGAGTGACACTTGCTTCGTAATTATTCCTCAATATTCACTTTTGCCTTTGAAAACTCCCATTAAATATGAATGAGCCCCCCCCCCTAATTAAAGCAGTAATTAGGCCTAATCCTGGGCTTCAAATGAGCTCCTTAGCGAGCCAGGTGTGCCAGTCAGCAGTGGAAGATGAATTTTTCTCATACATTCACTCACTGGCTCTCAATTTACATACTTATGGGCTATTGTGTCCTTTATGAGATATTTGATATAAAGTCTAATGGCTGAAGTGTGATTCCTAATAAAAGGAGGAGATGTGAGGACAGAGGATTTCTTATTGCTGACCAAAGATGCATCATAATTAAGCTGACTAAAACTCACAGCAAGCCCCAGGATTTGTTGCAGAAAGCGATGCATCACATCCAAATAGCGGAGTAGTCTGTAGTATAGCCCCAGCTGAAACAGCTGTGAGGATAAACAACTGCGTGTCTTAACTTACCGTGCAATGTCAAACACGCATCTCAAACTATAACGATCATTTTTTTGTCCTTGCTTTCAAAGGACTCTCACTCAGGGTCCATATGCATAAAACTCTGTGTAGGCACGTGACCAAAACTCTGTTTACACACAGACATATGCATATATGCATACGCGTTTTTTTTCTTCAGGTATTATAACGCTGTTAATAACAAAAGCTTGTTTTATAAATGTCTGCATATTTATAGTGCCCGTGTCTTTAATTCATTACATATACCAGTCACATTTAGGCTGTATCTCAGTGGCCAATGTAAACAGTGACTTGACTCTTAGCACTTTGATACAGGCTAAACAAAGAGACCTGTAACAAAGGATAGAATGAAAAGATCGCAAACACTGGGATAAAATGCAAATAGAGAACGACTTATCACACCAAAACGATTACTTAAGTTTGCATGTGCTCCTTTGATTAACATTTTACTGCCATCAGTGAAATTGCTTAACAACCTAACAGCCAGGTTTTATTATTTGATTCAGTCTTTCACCTTATTTCTTCATTTCCACCTTACGAAAACGCGCTCAGATCATTACAGAAAATCATGTATGCCTGGTCTGAAGTACATCTTTGTATTAAAATACACAATGACTCGCACTGAAATTCATACATATTGGCAATGGCTCCAATCCACCTGATATTCATGTCTTTGTACTATCCTACTCAGCACTGACTTGGTGATTTGCATATAAAAAGACATTTAGATTGCAGGTGGGCTGAATACGGTTGAAAAGGGATTTTTATTTTTATGTTTAAATGACTATCAATCAATGTGATTGTGAAGCCGATCTTAACTACACACTGAAATTTAATCACTGAAATGCTGCTATAACTTTAACATGTAAAAAAGTTTTCAACCAAATTTAGCCCAGTTTTAACCTTGAGATCTAGACCTTTTTATTTTACCTGCATCCTTCCAAAACCTTGACTAAAGGAAACCCACAACCTAGAACTGAGCCCAAGACACTGAACAGGGACTGTGCAAACCTTTAAAGGCTCCGGTATCTTCTCCCAAAATAGCTTCTTTTCTTTCCCTGCAATCCACATCACTAAATATTAGGCGGAATGAACACGCCTCTGACACAGAAACATATTTCACTGCATGTGAATGTGTCCTGTATGGGAATAAATAAGCGAACTGTGAGTGAGCTGCCTGTGTACATAACTGCACTTCCATCTGTTGGCTTTAAGTAGAAGAGAGAGCGAGGATAGTAGCTTGTGATACAGGCACAGATGGTCTGTTCTTTCTGATAATGTTTCGCAGTTGGAACCGTCAGTGGAGAGAATGTGTGAATTAAAAAATCCCAGTTGAATAATAAACTCACAGAACAACTCCGCAGGTTCTCAGCTATGATCTGTAGAGTAGAACTGGCCAAGTGAGCGAGGAAAGAAGAAACTGAGAGATGGAGAATTCGAATAATGTGAAATGTGTGTGGGAGGTATTTTATATTAATGTCTTGTAGGGGAAATGGGGGGAGAAAGGTGGCAAAGAAAAGAATGGAGCACAAGTAGTCCATTAAGTGGGGTTAATAAGAAAGATAGACTGGTACAGGAAGAAAGACGATGAGAAAGTGAGGAGAGCCATGTGATTTCTTGAAGGAGAGATGTTAAAAGGGAGAGGAGGCAGACAGGAGGAGACAGGTTAGAGAGATTAGTAGTAAAAGGCAAGCAGGAGGTGAACAGATAGAGGAGGTATTACAGGAATCCCCTGACCTCGCCAGGCAGCCATTAGAGCAAAACTAATTACCAGCCAACGACCCTGGAGATAGAAGTCAGTGCCCTGCCATACCAGAGTCCGCACCCACACTTTCACAAGTGCCCTTCTCTCCTTGCATGTGTGTATGCATACTTAGTTTCTTGCTCTGTGTGTGTCCCACAGACCCAACCCATATGATGTATGAATGTATGGGAACAAAGGGAAATGGCTAATCACCTCAGAGAAAGGAGAGTGAGAGAGAGAACACTTTCAAAGGACCTGTACTGGACTTCCTTCCCTCTCTTCCTTGAAGCTCTATGCCTTGTGTTTTATGAACATATAAAAAAATTAAAATGCCAATCTTTTCAGTATACAACATACTGCACTGCATTCAAATAAAGTGGACCAGGACTAACAACGCTTGGTTATTCTGTTAGTTGGTAGGTAGGTTAAGTAAAGTTAGGGGTGGTTCAAAACAGAGACAAAAGATGCGTCCTGGAGAAGTATAATTGCAGCTTCAGTCAGTCAACTTTTATCCAACTTTGAGCTATTACAGCTGCACAGAGCTGTCAGAGTTTGGTTTAATATCAGGCTTTCTTCAGTGTACACACTAGAACTACATGGAAAAACAGGCAACATTTAATTATTCTTACAGTATAAAGAAACCATTGGGACGCACATAGGAACCAGAGTCGTAGGTCAAAATGCAACATGTAATGCTTATCTCATAAATTTCTTAATATTGGTGAGCAGTTTGGGTTTGTAATAGATGACAGGGGGCTATCAGTGAGGGAAATGTTTGTTGAGCAAGGTTTCCCTTGAAAGCACATTGAAATACTGACTCTTTGTTTGTGGAGGGTTTTGCTCTCAGCAGAGGCTTTCAGTGTATTCAATATTTGATAAAGGCAGAGTGAGGAACATAAAAAGGTGTGGCACACATCCAGCCGTTGCTCTGCTGGGTGTCAGAGTTCCTTTTTATCACAAGGCCTGCTTGCGCTTGCCTGCTGCTGTGGCTTACCTCAGAGCTTAGTGGAAAGTACCAGAGGTTAGTCAGAGAGACGGGCAGAATTTGAGATAGTCTCTCACACACACAAATGACTTATATACTGATACACAAGCGCACATGTGCACACGGTCTCCTGAAGACAGAAGGTTCAACGCTTGACGTTTCTCCTTCAACTCTGGGTTTTAGACGAAAGTCTTTAATCTGAGTGGTTCCTTTCATCACTTAGAACAGACTCCTCAGACTGTCTAAAGATGTCCTCAGGGAGCTCAAATCCATTACCTGTGAGACACTCGTGCCCTGCACTTGACTTTGCTGTCGAGCCCTAAAGTTTGGGCATCATCATTAAGACATCACCTTCATTATCCTTCTGAAGCCACAAATGTTTTCTCTTTGTGTGACTATACTATCAGGATTGCCAGCAGGGTTTAAAACTAACCTTTTTGCCTCATGGTCTGCATTCCAGAAAAACATCTGGCACTCTAAATGATTTTTAAAGCCAAGTGGATATTTGGAAGAGAACTAAAGAATATCTGACGACTTGCTGAATCGTGTGGTACTGTAGACACATTCTTACAATCAAAACTTGACGCACATTTTGTCTTTCAAAGGTATTCTCACTGTCAAAACTAGTGAAATTATTAGTGAAATTACATTTTCCCATTTAAGCCTCTGTTTTTTCTGTATCAGACAGTTCAGGCGATATCATTTTCCATTATAATTGTGGTTCTTCTGTACTGCACAGTGTTCAGCAGTTCTAAAAGAGGAGAGTGACTACATACACTTTTTAATGTAATACCTTTACACATAGTCCCTCTGCCATGACTTAATCAAATGGCAGATACGAGGTTAAATAAATAAATAATAACCACAATGTCAAGGATAGTGAGTTGGTGATCAATACGTACAATATGTGCTTGACCTACTAAAATCAAATTCCTATTAGGCATGATGGATTAAGTAAGAAGGGATATATGGATTTTATTTTCATGGCGATATCAACCTGAGGTCACCCTAAAAAGTGTTGACTGATGGTTTCCTGGTTAATCTCCTCACACATTTCCAAGAGAAGAGTCATGGGTTGTATGCCTCGATTTGTTAGGCCAAAATGAAGGCATAGAGGAAAGTAGGTTTCCAGTAAAGGTTACATGCAGTGTAGATCTTACTACAGGGCTGTGAATATATTATACTGTTTTTATTTTTGCCATTTTCTTACAGTTTCTTGAAGTTGCATTAAAGCTTCAATACTGATTAGAATTCAGTAGAAAACAACAACAAAAACCAAACTAATTATTTCTTTTGTGTCCAGAAGGCCAGAGCAGAAGTTAAAATAAGAGGTATATATTTGTGTGATAATATGAGTTAGTTTTGTTGTATTCAAAAATTACCTGTCTGGTGCACAAGTGCAAGGTAGATGCTGGGCTCATAAATGAGGGGGTTGTAATGATTACTTTATTAGGCCTGTACATGCTAAGGCCTGGATTCCACTTCCAAATTTCCATGTTTATTTGTGGGAAAGACAGCAGGAAATTGATTGATATAAACTGGGTCTGTCAAGGCTTCTGTGGCATATCACTCCAGTTGTAAGCATTTTTCTTTTTACAGTGCCTATCTCTCACTTGTATGAAAAGACAACAAAAATAACAAACAAACAAGGAGGGTGAATTGGAATATGATGTTTCTAATTAAAAGTTAATTTATTCCCTGCTTGCACGCTGTTTCATCTTATGTAACCACTGCTATCAAGCAATTAAAAGATAACCTTGCATGAGGTGGTCAATATTTTCCCACTTATTCTCAAATAAATACACGCAAATAAACACAAATCATACAAGTGCAAGCCAAGGCCACAACATTCCATGTTTTATTCATGGAACTATAGCCTAAAGTAAATTTGTCTTATAGTTTCAGGGATGCTTTCTGTAAACACACTAACTAAGTACATATAGCATCTTTGGCGTCCTGCGACAAATTATTCTAATGACTGTTTTAATGATGGGTGTGCTATAAATATCACCGGTGTCCTGCAGAAACCTCACCTGTGAGTGTTTTAACTTTCCATATTGTATTTAAGGCTCCAGAGGATCAGATAAATGATAGAATAGCTCGGTGTGCTCTCTGAATGATTGTATGTTGAAATCTCTTGGGCCTCTTTTACCCTAGTCTCTAGTGGCAGGGAGAATGACGGCTAATTTCAGCGTTTCAAGTTTAGCTGCCGTTAACTCAGGGACCAACCATACACAGACTACTTCCACATAGCTCTTAGTGATGTAGTTAAACTTGGTAAGAGTAAAGATTACATGTGTCTTTATGTGTCTTTGGGGGACTGGTGCATTTACACCTTTTCAACATCTGGCGAGAATATGTCCCATGCTATCTGAATGCTTCTTGGTTACATTTTCACTCAGCTTTTTTTCTCTTAAATAGAATACATGATGTGATTAAGTGTGAATGGGCTCTGAAATACCTTAGCGGACAGGAATGTCGGATTAGTTTTAAATGCTGAAGTCCTTGGTGTGTCCATTTGAAATGAACCTTTCATGTTTCCAGTCGTTGTGCCCATGAGACCAAATGAAACCAGTGAATATATTAGGGACAGAGACAACCGTGATGTAAGCATCAGGCAGTTTCAAAGCTTTTCATAAAACTGACCACTTAGAGATTTATAAACCTACCACTAAGTGGTTACTACGTAAGAAGGCCCCTAATGGTGATTACAGTATATTATCCCAGTGGCCTTAAGCATACTCCATGTTGCTTTCCAATATTTGGCTGACTGATGTGGGTTTAGTGTGGACATGGTTGCTTGCTTGGTTTTTATTTGCTTTCCTGTTGGATGTAATAATTTTGCTGGAATGGCAAATAATTACCAACAAAGTCTTTATCTTTGAGAATTTACTCTGACACTGGTACTGGAAATGTACCTCAGATATTCATTTATATATTGATTATAGAGGGTAAATAGTAAGTTTTAGTAAGAAAGAAGAGGTATTATATGAATTCTACATTGGTACAGCTGAATGTTAGCTAAATGCAGACATCTGTCATGTTAATGTGCTTCCTTTTCCTTTTTTTTTTTTTTTTTGGCTCGTGATCCCGTAGTATGCGGCAGTGCCTTCTTGATATGCCTCATCACAGGTTGCATGTCTATGAGGTGTGAGCAGCTCAGCTGAAGAGGGATTTTCCCTTCTCAGACTGTTTCATTTAATTATTTTTGAAGGCCCAAAGACGTAAAACTATCCAGCATTTCAAACTAAATAAACAAAGATTAGAGAGTAGTCAGAAGAGCAGACATAATTTTGATCAATTTAGGTTTTCAGATCATCCTGGAACCCTTTGGGTTAATCTTGTTCTGTCTTGCCCATCATAGGCAATATCGTAAGTAATATTCAGAAATGATTAGATTGTGCCTAAGCCTTTGCTGTTAGTTATTTGAGACAGTGTAGAACATCTTATGATGAAAACTTCTCATTGGCTGAGACATTTGAAGCCATTCTGCTAATGGCTCTGGCTGTTAAACTTTTTAGAGTGCAGGACCTGAAAGACAAATGTAGAGTCTCATCCAGGGACCCAGGCTCATTAAAACATATTACTGCCCCTGTCATGTGGGACCCACGGGAATTAAGCCTTTGGCCCATTTTGGGTATGCATAGTTAAAGAAATCATGATTCATGGTGAGACAACCCAGTAATCTTAATTACAGCATTGTTGTCTCAGAGTGTGTGTGCACACATGGTATGGCATGTGTGTGCCAGTGTGTGGGCTGAGATTGAAGCCTCTGTGATGCATGAGCAGATTTGAAAAGCTTTCACAAAAATTAAGTAACAAAGATTTAGTATAATTTGGAGTCTGTATTGTTGGAATCCAAAAAGAAAACTGTGCATTCATTGTCTTAAACTACACGACATCTTTTCCCATTACAGTATAGGATCACTTGTGTGTGTGTGTGTGCATGTGTGTGTGTATCTTTGCCTTGCTATGTTGTTAATAAGGTCCCTGCTCTGGGTTGTTGTGTACTCACTACACAGCGGTTATCGGCATTGATAGGTGAGTGAAGTTTTTCAAAGAGAAAAAGAAAGTTTAGCAAGATGTATAAATAGTAAAATTGAATCTCGACATTCAAAAATCAACCAGCTGGATGTTAAAAAAACTAACAAAAAAAACATAAATCACTAGGATGTGATTATTTTTGCCCGTCATTTAGAAAATGTTTGCTTATGCTTGGCTGAAACACTGTAGTGCTAACAAAGTAAATTAGAAACAAAGCGGTGCAACAAATAATAAAGCAAAAATAATGAAAGCATTTACAACCTTAGATAGAGACATCATATGAAGATAATATTCGTATTGTATTTCTTCTACCTCTGAGGTTGCTGCTGCTTACTGAGCTGCTATGTGCCCTGCAAATCTCTGGTTCAGGTGGGATTTGTTGTTTTGACAGTAACTGTGAAGAAGTTTGACATAATGAGTTGAAATTCTTTACATGAGCAGCTCTTATGTTGGGATGCTTGTCACAGTCACATCTCATTTCTGTCACAGGCTCACCCCACAGAGATAGGATTGGAACCAGAATGATTTTTCACTGTGAACTCTCTGAACTGTGTCCACTGTGTTTCAGGATGTCGTGCATAAACCAAGAAAATACAGAAGTATGACTGAGCAGTGAGGCACTAAGGCTTGTGAGGTTATTTTGCAGCCTGGTGTTGGTTGTGCATGATTTAATCAAGGTAACCACAGTGGATCAGTGTGTGTAATGATGCATCACTTTTCAGATTAGAGGCTGCAGATGGACCATGTTGTTGTGTCCTGTTGTCTTCAGTGAAAGGTGAAGACTTTCATAGTCCTCCAAAGTGTTTCTGAGTGACAGGTGTGTTGGAGGACGGTGCAACTTGAAAACAGTGAGAAGAACTCCCACACACTGTCTGTCTTACAGCGGAAATATTTATGTGATTACAATGTTTTGGTCAATGTGACCTTCATCAGGTATATGGACAGCATCACATATCTATATACACACATAAGAGGTGCCTCAGTCATCCAATCATCCAATCATCCAGTCACCCATTCAGAGGACTATAAATTCGTTTGACTGATCATCACCTTGAACTTACTCAAAGCATATGCGTTACCAGCCAGAAAATAGCTTTAAAAAGGTTAGAAAGATACAAAATGACTGAATATAACAATACCAATAACTCTTAAGTAACATCCATATAAGATCGACTACATGTCTGTCTGAACTCTTTCCTCCATCTCTAACTTTATGTCTCTTATTTATACCATCTTTCTCCCTGACTCATTCTTCTTCTCTCCAACTTTAGTCTCTCCATTTCTCTACCTGCCTCTTTTTTCCCCCCTTCCTCTCTTCCAGTGTTATCCACCGGTCTCCCCTGACGCAGCAAAATTAATTAGGACTCATCCCATTAACTCAGGCCCAGCCTATGCGGAAACAAGTTGAGGTGTGTGTGTGTTCGTGTGTGTTGAGGTATGTGTGAGTTGGGGTGTGTGTGCGTTTCAGCTCAGTGAGAGATGCTGAAAGGACGCAGTGTACCGACCTGAGCTCAGCTCCGCCCCCCTCAGGCACCTACAGCCCACCGGGACAAACAGCAGTGGGAATGGAGAGAGAGATTTGTAATTCGATGAGAAGAGGAGGAGGAAAGATAGATGGAAGAACAAGTGATGAAGGGAGAAATGAAGGAAAATATGTAGGTGTTAAAAAAACATGTAAGAGAAAAGCAGGTAGGTAGCTAGTTGTAATACTAGTTTGTGTTAAAGTAGTCATTTATTTCAGGTTGGTGGTGATCATGATTGGCAAATGACACAAAGTCAGACTACATCAACAGAAAACCAAAGGAAAGAGATGTCACATTGACAGTGACTGACAGGTGCCTTCTGGGTAGTGAGGTGACAAGCGCCACTATGGTGAAAAATGAGATGGGGGGGAAAAAAATGAAACTTGGAGGTTTTGGGGACAAAAAGGACAGTAGAGAAAAAAATGATGCAAAAGTAGAATACAGGAAATAGAAGAAAAGGGAGAAATGAGGAAAGTGAGAAAAGATGAAAAGGGGTCAAAGGAAAGAAACGGTGTGGGGCAGCTGTGAGAGAAAGTGTGTAAGTGTGTGTTTAAAGATGCAGTGAAGGACACACTTTACTTTCCTGGAGAACTGTCTCTTCTTGGAAAAATCTTTTAATGGTGACCTCATACTGCACTTTTGAACATAAAACATAAAATCTAAGTGTTAAAGCCGCCACAAATTATTAAGTAATCAAGCTGTTCTGTCTGAAATGTCACACTCCAACCACTTTCAGAGAACATTTTGTGGCAACATCCTCCAAATTAAAGGACAAAATATGTTGTTAGTCCTTGTACTGTGGAGAAACACATAGAAGTGTTTTCTGATATGATCTATCGGCAGGAGACTTTCTGTGCTTTAGAACTGACACAAATCACTGCTGAAAAATAAATCTGTTTCATTTTTGACTTGACAGCGCTGTGGTTAACTGCTTGATCAGCTCGAGGAAAAAAAAAGGGTAATTGCAATTAGAAAAAGGCGATTAGTTAGAACTGGCAAACTGTCGAATTCATACTCCGAACAAATAGAGGGCAGCATATTACCAGAAAGCTGGGGTGTCCACCCTCATCGTAAGAAACCAGGAGATGTCTTCTTTGGACCTGTGGCTCAGGTGGTAGAGCGGGTCGTCCACTAATCTCTGAGCCGGTCCGATGCTCATCTCCTCCTGTCCCTATGTCCTGTCCACAAGTGTTAAGACACTGAACTAAAGTTGTCCCCAGTGTGCAGGCCAGCGCCTTTCATGGCAGCTCCGTTCGTGTGAGTGTGGATGAGTATGAGTGTGAGGCAAAATTGTAAAGTGCTTTGTAAACTGCCAAGGTAAAAGTGTTTCAGTATTTCTAAAGTGTGTTAGTCTTCTGTTGAATGAGCTGTGGCTATCCAGAGAGCTCTTTTCTGTTTCCTTGTGCAAACATATTCATAAGGAATGCTTTAGTGTGCATGTTCACCATTACCTACAGAATGACCCACTCTGACCTTACACAAGCCCAGATGGGACATTGAGTCTGATAATGATCACAGTAAGACAGATTGTGACAGATACTGTGGATGGTGAACAAAAAGGAAAAAGAAGACAAAAGGGCATTTTAATTAAATAAAAATGGAAAAAAAAAGGTACAGTGACCTAAGTCAGATAGACGAAGAGAGAAAAAAGAGCTTTAGTCAAGCTTTTCTCTTATATATCCCAATTTGTTTGCTAAGAAAACAGGACAGAGGGAAATGACATAAGAGAGAAGAGCATCAGGCTGCGTAATGAGAACAACACATCATCATCAGCTCACCTCACATCACTTCCCTCAGCCACCTGAGGACATGACACGCACACGCAAACTCATGAAATGCCATCTGTCCAGCTGGCCGGTGTCGACACTCATCTCTGGTCCAGCTCCACCCTCAAACACACACACACGCAATCGGAATATAGGAACTGTATCAGCGGGGTATACAGATCTTTTTGTTAATACATGTGTACAACTTATACTGAAGTTGAAATTAAAATATTGAACATGAGAGTTTTAACCACTCCCCCTACCCAGCTTTCATCTTTCAAACCTATGAACCACCTTGGGATGTGTATTTGTGCGTGCGTGTATGTGTATGGGTTTATAGCCCGCTAACTTCAAGGACACAGAGTCAGTTGATCCTATTGACAGTCTCAGAGAGAGAAAGACACGGAGAAGGGAGATACACCAGGGTTAATGGCTGATTCATCTTGTCTTTGAAGTGCTCTTCATTCAGTTCATATAAAGAATCTTCTCTCAGATGAAAGTGGAGTTGAGCTTGAGAGGAAAGTGGAAAGCGAAGTTGAGAGGCGGTGGGGATTTTTGATCCATTTGACAGGGTCATACTTTCTCCTCCTTTATTTCCATCTGTGGCCTGTCACTCACGCCTTCATTTCCTGTCCGCCTGTTTACCTGCCTCACCTGTCTGCAGGTCACTTTCTCTGCTTATACAAATTCTATTCATTATTGGGGGATGACAGACTGGGCACAATAAAAAACAAAAACAAAAAAGGATGTGTGAGGAGTTTGATTTCCTTCCATGCCTGTCTATCTCATTGCCTGTCTGTTCAGTCTCTATCATCCTCTGTGCGATGACCAGCCCATTTTACAATGCTAACTGACCTTGTGTGCCAAACAGAAACATTACACAGCTGCTCCCTGCCATGCTGGCAAACATCACCCATACTCAGGTTTTAATTTCTCTGCCTGATACCGCAGGCATGAAAGTGCAATTTTGTTTGTGTGTGTGTGTGCGCTTGAGAGAGACAAAGTCTGTGTTGTATTTTTCTTTCTTTTTTTTTAGACCAGCAAATATCGGCCCCCCATCCACCACCTTCTAACTGGCATCAGTCACAAGTAAAACTCCATTTAAACATGCATTCTCGTGCAAGCACTGAAAATCCAGTCGTCCAACCAGACAAACGTCTGGGGTGGTTAGAAATGTTTTTAGACACATTAAGTGAAACCGCTGCCTGTTTTTAATACATGAAGTATTAAAAGTTTAAGTAACCAGAGGAACCAGCCTTCTTTGTGTGGTAATCAGGTGACAGGCAACTATTTAATAATGTGTTAACAGTTTTCTGATCAGCTTCCTTCTTTTTGTCTAGAATGTACAGTGGCATTATAAGCAAACAGAACCACGTGAGTGTGGAGATTCATTCTTGACCTGATAACAAATATCTGTGATAAAATATTCAAAACTCAATATTCATTTACTCATTTTTTCAGGGGCTTTCAGCAGGGTATCTGCAGGTCTTGAAAAGCATTTAATTCAGTTTCCTTAAAAAAGTAAGAGGCAGTAATATGATTTATGAAATCCTTTTGTATCGAGTTGCGAGCTGTCAGGAGACTTTATACACCCATAAACTAAAAGTGTGATTATTTCGACAGTGGATTGTGTGCTGGAGGCTGCTCAGTCCTTTTATTTGTTGAGTTTCAGACAGCACCATCAGATCTGTACCAAACATCTGTCACTACTGATAGCTACAGGAGCTAGAAAGCTACTATGGCTGTGAAACGGGCACTAAATTGCATTCTGTGCGGACCACCACAAAGTTCTTCACAATAAATAAATAAGGCAACAGACTAGAGTGAAAGCACTATTTCAGCCATATCCTAAGGTCTTTTGAAACAGCATGTACTGCTGACACAGTACAGAAAGCATCTTGTATGGTTGTATGATGGGGTTAGGGTGGTTATGGAACACTGAATTTTTTTTCCTGTAAATATTTGTATCCCAAAAAGCAAAATTACCTGATTTGCAAACTGTGAAAAACTAGCAAAATTTTACTCTTGGAAAAACTCCTAAAATGGACCAACAGGTTTACTAACTCACCTGGAAAAAAATGGGGTGAGGTCATTTCAATAAATTTTGCAGTAAATGGATATAATGTGTGGAGTAATTCTGTGGAACACAGATAAACATGATTTCTTTGCCTATATCATACCAGATATCCATTGCCTATGGGTCTGTACTGAAGAAGCCACCTCCATGGACGTGCCGTTTCGCTTCCACTTATATTTCTTCATCTTATCTCTATTGGTGGTTAAGGAAAGGGAGTCTTAAATCCTTAAATGTATTTACACAAGTTTAAAGTTTTGAAGTCCTACCTTGATTCAGTGTCGGAAATTGACTCACTGTATCTGCAGAAGGATTTATTCCACTGCCAGATGCGAATGTGGAGTTTTAGACATATTTAAAAAAAAAAAAAAAGGCAGTGGCTTTTAGAAGTCTATTAAATCTGATTTCTAAATGAGCTATTATTTTCCTTCTTTCTCAGTTCATGAGAAGAGAAGCAGGTGGAGTTGGATTTTCATTAATGCACTGAATGAAGGAACACAACTGGCACACACACACTGACACGCTCACATAGCAGCTGTTATTCGAGCTCTTGCATTTAATTGTGTGATGATGTGTGTTGGGTAAGCTGTAAGTATTTTGACTCACATTTGCATGTCATAACTGCTGTTTGTGAGAGTGTGTGTGTGTTCTGGGTCAGATTATGTTATTTCAACAATGAAAAAACAGTGGAGGAGAGAAGAAAGAGAAAAAAAAGTGAGGTTTACACCAGAAAGAAGTAAGGAAAAAAAATTAGGAGGCAAAATGAGAGGTAAAGAAAGAAGGTGTAAGATACAAGAGGAGAGGGGAGCGAATAAAAAAGACACTGCAAAGTAGTCCGAAAAAAGAATAAGTAGATCAAAAATAAGATAAGTAAGTGTGAGACTAGTGGAGCAGGCGGGGTGAAAGAGTGAAGGCTGCGTCACAATAAATAAACAGAGGTGGAAGTGAAGGTACAAGGGGTGGAAGGAGGAGGAAGGAGGGATAGTCAAGGAGAAAAAACAGAGGAGAGGGGGAGATAGTGAGCTCCCACAGCAGGTTAACACAGTGATGGAGAGGAGGGGAGGAGAAGAGATAGTGAACCTCCTCCAGAAAGTTATGAGAGTCAGAAAGGAAAGATGGAGAAGGTGTTGAGGGATGGAGAGTAAAAAAAAAAAAAACATAGTGTCTCTCTTTCTTCCTGCCTGGCTGGTTAGGATGCTAACTATGTCGGCTCCTTGAGGACCAAAACACAGGTATCGGAGTAAACACAATTAATGAGGGATGATGGAGGAGAGTGTTGGAAGGAGGGAATGAATGAGAGATGGATGGAGCAGCAGAGACAAGACACACTGTCTGTGTCAGATTCCTTTTCTCTTCACTTTCTTTTCCCCTCCCTTTTTCTTTTTGTCTCACTTTCTCCATGTCAGTAAGTCTTTTTCCTGCCTTTCTGCCTCTCAACGTGCAGGTGGTGGGTGGCGTACGCGGATGGAGGAGTGTGTTGGCAGCCCTGTGGTGCTGACAGCTCCTGATAGAGCCATTCTAATGGGAGCAGATGATGATTGACGGCCATGCAGCGAGCTGACAGCACATAAAGGTCACATTAGCTCTCACTGCGATAGATAGATGAAAAGATGGAAAGAGGCAGCGAGAGAGAGAGAAAGCAGGTAGATGAGACAAGCTGAGAAGGACTGGCAGTAAAGACAGACAGACACACTGACGAAATGTCAAAAAGCCTGGGAAAAAGGGGGGGGGTTAAAAATAGAAACGTCAGACAGAAGTAGAAGGAAAGAACGACAAACCACTCAGAAAAGTCAGCCAACAGACAGGCAGAAAATTCAAAACCAAAACAGACAGAGAACCTGGTTCTGTTTCTTCCTGTTGTCTGAGAGCATCTGCTTTTCAACAGGCACATTGTTTTCATTGTAATCACTTTTGTCAGCCAGGGATGACTTCAGTCTAACCCTCCATGCACTTGGACTAGAAGTTACCTTTCTAATGTTTGTGAATCCACTAACACCTACTATCAACCTTTCTATCTATCCTCCGAATGACTATATCAAAAAGTATATTTACAATATGAGGTAAGTGGTTCTCTATATTTCATATAGTTTAATATAGTCAAATACTGTTATTAATATAGTCAAATACAGTTATATTTCTTTCTTTCTTTCATTACCAATGCAACAAATGATTATGTCTAATGTGAAAACAGAAGCCTGTAGTGACAAAGAGTTTTTTGGAGCTTTGTTTTGATTTTCTGGCCAAGCTCTACTACACCACCTTGTTTTTCAGCCAAAAACACAACTCCAAATGAATGCTAATGTTTGTCTGTGTCTGCTGGATGTGTACGCATGCAATTCTTTGTCAACACGTTATCCATAAAAACCTTATCAGGTGAGAATATTCCAGTGTTGTGTTTTCAGCTTGTTCTGCTATCCCCAAGTGACCTAAGCAGACCTAATGCAGCTTTAATTATATTGAAATTAAACCTTTCATGGATTATTCATTACTTTTGTAATACTTACTTGTTGCCATTATAGAAACCAATCTGGTCTTCAAAGTAATGGACAAAAAATTATCTTCATCTCCTAGTTAGCTACAAACTTAACTGCTGCTGATTATTACTGATTTGTGAACCACTGATGAGTGTCTTAAAATCAGGTAAACCAAAACCATTTTGGATCATTTTGTTCATCTGGCTAATTGTGTTTATCACTCGATAATCCTGGAGCATAGTGTGGTGTGAATGCTGATTATCTACAGTGGAGTCCACAAGTCACCCACACAGATTTCACTTATTCTCACTAATTAAACCTTTACTCAGGGCTGTGTGGGCATGTACAAACTAGGCTTGATTTACGTCTCCTTCGGTCTCCTCTTAGCTTTATTGTACCTGTAAGTGTGGGAACACTCACACCTCATTCAGTGTTATTAGTGTGTGTAGAGAGATTCAATCAGGCAGAATAATTGAATAACACCTGTGTGCCCATGCAGGGCCTTCAGGTTTGTAATTGTTTGCATGTTTCCCAGTCTTCTGCATATGGTGTGATGCAAAAACCAGCTTTGCTGCTGTTTTAATAAGCCAGGTCATGCTTTTTGCAGTTAGAATGAACATACATGTTTTTCTGCTCTTCACCTCAGAAATGAGTGGTTTCTGAATGGAAACCCTGTAAAACAAGGCCTTTGTTGAGCATTTCCCAGAGGTGTTAATTTATTCACCACTCTGGTAAACAAATTTAGTGTTGTTAAACAAATACCCTATTAAAAGTCCACCTATCCCTGCTGGTAAAATCTAATTTGCCACTTTTGTTCCACTTTTCCATTGTTATTCATATGATGTCATGTTTTTTTTTCTCCTTTGTCACATTAAAAACTGTTAGTGACAAAATAAATCCTTTGAAACACATGTTGCTTTGAAAACTACCAAGTAACTTTTAAAGCTAACATGCAACAATAATTAGTGACTTGGGAAAACTTCCCAGTTTCAGTGCCTTAGTTATATTGTGATGGATTTTTATTTTTATTTTTTTGCCCAACCCATTAATTCTGTTGCAACCTTGACCTATCTATAAGCACCTACAGACACCAACTAATTGTCTCCATTCTAGACCTTCCTCCTCCCCCCTGTATTTCTTCACCTCTGCCTTACCTTTCTCCTTTCTCAAATGTTCATACATATTGAATTCTCCAGTTATTCCTGCCTCAAACTACATGGAGCCTGACAGTCCTCCTATAACAGGATCCTGACATTTCCTGATGGATATGGAGGCAGCAATGAGAGTTTACTTCTGCTTCCTCCTTGTCCTGCTGCATCTCACCCCTCATTCTCCCTTGTGTGCTTTGTGGGGACAGAGAGAGACAGATGATGTGTGTGTATGTGTATTTGGAGAGGGAGGGTATGTGTGTGTTTATACAATGTGAGAGTGTGTGTTTGTGTGTGTGTCTCTCTGCAGGCTGCAGTGCTGCTGTTACACTAGTCTGGAGTTTTCCACCAATCCCCATATGGCAAGTGTTGTGTCCCACCAGCCACACACACACACACACACACACACACACACATACACACACACACACACACACACACACACACCCACACACACACACACACACACACACACACACACACACACACACACA
>JBBMJY010000005.1:4927672-4944174 GCA_037833715.1 Toxotes lorentzi
ACACACACACACACACACACACACACACACACACACACACACACACACACACACACACACACACAATCACACACACAAACACACACACACACAAACACACACACACACACACATGCACAAACACCTACACAAGAGACCAAACATCTCATTACCTCTAGTGGGGTGTGTGTGTGTCTATTCATGGTTGTGTTCAGGGCAGAAAGGGACGGTAAGTGGACTTGCTCTTGTTGTTTGTATGTGACAGAAAATAGAGGGAGAGAGCATTTGTATGCATATTTGTATTTGAGTGCATGTGTGAAGGAGAGAGACAAAGTACATGTGAATATGTGTTTTTTTTTTCAGAAATACTGTGCAGTTTAGCCCTGATACATGTATATGTGTGTGTGTGTGTGTGTGTCTGTGTGTGTCTGTGTGTGTGTGTGTTAAATACTGTCAGTGGCCAGGTTGTGAAAGCAGCAGCATAATTTTGGAGCAAAGGAGAGGATAAACTTTTCTAGAGTGATGTTAAATTTATGTGTGTGTTTATGAGTGAGTGTGAATGCTTGCATATCTGTGTAAGTATTCCTGTCCTTTCATCATTATGAGAACTACGAATCCTCCAAACTCATTTTGCAGGTCATCACTTTGAAAAGGGTATGCAGTAACGTAAGGTGAGGGTTGAAGGAAAACTCTGGTTTACTACAAACGAGGCCTTATTTGTGTTGTTTTTACCACCACTGGGTTTGATGGCACTGCTGTTACCAGAGTAATTACATGAATCTGGGAATACATTGTATTGTGTTATATGTTATGTTTCTGTTGACCAAATAAAGAGGAGAAAAAGCAAAACAAAAACAACAAATCCCACACCCCAAGTTTGTAAAACATCCTTTCTGACAAAAATTTTAAGTCCTCAAGCCAGTATGAGATAACAATGATGCTATAATCAGGGTTAGTTTCTCAGACTTTAGCGGCCGCAGAAAATATCACAGTTCACTGTACTTAAAAACAGTGAACTCAAGTGTAAAATCGGTTGAGTGACCCTATAGGACCCATCCATCCATCCATGCACTAGCTGTACCGCTTATCCTCCAGGGTTGTGGTGGGGACTGAAACCTATTCAAGCTGACATTGTGTAAGAGGCAGGGTAGAGCAGTCTATCTCCCAGGGCTGACACATAGAGAACATCAACCATTCACGCTCACATTCACACCTAGGGGCAATTTAGAATCTGCAATTAGCCTACCCCGCAAGCCGGAGTACCCAAAGAAAACCCACCCAGGCATGGGGAGAACGTGTACTCCCCACACAGAAAGGCCCGGTCGGCCGGCAGGTCTGTGAGGCAACAGTGCTGACCACTGCACCACCCTGCTGCCCCTATAGCACCCGGGTTGTGTAAATTCCGATTAAGGAATCAATGGGTTGTCCAAGAATGAGAATGTACTACAATCAAGTAATGACATAGCATCCCCTTTACGGAGCATTTTTCATCCTCACGACTTCATTACCCGTGATGAATGTGTCCCCATTGTTCCAAACATTAGGTCCCTGTAGCTAACTTATAGAGATAAAATAGCCTGATCTTGAATATCACTGATAATGAAGTAAAAGGGAGGAAGGTTGAATGGAAGAGGGAAAAAAACAAAAAGCTGTGATTTGAGGTGGTTTAAATCTGGCTGTGTCTGGAGAGCATGAAAAAAATCACCCCACTCGCTGCCTGTCTCTCCTCCATCAGTCTTCCATTGTCCTGTATCTTTCACCTCGCCCCTCATTACCCATACTCCCTGGCTCATGTGTGTACATAAGTAAAGACTTTGCATATAAGCCACCGGACATGTGGCTGCATAGTTAAATGGCTCCTGGAAGACTTAATATGTAGACAAAGCCCAATCAGTATGAAGGGTAGCATGGAGCACAGTGGTGAAAGCATTATCATAAATAGTGTTGGAACTGAGCAGTGAGAGATGCCAGAGATCCTAAATCTTGCCACTGTTTGTTTGTATGGCAGTGGGAGATAAACTATAATACATAAGCTTGTCCTCTGCTTGTTGCTGGTGTTTGGTTGTTTCTGTTTGATCTACTTTGATATTTGAAGTTGCTTTAGGGCCCGGGTTAAAGAAAGGTTAGTGTGAGATTAGGAAAAGTATTAAGATCAGTGAGGTTGAGGAATGAAGCACATGGAGTGTCCTCATAAAGGTAGAAAAACTATATGAATTATTAAATACTATGTACATTTAATATATTATCAAGTATGTGTTTGTTGTTTCATATTCAGAACCATTCGTCTTGGTGTGTGTACAGTTTTCCTCCCTATCTCTATGTGATGATGCAGTTATTTAGAATTAACATTGCGTTGAAATTGCTTGAGTTATTGTCCTTTAAGGGAATATTCATGAGGTGGAAAAAGTCTTTATCCCTCATTTGATTTAGGCACTGCAAGTCGCAACAGAAACTGCATGGCCAAAAGCTCATTAAAAATGCTGAGTCATTTGTAGTCAGGGAGAAGCTGACTCTGCAGAATGCTGTGCTGCTGCAGCTCTGTGCACATGAGGTTGACTGACCTGCTCTGTCTTTCCTTTGTCCTATACCCTTATTCCCTCTGTCAGTACTTCTAGGTGCATGTGTTTGTGTAATCAATAAATCCCTACATCCTCTGTCTCCCTGTATAAAAATCATCTTAAGTTTTTTTTTTTTTTTTTTTTTCTCCTTCAGGTCAAGGCTTATGCTGCTGCAGCCATGTCACTGACTGACCCAGTGTACGGGCACAAAGTAACAAGAGAAAAAGAGACTTAGCCTGTGATTAGAGTTGATGTGAGGAAGTGAAATATGATTAAGTCAGTTGGGTGATTCTTAATGTATTCTGCCCTGCTGCACCCGAAGGCAGGTCCATCATTACATATGCATGCAGTGCAGAAAGTTGTTCAAACTTCTGCAACTTTGTTTTAACAGCACTCTCCTTGAATTTGCTATAGTGCAGCCAAAACCCCAGATTTACCCCCAGTCCCACTGCTGACGTTTGGAAATTAAAAACTGTTCAAAATGTATTATCTCACACCTCATATATATTTGACTTTGTCAGACAGTGTAGGTAAGTAAAAGGAATAGTTTGACATTTAGAGCTTAGTACAAAGAACAGCTCGCCTGGTTCAGTCCAAAAGCCACAAAATCCCCCTACCAGCACCTCTAAAGCTCTCTGACTAACAGTTATATTTTGTTTCAAGAAAATTATATGTGGAAAACAAAGCTGTCTCTTGGCCAGATTCATTGGATCCTGGAATCTTGTCACCAGTCACTGCTTTTTACACAGTTTTTCAGTATGGATTAAAAAAACGAGAATTAATATGCTAATAAGTAAAATTTAGATTTAGATTTTTTTCTTTGACTAGATGTTTCCCCCAAATTTCAGTTTCATCCTCTGTCTCTAGCTTCATATTTACTTTACAGACAAGAGAGAGGTATCAATGTCAAACTGTTACTTTAAGAAAAATACAACGGTTGACGTGGTTAAAGAGTAAAACAAAATTTGCTATGGCTTAACATTTTATATTTGTCAGGCTTAATTATTTGCCATGTTTCCCTCTTGAGATAATTTGGTCTAATGGATAATTGCTCTGGGAGAATTTGATAACAACAGTTCAAAGCTCTCCACTACAGCTGAGTCTGTAAGCCTACTAGAAAAAAGGCTCTAAACTAGTGCTTAGAGGTTGGTTGCATCCATTAGTTTTGTTGACGACAAGCACTGGAGGGCTTCTATTGATTATTTTCTGGTTATTGTAAAACATCGCTGTTTAATTAGGTTTTGCTATTTAGGCAATTCCAAACCTGGAAAAAAAACTCCATCACTTTCTTGTTCAAGTGCACTGCAAAGATGTATTCAGAGACTCTTGCACAGCCTGTGATTGGTCAGAATACAGCAACCCATCAGCCATGTTGCTCACAGTGTGAACACATGGTCACTGAGCAGTATGAATCGTTGAGGGCTTGAGGTTTGTCTTGGTGTTTATGTAATGAATGTAAGTCAATGAAGTGTCATCAGAAAAAGAAAGAAAGGAAAAAAAGGCAGTGAAAAAGATGTGTGGAGTGAAGAAAAGCAGGGTTACAGGGTGTCCGCTTTGATAGATGTCAAAGAATCAACTGTGAGGCATTTCCTCTCAGCTGCTATTGATTGACCTCAAGGAGAGAGGGAGAGGGGAAGGAAAAGGGGGGTAAAGAAAGAGAGGAGAGTGCAGAAGGGGATAAAAGAGGAAGAGGAGACTCGAGAGGAGGGGTAAGACAGCATGTGTCTGAGGTGAAGAGAGGAGGTGAAAAAGAGAGGCAGAGTATAAGGCAACATAAGGGAGTAAAAAAAAAAGTCAAACTGAAAGAGGATCTGACGAAGAGGGCTAGGGAGGAGAGATGAAAGGACAGGGAGAGAGAGAACGAGTGGATTTGGCAGGAGGATAGCTGAAAAAGAGGTGAAATGAAGTTCACTGGGGAAGGAAAGGAGTCTTTCATATATCCGTAATTTTCAGTTTCACTTTCCTCTTTTCTCTCCAGTATATTGGACCGTTTTTCTCTCAATCTCAACCCTTGCCTCCCACAAGCTTCCAGTCCACTTTCTTCCAATTTTTGTCTCTTTTTCTCTTTTTTCCTTTGATCTTCCCTCTGTCTCTCCTACACAATCATACCCCTACACTCTCTCTCTCTCTCTCTCTCTCTCACACACACACACACACACAAACCTCTGAACGTGTCCTAATCTCCGGAACATGTTGGAGCATTAGTTGAGCTCCCAAAGTCAACATCAGCCAAAATAAACAAAATCTTGTTCGTCAAACATGGCATATTATTAATAGTCTGCACTTTGAATACATCCTCTGTCTCTTTGTCACACAAATTCACAAGTCATCTCAGTTGTTGTACTTTTTCTGTCGCTTTCCTCTCTCTCAGGCATCGCCATAGAACTACAGCTCTCATAACAAAACACTATTGACTCAATTTTAGCCTGTTTGAATGGTGTTTGTCACGTTTCTGTTTGTTCCTTATTTTTTTTATGTTGTTTACTTCGTTTTGTCAAGAGAGAAACGGTGGAAAAAAAGTTTCATCTTTGTTTGTAAATCTTGGAATGTGTGTGTTTGTGAGCGAGACAGGCAGAGATGGACAGACAATAACGCTGTCAGAGAAAAAGACGAGCGGTGAGTGAAAACGACACTCAGAGTGGTGGTAGAAAGGTGCAAACGGCAGTAGTAACTGAGGAGGGGAAATTAAAAAGGCAGAGGAGAGCTATCAGAGAGCCTTTTAATTAGCCATCCCGTTTATCACCATCGGCAAACCAAGCCAAGGTGCCGTCTGTTGTCATGTCAGGAGAAAGTAGGAAAAGCACTCTTCTCTGAGGCATCGAGCATGAAGGAGAGAAAGGAGATGAAAAAGACAGAGACGAGAGAGACAAGGAAGAAAGTTAAAAGAGATTTGAAGATTAAAAGTAGGGCTTGGTTGTTATATAATCCAAATACTACAGTAAATATGCCAGAGATAGATAGAGACATGTCACCTATTGTAAGAATACAGGTAATTATAGCAGATAAACAATATTATTTTCTTCATTTCACACGAACCTCCTGTTCTCCCCTTAAATTTCCCCTTAATTAGATTTAAGTTTCTTAAAATCATCTTATTCCCATCAGTCTGGCTGTATCTTACAGTTTATGCTGTGTGTTGTGTTGTTGCAGCTCTTTACTGAAGCTCTGACGTTTCCACAGAGTGAAAGACCATGTTTTTAATGGCTTTGTCATAAAACGAATGATGTACAATGCAAATTTACAATATAATACACTGTACAATACAGAATATGTTCTACAACATTATTGACATAACTGTGCTTCGGTGGGACAGCGGCTCTGTATCGTTAGAGAGAGTGAAACAGCTTTGACTCTTCATCTCTAAACACTAAATTGCTATAGCACAGAATTTTGTAACCAAGAGAAGTGCTGGGAAAAAAAAGCAAAAGAAACTTTTGTACGTTGCCTGAACTGGAAATAAGCTGCAACTGCCTCTGTGCTCCTGCCATGTTAATCAGCGGAACATGTCACACCAACACTTCAGAGGCAGTGCTGCGTGCTCAACTAGGCTCTAAATCCATGCTTTGGTTGCAGAATGCACATTATTTTTGGAAACTAGATCAGTGTTGGCAACCTTTGTGACCCCTTAAATTGAAACTGTGCCTTGCGATTTGCAGGTTATGTTTATCGCAGGTTGCATATGGTATGTCTAAAGTTTGTGGTTCAAAAAGTCTGGAAAAATACGGAAAATTGTACATAAATGTGTGTATTTTTTCTGCTTTTCTATCCTAGATAGCCATCTCATAACCCCCTCAAATGTATTGTGGGACACATTGTTGTTGTTCAGACCAACTCCCAGGCTGGGAATGACTAAACTAGAGGAAAAACAGCAAGGAAAAGGCACAAAACCTGTACTGGGTTAAGCATCACTACTAGGTGGGAGTGCGTGCATGTACAGTATCTGCCTGTCTTTCCTTGGCTATGTGTTTTTATGGGCATTCAGGCATGTACCGAAACTACATGTGGGATGTTGGGACTAATAATATACCCTGTGGTGCCAGGGCATCCATTCTAACTGTCCTCTTTATACCAGCTGAGATCTAATTGAATCTAATTGGGACAATTAAAGTGAAATTGGACCAGAAGAATTTATTGAACCAGTTATCTGTAGTAATTAGGCAGTAATTGGCCTATTGTTATCTATACAAGTCTCTGAAGGGCTGACAAAGACCCAGCTCACAGACCCAAAAGTGAGACTGACACACAGTGTACAAAGACACGCCGTCTTCCTGTAACGCATGTTTCTAACGTCATGTGCCTACGTAATACAAACGTGTGCATGTTTATGTTTTCTTTGGCTGACTGTGTGTATTTCCTTGCATTTGTCCTACAGCTGTACCTATTGATGTCCCTTGTGCTGAAATCGTCTTTGTGCAGCGAAATCAATGAGGGTCCACTTGCACACAGAGGACATCTTTTTCACTTACACTCTTTCCCTCCTTATTGGTTTCATATAGATTAAAAAACAATACTTGAGATACTGTGATAAAATTGCAAGGAATACAATAGACTGAAAATAAGGGAGGAAATGAGGAAAGGGAGTGGGAAGACTGGACAGGTTAGATGAAGGGCAGGAGAGAAAAAGTAACTGAGAGTTAAATTAGGTGAGATAATGTCTGAACATTTGAACAGCTGCAGTGTGTTGGTGATTAAAGCTTCTGACGGTGTCACTGACGTCATGGATTACTGGAAGTCTATTCTATTAGAATATACACTATAATTATCATTTGGTGGTCACTTACATATACCAGGGAAAATATATATATGTCTAACATGGGCTGTGCAATGGAAATGTGTGGTACATGCATGATACAGTACATAATGTAATTTTGTATTTTTTAATCTATCTATCTAGTCAGTCATGCTTGCTACGCTTTGTTCAGATAACTCAGTGTCTATCTTTTACTGTCAGATGTCAGTAACAGCACACATTCAACAAATATCATTCAACTGCAACTCTATAGATACGGTAACTTTAAAGCTGCTCTAGATTTTTATGTCAACAATGGTTCAAATAATATGAAAGGCGTCATTCATAGTGACAAAACCACAATTGTCACCTGTCTCTTTAGTTCCCTGTAGACCTACAGAGTGTTTCAGCATCTTTTAACTCATTTTTTATGGCCCACAACTTAACTGTTCTGACTCACTTTCACTTCTCTCATCAGTTTTGCGGTCCGACATTCAGCTATGTCCAGCTATGCAGAGGTGAGTCAGGTGCCAGGCATTGTTCTTCTCTCTCTAGCTCTCTTTGGTCACTGTCTTCGAAACTGTGAAGCCAGTGGGTATATCTGGGAGAGCCAGGTGGAGAAAAACAACCTGAACCTAAACCCTAGCCCTGAGCCTAGCTTTAAGCAGCCTCGATAGATATTTACAGACAATGAGTGTCAGCTCTGGCCTATCAGAACTTTAACACAGAATGTGCAACCTTAACACATATTTGTTTTGTTCATTTTTACAGTAGTAGTTTGTCACACAGTGAATAGTTTTGTTGTTTTTTTTAAATATAGAGTTGTAACTATCACTTAATGACTTCTGTGTTAATTACAGCTGAGGAAAATAATGTGAAGAATATGCATGACCTGAAGGCTCTGAGAGGGATCAAGTTGGGAAAATAGAGGTGCCACATTAGTATGCTGTCTTATACTGTAGAAATTCAAATCAAATGCAAAACATTCCATTAAAATAACTAATGAACTGAAAACAATAGTGAATGTGTTTCTGGGGAAATGCATTACCTTCAGTCTAATCCCAAAATAGTGCAGAGGAGAGCACAGGGAGGAATTCTCCTTCAAAGTGTAGAAGACAAAGTGATGACAGCAGTGTTTCTTTATGTTGGTGTAGTACCTGTGAGGATGAGATGAAAGTACATACAGTGATGACACTATTGCTGTTAAAGGAGCTTTTAAAGGGACAGTCCACTCTAAAATTAGAGTTGAAATAAATGGTTATCACCTTCCATTGTATCCATTGCCTTGTTTCATGTGGCTTCTTGTTTATTCCTACAAACAATACAATGCATCATGATGTGTATAATGGGGTTTGAGAGAAGAATAGTTTTTTTTAACTATAAATGTCAGGCCTCAGAATTAAAAACCTGAGGCTTGTTTCTTGTTTTAGTTTTATTTTTTTGTGCCAGTGCTCAGAGAGATACTAATGTTTCCCATGACAACAGCTATGCTAGACCAGAGAGCAATGTAGCCTTGTTACGTTTTCAGAAAGGGAACAAGTTTTCTTGGATGGAAAAAAAAAAACCCTTGCTCTGCTGTTGCACTTAAGTAACCCTATACTGTCAGCCTATGTAGAAAACATGAATGCAATATGTTCTAATCTATAACCTCACTTATTGGAGTAGGTGGAGACATGGCAAATTTAGCAAAATACAAAAAAGTACATTACAACACTTCATCACAGCATGACTCCATTGATAAATGCATTAAAGAGATTATGGATGGAGAGTGGGGTGTTACAGTCAGCAGCATGTGATGTGTCCCTCCTGTAACGGTGGCTAGGAGCAGTTAACAACAATAACAAACTGCAAATGAATCTGACATGGGCAGAAGTTTGGGACCAGGCTAGGACTGTTTAGTTTCTTGAAAATTTTACTATTTATCCTTGCCACTTATCCAGAGCATCTTCATGTGCATGCTCATCATTTCTTATAGGACAGGTTCAGACTTTTTTCAGGTGACACCCTCATGCCATATGTACATTGAAAGAGCTTTTGTTTGCTGTAATTATTCTTTTTGTTGGTACCAACCATGAAGTCATTCTTTTCTAGGGTGACTACACTGTGAAAGCTGGAGGACAAAATCTCCAGTCCTTATGAGTGTAAAAAAGTGCCCCCGAGTTCAGCTGAAGCTGACATTCAATAAGTGATTACAGGGACCAGTAACTCTTTCAGTGTACATTTTGTCATGTGAGTAGAGGGTTTAAATATATCTATTTGATATGAACTCTGTCATCATAAAAAAATTGTCACGCCACCCATTATCTCTTTAACATATGTAGAGGCAGACTGTCTTTTCCAAACTCTTTGTATCTGCATGAGGCCACATCTGTAGCACACAGTCACAGCTGGAGGACAGATTCACAGTCATGCCTGCGGCGACAGTGTTGAGGACAGAAAACTCCCCAGTACCTTCACTGTTTCTCTTTTTGTCACTTAGTCCTTCTTCCCTGTGTCTCCATATTTTCTCTCCCATTATGTCTAAAGGCAGATCCCGTACCACCCTCTACCCTCACCTTTTGCCTTATTTCTGTGCTTTTATTCTTCTCAGTGGGTTCAGTCCTTGTTTTTCTCTCTTTCTCTCCCTTCACATCTTCCCGGCGCCGACTGTGTCAAGACAAAAACACCTCCAACCTCTGTTTCTTTCTTTCTTTTGACTCCTGTTTTGCTCACTCTGTTCTTCCCTGAGGGTTGTGTCAGGAGCTGCCTGAGGTAGCTTCCCCATCAGGGTGCTCCCTAACTCCCTGTTTTCCTCCCTCACTTCCTCCCTCTTCCCTCCCCTTCTCTCCCTCCTCCCTCTCTTTTCCTCAGTATTCCATCTTATCCCCACGGGATTCCCGGGCCTTAATTATTCATTGTAATTTGTAGATTAATTCTGCATGGCTACTTTCCTCATCACGAGCACAGACACCGACACACACACACACACACACACACACACACACACACACACACACACACACACACACAAATTCCTTCGCCTCTCTGTCTCTTTATTTCTTACTTCCCTCCACCCCAGGCACCCCTCTGCTGCTTTCCTCCTCCGTCACTTCATCTTGCATTTTCACTCTTTTCTTTTCTCCAATTTATATTTTACGTTCTCCTCTTTTTCGCTCCCCTCTGTCCTCCATTTTTAGCCTACAACTTCTTTCCATCTTTTTATCTTTCCACCTGTTCTGTTGCTTACTACATTGTTTGCTTGTTCTCTTTGCACCTTTTTTTTAATTTTCTCTCTGTCCATTTCTCTCATCCTTCCCCTCTCGGTCTCCATTACTCTCTGGTTTTCTCTGTCTTTTGCTGCCTATATATCCTTTCCTCCCCTCTCCCTCCATCACTCCCTCCCTCATTCTCTCCCCTCTCCCTCCCGGTGACAGGTTCCATTATCATGTTTCTCACGGCTCGCCTGCTCTCCTCCTGATGGATGACCTCACACGAATATTAATTTACTGTAGCATTAACAATATCACATCTTATTCTACACTTACCTCTCCTCCCCCCACTTCCCTCTCATTCTCCCTCCCTCTTTACCTGCTCTACCCTCCAAACACCCTTCAGCCACTTCTCATTTTCTTTTGTCCCTTCTCTCTCTTTCCTTTACTCTCTCCTCATGTCTTCATCTCTCTCAGCACTTTTGGCTAAAGTTAGCGCTCTTCATTCAAAGTAAATTCCTTCACACAATTGCATATACATTCAAAAAGACTATAAAATACCTTTATCAATGGTGCAATTCTAGTAACTCATTGCAGATTATCATCTTTCCGTTTTAAATCCAAATGCAATTTTCACATGAACACAAGCACAAACAGTATATATACACTGCATTAACATGATACTGAGTGGTATTTACTGAGACCCCATGACATCCCTCTTTCTGAAGTCAAATGTTGAGGCAATTTACATAATTGATGCAGCACATCATGACACGCAACACATAATGGAAATGCTGAGTGAAAGCTACTTGCATGATATATAGATAGTCAATGTGAGCAGAAGAGCTGTTGACATGAGAAGAGATGGAGGGAGTAGAGGAGGAAAGATGTGGAAAAGACGTGCATTGATGAATGTGAGGAGAACAGGCCATTGGCTCTGGCACATATTCCTCATACTTCTTTATCCACTTTCTCATGCAATCTCCTCTCTTTTTTCCACTTCCCTCTTGCTTAGTCCACTTTACCCCATCACATCCATTTCTCACTCTCTTCTCTCCCTCTCTGTTCTCCAAATCCCACTTTATCCCATCATCTCTCTTCCTGTGTGGAGAGGCTCATGTACACTGTATTTATCATCACCTGTCTAAGTTCATTTGATCAGCAGGACTCTTTATGGGGTTTGGCTGCTGCTGCTCTGAGGCCAGCCACATGTATTCCACCTCACAGCTGCTGATAAATACTGTATCATTTTGCAGATTAGACCTGTTATGTGGTTAAAATTGGTTGGAGCTATGCTGGGAATTTGCTGAGGGCAACAAACTCCTTGTAAAAGTAATAAAGTTGGAAATTGTCCCGCCCTTACAGGTGCAGTAAAATGAACAGGGCAGTCTTGGAGATGTCAGTCAAGCATGGTCTGTACACATCTACAAAGACCACACATGATTTTGGCTATTTCTGTGAAAATAAGGAATAATTTTCCTGCCTTCCATTTTTTCTTCACCTTTTATTTACAGTATGTGTCAATGTGTGTGACAGTTTTAGTGATGACCTTTCAAGCCAGTGCATTAAGTGGAAGATTACAAAGGATTTAGGAGACAACAAAGACATCAAAAATGACAGTCAGAGTCACATAAAGTTTATCACTAAGGAAAGGAGAAGCTAAAATAATATGACTACATATGGTGTGTGTGTGCAGGAGGAATAAAGAGAAGGAGAAACCCTGACAGATGAGAGTGCCATTGTGTGAGAGTAACAAAAGGTTTCTGTAGAAAAAAAACTGTCTCTTCCTTCTATAGGAGGCAGAAGTAAAAGATGCATAAAAAGGAGCCACAGTACTGGAAACAGAGCATGTTATTATGCCTCCACATCGGCGACAGCTGTGGCCAAAGGCACAATGTTTTTGGGTTGTCCGTCCCATACTTGTGAACGCACCGTCTCAGGAATGAATTTCACAACATCAGGCACAGGTGTCCACTTGGTCCATTTCGTTTCTTGGATTGTACATCTTTACATTCAATAAAGAGTTATTGAAAATGACTCAAAATCTCTCTGAGCTAGCTAATTTTCTGTCAGTCAACAAACTCATGAGCTTGGTCGCTAACAGGAAAATAACTTCCCACCCTTGAGACTTTTTTGTATATGTATATTGTTGCTTAAAAAGGTGATGTGTCTAGTGAGTTAGCTAGTGTACACTTAAGCATAAGTTATACTTGGAGCTTATTTTTCTTGGTTTTAAGTTTTCTTTTGTCAAAAAAATTAATTTCTCTGTGCTTCTTTTAGTTAAAAAAAAAGATAAACTTAATTTAAAAGGTGGAGCTGGTGATATTTCATATCTTTGTTACATTCCACAAATCCCATAGAGAGACCAAATGACCCAGTCCATCTAATTTCCCTGCTCTCTATGACAGTCAGACCTACCCACAACCTTTCATTGTTACTGAATATGGAAATTTTACACAGTGAGCATTCATTTTTTTAAAAAAAGGACAAATAGTTTCCTAAAACTTCAAGGCATTTAGCAGACGTCACCCAAACAGGACTGTATTTCAATACTGTATTTCATGGGGACTGTTTTTGGCTGTGCACTAATATGTATTTGGTCTTCTAGTGAGTACTTATGGCAGCAGTAGAATGTATGTGGATGTATGTATGTATGTGATCAACTCAAATAAACAACATAGCCCAGGTTCATCATAATGAGGAAACATGTCTGTTGATGTTTAGATAAATATTAAATATTAACAGTAAGGCTTATTTATCTTTTAGGGGGAAAAAAACGTGTTTTCCAACATGTCATGGAGCATAAATGCAGCAAAAGATTTGGTGTCACACTGACACATTTAGAAGGCTGGTAACAGGTGTTGAGTGCCTACCTTTTCTTTTCTTTTTTTTTTTTTTGTAAGGTCACACATGTTGAGAAAAGTATCCCGCAACTGTGTTTGGCTGTGGCACGATTCACTGGGAAAAATGGAGAACAAGTTGCTATGAAACAGCCACTCGGCTGGCATGAGTGCTGCAGTGACTGCTCTATGGAAGAATGTCAGCAGACATTGTACATGCAAACACACACACACACACACACACACACACACACACACACACACACACACACACACACACACAGAGCATACAGCACTTCTTTTGGCTGACAAGATCACCCAGGACTGACACAGTCGTAATGGCCACTCCAGGTCATTACTCCTCTAAATCCCAGGGAGAACGACGAGGATGATAAAAACATAAGGGCAATAGAAAACCTGAGTGAGTGTGGGTAGGAGGAGAGAATGTAATACTGATATATTTTCCAAATCGATTGATGCCTGAGTAAATGTCCAATTAATCTGCTTTATGATAGCAGGATGAGCTCTGTGGGATGAAATATGTATGAGGGTCCTTCAGACAGCTCTGTGTTTAAAAATTCTTTTCATCCTACGCCCTGAGGAAGTGTGTCAGATTTGTGTGTGTGTGTGTGTATTTTTCGTACCTCCCGCCCAGACCTCTAGGAAGCTCTCACTCAGGAATACAAGCTCAGAGGGGAGCGGGCTTCGTTCCCGGTTACACACATAAACATAAAACATGCGTAAACGGGCATATTAAGTGTGTGAATTTTCCATCTTCAGAAACATAAAAACTCACTCAGACAGACAGAAATCCAGAACATGTGCTCAAGTTCCTCAAATTCTTCATCTCATGTGCAGTATGTGCAGACGAGACGGGCCGCACCTAACTCACACCACACTCAACACAGTTACTTAGATAAATAAGCAAACACGCTCACGGCTGAGTAGTTGCAGTGCCTCATGTCTCAGGCCGAGTGATCGATCGATCTTGATTTCATCTAAAGCCGATAATGGGACAGGATCCAGACGCTGTGTGGGCGGGGTGATCATTGTGTTTAGTTACACCACACCATTATCTCCCCTGGGCTCACTACTGCAGCACACACTTGTTTGTTTGTTTGTGTGTGTGTATGTAGGGACTAACCCTGTTTGTGTTGGAGCAGTATGGCTGTTGATGGTTTGCACTGTGTGTAGGGCTCATATACATGTGTTGTCTGTGTGTCACTATAAGAAAGCTTAAGGGATACTTGAGCAATACTTTGCATGAACATGGATGAGATACCTACACTGTAGTTTAGTTTAACTTTGCACGTAGAACAACTGCAGTATTGCATAAAAGATGGCATTTGGAGATGCAGAGGAGATGCAATAAAAGCTGATGGAAACAGGTTTTTGTCATTGAGTTTATGGTAATTTTATTGTATCATAGTGTCTTCTTCTGTTTCTTATGTATTTTCTTGTTGAGCTTTGTGAGTCTGTATAAAGGCCCCCCTTGGGACGGGCATTGCAAACCAGCTTAGGCAAGGCATGTCAAGGCAAATTTTTACATAGTATAAATCATTTAAATAGCACAGTTCATGTACAAGGCAATTTTAGAGTGCTCTACAGAAATTTTAAAAGGATTGGAATCAAACTTAAAAAGACTGAATGAGAGAAAGTGTGGAAATACAGATAAACAACAGGTTGTAAGCTTCCAGAGGCAGTCAGGGCTGGGGATACCTTAGATCCTGTGGTTATTTAGGCTGTAAATGCTGTGAGATGTGATATTGGTCCATGCCACATATTTGTCCCGATTCAAGAAAAGCATTGATGCGGGACCTCTCCATTTTTTCTGCAGATGGACCATGGTCATATTACTGCCACACTGTTACGCTGCTACGTTAATCGCCTCATGTTGTGTTTGTACATAGGAGACAAATGAATTCATTGCAAAAACATAAATGCCATTTTAGCTGAGAAGCAGCTATGACATGCCATTAGGTGCCATGAATACAGAGTGCTTTTTTAACTGTGTAATCATGTTAAACCCGTTTCATATTCACATTACATAATTCTCACATTGCATAATATGCACATAGCACCAGCTGGAAACATGCACTGATTTTCCTTTCAGATTTTTTGGCAAAATTGCTGAAGATGTGCACAGATTTGGATGAAAATATGTCTTACCTTATGATGCTTGTTCCCGCTGACGCTTATGTTGATACACTTTGACTGTATGTGCTTTTGTGTGCGTCTTCGAGGTGTGGGTGTACATGTGCTCTCAGTTTTGTGTTTGTGAATGGGATGTACAGGCTGCATTATAGAGCAGAGCTAACTAATGCTGTGTTACCAAGAGAACATGGATGGTCTGCCAAGACTTAAATAAAGGCATAAAGCACGAACAGAGGAGAGAGGAAGAGAGAACGATACACACAAAGACAGCTCTCTTAGATAAAAGGAGATGTATCTCAATAATGGCACTGCTGGAAAGCATGAGTGTTAAATAAGTCGGGAATACCATTGAAGTTTTTAAGTAGACTTTAATGCACAAATTTGAATTATCTTGATTTTTTGTCTCTTTTTTTTCTACCAAAGCAATCTTCAAGCTTTAGTAGGAGTGCGTTTTATTTTGTGTCACATGTTAAAATCACATAATTCTGATTTATTCACATTGCTGTTTTTTTTTTTTAACCAGTTTATTTAATCACAGTAGAGAATTTTGAGAATACTGAAAACCCTTATTATACCTGATTGAAGTTACATTTACTTTCCCTGTCCCGCTGTGTTCCAGCTGAATTAAGTCCATCATTATGCGATTGTACAACATGGTGAGGGTTCTGATCACTGAGCCAGAATGGCTTTGATTCTCTGATCCTCATATCTTCCCCCCATATTTATAAATCCCAAGATCTATGGCTGTTATTCATTCCCCCAGTTCTGCTCTGTAAACTTCCACATGCTCCAGTATTTCTTTTGAGTGTGTGTATGTCTCTGTGTGTGTCCAAATTGGAAAAGCCATGATGTTTGGCATTATGCTTTAATTTCCATGGAAATAGGTTGCGGGAGAACGCCCAGAATGAGATGGGAATTTCAGAAGCCTCAGCACATAACATTTGGAATTTACCATCCGGCTTTTTGGTGCACAACATACACACACACACACACACACAGACACACACACACACACACACACACACACACACACACACACACACACACACACACA
>JBBMJY010000005.1:4953925-4974668 GCA_037833715.1 Toxotes lorentzi
ATTGCCCATAGGTGTGAGTGTGTGCGTGTGTGGTTGTCTGTCTTTGTGTGTCAGCCCTGCGATTGACTGGTGACCAGGGTGTACCCCGCCTCTCGCCCATAGTCAGCTGGGATAGGCTCCAACTCCCCCGTGACCCTGACGGATAAAGCGGTAGAGAATGGATGGATGGATAAAACCAGGTTCAACAGGGCAATAAGCATGAGCAGTCAGACAATGAGACAGGTTTGAAAAAAATTCCTACTTTAGTCAAATTCAGCTGAAAGGGAAAAGAAGCCTAGCATTAAAACTGCAACCTAAACGTTCCATTATAAACATCCATTACAACTTACAGCCCAACGTCCTGGTTCATCTTTGACCCGTGTATGGTACTTGCTGTGATTGTACATCCTCACTGTTTTCCTGTATGATGACTGTCAGTTTTACCTCCAAAGAAAGTGGCAGCTAATTCTGGCAAAATTCACTGCCCTTTGCCCTGTTGTCATCTTTCCTGGTGTGTTCTAGACCTTAGCAGTTAATTTTGTCGACTACAATGTCCAAAGCATCCAAAACACGTTTCTTACCACTGCCCAAAATTTCTGCTGAATAAATCATAAGATTTACATGCTTGAATTTAATGGCAAAATCAGCAACTGCACTTATTTGAAACTGGCCTGAAATAAATTCAGTGACAGCTGTGTATTTATAGTTTCCTTCAGCAACTCCACCTCAACCAGCTCTCGCCCTCTCCTGCTATTTGTACCCTCCTCATGCAAGCGAGTGCTTTCTGTGTGGCCTGCTCCCTCAGTGCTATCAGCAGAGAGAGTCTGCTTGCATGCTTGTACAGATGTGCTGAAAACTTTAGGAGGGGCTGCTGGGTGCATCTTTTCACAAAAGTCTGATTCATTGCACTTCTTTTTTAATAAGTCACTTTCCTGGAGGTAACAGTTGGCAGGGACCACACTGTCATAGACCATATTCCAGGATGGATTTAAGGAGAGATTAAAGTTATTTGGCATCCAGTGATTGCACAATGTATCATCCACAATATTCCCTTTTTCAAAAGGGGTTGTGTAAAATATTTTGTGTTTGCTTTGTCATTTAGCAGAAGCCTGCTTGATAAATGTGTGATTTAAGTTTAAGACGCATTGTTCACTTTTCTCATTAGATTTTAGTTTTTAACATACATACATTTTAACTTAATGTATGGATGAAAAAAACGTTCATGTGAGGCCAAACTATATACAATCACAAAGTATATTTAAGAGAGAGTTAGAAGATACAATATGAATAGATTTAAAGTGCAGACTCTGAGGTGTGTTATTGCAACTGTGAGGGAGGCTCTTTGAATTTCATGAAGCTTGTGCTATTTCACCAGTTTGTTGACAAACTGAATGAACTCAATCGGGAACTGCAGCACATCTGTTCAGAAAGAGCTAGTAATGCACAGTAAACAAACTTCTGACAAACTGATCCTGAAACTGCAACAATTATATGCTAGCTTTAGTGTTTCTTTGCTTTGTTTCTTTGCTTCTGGTCTTCAGCTGCTGCACACAGGCTGAGAATTTATTTGTGGTGGTGGGCAGTGAGCTCCAACGTGCAAGACTTGACGGTCTGCTGCAAATGAACACAGCATTTCCAACAAACTTCTGAGGGGATGGTGTCTGCATTTTGGGTAAGAGAACGTACGACACCATTATTTTAAGTAGAATAAATCAACGAATGTAATCAGTTTAAATAACTGATATTTAAGGAAAAAAGAAAAAAAATCTGGAAATATAAAACTCTTGTTTGCTTGGAGCTACCTGCAAAACACAGAGTACATGGTCCTTGATTCATAGTTCTGTTTGCCAAGCTGTCTTCTTTCTTTCCTTTAACTTCTTACCTCACCTTGGGTGTGAATTTATGTCATACAGGCGGCTGTCTCTCTTTTTTTTTTTTTGTGAAACAACTTGCTGATAAAACATTTAACAGTGTCAGAAAGGCTCTTAAAGTTTTCTCAGCTGAACCCTGGTATACAGACTTTTCCAGGGAAATGTCAGGTGTTTGAATCTAGATAATAACATACAGGTATCTTATGTTTTGTGCAGTGTTGAGCAGGTCTTAAACTTAAAAAAAAAAAGTTTACTCTCGTAACAGCCAAGCTAGTCAGCAAAAAAGTCATGAAAAAAAAACAAGAAAAACATCATATTAGGCCTATTTCCCCCAGGTGTTCCTGCTGAGGGGCCACTTCATTAGTGTTGCTAACTTGAGAACAAATATGGAAACAAATTAGTCAATAACAAATGTCTATATTTCTTCCACTGCCCCTTTTGTGACCCTTCTGCTGTAGATTTATGTATCATTGACAGCCTTCTCTCCTGGCTGCGACAGACTGACAAGGCATCAATCTCTGCTCTCTAACTGAACACCGCAGCACAGAACACCCACAGAGATGCCAGACGATCGATATTCAGAATGCATTCTACCTTTCACTTCCTACTGGCACCGTGGGAGAGAGGGGATGGAGAGCAGACACGCGCACAAGCACACCCACGCTCACTTGTGCACTCAGTTACATACACACACGACACCTGTGTTAGGGAGGGCAGTGCAGTTGACATGCCAGCATGCTGCAGGCAGGCGACAGTGAGCAAAACCCCCTGTGGTGAAACCTTAAAGTGTCATTAGCTTCCGCTGTTGCAGACACCACCTGCCTGGCTGCCATTCAGCATCTTAAATGCATACACTGTGCCCTTGAATGAAAAATAAAAGAAACACACTCTAAAATTTTTTTTTTTCTTTTTCTTAAATGTAAGCATTCAAAATGACTTAGGCTACCCTAAATATTCCTTATTTTGGCAAATCTTTGAGTGTCATTGAATAAATGCCAAACCTTTCTCTGAAGCAAGGCTTTTCCTGCCTGGCTGCTTTTCAGTAGTGTTTAAAAATGGATAAAGGGAAACCAAATTCATATCTTACACAACAGAGTCAAACTGCCCAAAAAACACAACACCTCTACTAAAATCAAACAAAGTAACAGTGGTGTTTGAACAGGTATAGGTTCGTTGTTGAAACTGATATTTTTATTCATGTGATGGACCGCCTTTACAGTTTAAAAACCTTTGCAGCTTATTGTTCTGTATGCAAGGTATAAGTTACTGAAATGCATTCTCATTCACCCCTGAACTGTTACTATTCAGTTTAAAAACTAATGGCAAAAGCTATTCTATTATTCCTTCCTCTCATGTTGTTGTGCAAGAGTTGAATTTCTGCAAACATGATCACTATGTCATAAGAGATGGAAGGCTCACTTAACTTGCATCTTCCTCAACTCTCCTACTTTTATACTCAGCACCAACTCAGAAATGTTTTTGCTGTGCTCCGTATTTGCCCACTATGTGGTGGATGACCTTCATGCTGTGATTCAGTCATCCACCAAGTTCAGCTGAAAAAATAGCAAAGGCAGTCAGAAATCTTACACAGGGCTTTAATTAGACAGCTTCAATTAAACAAATTATTATTCAAATCATCTTCTGCGAATACAAATAATTAAAAAAAAAAAAACATATCCCACAAGGGGTCACTAGATAAATCTGAGGAGTTGCATGTTGATCAAGAGAAACCAGTAAGAGTTTGTTGTTTGCTTTTTCAGACTTTCCTTTAGTCATTTGTCATTTGTCTAGTGAGTAATAAGAAAAGTAAAAATATATGAAATATTTAAAAGACATTATTCAAAAGCCTTTTGAAAAAAAGTGATTTTGTGAGTTCATTGGGCTGGCAAAAACAGTGATGTGGCATGTTCTCCTACTGTCTTAGTTCTCTCTTTCTCTCTTCTTCTCTCTCGCTCTCTCTTTTTCTGCTTCCTCATTTTCCCCTCAAGCACAAGAGATCATCTCCTCTCTCTTCCTTTGATCCTAACAAACCACATCTGGAATGATTCCCATGACAGGAAACCAAGGAAGCTAGTGTGACACCACCATACACTCGTCTCTGAGGAATTTGCTGAGTAAATGTCACATACACACAGGCACAGCCAAACACACACTCGAACACTAACTCAGCCTAGCCCAGCATCACCTCTTTGTCACCCTCCTTCATAATAACCACAGTACATGACAGTTTTAGAAACGCTCTGGAGTCTGAGCTGGGAGAATAATCCTAACAATAATCCTAACGGTGCAGACAGACATGGTAAAGGTGACGCTGCTTTGTCCCTGCTGGCTGCAAGAGGAAACTTAGCCTTAAGATGCCTTTGGTTAAAGAGTCCAGGACCATTGAAACCACAGGGACTAGACAGAGACCAGTTCAATAGGTACTCCTACTCCCAGTCTGTGATTGCGTGGGTTCTTCCAGCACCACATGGGGTTGAAATCCCAGCAGGGTCAAGAGGATTTAACACTGATTTAATGCAAATAGCAATGGACAAGGCTGAACCACTGATGAGAAAAAAAAAAAATCATATATTTGTCCTCCGTCTCAAACAAAACAGCCTCACCAGCAAAATTATTTCTTTCTTATAAAAAAGTTATCTGACCAAAGGCCAGTCAACAACAATAAAAACAGGATTAACCGTCTACATCCATGCCCACGGCTCCATGAATCTGTACTTAGGCACAGTGGCGCTTTGACCTTAATGCTAACATTAGCATGCTAACATTCTAATGTTTAGCATGTATACTATTTACCATCTTCATTTTAGTTCAACATACTAGCATACTATACTAATATGCTGAGATAGCACTGAACACAAAGTACATCTGAGGTTGATGAAAATTAAGAAATAATGGGGGGAAAAAAAATCATAAATATCAGAAATAAATTACAAAAACTTCCCAAAACAAAACAAAAGATAAAAACACAACCACTCACTTAAAAATGTATTGAATTCAGTTCTTCACTTTGATGGAAATCTGAAACATCTTCGCCAAAGGACTGGCTACCACTGGCACATTTTACAGAAATCTTGATTACTGTGTAATCAAATAAATAAATAAGAAAAAACCCAAAACAAAACATTCAATCAGAACAATCGAGGAAAATCCATTCCAATTTGTCAAAAACTTAATTCCTTTTATATCTCTCTGTAGTTTACTAAATAGTTTAGCACTGATTTCTTTGTAAATTCAGCCTTGATGATCATATGACAGTTACTGTTGCACACTGCAAGTAAAATTCTTAAGGCAACATCACATTGCACAGGTATTAGAAAAGTTTCGTTTGCCGAAAGGCTACTGTACTGCATTCAGATACAGATTTCACAGACCTGTAAACCTGGCTATCATTGACACAAAAACCCTCAGTTCTGGCTTGTTGACCATGCTGGTAAAATCTCCTGAGGTGCCTCATGACTTCATGATGCTTCTGGAACTTTTCAGAGAGAAGGAAAAAGAAGAAGGGCTACAGAGAAGAAGAGGGAGTGTGGGTGTGTTTGTGTATGTCTCTCAGCTTGGGCAGTAGGAAAATAAAGTGCTATTATATATGAACTCAAGGCTGCAACATAATCTGTGGTACGCAACTCTCTTTGTTTCCGTTGCATCAGCCAGTGTAGGCTGTCCTCCTCTCTTGCTCTGTGTTTATGCAACTGGTTATCAAATACGAGCCAGCCTTCTTATCATATTGCATGTCTCCAGGCTGTGAGTGGGTTCATTCAAACTTTCCCCAAACTAAACGATTGAAACAGAACAGAAACTTTTAGTCCTCAAGACTTGTTGCCCGCTGTATGAACCCCAAATGCTCAAATCCCATTTCTGCAGTGTGGAGAAACGGGGAAAAAAATGGATGGAAGGAGATGAGCACAGGGGAAGAGGGGAAAGAAAAGATGTTGGGGGAGGAAGGGGAGGGGGCTGGCATGCTCAGTTGTCTTAGTAGATAAGAAATAAGCTCATATAGCTTGAAATCTCCGTGGATGTGCTTTCAAAAAGGTGCATAAGCAGATATAAATATATTAATGGGAGCAGCCTCCACATTTATTAAAGAGGGAATCCGCCACATTTCCGTGGTGCAGAGGATGGCACCCTGAGGGGTAATGAATGACACAGTGATTCATCTGGTTTTTGTGTGTTTGCGTGTGTGTGTATGTGTTCAGTATGACTCTTCAAGACATGCAGACATCTGTGAGCTGTCATGGAGTTTTTGTGTGTCAGTCTGAGAAGGGCCAGATGTTTTGCCGCATTCATGCTAATCTGGCTGGTCTTAACAGTGGTTCATTCTCTTGTTGTCATGTCATGTCATGCATATCTGTTTAATTACTGTTATGCATGTTATGCATTATCTGTTTAATTAATAAAGTCAAAGTCAAATAAAGCATACAGGCATTAGTTCAGGTTTGCTGAGAATTGTCCTGTTCCTCTTTTGTCTCTCCTCATTGTTTTCCTTCAGTTCCTCGCCTCCCCCTCTTCATACAGGTTTTCATTTTTCTTTTGCAGCCTGCCTATAGGCTCCTATATTATTCATGAACTCCATATTGTTTTTGGCTGATGCAGAATACATGTTTTCCCTCCTGTATTACCTACAGCACACCATACATTCTCCTCTCCAAAGACTCATCTAGAATTTAGCAGGGCCAAACTTCAGTATTACTGTTGGTTACTGCATTCATAATTTATTTTCATTCCACTTTAATCCTGTCATATAGTAGGCGTATACTCAGTGACAATACAGGAGAGAGAAAAAGGGGGTGGTGTGACAGTGGCTGTGAACCGGACTTAATCTGAGCCAGCTGACACCGGCACTTTTCATGTATTCACTTCTGTTCTCATTTATGGCTGTTTGCCCACTTATCCAGACGGTTAACTCTGCTCATGAAAGGTTTCTCAAGTACACGTCACTGCTGAGGCCTTCTGTCTTCTTCCAGGTTTGAGTAAGGGTTAGGTTATGTGAGCACTGATGCAGTGGCAATGGTGGGAGAAGTACTCAAAAGCAAAGTACTAATGTCACAATTGAAAAAAAAAAATCTTTGAAAAAAATCTTCATTAAATGTAAAAGTCCTATGATTAAAAATTTAGTTCAGTAAAAGTAAAAAAAAAAAAAAAGCCATGCTACTTTGTAAAAAAAAAAAAAAAATCCATAGAAGAAAGAGGTCAGGGTGAATAGATGGGTCACACAGGAGACTGTTTCCTACCCAGACCAAACCTACAGTGGTGCCACATCCGAAAGCACTATGGATTTCTTTTGGAAGGCACTGACAAATGTCTCACTGCCAAAAGGGGCGTCAGGTCAGAATACTCTAATGAGTCATCCTGAAGGACAGGGACAAACTGTTTAATTTGGAGGACTTCTTAAATATTTCCCCCCAGAAATGTGGAGTGAAAAGAGAAGCATTCCCAATAGCAGAACCACAGCACTCAAGGAGTATGTCAAACCTGTGCTTATAGTGAGTACATTACTCAAGTAAATGTAAATTTCCACCTCAGTGTATTGACTGCAGACATTTCTCCTTTTAATAAAAACATACTGTATATCTAGTAGGATTACTTAAGATGTACTGTAAGAGCTTGCAGAGAAGTGGTTCTCCTGACATGTACTCTGCACTACACCGCTGACTGTATGCATTTCACAGTCCTTTATTTGTTTGCGAGTCTTTTCAGTAGGAAAGGCCACATACGAGACACATGACAGGCTGAGAAGAACACATTTTGTTCTTGAGATTTGGTGTTGAAAACAGATATTTGGAAAGAGAATCGGTAAGCAGGAACAGTGTGTGCACAGGGCACTTGTGCAGTGGTGAGAGGCCATGCTCACAATATAGATTTATTTTGTCCTGTTCCTTAATTTGTTGTGATTGACACTGCTGATTCTCTGTCTCCCCTAACAGTGACCTTCTCTGTCTTGTCAGAATTTTCTGCTGAGTGACAGAAGGACTGTTCACTTGTCTTTGAAAAGTTGAAGTCGACTTTTTTCACTTTCTCTTAATTTCCTCAGCTATTTTCTCACAGCTGTCTTTCTGCCAATCTCTTCCCCTTCTTTCTGGCTCTTGCCATCACCCACCCTGATATTACAAGTCGCATACTTCTGTGCCAAGCAATCTACCTCATCAAATGTGATGATATGCAAATGAGTTGATTATAACATAACGGCAATCAGCGGGGCCCTTTTTAGCCATCATATCGGATCTAAAAATGGCTGCCAACCTTGTCACATGCTGTAGAAATGACACTAAAGCCAGGCATTAGTGAAATGGGGGGACATTATGCATCGGGTGATTATGACACCACAGTCAGCATACACTTGTAAGATGTGCATAATCCATATCATTCTTGTCCTGTAGAAACCATGTATTTCTGCATGGTTTTCCTTAATCCTTATGATGGAAGCCCACTCATGTTTGTTACCTTCTAGAATAAATTCATGGTTTTTGGCTTTTATTTTACTAAAGTAACAACAAAATGGAAAACATGGAGAAATTAGGTTTTCCACAAGCCACCAAACATGTAATTAGAGCACCATTTATCCAGAGTTCATGCATGTATCATTTTCTATTAGTCACCAACAATGTCTTACTGATAAACTCTTTGTGAGCTGGGTCAATGTCAGTTCCAAGGGTCAAGTTAATTATCCCATACTTGCGGTCTGATTTTCATCCGTCCTTAACCTTTGGCTTTCCTCTTGACCTTGTGTGTGCTTGTACTCGTGAGCCCACTTTTGTGTGTTAAAGTGTGGATGTGTGTGTGCTAAAGACCTGTCTGCGCACCAGACACTGACACAGTTTCATTAGGATTGCTAGTTCCCAGGAGGGGGGCATGTGAATAATTACCAATTAGACTGTTGTCAAGAGCCAGTGGTGGTGCAGCACTGTGGCAGTCATGGAAGGTGAGGGTGGGTGTGTGCATGCCTACGTACTTGTTTGACATGACTAAGAATGTGTGTGTGTGTGTGTGTGTGTGTGTGAGTGTGAGGTTTTACTGATTGCACTCCCCGAGCAGTGGAGCATGCGGTTGTGGCTGTTAAAAACAGAACATTGTTTAATCTAATGCTTCAGTCACTTGCTGGGGTTCTTGTCAGCTTTGTCAGCTAATTATAAAGTAGCCACATGGATTACACACGCTTAGTCTCTCTCATTTTTTTGATATTACACCACCCCTCCCTCCCTTTCTTCTCCACTCATCTTTATTTTCTGTATTTTCTCTGTAAGAGGTGACACGGGTGGAATGAAAGACATGTCGACAACTCATTGAGCAGCTGAGTGTTTTTAGATGGGGTTCTGGATGTAAGTGGCCTTGTTTTTATGATTTAAAAGCTTATGTCTGCCATGCCTGTGTAAGAACCTGCCACAAACAACCTGACCTTTCTCAATAAATACCCTCTGAGAGGTACAGTGGTTTTATATATTTCTGAAAACATTCTGGTGTGTTGTCAGTGCCATATTTTTGCCTGAGCTGAAGGTTTATGTACTTAAAAAAATCAGTTAAACCACATTGTAAAATTTTGAAAAAGATGCATGCATCAACCTGAAAACAACAGTTTCCCTGCTCTTAATTCCTGTAACGGCTTTGTTTGCTCTTTGCTGTTTTGCTGTTCATATTCTTTTATTGCAGGTTTTGTTGGCCTCTTTGCCTGGGTTTTATTCTTTGTATCTTTATTCTCTATTTTATTAGTATCTTATTTAATGCATCACTTGTAGTTTAATTTTATTGTAAAGCACACTGTAATGCTGTTAAGAAAGGTGCTATAAAAATAAATTTTAATGTTAGTGATATTCCTTTTTGGAGGCTTTTAAGGTTTAAATTTTACTGCAGTGTGAATCAGATAAACCATAATCATATAACCAATCTCGTAATAGCTCAGACGAGAGAAAGAAAAGATGGAAGCGATATCAGAGAGAGAGAATTATTATTATTATTTTTTTTTTTTGCTTTTATCTCGCTTTGACTTACAGTACAATATTTCCCCATTAAAGACCTCTATCAAGTACTGTTCGTGGTGGTATACTGAACACTTTTTGTGTGAATGATTCATAACAAAAAGAGAAATTGGAAATAACAGATTAGGGCTTCGCTAACAAACAGCTTGACAAAAGAGGGCGATGTATTCTTTTATAGGCTCCTTTATTCTCCATGGATTCACCTGCGTGGGGAAAAGGGAGATGGAGGAGGGTGATATTACAGTACAGTATGGTCATAGTCGCCTCGCTGCCTCCTCACTCTGCACTTTTCATCTTTTTTTTTCTCCTATTTCCCTCATTTTTCATTCTGCTTGGCTTGTTCCGTGACAGGGTGAGATGGGATGGGATGATAGGAAAAGAGGCGAGGTGGTTGGGTGATGGGTTGCATTCTCAACTCTCTATCTCTCCCTCCTCCTCTCACCTTGTTGTGCTTACCTTTTTCTTGATCTCTCCACGCCTTTTGTCTTCCTCTTCATCTTTTTTACCTACAGCTACACTGTTTCCTACCTGTCTCTTGTTCTTTCGTTTCTCTTCCTACATCTTTCAGTCCTGTCTTGCCTGCCCTGCCCCAAGAGATGAGGAGAATTTCAAACGCATAGGACGCAGTGAAAGACAGAGAGAAAGAGAAGGAAAAAGTTGGTGTCAGTTCTGTGGCTTGGACTATCATAACATGGTACAATATTTCCCAGTCTCCTCCTCTATTTTTAGTTTTCTTTCTTTCAGTTTCTCTCGCACTCTCCCCTTTGCCTCTGTCTGCCTCTGATTTTTATCCTGTGGTCCAGGAAAACAAAAGCCTCCGGTTTCACAAGTTGCTCTTCCTCTCTTTTCCTCCCACCTTTTCCTCCCACAACAAGAAATGAGTGTTTAGCCAGAGAGAGAGACTTGTACATCAGAAAAGACATGACACTTGGACTCTTCATCTATTTTTCTATCCCTGTGGCTCTTTCTGTCATGTCTTTCTAATTCTCTTATGGGCAGCACTTCTCCTCTCCTGTCCCTCTATATATCATCATGTCTAGCCCTTTCTTTGGCACTACATCTGTGTAAAGCAACAAACAAGACCCTTTCTGGGGTTCAAATGCAACCATGAGAGGAGCACTGGATATTGTTTGAAATGTTTAGCCATAGCGGTATGACTCTATGACATGTGGTGCAACTTTTCCTCTTGCATAGCTGGTCAAATTTTGACTTTTGTTCAATACTTTGGTTTATGACCAAATATTTGTAATCAGCCTCAGCTGTACTTTGTGTTTGGTGCTAATTAGCAAATGTTAGGAAATGTTCACTTGCAAACACGCTAAATGTAGATATGTTAAAGGTTATAAATCGGCATCTTAGCATCCTTATGGCAGGATTTAGTTTAGCGCTTCATTGTGCCTAAATACAGCCACACATAGCCACTAGCATCGTTTAGACTCCCAGTCCTGATCAATGCTAGCACTGATACTTTAAACCTTTTTGTTTTCATTTAACTACATAAGAGAACTAAGTTCTCTTATGTTAAATGTTACCTAAACACAAGTAATTAGCAAAATTTGATCATGGAATAAGTAAACAAGATTTGGATTCAGATCAGACACGTGATGCGCGCTTTTTGTTCTTGGCAGTTTTCAACACTGAGTGCTCAGTCTTTACTCAAAAGTCCTGAGGTTTGATACTCATCCAGTCTGATACATGCACAGAGACAAACACAAACAGTGAGAGACAGAGGGAGATTGCCAGGGATGCCTTGAGATTATCAAATGAAAAAAAATAATTTTAATTTGATGAGCACTCTTCCTCAAGCTCTCAAACAATTACAAAGAAATACACCTGTGAGAAAAACACCCTCAAACTCGATCTTTATTGCATGTTGTCAGCCTGTATGTGTGTGTGTGTGTGTGGTAAAGTTAAAGATGGTACACTTCTACTGCGTTTCTCATCAAGATGTGAAACTGTTTGTGAGAAAGAAAATGATGAGTTTGTCTATGTGTGCGCTCAAATGTGTGAGTTTGTGTGTTGAAGAGAGAGAAAGTGCGAGCATTTCCCTGTTGGCTGACATGTCAGCCCTGTCAGGAAATGAACTCATTTCCCAGCTTCACGCCACCGGCTGCTGCCGTTCTCTCCTCTTCCAACTCCTCCCTCACGCGGTCTTCCTCTAAAGCTCTTATATGTCCATCAAACAGAGAGAGAGAAGAATAAACTCATACACAGACATATATAAACTTAACTGCCCACACAAACACACATCGCATGATCCCTCTTCAGCTGAAACTCGCCACACTTGCAATCCTTTTTATCCTACAAGTCAAACATGGTGGAAATCTGAGGGGGTTTGTGTGGTTGAGATAAAAGGAGGTCCTTGAATTCTCATCAGGAGATTTACAAAGTGGTTCAGGGGATTGCAGATTAACATTTCCCAGATTAATGCGCAGCAGTAGGTTACTGTCACTTCAGTGCAAATGCCGACATGACTCGCTACCAGGACAACAGGAGTAGACCCTGTGACCCAGTCCTCTGCTGATGTGTCTCTTCCTTTCACTCTCCTTTCCCCTTTGACTACTGTATCTCTGTTTATAGTGAAACAATAGAGTTTATACTCAGGTATAGAAAAGCTTCCTTATTTCTCGACCAGATCATGTGCCCCACAACTTCAAGGTAACTTTTTACGGGAACCTGCTAGAAAGAGGGAAGAGTATTCACTGTTTTTATATCACAGTATATATAACTAGATAACTTTTATGCATATCAAAGTACTGAACACGCCTGAAAATTTGGCTCAGGTCAGCCCACAGCTTCCCAGGCTGAATTTGAGCTCAGAGCTCTTGTTAATCAGTACTGTATGCCCTATTGTCAGTGTCACTGTAATTTTACTATTGAAAGTAGTACTTCACATTGGTCATTTAATGCACGTACTGTGGGTTTTGACCCAAGTCCTCAGTCCTGTACATTCATAAAAATGTTCTGGACCCAGCCCAAATGATGGAGCCTTCTGGGGTTTATCAGAGTCAGAGTAAGTCTAAGGCCTGTAGCACATGACATTTAAAATGGCTTACGATTTAGCCACAGAACAGCTGGTAATTCTTAATTTGAAACTTTTGACAAAATGCCTACCAGCACATTTTGGTGTAAAATGACCTACAAGGAACACAGGGATGAATTTGGTGTCTATTTATGAAGGATGCAAATCTTCTAAAAACTTGGCATGTCCTTTTAAGTGTCCGCTGATTTCAACAAATTCAGTTCTCTTGTTTTATGTTCTTATTTCTGATGTTTTACATGATTTATTTGTGTATGTGTCTGGATGTGCCTGTAAGTAATTGCAATAAGTGATGTGATCAGTGTTAGGCCAGTACAACGGGAAAAACTGAGTTGACGGAACCCAATGACCGTCCCAAAGTCCTCTCTCATTTAACGATTCCTCTACTGGATTTAGGGGCTGTCACTATCAATTAACTTTCCTCACATCAGTCACAGCTGGAGAGGAACAAAAGGTTGGCTGAGGGGAGGATGAGGGACACATGGATCATGTGATTGAGAATGAGGGAGAAAAACAGAGGAGGGAAGCTGAAGGAGAGGAAAAGACTGTGATATACACACACATATGCGTGCACTTGAGGCTGGCTGCTACAATGCCCTGAATGGTGATGGTAGTGGCAGCGGGGGGCGGGTTGTATAATTTGATTTGGATTTAGTGTTGCTTGGAAGAATGACACAAATTCTACAGGGATTAATCCGGCTTTAATTCAATCTGGCCGCCGCAGCCTGAAATAGCCCCGCTCCAGTCCTGCTGTTCCTCTGTGAAAGCACAGCTGCACCTGGCATGGGGTCCTGAGGCCATGCCTGAAGGTGTGTATGTGTCTATATGCGTGTTAGTGTTTAAGCATTAGAAAAATGTTATTGCACTTAAGTGTTTTTAATTGTGTATGAATTTGTCCGTGTTTGCACGTATGATATCCGTGTGAAGAAGAGTGATAATGGGTGTGTTGTGGTGAGAACATCGAGAAACAAGACAATACAGCTTCCTGCATTTGCATTATGTTTGCACTTAAAAGCCAGTGCACATTACATGACTGCATTACATACTGTTCACACTGCAAGACATTTTTTGTCACAAACTGTTGCCATGTTGATGAGCAGTGCAGAAAGTACAGCTTGTCTGAGAAGAGGTGAACTGGTGACTCCAGTTGGAAACTTGATACTCACAGAAAATATGCAACAAGTCACTGATTGTGCATTTCCATGAACTCCCTAACTTCTTTCTGTTTTCTCAGTAGATATTGTTCATTTTTGTTAAACCAAACCCTACAAGATGCTGCAACTGAAAGTGCCTCTTGTTTTTGTTTATGATAAAACATGTTTGTAAACTTTCAGTGTCTGGGGCAACTTGTTGTTAAATTCAAGATTTATCTTTGATTAGTGCTAGACTTCAAAAAAAAAAAAAAAGAGCACAGATTTTGTACTGAATTGAGGGTTTTTGTCACAGATCTCAAAAACTTATCAAGGCCAGCTAAATCATAGTAGAAGTCATGTAGTCTGCAGTGAGCTCAGTTGCAAATATAAGGAACAGTATGTGTCTCCAAGCTCAGATAAATTGTGTCTACGTGTGTAATTTCGGCATTTGAGTGTGTGTGTGTGTGTGTGCGTGTGTGTGTGTGTCTGTAAATTTATTTGTTGTGCTTTAGTACATTAATCTTGTAGGCTTCATTCTGACGTCATGTTCAGCCAGCAGGGAAAGTATAATACTCTCTTCTTTTCCTCTCTCACACATACACATACAAACTGCTCTCACCCAACATCTGTCTTACCAGTATTGTTTGGCTCATTGCCTACAAGCAATCTACAGTTCAACGCAGTTTCCTTTCCTTGCTGTCTGGTGATTTGGATCCCACATCTGATGTTAAAACATTCCTAATCATAGCTGCTGTCGTCTCTTTACATCTGTGCCTGTACTCAAAAGCCCTATGAAAATAACAGGACTGAGGGTTTATGCAGATATCAAAGCTGGTACATTCTGAACCCAGACCATTTAAATCTGACTAGGACAACCTGGGTAAAAATGTTGCATTGGTCTTATTTAACTAAACACTGGAGGCGTAAAACCAACACTAATGGCCCTTATGTGCTGTAATAGCACTGAACAGAACATACTAACACTGCTGCCCGCAAGGTAAGGAGGGGAAAGCTGCACAATAAAAATTTAAATGCAAATGACATATATGAAAAAACATTTAAGTCAGCATCATCCTCCCCAAAAAATGAATGCCTACTTGTTGAGAAGGTGTGTGATAGTAATCAGTTAACATCAGCATCAGAATTAGAATCTGTTTATAGCCAAGAATGTGCACTCATACAAAAAAATTGTCACTGTGTGCCCGATGATCAGCCAGCAAGAGGTTGCCTTTAAACACCAAACCAGACAACTCGCAGATAATAAATCGATGCCGGATGCTTCCAGTAAGATGACAGATGACAATAAGAGTATGATATATGGTCTGGATACCGCTGTCAATGACTCAGTTGGAGATGGATGGATAAAGACAGAAAGAGGGGGAAAGGAATGGATGGATAGAACAAAATATGTGACTAGAAATGGATATGAGCAATGTAGAGGGTATGTAGATGTGAGATTTTGAATACATACTTCTGTGTTGAGCCCAGCAGAGATGGTAGGAGGCATAGATGGATAAATCAATAAATGGAAACATGGAGGAATGAGTGAGTAGGTTGCAGATAAGGGCTAGGATTATAGGTGAGAGGTCAAGCTTAGCATTAAAGGTGGATGGTAACCAACTTAATGGTCTTGACCACTTTGAAACTTTGCAGAAATTCACAATAAAAATGTTTCTTCATTTAAAAAAAAAAAAACTTAATTCAGTGCCATTATGTTTCTTTAAAAATCATTTGGTGTTGTACATAAGCAGTAGATGAACATAATTTCTGTGGGACAGAGTTGTACATGCATGATAAAGTACATGACTTGATACACGTTCCTGCCGACCACAGATGTATTAGTGATGCAAATGTAGAGTGCATGCAAACTATAAATGACAAAGGAGGTGAAAGTTCAAAACATCTCAAAGATTAATCTTCAGTATAATTTCTCCAATTATCCCGTTAGTTGCAAGCTAGGCCTGGATGTCATGGTACGAGATATGATGGTAAATGAAACTGGCATTTAGTGCAAACATCCAAGAGCCATGTTTGTCAAATGAAAGGGCATCAATGTACAGCCACCATAATGCACAGGTTTCAGACTGTTCCACAAATTGATTTTGCCGATGTTTTATTTGAGAAGGAAGTACCTCAAGGATATGCACGTGCATTTCTGTGAGAAAACATAACTGGGTTTGTTTACAGAGAATATATCAGCGTATATTTAATGTAAATAAATAGTTAGTGGGCTCTGAATTTTAGTTGCAACATCTTCCATGCGAATCACTTTAGGACAAACACCTTTCGTGAAAACAAATAATTCCAGCACTGTAAGTTTAATAAATGATAACAAAATGTACCTTATGTGCTACAATAAAAGGGTCTTTAAGACTTTGTACTGTTTCATATTTAGTTCTATCACAGATCAAAAGGATTCATGTGGAAAAACAAACACTGACCCACATTCTTAATGGTCCTTTTTAATTCCCACTGGGGCCACTCATGCTAAAAATATTTATACTTGCTGTAATGCAAGGTGCTTTGGATAAAAGCTTCCACTAAAGAGCTGATATTACATTGCATTACTCACATTTGGATTCACCACTGCTGCCACAAATTAGGACACTCATTATGACTTATTAGGAATGAGTCTCGCGCTCTGGCGCCAGAGGCCTCATTTATAAAGATGAGCCTTATAATAAAATTTCATCATACCAATGTTTGTCAACCAAAATTCATCGCAAATAACTTATTTATGAATCTCGGCCTTGATGATTAATTTCACTGCTCTGTTTCAGAGCAAGACTCAAACTACTTTTCCTCACTTTAACTATTACCAGTGCTGTGGTTTTGTAGGCTCCAGAGAGAAGTGAGCGGAGTACAGATCAACATTTTGCTCTTGTACCTTTTACCAGATCAGTGAAGTTGAGCTGCTGCACTACTTTGAGTTTGTAGTAACTTCATCAGTTGTAGTTCAAGAATTTGCCTAAGCGGCATTTCTCCAGGCAGCCATTGATTCAAACAGCGGCCTTCCATTCACAAGCCTACTTTATTATTTTCCCTCATTCTGATCATTTCTAACCAAAACTGTATAACTGTACCTTCAGTGTATTCCCACACTTCAGTATGGTTCCAGGGATGGCAAATGTTGGTCAGTCAGTCCAGCACCAGATGATGAATCACTAAGGCTTTTACAATCCCCTGGCTTCACCTCAGCATCACTATGAGGCTGACATTTATATATATTGAATGGGTTTCCATGAAATTTGGTATACAGATCTGATCCTGACTGACAGCTGCTCTAGACTGTTTTGTATATTGGGACTGTTTATCTCTGCAGTGACTATATTTACTCTGACCAGTAGTCATAATATGCAGAAACAGACAGGCCCTTATTATAGGTATTGCCTATTAATATTATACAATTCCTGTACAATTGTACAATTACTGTAGACTAATTATAAAAAATATTGTGATCATATTTTACTGAATTATTGTACAGTATTCAGGCTGAAATATATTAGTATGTAGATAAGGTAGCCCCACACTCCGACACACCCAGATTCACACTTCTCCTTCTCCTGCAGACTGCCCTGCTGCTGCACTCTGCTCTCATATCCACACACACACACACACACGCACGCACACACGCACACGCGCGCAGGTGGGCCTGGCCTCACCTCAGTGAGGTTCTGTCCTCTGGCCTAAAGCCTGCTGGGCTGTTATAATTCATCACAACACACACATATGAACACGCATACAGATACACACTGGCCCAAGCCCTGGCCTTGTTTCCAGGAGTTTGGGTTTGTATTTTAATCTCTAATGCTCTAAGTTTTTATATCTCTATAGTACACACTTGTCTAAAATGTGTGTGCTCTGTGTGTGTGTGTGTGTGTGTGTGTGTGTGTGTGTGTGTGTGTGTGTGTGTGTGTGTGTGTGAGACTTTACATTAAATCTTAATACTACACACTTGCGCTAAATGTTTGAATGCCCTTTTGTTGTGGGTAGCTGTATGTCAGTGCAGAGTGTTAGTGCTGCATGGTTAGCTAGGTGACTTGGCATTTAGACTGCTGCTGATAGCAGCACCCTGCAGTAAGGTAGGTGTGTGTGTGTGTTTATGTGTGAGGGCATATGTGCGTGTTAATCATGTCCCATGGTAGAAAAAGAAAGACAGCTTGTAGAGGAGACTGAGGACTCCCATTAGCCTTATAGCCTAGGGACTGTGTGATTACACTGGATGCATGTGTGTGTCTTCATGTTGAGGCAGATACTAATTTGTGTCCATATGCTTTTAAGTGTGTGTTTATATAACTGGATGGGCTCTCAAACAGCTAAAGTAGAACTTGGGAGCTCAGTTTTTATGATTTGATTTAATTCTTAAAACAAACTTTCTGAAATCAGATCAACTTGATCAGCAAACTTTTTCTGACAACATGACTTCCTCTTCCAGACTTGTTAAAAAAAACAAAAAACAAAACAAACTAAACCTAAGCTTGGTTAGCATAAATGAAAGCATGATTCTGCAACTTCACGTCCAATTTCTTGGTTAAAATTTATTCAGAATCTGATTTTGGTGAATAGTTTTGGGAAAATTTGATATTTCAGAACAGCTGTCACGTTTTCCAAATTGAAAATCAGCAGCGTCTAATCACAGCCCCAAATTGGTGTGTTAATCTAATTATTATTATTTTATGTTTGCAGAGACTATGTACATTGACCAACATCTGTAAATGTGCCAAAAAAAAATCTTCATTGATACATAAAGTTATATTTTATGTTGTCTTAGAAGTAACAATAAACAGACATGTGAAATCAGAACACGGTAAGGCAAGAAACACAAAATCTGGTTAACAAAAGGTAAGACTTTTTAATTTAGATCATCAGTGCAACGACTGTTGCACAGCCAAACTGAAATGACATCGGCCTCGGGCTAATTCTTTCATGGCCACAATGAGTTAAAAAAAAAAAAAGTTAGTATTACTGTTCCATGCTGGGTGCCGAGTTTTGTGAGTTCATGGATGTCCTGTGGGATTTCCTAACGTCTGGCCGTGTGTGTGTGTGTGTGTGTCCGTCCTTTGGGAAGTGGATTCATGTAAATGTTTGAGTGTTAGGTTCCAGGAGGAGGTGGGCTTTTTCTATAATGGCTATCGACAGCTTTAATTGTAGCTGTGCTGACAAACAACTACAATTCATCCTCCTCTTCATTTACTCCAGTTAGCCTCTGCTCCCCTGCCGCTACAGTGTGTGTGTGTGTGTGTGTGTGTGTGTGTGTGTGTGTGTGTGTGTGTGTGTGTGTGTGTGTGTGTGTGTGTGTTGGATGACAGCAGTTTGTCTCAAACCAGCTGTTGTTTGTCAGATATAGTTAGAGGTCAGAGAAGTGTGTGTGTTGTGTATGTATAGGAGTAAGGTGCGTGTCTGATGTGTGTGCGCCTTCAGAGTCTTTGTTACAGATGTTTTGACGAGTTGGAAAAGAAGAAAGAAATACAATAAATGATTCTGAGTGAAGGAAAAAAGTCTTTCAAGATTCTTTTTGAACCCTGCGGTGAATGTCAAACAAGAGCTGATCAAATCCCACTTGCCTGTGTCAACCTGCCTGTCTGCATCACTTCTCTTTGTCTTTTTGTCTCTTTGACTGTCTCTCTGTCTGAGGTTTGCAAAGAGGTCATGGAGTCGTGTCCCGTCTTTCGCCGAATGTGTGTTTGTGTGTGTTCCTGGCTGCTCACCCTTCACCGCATCCCTGTTACAGGTGTTTGGATAAGATAGGAAGGAAAAGAGCGAGACAAAAATAAAAGATGTAGAATAGTTTGAGGCGTGAGAAGAACTCGTTTTGAAATCTGGGTCCCAAGAGTGGATGTTTGAAAAACACTGACGCAGCCTCAATACTGTCAGGGTTCACACAGAGTTCAGCCATATTCATGTTGATTGCAACAAATCTTTTGCTCGTCTTCCTCAGTCAGAAGACATTAGCAACTTTAACAACTCTCTCTTTATTTTTGTCTCGCAAAAGCTGGGGTTCATCCTTTTTTTTTGGAAATTAATGAGGATATTCAGAAAGGCTGAATGGAATTGGCAAACTATGCAATAAACTTAGCACACTCTTTTGAAGGAATTTGTCTTGTAAAATTTAAGAAATTGTTATAAATACACACACACTCTGTCACTGCTTCTTAGGAATTGACTACAGTTCTTTGTTTTAGTTTTTGACAACACGTCACAAAAGCTCATTAATAGTTTAATTAATTCTTAAAATATTCTTTTTGTCCTTCCAGAAGCTTTTTTTACTCACTAAATGCAAGTCCCTTGACAACTAGATAGAGATAATTCTATTGTTCATGCCTCTGTAAACCTGTATCTGTCTCACCCTCATTTTCTGTGCTAAATTTTCCAGTGTCCGTTTCTCTCTGTCTTATTGACCTCTTCTTCTCTCTCGCTTCCAGCGCCTAAATTCCCATGCACCTCGCATCAACAGCCGCCACAGTTTGATGCTCCTGTCCTGCCTCTGTTCGTCTTTATCCCACCTTCATCTCCCTCTCTGTCCTTGCATCCATCCATCTATTCAGCTCCTCAGGGGGAGAGTTGTGAGGCTCTCCGTCCGCTCTCCTTTACTACTGCCGATCCGGTGTGAAGGAGAATCATATGGAGCCTTTGAACAGGATTCTGCACTGCTCTGGGTGCTATATGTTTTCTCTTTACTGTGTATGTGTGTGTGTGTGTGTGTGTGTGTGTGTGTGTGTGTGTGTGTGTGTGTGTGTGTGTGTGTGTGTGTGT
>JBBMJY010000005.1:4974768-5004805 GCA_037833715.1 Toxotes lorentzi
TGTGTGTGTGTGTGTGTGTGTGTGTGTGTGTGTGTGTGTGTGTGTGTGTGTGTGTGTGTGTGTGTGTGTGAGACCAAGGAATGCATTCCCCCCCAGAGCTTACTAAAATTCCTGCACTCAGCTCAGCCATAAGGTACCGGTGCACTACACTGACAAGCGGCAGAGAAAGAGGGACCCTTGGGAAAAGTTGTGATAAAACACCTTTCTTTCCTTTACATGTTCACTCATTTTCACTCAAATTCTCTCTCTCTTTCCTCCCCTTCTCTCTCGCCACTGATGCTTTGTTGTCTTTTGAAAGGAAATGAAACGCTAACATGAAAAGGAGTTTCTCATCCTGAAGTTGGACTCTATCTCCTTTTTCCATCTCTCTCAACTCAAGTCTGTTTACTGTTTCTTTTATTATAACCACCCCGTTCCCCATGTCTCACTCACACATTGTTAAAAATTATTAGAGGAGGGGAGGAGGGGTCAAAAAAGGGGGGAGGGTAATAAATTTTCATTTAGCTGACAGCAGGGTCTATCAATTATTCTAACCCCAGATTTATTTTTTATTAAAAAGTTTTCTTTTGACAGTTGTTGTGAAATTCTTATTGCATTTAGATATTGAGGTTTAATGTAGAATACACTGACTTAAACTGTTTGTTATGGTTGCTAAAAAGATTTCCACTAACCCAATGATGTTTTATCTTTTCTGATATACATGGGGACGAGTGTTGCAATGATTTTCTACATCAGGAAGTTGCTAGGCCTACCACAGTGGCTCTCCAGTGTGAGCCTGTTTTGAAGAAACATCCCCCAGCTTCCACTGAAGTCGATCAGTTTGTTTTGTATGACACTGTCCAGCCCCGACAATCTGTGTTGTTGGTACAGGACCACAGAAAACTTCTCGCTCCACAATGTTCCAAACCCCAGCACACTGAGAAATCCTATAGATTTCACATAGAGCTCAGCCATCCTCAAAGCGTTAGCTTGACCCCGTCATTAGACCAGGAGACAGAGGACAGAATATCCCACTGAGGCCACCATCCTAACGCCTGGTGGCAGCTGGAGAATAGGATTAGACCTGGACAGGATGCTCCAGGTCTCCACTGAGCTCACCACAGCGTCTCACTACCCAAAGAATGTACTTTGGGCTGCAGTGACAAAGACTACCACCCTGGTGGAGTTGACTGTGCCATGGGAAGAGTGGAGGATGCCAATGATCAGGAGAGAAGAAAGTATGCAGACCTCAAGGTAGAATGCATAGAGTCAGGGTGGAGGGCTTCCATATTCCCTGTGGAAGAAGCTTACCTGGGAACATCGGCCTATCATCTGGGAATGTCAGGGGCTAAGCTAAAGAGGGCATAGAAAGGAAGCTTCTGGCTCCAGCTGAGAAGGAGAGACACAATATGGGGGAGGAAAGGGCCAGCTACAGGGGGTGGTGGAGAGACATCCCTGCCACTTCCCCACTGCCTGGAGAAACATCAGTGACATGTGGCTTCCATCTGATGACCTTGTAGCTGGCCCTATGCCACCATCGGAGGTGTGACAAACAGAAATGCTTTGCAGGTTTTCCATCTAATTGTGCAATTACTTAACTCAAGGGAGAGTAAGAAAAATAATAATAATAATGGGTAGGGCTTTGCCTTTCTATGAAGTGAAAAGTAAGGTTCAGGCTCTTTTTTTCCGCCCCAGTAATTTTTGCACAGTCCCTTACATAACATACATCTACAGTTTAGTGAATACATGCCAAACAAAAACAACTCAAAACAGCAACATCAGCTTTTTGGTCAGCTGAAATCTTATGATAAACTTTTAAAGCTCACAAAAGGTCAGATAATTAGAATTTTGTAAAGTGTAAAATCTGGGTAGTGACAGTGTCACTGCTGCACGGTTCAGTGTCATCGCTCTCTTCATAAGCTCAAAACATGAGCTTGATTGGTTTAAACAGCCCAAATGTATTTAACACTCAGGTGCACTTGGTCCAGATGTGCCAACAACAGCATAATCACTGTAAATGAACATAATGAACCATCCTGCTGATCGTCTTCTCTGTTTCTTTGGCAGCAGTTGAAAATTTGGGGACTTAATACCAGTTGTGTTGATTATTGTTGTAAAACGTACAAAATGTTGCATGAGCGTCTTTTATGACAGCTTGGGCGCTAGGCTGAGATTGCTGGGAACTATCTCCCTATTGAATGCGCAAGTGGCTGTGGAGCTACCGTCTCATCTTTCACAAACAAAATCTCTACTGAAGCATAACCCACTCAAAATCAGACAGTGTTTTTTGGGAATAAAAGAAGTCAATGAAGATCCACACAACGATGCCGAGCCTGTGAAAGCTGAGGTCTTGGGACTTTTGTAAAAGCAGCTTTATTTGGCGCCGAGTGTGGATAGCTGTCTGAGCTTAACCGTGCTCCTCTCCTCGAACTCACAGCCACCGACTGCAACAATACAACTCTCAGTGGGCAGCGAAGACAGAGATTGCAGGGAGGAGAGGAGAGGGAGAAGAGAGAGAGGAAGATGAAGAGGAATGTACAAGGAGGGAGGAGAGGTGAGAAAGACAGATAGGACATACTAGAAGAAGGAGAAACAGAAAGCAACTGACAGAGGAACAAAGAAAAGGAGAGGGCGAGAGAGAGAGAAAACCAAGGTAACAAAAGTGTCAGAAATGAGCAGCTTAAGAGCTTAGCCGGCATTAGAGATGCCTAATTTTCCAGTGCAACCATCTCAGCCTCCGCTGTACAGCGACAGGAGGGAAGAGCCTTCTGCCCAGGGAACAATAAAGCACTATTTCATCATTTGTTTCTCCCTCCACTGACATTTACATATTTATTTGTTAATTGTGACCACTCCATCATTACTCAGCCCTCTAAGGTTTGGAGAGATGAGCAATAAAAAAAATTCAAATTGTCTAACAACAACAGTAACAACCTGATATCAAGGCACTGGTAATAATTAGCACCAGTTCTGTCAAGAATTCAAAACATAAAAGCATGAGAGGGATAACTTCTCAGCATCAAGAGAGCAGATCTGCCTGAACACGTCAGTGAAAATCTTCACAATGAGGTGGATATAAAGAGTTTTTTCCCACCAGTTGCCTCTTCTGCCAGTGAAAATGGAGTAACAGAGACATTAACCTGGAGAGATATCTCACAGATGATTAACTCTACTTTTCTTAGATACCATGTTTGTAGAAAGAAGCTGCAATTGATCTCTGAATACACTGCACCGTTGGCTCAGGCGTATTTGAGGTGGAAGTTAACACATCGCCATCTTTCTTTTCTGCTTTGACTTTTCTTAATCCCAAATCTCTGAGCAATGGATGTCTAGACTTAATAATAAAATACAGGAATTGCTGTTTGGGTTCAAGTCTACTCTTGCCAAAGCAGAGAGTATTCTTACACCATTTTTCAGGCATATTTTCTCAGTGAGGTGGTGAGCGATGAGACCAGAAACTCTCAGAAATGAGAGGAATATGAGGCGATGGGGAAGAAAAAAAAAGAGATAAGATGTGAAATTTAGTAAAGAGCAGAGGACAAGAGAGGAAAGGTTCATTGATTAGAAGGAGGGAAGAGACCAGACCCTGTACACTAAGGAGGGAAAGTGAGCTTAGCCGTCGAGAATCAGGGGATGAGAAATGAATAAAGAAGACCACTAGAATGTCTAAAAGCATTATTTTCTTATCTTTTCCCCTCAAAATAGGGGGAGAAACTGCCAAGGCAGATGAGAGGAAACCTTAATCTACATGTATACTCTCTAAACTCATCCCGCCCTGTTGAAAATACAGTTATCTCTTTTTTCTGTGCAGGAAAACTTGTTTGGTAACCTCATTTTTACCTCTCCCTTTTACCTCGGGCGACACAGTGAGGATTAAGTCAAATGAGATGTTTAAAACAAAATAGCGTTTATGATGGAGGAAAGAAAGATGGGTAGACACACATGCTGCAAAGACTCAAGACACACAAACACAGACACATATTTTCATATTTTATTTTGGACTCACACCAACTCCAGTGATGTTGTCTTTTCTAATTAGTTTCACCTAATGATATGTAACATTTTTCTTGGTGGTTTTAGATGTGTATTATGGTCACTGCTGCACTGTTACTTCTGTGAGAAGAATTGCTCAAAGGAAATTTTGGATCTCCTTTAAGCTGTTAGATGTATCAAAGGTAATTTTAGAAAGAAGTACTTCCAAATAGAGATCTGGGGAGGCTGGAAATGTATCAGTATCATATTGATACAAACACATATCATAGATAAATATATAAATATGTTCATACATTAAGTATGTACATCAGAGAGCGCTTCAGACTTTCTGACCATCTTCAGTTAAGGGAACTGGTAACTAAAAATAAGTTTTATTATCAGTTAATGTGATGATTTTTAATTAAATGATATCACAAAATAGTGAAAAATGACCATCATAGTTCCCAAATCGTCAGGTGACATCTTGAATGGTTTTGTCCACTGACTAATTGTTTCAGCATTTGTGTACTGGTTCCAACACTTTTGTTCATTTAGGCTTATTTAAGCTTTCCACTACTGTAATCCACAGTAGTGGATCATCTTCAGTGAGGCAGTTCTGAATTTTATACTAAAAATACTGTATCTTTGGAAGATATCCACTTGATTTGTTTAACTCAGACACCTGCAACCTCACATGAGCGACAGATAAACTTTGGAATACAGTTTTACTCAGAAAGAGTACTCAGAAGAGATTTTGTCCTCTATCACACTGAAAGCACATTTAGAAGGGGTCTCTTAATGGCTAGTATGAACAGGAGGAATAATTAGAGCAATGAAAAACTGTTTCAGCACACAGGACCAGGCAGGTGTAGCAGGAAAAGCTGCAGCAGGGTACAGGATGGGTAGGAGGTGCAGGATGGTAAAGCACTAAAACCAGCAGGAGCATTGTGGTCTAAAAAACTACACAACTTTGTTTCAAATACGTTTATGTTTAACATGTTTAATTTTGATAAAGGCAAAAGCAGTGGTCGGCTAGTGGGAGTGTTTATCTCAGTGGTCCACATCTGTGGAATGAGACTGCAGGTTCTGGCACCATGATAACATGATGTATGATGTAAACCCACAGCAGTGAGATCCCATGCAACAAGCCTGTTTTGTCCTTTCACCGTCTCCAACATCCACTCCTTCAGGCCCTGCACCTGGTCAAAACTTACAAACCCCTACCCAAGCACAGACACACACACACACACACACGCAAAATAACGCACACTCCTGCTCTTTGACTGAAAGTATTTTCATCTCGTTTGCTCTGCCACATGCCTTTTAGGGGTTTTAGACTGTGCCACATGTATAGCATTACTTGGCTGACATGTCTTTTGCTGGCACGTGTGTGTATGTGTGAGTGTGTTTCGTCTGCCTGGCAGTGTAGGGTCCCCAGGCCTCCGCACTCGTTTCACTGTTTCATTCTGTCGCCCGCTGTAGTCCCAGCTCTGTTTTCATGGCGACCTGTCAGATTTGCACTAATCCTCAGGATGAAGATGCCATGTAGCCTGTGGCGCTTCCCTTCTTTTTGTTTCTCTTCTGCACCCTCGGTTTTCCCTCCTCTCTCTCTGTCTTCCCTTCTTCTTCGTTACTTTGTCAGTTCTTCTCTGTAAGTCTGATCTCTGTCTCTTTCTCGTTCTCTGCCCCTGTAATCTTGTTTTCGTGACAAATTGGAACTGTGTAGGGCTGTGTTTGCTAGGAGTGTGTGAGCCTGTATGTGTGCTTTTTGTGTGTGTAGCTATATAATGTTTGTGTGTTGGTAAAAAAGCATCAACAAGAGCCAGTGTGATGACATCAAAATGTGCGTGACAGCTGATGGCATTGTCAAAGCAAACATACGTGTTTGTGAAACCTGCCACCTGGTAACTCTGCTTTCAGGTGCTTTAACGGGCCAATTAGCACGTCCCCTGTAGCCGATGATGTTTTCCCTCACATTTTAATTCATTAACAAATTTACTGTCTGAGCCGCTACATCAGTTTTGGCAGAGATTAATTTGTTCCTGAATTAGACATACCTGTATACAGCCAAGTGATTCATGTTACAAAACTGATTAGTTTGATGAAAATTCCCAGTGGAAGTAATGAGTTCAGCGGAAGTTCAGTCATGAAAACTATTTCATGTTTAAAACAGTCCTGGCTTCCATATACACCATAACATGTATCTTTTTACAGGTCGGCCAGACAAACTCAAGGCATTTTAATAGAGAAGTCAGAGATACATAATTACAAAAACAATCTGATCTTATGCTGCACACGGAGCGAGCAGTTTTTCACACAGAGGCAAGGCACCTTGCTGAGTTGGAGGTGTCTAACCTGTAGTCTGCAACTCTTCATCTAACAGTGCTCTGTGTCTTCTTGTTACATCACTTCTAGCAGTACTTAAAACTAATCCACCGACAAAAACATGGGCTCGATTACATTCATGCATTATTTTACTGTGAATCCCACTTGCTTAGGGACGCAAATTGAATCTAACGCAGGAATGGTGGACAATGTAGATAGGTAGTTACAGAGTGCAAACACACTGAATGGCTATTTCTGAAAAATGAAGACCACAGGAAAAAAAGGTGTGTGTTCATACATTTATTTAGATTTTTTTCTGATCTCTGCCTCCAGCTCAGTCAGCTGACTGAGCACACTCACACTTTTGTCTTAAATCATTCATTCTACCATGACCTCTATGAGCCAATAATCTCATTGCTGTGAAACTTCCTTTCTCTGCTGCTGTCAGCTGTCGTTTCAGTATCTCTTGACGTGACCTGTCTCCACCCGATTCAGCTTTCATCAGAACCAGCTGTCCAGTGTGTCCATGCATTTAGCCTGTCAGCTCCAGATCACATCTAACCAGATGTTAGGCTTGTTGTTCACCTTATCACCTGTGTCTAAACTTGATTTGGGAGGACATTCCTTAATGGTGTGGCTGCTCACATAACATGGTGACGCCATAATGGGATCTAATATGGGATGGGATCTAAAGACTCCCACATATCTCACGGTCTCAAATAAATTCACTTCTTAATAATTCTTTGAGATCATCTCAAAATAGTCTCTCTTGTTTGTACTGTATTGAGCAATTAACATGGAGCCATTAAAATATTTACAGAACAATTTGTTTTATGGAATGTAAGCAGTTTATTAAGTCAGTATTTCTGCCTATTCATGCATTATTTAAGACTTAAAATAATCGAATATGCGCCTGTTTCAATTAAAGGCTTATTAGATTTTTTGCCGTTCTCTCTGCAGTTACCACAATCTGAGAATTTATGGTACTGTTTACTTATTCTGTAAGACTGCAACAACCAAAAGAAAAAAAAAAAAATCTGTTTTCACTTTGATTTTCATTTGTTTTTTATGTTTGGATCCATGCAAAGAGCCTCCCCACCTCGAGAGGATCCACTTGCATTAGAAAAAAAAAAATCAGGAAAAATAATATTGCAAACATCAAATCAACCTCCAGCTAAGATTTGATTAAAGAGCAACACCTCCCTTGATGGGCATCCTCCTCTGTGAGCGCCACTCAACGCTCTCAGTTCTTTTCGATCCTTCTCCGACTCACATACACTTGTTTGCTTAGTTGTTTACTTGTTTCCGACCTGTCATTTGTCGCCAACAGAATTGAAGGAGAAAAGCGCAATACCTGACCAAGAAAGGGAAGTGGAATCACAGGAAAAATTATTTGCATAAGCCTCAGGGAAGGATGGAGGGTGGGGGATGGTGAGATGGGGTGTTGGGGGGGGTTGTAGGAAGATAAGGAGGATGTTCTATTTCTGTCGGATCTGGGCTGGCATCAGTGGCAGATTGGGGCTCAGTGCATAACTCAGCCACTACAAAGATAAATATATAATTGAAAGAGAAAGAGAAACAGGGATGTGCAGGAAGACAGATGTATGATTCCGACTCGAGTCCAAACGTTTGAGGCGATCTGATGCACATCATTAGCCAATGTTTTTCCTCTCATCCGTGCTTACCTGCACGCATGTGTACAGCCTGTATTCAGCACGAGTGTGTGTGTGGTACAAAGGACTGTGTGGACAGAGTATTTGACAACTGCCATGTGAGTGTGTTTTTCATCATCCGTGCAAGTTTGTTTTGGATTTTGAGCAGACAAATTTGTTTACATTTATACTGATATGTGATTGCAAGAGTCTTGGATAATAAAGTAAAATTTCCTGTCATATTTGTATTTGTGGATGCATTGATGTGTATCCATACATAGCATGTGTGCACAAATCTGCACTTATTTAAGTATAATCATGATAAATATTCCACACTCCCTGGATGAAGAAAGTATAGGAAGAAGAAAGGGATATAAACAAGGCTGAATGGGAATTGTATGAGGAGAAAGGACTCCTCTGGGGCCAATAAACTTGTTTAATCACAGGAGGCCTTGTTAATTTAATCTCTGGCAATGCAAACGATCTCTGTCTTGCCAAGGAAACACAGCAGCAGCTGCACCGCTGACTCTTGCCTGAACTCTATGTGGCCTCATCCCAGTCAGCAGAGCGTAAGCAGGGAAAGATTTAATGTGTGGCTCATGCTTTTTTTTTTTTTGCTGTAATGTCTTGGGAATGTTGCTGTTTACACTTTTGGTAAAATGCAACAATTAGTTATTTTTCCATTAAAATGTTTAAACAAAATTCAGAATTATTTGGTAAATGAAGTGTTAAACAATCCATGTTTCCATCAACTCCGTTCAAGCAAATATACTTGAGATTAATTGTCAAATAGGTGGCATAAAGATAGCAATAACATGGTATTGTGTCTGGCTTGAAAAGGGGATGATACTTCACAAATCCTTTATTGCTTATTTTTTCGGCTCTCTGGCAAAGTGGAGGCATTTAATAGTGAGTTGCAGCACAATATGAACAGGAATGCTTGGTCTACACTAGTGGAAGCAGAAACAGATACTGTGAAAAACAAGTCTTAGCCAAATGTAAAAAGTTGTGGTCATGTTGGTGGTCACAGAATGCAGTGTTTGTAGTCCACTGTGTACTGTTGGATGGATGACATAGTGGTAAGGCCCAGGTAAGGCCCAGGCACTGGAAATTGAAAGTGTTCATAGCAGCTGTGAACAGCCACACTCGAAGGCGGAGTGAAAAGCCAGTCGTCACAGAGTGAGAGGGAGACGTGACAGCCCCTCCTGGAATACATTCATAGTGTTGCACTTGGTTGTACGTGTGAAAAGTGACAGAAATAGTTGTGTAAGAATGAAAAAAAGAGAGCTTGAGAGAGAAGTTCAAGCCCTGGATCTTTTTTCACCTCCACACAGCCGAAACAGTCACAGCATGAAGTGGGTGTAAACGTCAGACTGGATCATTTTTAGATGTTTTCAGTTACAGAAATTGTCAGATTCTGAGGTGGGAGGGGGAAGGAGTATCCAAAACTATTTAACCAGTCACGTTTGACTGCAGGCAGAATAGTAAAATATCTTTTCCAATTATGTGGAACATCCAGTGTTAAAGCAGTGTCTCTTCTTTTGCAGGCAGGGTGGAGGCTTACAGTTTATTTTTGAAATCAAAGAACTTCATCACTTTAAAGTGATCCAGCAGTTTTGATAGAAGGATTAAAAAGCTAAATACTAAATACTCAGTTTAGTTGTTGACCTTTGATGGTATAATTCTGCATTCCTGATGATAAGAGCTCTCTTTTATTTTCATTTAGAAGAGCAAATATCTCCTGTTGCACATGCTACTGATGGTGCTTGGAGAAGAATTTTGTTGTGCCATTTTGGGAACATGTCAAGAATTGGTGAAAAACAGGTGAAAAAAAGATTGAACTGCATAGTAAATGATCCTGTTGCAGTGGGTTTAAAAAAAAAAAAATCCATAAGTTGTTGTGAAAAGTGCGTTTGAAAAATTTAAATTAGAAACTGAAACGGAAACTCATCTCTCAGAGTGAGAAGTTGAGATGTTATTACCCCCTCCTCCTTCCCCTGCAGATCGGGTGTGAGTTTGTATGTATCTGTCTATGTGTGTAGGGCAGACGTAATATAGCATATTGCTACACAAATGACCCTGCTGTGAAATAAAAACTGCCATACAGGGAGTGAGGGAGGAAGGAAAGGAGAGAGGGATTTAAAATATAGAGGCATTGATTAAATGCTGCAAAGTGAGAGTAATTCTGCGAGCGCTGGGAATACACACACCACACTCTTTCCATTATTCATGCCTCTGCATTTCTCTCTTCACCTTCCTCCTTTCATTCTCTCTCTCTTTTTCACCCTCTCTCATCTGCGAGTTGGCTGTCGATGAGCGATGATAAATTGCGGCCAGTGTGGAACCTGTGTTTAGTTCTGTCATTATTCAATAACAGGTGCAGCAGAAATCAAGGCAGCCTGGCAGTTATTGTACTGCTGCTGGCGCCATGTGATTATTCGCCATAATTTACTTTACTTCCCTGTCTTATAGAACCAACATTAAGTTGAGTTGTTTGTCTAACTGGGAGAGGAGAGAACTGTGGGTGTCCACCAGTTTGAGTAACTACTTCAGTTTAATAAGAAACAAAGTGTTCCACAATCGTCAATAATGACAAAGTTGGCAGCGCTTTATCAGGGCAGTGGTGTATGGTGGCATTTATCTTTGGCAGCATGTGCAGACACAACATGGAAGCTGCAGTGAAGTGTACTGGAGATATGGATAAAAGAATGGGATTCATTAAATGTTGATAAATAATATATTAATGTGTCTTATATGATGTCTTATATGATGTAATATTACAAATATGATTATGGAAATTTAAGCCTAGACACTTTTCATCTTAACGTAACACTGTTTGTCTACTTAGCTTATACCAATATTATGTGAAGCATGAGTTTTTAATTTTAAAGCTACAAGAGGCTCTTAGGACGAGGACTAGCTAGTGTGTGGCAAATCGAGTAATGAGTTTGGTGAGGATTTCAGGTGTGCAGCAAACTCCCCTAGATCCAATAAAGAGCTGTACAGAGCTGCTAACATTACCTTAAACTCTAATAGCATCACAAATAGAGCTTCCACACAGTGAGGAAATACTAAATTAATGTGCATATATTTAGTGGGGCTTTTTATAACATAATCTGTGACCCCACAAACTGATTTAGTTAGTAAATGATGTGCTCTCTGGCTTTGAAAGTAACACTGTGATACCACTGTAGGTAGTAAGAAGGTATGTCGGACAGTGCTGATGGTTGCAGCTAACGATAGCGCACATAAACACACAGTTTAATTTATTCCTTACACTTTTTCTGTGCGGTTTTGGGGACACAGCTTGACAGACCTTCCCTACATAGTTTAGAGTTGCTAAGCTATGATTAGTTGATTGCTGATTTGGGGAGATATTTAGCAAACACTTAATTGACTAATTTCATATTTGTTTCAGCACTAAGGTAACTTCTGTTGGTTATGAAACCATTCACTTGCATTGCATTGCCTGAGAATGTATCATGTGTATCATGACCACATTAGTAGTTTTGATTGTCCCAGCTGGCAACTTGCCTGCCCAGCCTGACCCCCGACAGTGGTAGCAGATATGTCAGGCTGCTCAGCTTAAACGGCAATGATATTTGGGGGATTTATTCCATGTTAAGCCTGCGGGCTGCAGCCTGCTGACTTCTATTGGAGCTGGCCGCAGCAACAGCCTACAGGGGTTAATTGGTTGGCAGTGGAAGCTTAGGACAGAGGAATTAGGTATCTGCTACTAATTGCACAAGGGAAATATTTGTTTAAATTGATAGAGAGTAAGCCTGCAGGGTTTCAGTGGGGGGTACTCAACTGGATATGTGGAGGCAGTAGACAAGTAGGGCTGCATCTGAGGAGTTTCACTGACAAAAGCGGGCACAGAAATATTTGCTCATTTCATGGATATCACAGAATTTCTCAATTTATGATTGCACTTTGCAGTTCAGGCCAACATAAAATTCAAGCTGGGCACATTAAGTTTAGTAAATATGACCTGTTTTAATTCTCCGATTGGTAATAAGTTAAAAAGACTACTTAGTATGTTCACTAGCTACAGTCTTCATTCAGTTTTATTTTAATCTCTTAGACAGTTTTTGAGTATTCATAGATTAAATGAATGAGATGAAAAATGTAAGCAAATGTAATGCTTTTTTTAACGTGTCGTTTAACGAAAAAAAACAAATTAACAAATCAAATTGCTCTCTGTTACACAAATTGTACTCTTAAGACATGACTGTCCAAAAAACGACCCTATAAGTTTGTTTATTATGACTCAGTTACATTTCAGTGTTAGGCAAGCTCTGGTGGCCTAAGTAATTATGACAGGAGTAAAAGAGGAAGTGATATAGAAAATATATATAGAATATAGAGAATTTAGATCAACAGAGTCTGCATTAGGAGGGAGTTTGGATGACAAAACACAAGGATTTGACATGGGAGACTGCTGTTTGTTTCCATCCATCCAACCTTCCACTACCAAGTGTTATCACTACACTTTTTTTCAAGGGTAAAATGCCAGTACTGGTTCCTGCTTTGGCACAGAATGCTGCCAGTAAATTATATTGACGTGGTATCATGTTTAATATATTAGCAAATGCAGGATTGTTTTAAAGGGTGGCATATTTCCCCATTTCCACATACAATTATACCCATGCTTGAGTGAATCTATAAACTTTTAAATCCAGTATATACGGTAAATGAACACTGAAAAGCTCTAAGAAACAACCACTCACCAAGACCCTGCTCTAGCAATTTAAGCTGGTTAATCAGAGCATATTACGGCTCTCTGACTGGCTTTCAAGCACTTTCAGTTACAGCAGGCACACTGAAATGTTTTTCTTTTCTCGTTTGCTCTTATTCATTATATAGAAAATAACTAACTATCTTAACCTCTGTCCAAGTTAAATATGTGTCTTGTAAAAGTGATTGTGGTTCACGTCATGTAGCTAATCCAGTTGTGGCCTGTGTTAATTTCATGTAAACAAACTCAGTGATTGCTGTGGGATCCCAGATGACTGTGGAGCACACATGATTAGGAATGATGTTACACTGAGTTCTTACTGGTTGGCCGAAGGATGGATCCAGAGCAATGACAGTCTTGTGGTTAAGGAGACAGATTACTGTGTGTCCACTTTTTGTGCTCATCTTATGTATGTCCTGCATATGTGTGCGTCATCAGTTAATTTCCTTCCTCATCTTTTCTGCTGCAGCTCTGCTTGCCTGCTTGACCCACTACCTATTTGGCCATCTGAGAATAGCACCAACAATAAATATTGCATGTTCTTCCCCATCTTCGTGTCCCTCTCCTGGCTAATGTCCCTAATCATGTTCATGTTTCTCCAACACAACGCTTCTGGCCATGCTGTTTGAAGCTGGAGGTTCCAATCTCCTCAGCAAAAAACGAAAAGATGCAGCTGAGGATAACAAAGCTCTTCAAGCATTTTACAGATGCAATCACATCTCTCTGTTTGCTCTTTTTTTTTTACCTCTCCTTTTTTCAATGTTCTCCTTCTCTCCACCCCTCCTCTCTGACGCTCTGTTAAGCCTGCTATCTGATGTGTTAATGAGGCACTAATGAGACAAGGTCCATCTTAATCTCAGGCAGAGAACTAGCGCACTGGATGATTTTAAACAGTCCAAGGGATTAGAAGAAGGAAGGGCGCTCTGTGAGGTAGGGCGTGAGAGAAAGAAGTGGAGGGAAAAATTGAGACTGAGAGAGACAAAGGTGAAAAGCAGCGTTGTATATGTGCGTGTGTGGTGTAAATTAGTTGTAGACTTAGAGTAATGTATTGTGCTAATTACTATAGAATATGGGTGGGTGGAAGTTGCTAACCCTGATGGGAAACAAATAATGAGGCAGCTGTTGTGTGCACACTTCACCCCCACACTTAAAAAAAAAATTCATCCCCTGTGAAGGTTCTTTACTGTCTTTAAAGTCGGATCTTCTTTCATCCTCTCTCCGTCATCTCTCTCAGGTCCGGTTCGTCTGTCCTTTAGACGTCTCTTTGTCCTTGTCCATGCTTTCCACTCTCTGAAAGATGAAGGGGTGTCCTTTATATCTCTTGATAAAAAACTGGGAAGCTCCTCTGCAGATGTTCTGGCGCTCCCTCCTCATTCACCATTGGGATCCCTCTAATCAATCAAGCCTATTACCACTGAAGTCTCATCATTTCCCCTCATCGCAGATTGATCTTTTATTGATTTACTTGAAAGTTAGCCAGAGTGACTTTAGCCTGACTCGACAGAACTTATGGGGAGTAAAAGTTTGATTTTCTTGTGCCTAAACTTTGAAGCATAAATTAACTCAGGAGCAGTGAATTCCTTTCTTTTCAGTTGTTACTGTTGGCTTTGCTATGAGTCAGGGGTTTGAGAACTTTTGACTTGCAGCAGACTTGTAAAGCTGACAGCTGATTTCGGCTGTCCCAGTCTGAACTGCGGCTGTGAAGTTGCCCTCCTGCTTGCCTTCACACTCTTTCTGTCTGATGCCATATGTTGCTTTTTTGACCGAGATTCTGCCCGAGGGATTATCTCGGATTATCCAAAAGTCTCGTCTTCGAGCTCCAATCCCACTTCTGGCTCGTTCCTCTGACTTCTGATTCCCCTCTGCAACCAGAAACTTTTCTCTAAATGGTACATAAAGGATTGTCTAGCACCTGCTACCACTGTTATGAAATTCAAATTTGCTCGATGTATCGATTGTCAGTATTATCTGAAGCCTTTTATTAAATTTGTTACAGAAGAAGAGGTTACTCTGATGTTTTATTAACAGCAAAGCAGAATTTTACTGGAACTGAGGGGCAAGTCAAATTCCACAATCTGTGCAATAAATGTAATGTGCGAGTAAGCAACAAAATTTACCCTTAACAGATATGTTTGACTCATTAGAACCAGTTACTGTTTGTAAATACAAGTAAAAATTTCATATTTCATTATTTCATATGTTCATATGTATTGTAGATATACATTGGGATATAAATACTGGGATATGATGCTTGTACTAAAAAAACAAAAACATATCCTACAGGCTCACTCAGTTTTTTGTTTTGTCAGGTGTCATCAGACCTAAGAGGGAAATTTCTTTTCACCCTTTTTTTTCAAGTTCATAAAGAAAAGTTGAGGAGAATGCCATGAAAACACACAGAATTTGTCGTGTATAGTGTAAGTGACAGTGGGGATTATGGGAAGTGGAGCTGCAGCAATCTGTCTCCTCGTTAACAGAACTGGGTCTCACGACACTGCATGCCACATGGGGAAAATAGTGACCTAAGAGAGGGAGTACGGAGAGATGCTGCCTCATTGGAAAATGTAATATTTATGACACTATGATACAATGCACTTCCACTAAGGCCTGCTCTTTCTCTTTCTCTCTCCAGTTTAAGTGATAAATCTGTTTTCCAAGGTCGTTATTACTCACCGTGGTTTCATTTCTCACCTCTGTGTATCCCTGTACAAATAAACTGAACTAAGCAAAAACTTAACTGAATTTAAATGAACAGAACCAAAGTCAAACTAAATTAAAATAAAAACAAACTGAACTAATGTCTTGGTGCTTTACGAAAGGCAACTGGACACTGACCTCAAGCCAAGTCAAGTCAAGTCCAGTTGCCTTTGTATAGCACTTGATGACTGAGAGTCTTCACAGACGTAAACTGAACTGATAGTTCCTCCACCTCCAATTTTTCTTCTTCTTTTGCTATTTTTTTTTTGTCTCTTGCAGTTGAGAACCAACAAACATCCCAACCTGTCCAGGTTTCTCCCTCAGAGCTGGTTAATACATATGTGTGTGTACAGCCATTTCATCATTTCCTCCCATATGAGGAATGAGGAATACAGGCCCTAAACACATTGTATTGATGTGTCAACCAGAGGAGCAGATAGGGTAACCGAATATACTAATGCATAATAATATGTGGGACTATACGAAGATTGGTTATGCTCTGATACACACGGTAATGTGTTCTTATACATATGTATGTGCAATAACACCATTCACTCACATCCATAGCAGCAGACGCTGTTAGCTGTCAGGCTGTGTACACATTTATGAATATTATGAATTTGTTAATATTGACACTTAAACCATACTGTAATATTAAAGTTTTTTCTCCTCTAATCGCCAAATATAACAATATAATTATTATAATAATATAAAATAACAGTATAATTGAACCTTTGCACACCTCCTGATCACCTATCACCAAAGTTGTTACCAGTTTTAATCATGACAAATAATTTCCATCTTAGGTTTGTACTGATTATAAGTGGTGAGAAAATGTGTCAGATCCTTCAAATAGGATCTGAAAATTATTCTTGAATTAAACTCTTGACATGAAGAGTTCTGTTTATGAACTGGCTGTCAGCATTGCCCGTCAATCCCAGATTACAGTTACGTGTCACCTAAATTACAGGTACGTTTTTACAGATAGAAGCCCATGCAGGACATCGTGGGTATCGAAATAGTAAACCTAAAGAGTATGTGTCCTCAGTCGCCTCACCTAAATAAAGTTATGTAAACAGCAGTTATTAAGATTTTCTGTCTCATACCCACAGCACTGACAGGGAAGCTGTGAGTTGCATTGCTCATGGTTCAAATGCTTGTAGCTTGGAGCCATTGAGTCACTGCCATTTTAATCAGAATTAAAACAGAAAAAAGAAAACTGGTTGTTTGGCCCTTTCAGAGCAGACCGTGTTTGTAACTGTGACATGAACTGAACAAGAAACAAACATACAGCTGGCTCTCACATACAGTATATAGAATATAAATCCAGCATAACAAATCACATTCAACAATACCCTAGACTCATTACACAGTTTGCTCTCCCACGTGGCAACCATTTGAACACCATATTCTGACCGTCGGTCAGAAAAAATGAGACATTTTAATGCATCACCTTGGGCTCTGGGAAATTTTGATGGGCATTTTTGTTCATCACTTCTTTCAGATATTTTTTTTGGTCACCAAATGATGAAAGGATTAATCAACAAAATAGCAGGCAATTAAATTGATAGCTTTGAGCTAAAAGAGATCAAAACAAACAAATTGATAAAGAATATAATCATTACTTGCAACCCAAACATTTTCTCATACTTGTTCCTCGATGTTGGAAGGATATTAAACATCACAGTTCTCTGAATTGTAAATTTCTGAAAAAGACACTATTAGGTTAGATTAACTGTACAATGAAAATAACTGATAATAACCTATACTAAGAAGCCAAATAAAGCAGACCTTACTGTGTGACCAGGAACCAGACAAGAAAGAAATTCCCACTGTAGAACAAGAGGAAGTAAACCACCTGTTCTTGTCAAAAAATGAATCTAGTTATGATGATGGATGAATAAAATGCCTTTGTAAAAACGACTACACACTGATTGTTCTTTAAAACCTTGCTCTCTCTGCTCAAGACATTACGGCTCTTCTTGCAAACCTGTCACAGCGAATAAAACAGGCATTTATAGCTACAGGACATCTGGATCGTCAGTCTCTTTTATTGGACAACTTTTGAATTCAGTGGACCCTCAAAGCCTCGAGCTCGTGAGAGCTGTACCTAGAATTATGTTATTCAGCATCACTCTGTGTGAGACCGAAAAAATAGCTTCCCACTTTCAACAGCAGGTAGATTAAATGCAGAGGTAAATCTTCCACTAGGCATACTGTAGACACTTCACAGGCCCTTGTGTGTACCGTTATGTTTTTAGGGTGGCTAATTAAATACCTGTCTCATGAGTCCTGATTATGGTAATCGACTGCCAAGCAGGCAGGTCTCTGCAGATCAGACAGTGGATGTCCTTGTGATTAGAAATGTAGCAGAGCTGGAGAGAACCAGGGAGCAGATCATTAGTAGGTCTAAATGTGGTAGCACCACTCGGGGCCCTATGATCACTCCTGAGAGAGCGGGAGGCACAGAGAGAGGAGAGAGATTGAAGATTGTGTTTGTGTGAAGGCCTTTTCCACTCGGTTTTATTCCACGGGCCGAGGCAGAGAGGGAGGCTGGGGTTTGGGGTAGATTAAACATCAAGAAGATAAGAGATGATAGATATCTTTACTTGAGCACCTGAGTCTTACCTGATCCGATTCTAAACTGAGTTACTTTGATGTAGCTGAGAGCTCAGAGTTAGGGATTAACAAACTGGTTTTCACCTGAGTTTTTGTCCATTGTGGTTTTGAATTTCATTGATTTAATTAAAATGAAATAATACTAAAACTATCAAAACTAGATCTTGTCACAGGGCTCCTATATACAACAAGTCCTCCAAATTAGAACAAAATCCACTGTTTGTCCATGTCCTTTAGAAAGATCTGAGGCCTCTATTGACAGAACAACATTGTTTGTCAGTGCTTTCCAAAACTATTACAAATCACTGTAGGAAAAATTATTCAATTTTGTGATCTGACACTGCTGTAGGTAAAGATTGGTTAAGTTTATGCACAGCAACAACTTGGTTAGCTTAATGGAAACGTCATGGTTTGGGCTGAAATAAGAACTTTGTTAAAGTAAAGGAACCTTTGTTGTCATAGTTACAGTAATAAGCACTTTTTAAAGTTAGAGAACAAACCTCTGTGCTGAAGTCTGATGTTTTGTTGATGCACCTCTGTGTGCATCATAACACAATAAAATAAACATAAAATAATATAATTTGTTTTCTTGGCCAGATTATCTTCTTATTATCTTGTTTATTGTCATATCACTGCTTTCACCCAGACAGATTTTAATCAAAATATAATATAAAATATAAAATGAAGACAATGCAGTTTTAAAAATATTTCAGTATCTATTTGGCACAAGCAAAAGTCACAAAGAGAGGAACTTTGACGATTGGTTGTCATGAATGTATTTGAATAAATGGGTTTGCATTTTAATTCAACCACTTGACCAGTGGCAGAAATTGAAATTGAAATTCTAGGAATTTGATTGAGATTGGATATTTGGAAATATGAGATGAAAACTGTGATTAGATCAGTTACGCTACCTTGGCAACACTGTCTGACCCAAATATGTATGGAATATATACGGTTGTAACAGTAATACCTACATGCTGACACATGTATGGTTGTGTGTGTGTGTATCTCTGTATTCACATTTACAATGCGCAGCAAAAGTCTGTTCCTGTCTTTCTCTTGCTCCCTCCCCATCTGTCACACACATACATATAAACATGCGCGCATCCAGCTAGACTCACCACCAGCACTGTGCACGTACAGCAGAGTGAGTGCTTTGTGTGTGCTCGGAGACCGCTGTGCTCTATTTGACATCATATTGAATTTGGTGGGGTTGAAGACAGGGTGTTTGCTGAGCCTAATTTACCTGGGCTAGACCTCACAGAGGGCCTGGGAGGGGCTGATAATTAAAATGGCTTGCTGCTGCTGGGATGGAATATTCATGGGAGATTACTTCCACCCTCAAACATCCCTGCACTTCACTACGATGTGCGTGTGTTTCCACAAACAAGCTTGTGTGTATGGACTTGTGTCTACACATACATGTGATAAGTGCGAGCCCGAACTGTGCGAGTGTGAATTTGTATCCAAGACATTTGTGTTGTGTGTGTGTGTCTTCGTTTTTTTATTAGTCAGTGTGATTGTGTGTGTGAGAGTTTTTGTACTTGTCTACACCCCTCTGTGACCTTTCTCTCTCCCCATAATGTAAAGTCAACACGCAGCAGAAGATATTTAGGTCAGTGTGAGAGAAAACGCACAAGATGAGATGAAAGACAGAGAGACAGTGAGAGACGGATGGAGAGAGAAAAAATGAAATTGACTGCTGTCATCACCCATGAGGTGATGACAGCAGGCTGTTCTCACTAGTTGATGGATGACAAATGGTCAGTGTCCATGTCTATTAGTGTCCCCGCTGCACATCTCTGTCAATATAACACAAGTTAAACAGAAAATCTGGCCTTTTGGCTTTAATTAAACTTTGTCACTGACATTTTGTCTCACAGACAATGTTTTCTGTGACATGGGGACTTGTGGATCAGTGATTTTATGTTGTAAACTCAATTTTGTGAGTGGGAAAAAAAAGAAGTTTTGGACATAAATATTGGTGCAGAGATCTGGCTAAATCACAAATGAACATTTGTGTTTTTCCCAAATCCTTCCAAAGCTGGACACCAGACAGAACAGACTTGGAATTTTCAAAATTCCAAGTCTTCCGTGACTTTTTAAAGACTCATTAATGTTTCCCATCTTAACAAAACTGCCCATGATAGCTGTTTTCTTTATTATGAATCCTTATGTGCCTTGGAATGGCCCAATGTGTCCTTTGTGAGTGGACCTTTTATCCAGGTTCTGAATGAACTGGCTCCTCCTCTCAGCCTCTCTCTTCCCTCCTCCTCCTTGCCTCATTAGGGTGAATTTGAATCTGAGGCCATTAAGGAGCATGAGGCGAGGGTCTGAAATGAGAAGAAAACAGTAGGAAGGCAATAAAAGAGCCTTGTTAGAAGAATTTTATTACTGTTTACTCCGTTCGTAGTCTGGAGAACAGCCTGCATCACACCAGGCACTGGATCTGTATCCATCATGATGGGGCAGAAAAAAAGACCTCTGCTTCTTACATTTTTTGCATATTTAATGCAGACAATTTAAAAAGACATTCTGGGCCATTTTCACTCGTTTCAAGAACCAGCTGCACCAATTTCTCCCCCTGCTGACATCTAAAAATATAGTCTGCTGTCACATCCTTTGCTATAGTTTGTTCAAAATCAAGCCGCACACGACCTCACTGTGGCAATTTTGTATGAGCATCTTTCATACCTGAGCAGATACAGGCCTCTGCCCCACCATTAATCATAATGCTATGGCTTTGTGTGTGTGAGAGAGAGATAGAACAGCAGATGAAGACACAGAGCAGATTGAGCTATTTGTTATCACAGCTTATCCCAACACCGGGATGCCTGCTATTATCCTGCCAACACTGGGAATGGCAGGTGGAAAATGGGATTCCTCCCTCTGCTCTGTTATTTTATTGGATTTTTTGCCCTTATCCTTCTTCCTGCATTTTGTGACTGATTGAGAATAATTTTCCTGTGTGCATTCATGGAGGTCATGGAGGTGAGGGCAGAAAACTGGGAAGAAGGTGGCTGAGGGCAAGGTAGAAGGGGGGGATGGGGTAAAGGTGGTTGACATGCTGATAGTGAGAGATAAACATTTTTCTGCAGTTGTTATCCTAGGTGAGGCTGTGACCTCTCTGGCTTGTTGATTGTAATGTTTGGCCAAGGCGTTATCTCTCTACCACAGAGAGCAGCAGATACTGTCTGGAATATTAGCCTCATGTTAGCTGGGCAAAGACAACGGGATGCTTGAGCTTTGTTCTCCATAGGAGTGTGTGCACATGTGAGTATTACGAAGCATGTAGGCGAACAAACACACCCAGTGTTGCAGGTATGACTCTGCATGTTATATAGCTCATTTTGCGTGGGATCCTAAAGGCCTGTGTGTGAGAGAGAAAACACAAAGCTTCAGCGCCTCAGCATGAATGAGTGAAAGGAAGATATAAAGTATACCGGTATGCGTGCCTTTACCTCCTGAGGTCAGCTCACAGGGGGGTTGCAAGGATTAAAGATAGCGTTGAAGTAGATTCATAATTTATTCAACTACTTCCACCTACCACCACCACACCACATACTTCCACCATGGGTGAGTGCAATGCAATTAGATCTCTGCAAATGAAGACACACCTTATCTGAAGCTAACTGTGGACAAGGTGCGTGCAGGGATGAAGTATGGACACAATTAGCTCCTAAGTGTTTGACAGGCATGAAAAATATTATACAGGTTGTAGCGTGGTGCTGTGTTACTGCAAAGTGAAAATGAATTAAGCAGGGCAGGATTAAGTTGTGATGAGGCATGATCGAGCTAAGAAGGAAGTTTAGTATTATGTGCGTGATGCAGTGGCATGTGAGAGAAGCTGGATATAGGGGGAAAGAAGATGGCATGAGTTCTGGTGGATTTGTGTCAGTGAGTGATTTCATGTGCGAGTGGACTGTAAGCATGTAATGATGGTTGTGTGTGGCAGAAAATGAGGGCATGTGTGCATTATTGCACGCAATGATGGCTTGAGTGTGTGTATATGCATGTGTGTGACTGTCTCCATACCCTCCAGTCAGGGACTAGCACTTGAGATTGGGTCAACTTACCCCTGCTGAACAGATGGGGGTCAATTGGATGCACCCACGCCGAGCCAGCCTAACCTTGAACACTGGCACTGGGTGCATGTTACCTTTCCAATTTACCCATGGCTCCCCCTGCCAAGTGAAAGAGCCATGCCAGCCATAACCAGCCCCCTCCTCCTCCCTTCCAATCTACCGTACTCGCAGCTGCCAACTACCCCCTAAGCCACCAGTCGAAGAGAAAGATGAAGTGGGGGATGGAGCATTGAGCGTGTGAGAGAGACAACAAAAAAAGAGGGATTGGCAATAATAAGGATTTACAGAGAAAATGAAAGGAGAATAGAGAGATGAAGAGATGGCGTGGTTGAAATAGGAGAGGGGAGATTGAGACCAAAAAAAGGGATTGACAGAGAAAATAGGATAAATCAGTGAGGATGTGTTTTAGTGAGAGGGGCCAAAGGGGAGAGAGTGGGAGGGAGAGGGAAAGCTTTAGCCCCGGTAGCTTTCTGGTAAGCATGCATGGAAGGCCTCCTGATTATTGTATCCCATTGGCAACCATTGCTGGGCTGCTTCATGTGTACTAATTGTCAGCTGAAAAAATGCAGACAATGGATCATCTCAAATACTACACTGGTCACAATCTGCTGTAGGCAGAAAACAGCAGAAAAAGACAAAGAAGCCAAATACCAAGTTTCCCCTAGGCCAATTACAATACGCTGGAAAAACATTGTATAGTGGGAAAAAACAGAAATTACTTCCATTGAGTGTCTCTTTGTGGAAATGTAAAAATGTGGCCACTTAATAATAGTTTTTGGCATGCAAAACACTGAAGGAATGTTTTTAGTTTGCAAAATTGATCCCATTTTCCGCAGAAAACAGAAATGGACTTTTGACAAATGCAGTTCAGTCCTCAAAGTCAGTCTATTATTTCTGCCTCATCAGCTGTACTTGGATGTGTGTATCTTCCACACAAGTCTGACAAAATGCAGATTTTAATGCTTGTCGAAGTAACAAACATCACGCAAACGACATAAGAAAGTTGAAAAGATATCGTTGGCATCATTGTTTACAAGTATTGTCTTCTACCTGTATCAGTCAAATCTATTAATATCTATTAATATATTTGTTTTCAGTATTGAGCTGGGTTAACTGTCATTACAACAAGATAGCAAATCAATAAAATCATCATATGAATAAAACACAAAATACACAGAGAACTATAAATACCAATGATAAGCTAACAAGAAGTAATAAAATACACAAAATATCACAAATGGAACTATAAGCTAAAAACAAAGGGTAACTTAAAGTGCCAAAGGTTTATCATTCAAAAGTCAAACAGCCTCAGGAAATGTTCTTCTTTTAAACCATTCAGGTTTAAAATAGAGCTGCCTGTTTTCCTCCCAGAAGGCATTTCCTCAAAGAGGTGGGATGCGCAGTGAGAATCATCTCTAGTGATAATCAGAGCCTTTTGGTGAAGCCAGTCTTTATAAACTGGAGAGATGGGAGGGGGTGGAGAGTAATTTCCACAACTGATTAAAAACAACTAAATCAAAGAGTGTGAAAATCGTGATCTAACCGTTGGAAGCAACACTAAAAGGCATGAGCAAGACAGTTGCAAAAATGATACCCCATTTCCACAACACATGAACACACATACAATGACAGATGTGTGTGACACTGAGATAATACATAGGGTATCTGATCCAGACAGATTTATGAGTGTGTGTCTTTGTGTGTGTGTTAGAGACAGACATAAGTGTATGTACAGCAAAGGTTATTAAGTCCATTTAATTCATTGAGTCATACACACACACGCACACACACACACACACACACACACACACACACACACACACACACACACACACAGAAGTAAACACACCCCCACAGTCCCCTGACATCTTTGCAGTCGTCATCTTCTCTGAGTCCTGTATTCCCAGGCCTGGTGTGACAGATTGCAGACAGGCCAAGCACTTCCTGGTTTCTGCTCTGCTTCTCCTATCAGAGGCCACCATCTCATCTGACACGGCCGGCCGAAGCCCATCCCGTAATCACATCAGAGAGAGAGCAGAGGGAGTGACAAATCACATTACAAGCACTGACTCACTGCAGTCATTGTGTAGCCTTGATCCCGTTCTCCGTTTTTGTCCGTATCTCTCTGAATGAAGATTCATGCTTTGGCCTGTGGGAGGAAGACTAATGTGATAGAGAGGCAAGGTGTGAGTGAGACAGAGTGAGTGAGTGCGTGTGTGTGTGTGTCTGTCTGTGAGTGAGTTTGTAGGTGTATGCAGTCTATAAAGTTGACACTTGCCAGCCCACAGACAGGTGGGATGCTTGGTGAGCGGGTAGCTGGTGAGCCTGGTTTTGTTAAGGTGACATCATTTCTTATTCACTCAGTAACTTTTTTTTTTAATTACTTCTTCCCAGCTGCAGAGGCAGTGTCTTTGTATGTGAGGGTGTGTGTTTACATGCATGCTGATGTGTGGTGAAGGGTGGATATCTTATCAAAGCATTAAGCTATGTCTTGATATGTGTATGTATGACAGCAGGGGAGGTTATAGGGAAAAAGTTTATTTGAAGATGTATCTATAGAAATATATATAAATGCAAATATTCCTTTGTGCATCTAAACTTGGTTTAACAGCTGGGGCAGCTAAACAAATGCTTTTGATCATTTATTATAAATATAAAACTATTGATAAATTGGTATAAAAATATTTAGCAAACACTGGTTGTACCTGCCCGGCAACAAGTAGCAGAGAGACAAAGTTGGCTCCTGCTGGCCAGCGAAAGCAGGCTGCAGGCTGATTGAGAAGATGCCATGTCGTTCGTACTGTTTTTGTTTCACACTCTCTGGCCTCAAAAACCGAAAGAATGTTCTTTTCTTCTCAGAAATACAATGCAGCAATAATTTGAGTGGCACTAGCAATGCACCATGAATGAAGCCAATCAAGTACAAATCGCTGTGTTTATGGATAACCCTATTAGTGCAGTGCCTTTGGAACATAATTACAGGGAGTAGATAGCAAGGTAAGTAGGCTGGTGGAACCATATGAAACTGACATTTAGAAAATGACACAACTATTTCTTTGTGCTGTGTTTGGTCTGTGTTTATGCTCCAACCAGGCAAGATACCAGTTGTGCTTAACTGTGATCAAACACACTGCTGGTGTAATATATTTTGGCCTGTCCTGAAGAGGTCCTCAATTGCTGGCTGCAGGGGATTTTCTTCTGGGTCTAAAATGTGATGGTTTTACCCCAGGAAAGTTATTCTCCATCCTCTCTTTTACTCTCCTGTCCTGTCCTCTCCTCTCTTTTCATCTCCTCTCCTCTCCTGTCCTCTGCTCTCTTTTCATCTCCTGTCCTCTCCTCTCCTCTCCTCTCCTCTCTTTCCTCTCCTCTCCTGTCCTGTCCTCTCCTCTCCTCTCTTTTCCTCTCCTCTCCTCTTCTCACCATATTGATCTGTTACCAGTAGAGCATTGGGACACACATGCATCCTTACCACCCTCCTGCCTGAGAATCCAATATCGGAACACACACGCTACAGTGTGGTTCTGTGATACAAAAGCACAACACAATGACAAGCTCTTGGTTAAATCAATGAGGACCAGGTACACGCATACAAACACACCAACGCAGGGACTACAAAAAGCTGCATTAAGAATGGGTTTACTCTTGTGTGACAGGAGTCAGAGGGAGATAGGGGCTGAGAGATATTTAGAAGTGAATTATAGACAGATGAAGGCGGATGAAAGGAAGAGTTTTGCAGTACTTAAACAAAATCATTTAATGAGGTTTAATTTCCTCTGATGTCAGAACATCGGGGAGCCAGGAAGAGGAGGATTTCCACTCCTGCATTGTGTTTGCCTGTCAAATACCTGTAGTTAAAGCTATTGCATTCGACAGAAAACACAAAAATTGCCCACAGCAGTTTTATGTTCATTTTGTTTAGATGGGAACTTGAATAGTAGTGGGTCAGTTTAACTTGCGAGCACCTCACTCATTTCAGATTTAAAAAAAAAAAGGCTGAAATGTGACACTAATGCCATGGTGAAAATTTTGGATTTGATTTGGTTTCGGTGGCAGTGGTTCGAGCTTGGGTCAGGTTGGAACAAGAGCAGTGTTCATTTGGTGAAAAAGAAGTGTGAATGAGCATCCACGTAAAACTGTGTCATGACCATGACTGTGCAAAATGTGTGTCTATGTGTGTGTTGATGAGTACTAGTGATGTGCTTTTATCAGCCGGTATACATACATTCATTAGTATTTATGTATTTTTTTTTTTTTTTGTGTGTGTGTGTGTGTGTGTGTGTGTTCGCACGTTTATGACTCCATGTGTCTGTGTATATTTATCTGAGCGTGTATGTGTGACTAATACAGAGCATGTCTGTCTTCTCGGGGGCATAATTAGAAAGACTGATGTAAATAAAGTGTCAACAGTGTGTCAGCCAATATTTCCATAAGCGTTTCCTCTATGATCGCTTTGTTTTAATAAGGAGCTTCACTTGGTGCAGTTTGAGTTGTGTGATGTCGGCATTCTCAGGGTATTGTCAAGTATGGAAGTAAAATTCCTTACAATCTACGTGTGATGTATTAAAGAGCAGCAGAGGAATGTTCCAGTGCTGTTAATTCACTTCTTTCCTGCTTAGATACAACATTAATGACTGAGATGTGTTCTTACTTACCTTAAAGATGTTACTTTGCCGTGCGCTTTGCCCATGAGACAAACTCTTAGTTTACACGCACAGTTTTACTCCGCTGCAACTTGATGAAGTTACAAACTGTACTGATCTTTTGGTCACAGCAATAAAAGCATCCATTTTCTGGGTCCAATTAATGTGACATCACCCATCTCCACAGAGCTGTATAATTCCCCAAGGCCCCAGGTGCCCACATTTGGCCTTTCATTTCGTCATTTGGAGACGAGAGGGAGGGAATCGTTTACCTGATCTGCATACTAACTCCCTTGTTCACTCAAATCTCCCAATTTATGCTTTTAGAGGTGACTTTTACACAGCTTCTAAAGAAATTGTTAAAAAATGTAATTGCATTTCCCGTAAATGCAGGTGGCACACACAAAGCAATTTGAAAACCAGATGTAATCTCAAATATGCACGTACTGAAACGCACATATACACACAATCATGCACTCACATAACACACAAATAGGATCTTGGAACCACATGAAAAGAAATATTTGCAGGTACAAACACGTGCAGCACAATCAGATATAAACAAAACCAATGTGCCAAAATGAGGTAGCTCATCAAAACTCCAGAAGAAGGAAAACTTCAGATTTTCCTGTGCCTACACAACCCAAATTTGGCTTCATGCAACAAAATATTACATATTTAATGCCAGTGGAGGGTAAAGAAAGTTCAGCCAAAGTTTGAGGAACAATTTTTTATTCAAACACCTCAAGAAATCCCAGCGAGAGGGGCCCCGATTGCAATGCATGAATATTCTGCTTTCAATTTGCATACGCTTAGCTCTTCATCTTTTTGGCCTGCACACCTTACATCACAGTTTACTAATCTCTCAGACAGCTCGCTATCCTCTCACTAGAACAAATGTCATCATCAAGCTGTTTGCTCTTCTCTTCTGTTTGTACCTTGCTCCATAGGCTGTAGGTGTAATCAATTATGCAAATAGTGCTGTTGTCCCAGAAAAATTGAGCACCGCTAGCTCTCATTTTAGACTTTGGAGAGGAGAGATGAGTGATGTTGACACACCTTCTTATTTTGCACTTGTAAATAAAGCAAAGCTTCAAGTAGCCATACATGCTTGGAAGTTGCTGGGCAGTGTCAACACAGTCCCCTTGCTGAAGAGACAGTGATAGAGGCAGTTGTCTTTTACAAATAGTTTTTTTGTAAGTTTTGTATGCTGAGGAAAGAATAGTGGTGAGAAAAGTTGCAGCAAAATTGGCAAGTTTCTGTGTTTCTGACACCTAATAGCATGCAGCATTGCAGTGTACAACAACCAATCAATGTCTATTTGCTCTACTAGCAATTTTCACCAATATAACCACAGAAAATAACATATTATTATATAAAATGGCCATGTATAAATATTGAATTAGGCTACAGGAAAATACTTTCTTGTTCCAGTTGGCATTGGTGGTTCAGTAAAAACTGCCAATCAAGCCAGTGAGGCCAGCCGCTTTGCTTTGGTGAAGGCAGGATTCAAAGACAATTTAAAAGTGTGTTTGGTCATGGCTAGAGAACAGTGTCACCTATCAGAATAAATAGTAGATATATGATTGCACAGACTGGTACCCAGCACGGGGCCTGATGATAGGTCAAAACTTCATTTAACACTGATACTGGGTCCCTATAGGAATGCTCTCCCAGTGTTTGGCATATTTTACTACAGTATAAGTAGGACAGTATGATTATTTCAGTTTTTCAAGTTTTACATTTTCTCAGGACAGACTCCCAGACATACTCTTTAGATCTGACACCTTAAAATACAAAAAATAGTTCCTGTTCCTATATATTTTCTGTGCACATATACTGGGACATCATTTTCACAGAGAAAAAGACTATCTAAACCCTTCCTGTTGTAATCATATACAGCCCACAACTCTGAAGCTTTTTTCTACACCAATCTATCAACTGTAATCTACCTCTGGTGATTCTTTTTCTGAGAGTGGCTAGAAAAAGAGAAAGAAGAAGATCTACCATCTGTTAAACTTCAAGATAACAGCAATGAATGCCTCAATTCCCAGTGCAACCCAATCTATGGTAGTGTATTGATATAAGATTGGTTTGGACCTCTTGGACCGATGTTATTGCTAGCCTGCAACCATTATATTTATATTCATGTTTTTTTTTTGTAAGATCCAATCTTAGTGCAATTTGAAGTCCTCATCATCCATGCCACGGAATAAACAGGGGAGATGAAAACAGTTTGACCCTGGTCATAGACCTCCATAATGCCTCACATCTATGCAGGAATCTGGCTATGTGGCTGTCTCTTTCTCTTGTCCTGTCCATGCATATTTCTTTGTCTTTATTGTCCCCTTCAGGGGTCCACCTGAAGGGGACAATAGGCCTTTTGTTCTCCAGCAATTGACCACCCAAAAAAATGTGGCTCACTCCTCACTGCAAATATACATTAACTAACATTGGCCATTCCCAAGTATTAGCCATCATAACTGTCAGCATTTGAGTGTCAAATATAAGTTGATTCACAAACAAATACAAAATAAGTTATGATTTTGTTCACCCTTAATCTAACTTAAATTTCTCTTTTTTGTTTCCCCAAATTAGCTTTCCATCCTTTACTCTGAATCAAGCAGCTCCTTGTGATGAACTTGTGTGTCTGTGTGAGCATTATTTTCTACTGATGCTCATTATTTGAAGCAGTAGGAGGGTGAAGAGTCGATTTCTTGCATGTCTCTATGACTACAGTGAACAGAAAGTTGTATGTCTTAATTGCAACAGTGAGGATATTATTAAACTACCTTTGATTTGCAGAGCTGTAATCCAATTTACACACTCTGTGCCCTGTATTAGGTAGCTGCTTAATTACACAGTGCGCCACACATGCCACCACACATTTTGTGTTTGTGTAGTCAGGCTGAATCCGGTGACTCAAAGCTATGATGAGGTGTCACTTAAAAACAATTGCAGCTGCCACAATTACAATTACATGCTGTATCTCAGAATATACTGCAAATTATGACACAGCAGGTCTTGTTGATGAGATGTTAAGGTATTAAAATATAAGGTCATATTGAAAATAGATATTGAGAAGTCTTCCGTAATAAATGTTTGGGTACACACATACATATACATGTGTGTATGAAGCCTCAGAGGTAACCATGTATGACTCAGTGCATATGCAAAAGACTTTTCAAACACACATGAAATGACCTGTTATGCACCTACATGCACCCACTTTGTTATGTCTGCAGCCTGAAAGTGTGGGAGGGGGGGGGGGGGGGGGGGGGGGGGGGGGGGGGGGGGGGGGGGGGGGGGGGGGGGGGGGGGGGGGGG